>JAXDDX010000056.1:992500-1592500 GCA_034670405.1 Hoplostethus atlanticus | reverse complement strand
TCTCTCTCTCTCGCTCTCCTACTCTTGCTCTGTTTAGCCTCTTTCACCCACTCCTCACCTCTGGTATGTGAGGTGGTAAGACGGGGTTGCCGTGTTAGCAACGGTTCACAGTTTAATGGAGTCAGGGGCTAGCAAGTACAACCTGGAGGGCCATGCGTAAATGAACAACCAAAAACAAACCGAAACAATTCAACATCTCTACTGAGGCTTGCCTGAAAACAAAATAACTTCTCATTTGTTTCTTATCCAAACAACTAGCTAACAACATCTCCAATTAGCTTCAGCTCCCCTCCTACTTAGGCTCCATTTGTATTGTCTGGGTTTTTCAGTGTTATCAACTTCAGGTTCTATTTAAGCGAGGCTTTGCGGAGGCTTATTAAGCTGTGATGGAATAGGCACATCTGGATGCAGGAGAATCATGCTGTCGTGAAAGGACCCAGATGGATAGAAAAGCAATTATATGGGTCGGATTAATTATGAGTCGTAGCTCTGTTGCTACTCTTCTGGAGTGAAGGGAAGGAAAGCAAAAGACACACCACCATTTAAATGTAGAAACAGATGTCGCTGGCACAGTGATAACAGTTATTTCAACACCGACACTGCATTGCTTTGAAGTCTAAATAACAGGGCTCTGGTAGAGGGCCAAGGAGATACATGTCTTTAAGTGTGTGTGTGTGTGTGTGTGTGTGTGTGTGTGTGTGTGTGTGTGTGTGTGTGTGTAGGGGGGGGGGCTCATATAGTGTCAATGCAAGCAGAAATGAGAGGTTGCATTGCCCAAGAAATGAGAAACATGTAATATCAAATATCGTCGGGGTAATGTCAAAAGCTGCTGAGGTGGGAAGTGACTCTAATGCGTTGTGAAAACCTGAGGGGTCATCGAAGGGTCAACGCCAGCCGCAGTGCACTCCCAGAAACAGTGGGTACCATTAACCTCATTCTGCTCAACGTTTGCAGCCCTTTCAAATTCTTCCTGTCAATTCCTTTTCGTCTTTTTCCAAGCTGCAAGGGAATAACTCTGCTTATCTTCTGACAATTAAAACATGTTTGTTTAGAGCGAGAGAGAGCGAGAGAGTGCGAGAGAGAGAGAGAGAGAGAGAATGTAACAAAGAGGAGGAGAAGAGGCTTTGATTGGTATTAAAGTTTGGACGAAGCATGCATGGTAATCACAGCCCCCTTTTTTATTGTGGTGGAGCAAAATCAATCCCTGAGATTTATGTGCTCGGCAGACTCCTAACAAAGAGCAGTCGGCTGGAAAATAGGCCCACCGTCAACCCCACAACACCTGGCTACCCAAGACACTGCATGGGTGCTTGGTTTGGACGACACGTACACACACACACACACACACACACACACAGAGACAGACACAGACACGTGAACAGCACACCAGTAAAGGCAACCTTCAGCTTTGTACTCTCAATGCCAATGACATGGTGGCTGAAAGTGACCATGTGATTTTCACAGACAGCACAAAGCAGACCAAAGCCTGCTTTTTCTATGGCTATGACCTCTAGACAGACACAAGTTGGGGTGTGTGTGTGTGTGTGTGGGGCGGGGGGTGATTGGCATTGCAGTCACAGCCAATTGAAAAGCACGGCAAATTAGGATAGATACGCAGATATAATGTCACCCAGATCAGCACGTTGACACCCTGGTTTAACAGGTTTCATAGCTGTTCCTTTGAGTGGCGTTAAGACGTGTTAATGCCGTCTGGGGAGCGCGGGGGGGGATGTATCGTACCCTGAACAATTTTTAATCCTCTTTTTACACGGCATGTCAATGAAGATGCCTTCTTATTTACAGGAAACAGCAACAGTCTGGTGTGGCGGGGGTCTGCAGGCGCTGGGAGGATTCAACACGTACAAGTCAAGTGTCTTCCTCAAGGGAACTTTGAGAGTACTTATTCAGGATCCCATCTGCCCTTGTTACACTACATATATTGTCATGCTGTGAAAGGTAGCATTAGTGTATATAAAGAGCGAGTGTGTGAAAGTGAAAGACAGAGATGTACCATACTGAAGAGCTCAGCGTGTCTTGTGCTTAACATCATGTTCACCGACATTGTCTTTCTTCTCTCGTTTGTGCTGCATGTGTTATAATCCAACCTCATACTGGGCAAATGTGTGTGCTCGGCTGAATGCACACAGTGTCTGTTTTTCTGTGTGTGTGTGTGTGTGTGTGTGTGTGTCGCCTAAATATGCATTAGCAAGTTAGGTGAAAATCATACTGCTGCACTGCTCCCACGCCGGTTGGCTTTCGTCCATCCGAATCAAACTGTTTGTGCCAATGAGCGTGTCACATTGCCGTAATGGCTCTTTGTAATGGAAACAAATGCCATTGATCAGCATCACCATCCGCCTTCAAAGCCCTTCCAAGAGGCTGCCTTCGTCAAACAGCATATTAAATGACAGAGTGTTACATCCAGATAAAGTCCTTTCAGCATCGGCTAGCTGGGGTTAGCTCAGACTGGGGAATGAGTGGTTGTGTGTGATTTTCCAGCTGGTTTGGCAATAGGTGGTTGTGTTGACTTCGCTTCAGCATGAATTTTGTTTTTTTCTTTTTACTGCTTCAAACTGGTGGGCGGTCAGTTGGATTTAGAGGTTAAGAGTCATAACAGTTTGGCTGATCTCGATCTCTCTGTCTTGCATTCTCCCTCTCTTTATATCCCCCCCCTCTCCGGGGTAGGGGGGCAGAAGCAGTATCCATTTGCTTGTCTGACTGCAGTCAAGGGACCAACTGTCTGGCTCACAATATCATGCATCGCCAGTCCCATCAGAGCCCACAATGCAGAACGCTAACCCTAACCCAAGCACCTGCCTCCATGGGAAGGGGAGGAGAGAGAGAGAGAGAGAGCGAGAGAGAGAGAGGGGTGAAAAGTAAACAAATATAAGTCTGTGCCTGTCATCCCCAAGTGCAGCTTGAGCCTTAAATTGCTTAAGCGAGATAGATAACAAATGAAAGAATTTATAAAGGAATGGTGGAATCCTGCCTCTTTCATGCACATCAAAGAGCGCATTTCTCTTGAGCAGCAGGGGGTCCAAATCACAAGGCAGACACAACTCTGTATCCCTTTCATGAATTCTCCCCTAACGCCGCAGTTTTAATGAAGTCAAATTACACGGCGGTTTCTGAGGGAAAAAGTGTAATTTATTACCGAAATAACAAAAGGCAGTGATTGGGAAGTATGTTTGTCGCTAATGCCAGTTATTTACGAAGAAAACTCTAAATGTCGTATTATGAGACAATTACGAAATACCAAATACTGCGTTCGACAGCTCCTCCCTCGCTATTCCTTTCTATAGCGTCAACAGATTTTGTGGAATTCATACAAACAGTCAAGAATACGATATCCCAGCTAACCATTAAGTTACGACAACGATGTGACAACGTAAACAGATGACAAAGTTTCATCCAACTTATGTCGTCACAACTGGAATACCAATGGAAGGTATATTCTAGGATCCGTCACTACAAGATAACTTGCTAACGTTATCAGGTCGTAGTCTCCACTTTGTGGCAGCGTATTATGGGATGGGTTTGTAGGAAGATGTATTCAAATATTGATATCAAGCTGATGTGTAACTTTGCATTACATTTGTAACAGTTGACAACGTCAGCTAGTCTCATACCACAAGGTTTTACCCAATAAGAGCCATTTATCGCATTTCCATATCAATTAGTGCACAGCTGCCTCATACTGCCTCTAGGAACAGGCAGCAGCTGAGTCAAGCAGCCACAGATAGACAGGATGAGACCGCCTTCAAAATAAAAGCCTAAGGCGAACGTGAATATAACTAAAATCCCACAAAATGGTTTTGTGTACGTTAGGCTATATTTTACCCCACGTTGAGGTAAATCCTTCACCCATGGACAAACTGAATCTAATCTTTATAATATGTTAAGCACAACTAACCATTTAAGCTCTACTAAGAGCTACTATGCTCTATCTGTGGTAACTGAATTAACGGGTGAATCATAGGCAGTCAAGCCGCATCATTACGCACGGGAAACATGGTGACCGGTTGCAATATCTCAATATCAATATAAGGCATAACATAAAATTGTACTGTACGATAGTGATAAACCAGCCTTACGTGTGATTCTCTTTTTTATTATCATCTTTCTGCCTCTGATCACATTGAAATGGTTTCTTCTTTGTAGGGTCACAATCTATAGGAGACATGGAGTGTGAGGCGTCATCTGAGGAGGAGATGCACGCTGTTACTCTTTAATTCATGTTGAGTACATATCAATGGTATCGAGTGTGACATTTTCACATTTCACAATTCACATATATCCAATGCATCACCTGACAAGTCTCAACCTCATTTATTGACAGAGTTTCTTCTTGGGTGAAGCTGTTATGGCGGTGCCTGTTGGGACTTGCTGCAGCCATCACAAAATTGTCAATACGCCATTGTAGTGAGTGCACTGCTTTTAAAGGGGATGGAATGAGAATTGAAGTGAACGTACACTGAAAAAATGATTGATTAAAATAAAGAATACTAGGTCAACTAAAGTCTTTGGTTGCTATGATATCACCCACTTTGGATCCTCTATACTTTAGAGATATTGAACGATACACTTTTGAGTTTTTTCCCTGAAGAAAAATATCTACAATTCTCAAATATTCTTCTTTATTTGAACCACATTCCAGGTGGTGATATAATAATAATAATCTAGCTAAGAAATGACTACGGTGCACCTATGCAAATCCAAGCCAACCGTCAAGATATATGTTCTGACATCTCTGGGAGCATGTGTAGCCTAATTTGCAACACAGTGAGGTGACACATGGATGTGAGTGGCTAGGGAGAGCCATGGTGGCCTGTGGCACAACTCCCTCGCTCTCTCTCAGTGTCTGTCTCTGGTGATCTCTCTCAAGCATATTCTCTATCCTCCCTTCCTCTTTAAGTTATCTTTACCCTTCTCTCCCTCTCTGCCTCCCCCCCTCCCTCTTTGTTTCCTCCCCACCCTCTCTCCTTTCCTCCTCTGAGGGAGGCAGCATGAGCAGCTGGAGAGGAGATGCTGTGGAGTGTAGTGATGATGATGATGATGTTGGATCCCCATGGAGACGAGAACTGTCAGGTTCCTACCCTCAGACAACATACAGAGGTGGTACCTTGTGAGGGACACAATCTTCTGTCACACAGCAGACTTCACGTCTCTGAACATCTGCTTGCAGAATAACTCTTGGGATGTATAATGTATGAAAAGTCCAGATCAGACTATTTTCTGATCATCTCCCCTGCATGGTGTTTTTGCATTCATAGTGAGGATTTCAATTCATTTATTTTGTTTCTGCAAAGGTTAAACCATTAGCAATTTTTCAAACTTGCATTTATGGCAACAGTAGCATGTTCAACTTCCTGACTCTCCTAATCGAAAGGTACAATCCTACATTACAAGACATTCAATAAGTTTCACAAGGAAATAGGATCGTTGAAACAAACCAAAGACATTTTGTACAGAGGTTTTTTGTACTCAAGTCCACTGCTGGCCTTTTCCAGCTGTACAATCGACACATATAGCAGAATCAGTAGTCCTAGATCCTAGTTTGCTTGACTGGCGTTATGATGTTAACACTGACATTCACACGAAACCTGGAAGAGCCCAAGTGTGTAGCACGCAAAAGGTAAATGGAAAGTGGGACAATGGAAATCGAGGATGCTCCGTCGAACTTTAAATCAATTTGTTTTATTTACAGACCTGCAAACCAGCCTAGCAGCCTGATTCCCTCCCGCATCCAGCCAAGGGCTCAGCCACACCCCCTCCAGCTCCACAGCTCCACTGACTTAAAGAATAGCACCAGTCGTATTTTGTTTTTGGCTCACTGCCAACACTGGTAATGGCATCAAAAATAACTTTTAAAAAGGCATCCTTAAAAAAAGACAAAGACATACTGTATATCTATATTTAATTGTTGGCTGGTGTCCATTGCTTTATGTTTCCTTTGACCTCCTCAATATATTTTGAAACATTTGACACATTTTGTTGAACTGGAGCTTTTTTCCTTTCTTTAACTAATGTGGCCAAAAATTACAAAATTCAAATCAAAACAAAGCTCTTTCTAACAACCTACATAGCATCTCCCACCTCTTATCCAGTTTTTATCTCGTTCCAAATATGGCTTGGAGAGGGCAGCATTCATCACTTGCCAGTGGCACGTCCTAATGAAGCCATCGTTTGTCTGCCTAATGGCACCTGGGCCCCATCTGTCATTGGCAAGCCAATGCAGAGACATGCAGCATTCACCTTGCCAGCTCTCATTCGCTGACAGAAAGGGGGTAACGTCCGACCTTACCATGTGCATGTCTCTTTCGCATGCTGTGAAACCCCTGTAACAACACTACCGCCCAACATGGCTTCTTGCACTCCATCTATGTGCAGCCAGAGTGTTCTGGCTGAGGAAAAAGCGTGCCACTGCCTCCATGCCACAGTTCCCCAATGTGGCTCGGACAGGGAGTGTGACATATGCCTGTGTTGTCAGGAATGTGGGGTGGGTGTGCGTCTTTGCAGCTCGACAGCTGGAGCTGGGCTCGGCGGTCTCTCTTAGGGGAGCACTTCATGGCTCTTGCATCTACTACGCTGCCATGGCCTGAGGGCTGGCTTGACAACAGTTAACCTTGGATTTATCTAGCCCACTGCCGTATTCAGTAACACACACACACACACACACACACACACGCACACACACGCAGAAACAGCATGCACATTTCAAAGCCATCCTATACCGTTCGCAGACAGACACATGTATGCACACACTTCAAAGACGTAGGCTACTCTATAAGTTTTGCATAGATGCATGCTGCATACCTACGATGCATGTACACACACAAACACACACAGAGAAAAGCAAACACACACTCACTTTCTCACACACATATACAGAACATTACCTCCAAACCACAATGAGTACTATACAAAAAAACTCTCCTAGTATTTTTAGTTTAAAAAGCCTCTTTTCAATTCATTCCCTCAGTTTTCCATCACTTAACCAGGCACATTCGTGCGCCTTCACGCCAGGGGGTGTGGGGGGGGGGGGGGGGGGCATTACATTACTTTATGATGATACATCTGTTTAGCCAACCCTGCAAATTAAAGCACCTCCAAGCAAGCTCATCGCTCAACACACTCAATTAAAATTACTCTGCCTTGTGTTCAGATATGCTTCCTAGCCTGCTTTCTGGCTTTGTCTCTGGTGTTGGGGTGGGGTGGGGGGGGCAGCGGAGAAGGATTGAGTTTAAGTAAAATACAGAAGCATGAAGAAGAGGTGGTTTGTCATGGAAATAAGTAAATTACTGCTCTATTGTATTTGCTTGATTCGTATGTATGCTCTAAACCCCTGAAATTTTAGGTTGTGCACAGATGTGAGTGTGGATGTGTGTGAGCATACTTTCATTCATTCATTGTTTTAACCCGCCTTTTCCATACTGAGAGTCACAGGGGCTGGAGCCTATCCCAGCAGGGAAACACCCTCGACAAGTTGCCAGTCCATCACAAGGCATGTTAGTGTTAAATACATATGCACTCATTTGAAAGTATGTGTATGTCTGCACTAAGGTATCGGTCTATTGGAAAGATGCATCAGTATGCATGAAGTGGTATGCACACTTCAAGGACTCCAACAGAAATAGCCCTTCATTGACTGAACAGATCGAATTTTGGCTGTCCTGCAGAAATTTGCTAGAAAACTCAAGTGAAAATTTCAAGTGATATTTATTTCGCTATAGGCTTCGTGGAGCAATCCAATCTTGATATTTTGACTGGAGAACTTTGGTGTTTAATTAGTTCAAAACATCTTTTAGCACCAGCGCTACATATACTAGCGACTGGAAATATCACTGCCTCCCACTGGATTGCTACAGGAGAGTGACAGAAAAAAAACAGTGAAACATTTTTAAGGCGGAGGATGGTGTTCTGTTCTAATGTATAGGGAGTCCTTTAACCTACATAAACTCTCTCTCTCTCTCTGTCTCTGTCTCTCTCTCTCTCTCTCTCCCTCTGTGCAGACCTATGCATTATTGAAGTTGACAATGGACAAGAGCGGCATGGCGAAAAGTAATTATGAGAAAAAACTGCATTGCTGCCCACGCAATCATCTATGTCAGGGGCCACACAACGGAACACAGGGCTTGCTTAAATGAGCCTGACAACCTCAGAGAATATTAATTTTCTCTCTCCTGATTTTATCTGCCAGTGCATGTATTATTAAGCCCTTTCTCATCAAGGCCACAATATGGAAATGATGAATGGTGGTGCAGATTGGCAATGTGGTTCCTAGAGGTGTGGGTGTTACTGAAGGGGTTGAGCTAGAGGTCAGGCACGAACACGCACGCACACACACACACACACACACAAAGCGAGAGCACAAAGTCACAAACATACAGCTGGCAGGCCGGCTCTGCAGGAGATGGCCTGAGTGGTCTGATTGGGGTTCTGACCAAAATGAAACGGCGAACGCCCCTCTGCTCTAACAACAAATGACAGGGAACACAGCCTGTAATGACCGCCACTTATATGCCCTCACACGGACACACAAAGGAGCACACGTAGACCAAAGTCCAAAGAAAAGTTAGAATTACAGGTTTGCCATCCTGATTGCAGCATGTGTGTTGGCTTTACTTGCTACCGTACACACTTGTACACAATCAGTATGATTGTGCCTTTGGAATAGAATCAGAGCAAATGGAAATCATTTTTAACTGTTCCCCTTCCCCGACACTGTAAGATGGTCTAACTCACACTGCTTTCTACAGTAAGTAGAAAACTGGAAATGATTTCATATCAAAGAGTGACATTCACTTGATCATAGTCATCAGATTAATATATTTTGGTGTCCTGCAAAAAGCCTTGGATTTGTAATATGTGTCAGCTGATCAAGGCACTCATGCGTAGAGCCTGACAAACACTAGCTACTGACTCCCAACTGTAAAAAGTTAAAAATGCAAGGTTCTGCTACCGGGGGCCACTTGATGTAAACAGACACCAACACTGTCTAACTGCATTTTTCCACAACAAAAAAACTATTTTGTGAACTTGGATGACGCACAACAAAGAGCTTGGTGTTTATGGTGTACAGTGAGCCATTCTGGGACAAATGTGTTGTGACTAATAGGATGAGGAGATTGCATTAATGTCAGGACAATCCATTTAAATTACGTAAATCAAACTGCAGCTATACGCCGCAAGATCATAACATATTCTGTTAACATCATTATGCAGGGGAATAGAGATGGCAAATGATGTGTCTCCACGCTTCCAATTTGTCAGTTCTCGATGTATTAAACATATAATTTTCCACCTTATGGGCTCACTCCTAGTTGCGGTTATCTATCTCGGCTGTCAATCTTCACCGCCAGAGTTTACATGAGCATGTAACAGCATACTGTGGTGGAATGATGAACACACACACACGAACACACACACACACACACACACACACACACACACAAATGTAGCAGATATGGCTTCACCAGAAAACTACATGATGATAAGAGGCTTCCACTGCAGCAGAGGACATGAGCAAAAGACGGGAATCATTTCTTTCAACTGATTTCACAACAGATCCCAGTGCGGGAGAATGTGCTGGAGTAGATGTGGGAAAGCTGAAAAAGATATGGGGAGGAACATGATGCAGTTAAAATTAATAGCGAGATTCTCGGTTCATTGAGCTTCTCTCCACTGAATCCTTATTGACAGCTCAAAAGTAACCTCAGAATTTCACGGCCGGAAAAATAATGAATCAGGGCCCAGTTTACCATCTGTGAGTCATCGTCTCTGTTCCCAAGTAAGTATGTGTCAAGTTTCATTCCAACATGAAATATCCACCATCTGAAAAATTCTGAACCTTACTTAACATCAATTCTGGCGTGAGTGAAACTCATTTTGGAATAGCAATGAAATTATTCAATATCTTTCGCAAAAGCAAAAATGTGTTTTTGAAATACAGTATATCCAAATATGCAATTGCCATTTTAACCCCAACTATAACTATCATTTTCCATGTAGGCAAGAAAAAAAGAGCTGTTGAGACTATCCTATAAGAACAAATCCAAGTTGTTCTGTTGCTCAAAGACTTTTACAGATTGAGGAAAACCGATTCAGGGGGAGGAAAGTTGATTTCAGGTCATCAGGATCCCGCCACATCTCCAGACAGCGTACAGACAAAGTGGATCAGCTCCAACAGGACTGACAGAAACTCCAACCTCGGCTGACATCTTTTACCCAGCCTACTGAATAAGAGGGAATACCCCTCTATTTGAAAATCCATATATGATTTCTGCAAGGACAGTCGAATCAATACTATTTAATCTTGCCCAGTGTTCACATTCATTTAGCTGTAGCGTCCCCACGTAGCAGGAACTCTGCCCCCGCAGCTAGAAAAAAATGAAATCCCCTTGAGTGGTGGCACCTTTTCCATTATTTCAGATATATTCTTAATAGAGCTGCACATCATTATTTATTTCTGGGTAAAGGGGACAGTAATGAATGTTACAAATAGAAATTGAACTATCCTGAAGCATAGGAGGAGCATATTTGAAATGTAGTGGTATTCCACAGCAGCCGCCTCAACCATTTTATCTCCACACACACAGATGTACATTTACTTGTAAGCACACATGAAGTATCTCTTTCTTTTTCTCTCTCCCTCACACACACACACAGGCAATACAAAGCCAACTGTACTGCATGTGCGCGCACAAACATGCACACACTCAGACGCAGGCGGTGCCAGCCACGTGCTGGGCTGACGTGTCCTGGGGATGCAGAACATCCGAAGGATAGCAACGCTGCTGAGCCCAAACAGAATCAGCCAGCCCATTAAATGAGGCGTGACTCAGGAATTGTGCGTAATTTCTCTTGATGGTGTCTCAACGTGTTTTAAAGTCATTTATATAACAACGCCGATGATTCACAGAGGAGACCGGCAGAAATGGAGCAGAAAAAGAGCATATTGACTCCGTTGAGCGTCCCCCGAATTATGTCCCCAAACATACAGTGTGAGCAGTTAACAGAAGGTCAGCATCATGGTGTAAGCTCTGGAGGTCTCTACTGTGGCAACAACAACAAAGCAAAATAATACCAGCGTTTCCTTTCCATTCAATTAGCTGCGGTGTAATAAAAAAAATGTATCATTCCGCTTTATTGCTCGACGCCCACCAACGCACACACACACAGACACACACAAACAGCCAGCCATGCTTAAACTGACAACACCTACTTCAACTGAACCTGGAACGGCCCAACAGTGAACCTGGGTCCCACAATCAAAACATCATGTTTTATACAAAAGCACGAGTATATCTCTCTCTCTCTCTCTCTTTCTGATTCTCTTAGCTCAGCCTTCAGCAAAACGTAGAAATAATGAACCACAAAGGAGGGTGAGACGCTGCATGGGTCTTGTTTGCAAGCGCGTGTCTTTGTCTGTGTGTGTGTTTGAAGGAGAGAGAGAGAGAGAGAGAGAGAGAGAGACAAAGACATGCAGTGAGAGGGAAATTAACAAGAAAGCAGAGTGTGAGAAGCAACAACTTTGTCATTTGTACATGTCAAACCCACCTCCCATGACACCCTACAGCGATGGTTGGAGGACAAGTACATACAGCTCAGGCTCTGGCGTCTGCCCCCTGTGAAGTGAAAACGGCAACAGAAAAACCAGCAGAGGGAAAATGATAGGGGAATAAAGCAGAAAAGAGGAGGAAAGAAGTAGAACAACTTTTTGCTTGGAGAAAAGCAGGGGGGTTAACTTGAACCATAGCGCCACCGAGATAGAGCTTAAGGAATCACTGGATCACTCCGAAACCCAAGGATACCCTTAGTGATGAGACATAATAACGTAGTATATACTATTTGGTGCTTTAATTCAATGTGACGTACAGCACAATGAGTGCATAAATTGTTATAGCACGGGTTTCCCAAATGGCAGTCAAACCCCGAACTGAAAGTGGTGCCATTCTCTGCATAGCACGAAATCTGGCAGTAGCTGCTATCAATTTTCAGTCTCCCACTTATTGGTATTTGAATTAAGCTTTCTTGCTCAAAAAAATGTCAGATGGGATGAAGGGGGGAGCAGAGAGGATAGGAGGAATCTATTAGTTTACTACACAGAAGGCCAAAATAGCTGAGGAATTTATTTTTCCATGATTGCGGGGGTGTGTAATTGCAATGTCAATCATCAAGGTTTAGCAGAGACAGAAAACCAAACCTTGCACGACTCTTGCTACCTGAAAACGTGTCTTTCTGCATAAATGTGATAAAGTGGGCGGAAGTGAGGTCCAAGGTTGCGCTGTTGGAAATATACATCACTGTGAGGTAGCCGACCCACCGCCGCTGAAGAATGGGAGGAATCAATGTTGACACATAAATATGTCTGCCCAGCTTCAGGCTACGGGCAAGTGTGACGATCAGACACCGTTCAGAGACATACTGTATCTATAAAAATGATTCAGAAGGGGCCGTCACTTGCACTATGCACTGGGTATATAGCTGCACATCACCTAATAAAGAAACAAGGAAAGAAACAGCAGTCTTTCTTTGGTCAAGTGCCATACTAAAGTCTTACGCCACAGACCTGTGACGTGTAGGTCACTTGTCACAGCGGTGCACCCCTTCTGAACTGTGACATTATGCCTGACCAGCTCTGATTTTTCGTTTTTCTATAATGGCTGCAAGTTTGAGTGCAATCATAGGTTGTGGCTGTTATCATCCACCAACTTCCCCAGGGGCCAGGACATATTGATCGAGGGGCCGCTGACGAACACCATTACAGATAATATGCATCACATTACTAATAGCAGGGTACTAATAAAATACAGGTAATAAAATATTGATCTCCTGCCACAACACTAATATAGAATTAAAGCCTCTCACACACACACACACACGTTCGCACACACACACACAAATGCAATAAACCCCTCATTCAAACTAAATATTGTATTCACAGCTGATGATAAAATCTATCATTTTATGTGAAAAAAAGTACACCTGCAATACCAATTCCATGTGATAATTGTCTATACTGTACAGTGACGTCTATCATAAACGGTGGTTTAACAGCTATGAAATGCTTTTCAGATACAATCCCCATTTTCAATTATTCCGCCACACATTTGGCGGATGTGAGTGGATGCAGATAGAAGGCTGTTAAAAAAAAATGAAAGAAAAAGCTTGAGGGTTATTTATTTTTACAAATGAAAAAGGGAGAAAAAAAGGAAACGTAAGTCCCCGGGGAAGCATAATGACTTTGATTTTGCATCCCTGAAGAATTCGACCAAGTTAAACATAGCAGCGCCACCACGAAGGCTGCAGAAGAACGCCTAGCCAAACATACGATAATGGATGGCTTCCACCTCAAGGTCATTAAATAATTATCTCGTCGTATGTTTAAGAAGTCATGTTTAAAATAAGCCACTCCATCACCCCGATCCACAGATGTTCACATGGAAAGAACTTCAGAAGAATTACTCGCTTGAAATAGCCGCGCTGAAATTATTTTCATTAGCATGGAAAGCATCGTGGGACTGCATGAACCAAAACAGCTCTGTAGGACCAGAAGGTTCCTGTTCCTCTCTGTGAGTATACATCAAGTCATGCCGCATTATTTAATCATCTCTTGTCTAGTGTGCAAAATGGGGAAAGCCCAATTATTTTGCAACTTTTTTGCAACTGACTGGATCGTAAAAGACTCAGTTGAGTTATATTGCAACGATAGCAGCTAATATGTAGTTGTTACTTTTTAAGCAATCGATGTTTGATCTAATAGTATTATCACTCATGTTCAGCGTGGACCCTTGGGCCTCCGTGCTTTTAAGTATTAACGAAGCCGGGCCTTGTAGGTGTCTGTCTGTCTCTGATCCCAGATACGAGACCGAGACAGAGAGACCTATAGCCATGCTTATGATTTGTCTCTCTTTCCATCCTCTTCCTCGTTTTCCTTCTCCTGTGCTCCTTCCAGTTTCTTTCCTCTCTCTGGGCTTGACCGAGACAAATCATTAGTAACACAAACTGCTGTTTTACTCCGGGTGAGCCGAGCTAATTTTGACACACACATTATTCCTTCTCTCGCTCTCTCTCTCTCTCTCTCTCTGCTGTAGCCCTCACCTCCCTCCCTGTACCCAGCCATTACACACTGGACCATGCAATACATCAATGTAAGAGCCTCCCCTCTCTTGGGGGTGCCCGAGGTGAAGCTCAGCAGGGGGCAAGCTAGGGCCATAGCCCGATCTCTGTCCAAAGCTAACTTCAGACCTGATCGGAGCGCCGGCGCCAGGGGCCTCGTCGCCAGCCAAGATCCCACTGAGAGCAGCAGACAATGCTCTGCCAAGCTGAAATGTTCCTACCAGAGTTCAAAACATGTAATCCACCCCCTTCCTGTCTTTCTGTACTTCCTCCCATTTTTTTGTGCTCTCTTTCTAAAAGTCTCATTTAATGTCTCGTTTCTTTCTGTGTTCTCCGATCTTTTTCCTCTCGCTCTCTCTTTCTTCCTCGCTCTCTCTCTCTCTCGCTCTGTCCGGTGCTAGAAAAGGCAGGGCAAGCTTGGAGCTGGCTGCAGTACATGGCGGGAGGAGAAAGAGCGAGACGGAGGGAAGCAGATGCCTGCGACAGTGCGGGGGCAGTAATGAGGGTCCCTTCAACTGAAAGACAATCAGCAAGGCCTGAACATGCAGCCCACACACACACACACACACACACACACACACAAAAGAACAGCAAGGGTGTAATGGGCTGGCAAAGGCCCGGGGCCAGTCTCTCTCTCTCTCTCTCTCTCTCTCTCTCTCTCTCTCTCACACACACACACACACACACACATACAGAGATTCACACATTGTGTTGTGAATAATGAAGAGGGAACCTGCCACCATCACTATCTACCCTTCACAGACAGCAAAACAAGAGCAGACACACTATATCAGCCGGACCAGTTTTGTAAAATATTCATTCAGAACAAACAAAAACAGCACTACAAGCTCGGATCAGGTGAATCGGCGCAGTGTGCAGTTGCAGTAGAGGGAAGGGGGGGGGGGAGCATCGCCATGGTACTCTCAGCTATTCTCTGTCATGCCAGGATGGCACATATGACATCCCAGTGTGTTCCCCGAGCCTGCCTCTAATATGCATGCAAAGCCTTTCAAAAGCATTACCCCGCCGATGGGAGATTCTCCTATTGCTGCAGACATTTCAGTGAGAGGGGAGCAGGGGAGGAAGGCATGAAAACAAAAGGTACTTGCCGAGTGTGGTTCATGTCCCCACAGAGACAGGATGTGGGGCAGAGGACAGAGTGCATGTTGAAGTCAACAAGCTTTGAAAATAGCCTAGGATCAAACAGAGACAGCACGACTGCTAACATAACAGCCATGAATGGAGTGGTACAAAAATGCACATAACACAGGCACAGGAAAACACACACACACACACTCCCAGCGTCCGTGGCATGTTGGAGGGCTTTTAGCTAACCAAGATTGATTACAATCAATTGTGCCACCACAGAAAGTGGTGGGTCTTTATCTGCATCCCCCTTAAGGCACTCCAGATCAATCTACCACACTTGATTTGGTCAAGCAAGCTGTAAAGGAGGAGAATGACTTAGAGCAGAGGATCAGATATTACAGTATTAAAAATGAGGAAATATACAACTGAAGTTTGTGACGGTATACCTTCAGTCCGCTCTACACTGGAACATTGTAAATGTTGGGAAATGCAGATTCTATCAGTATCTTTTTCGTAGTTTTTTAACAGTGCACAGGGTTTTTTGCCATAAAGGCCCCAGTGGCTAGGTTGTACCTTTTTGTTAGTTGTTCTGCTAACAGTTGTCAAGACACTAACCAAGGCTGAGGGAGCATGCTAGCAGGGGTAACATTGCATTAGTTCAGCAGTCAACAACACACAACCAACTAAACAAAAGGACGTGTGTGTATTTGTGTGTGTGTGTGTGTGTGTGTGTGTGTGTGTGTATCTTGTAACAAGCATCGCAAGACTGACAGCAGTCAGTTTAAGTTACAATTCCAGTGATGTCAGCAGTTTTATTTGACCCTAATGTTTATCCTAGCCATCCCATCACTGACAGACACTTGCACTGTCACAGTCACAGACACAGACTCACAGCTACCTACACACACACACACACACACACACACACACTAACCTACACTTTTTTTCTCAGCCCAGCATGACGCTTGGGAAACAATTTGAAATGGTGGGTCCGTGGACAATCAGCCCTCTACTGTAATTGGGTCCCTTGTCACACAGCAATTTCATGACAGCATTGGTCACATGGGATACTAATCTAAATGGCATTAGTGTCCTACTTTGTGTGTGTGTGTGTGTGTGTGTGTGTGTGTGTGTGTGTGTGATGGGAAGTGAAAAAGGCGTGGTAACAAGGAGTAAGACAATGCGAGAGGGCCTATCAAGGAGGCCACTTGCGTGTGTGTGCAAGTGCTTGTCAGTGTGTGTGTGTGTGTGTGTGTGTGTGTATGACATTCTAGCAAATTTGCTGCTGGAATAAATGCCATCCAATAGGAACTATTTCTCTCTTTCTTTCTCTCTGTCTCAAAGAACACACAGTGTGACACATGGCACAGTGACACTCAAGAAAACTGCTATTTTATTTTATATTATTTTATTTATTATATTAATATGCCAACAGAAAGAAAAATCAAACATATCTGTCAACATCTATAATTACCTGCTGCTACAATAAAATACAGATGGAGCAATTTAGATGGTTTTAAGATACGATGCATGTGTCTGCAGCTCAGACAGCAGTACACTGATCAAAGGTGTATTGTGCCTTGACGGCTCCCACAGGTGGGAAATCTGTAGGCTACGGCTGTACACTTTCCAAACTTCCAGAGCAAGTTAGCACAATCCACCGTAAAGGCTCCAAGTACCATCTGTGGAAGGAGGGCTGAGTGATGAACTGGTAAGCTGCTGACACAATAATCGCAGGCGTATGGCAGCGAAGTTAGGAGCGTGAGAGCAAAGTGAGAGTAATATATATATATATGTAAAGAGAGAGAGAGAGAGAGAGAGAGAGAGAGAGAGAGAGAATCAGGAGGTGATCATTAAGCACTGGGCATGTGGTCTGATTCAGCTCTCTGTACTAAGCTGCATGGACAGTACGCCTGGGGAACTAAAAGAGGATGTTGCAGTGTCTGATGGTTGAGTGTACCAATATGCTTGCCTGGGCACCTGTCTGTGGATTGAAAGTGAACTGGTTTGAGTCCAACTCATTACAAATATATCTCACTCTCTCAAGTCTCAGTAATATCTAAAGAAAAAAAAAAGTGCTCGCTCTCGTTAGAAATAAAAATGTCACAGGTAATTGCCTTTAACACTCCTCCACAGGATCAAAAACATCAGCTTCATTTGATGGAAAATGCAGACACCCTGGCCATGTTCATCATATGAGTGCCCTTCAATCACACCATGGGGTTCCTCTGCTGAGAGCACTTTGGTGGTTAAAATGAATGGCTGAAAGCCATCAAATACCAATCTTTTCTTCAGAGTGCTGAGTCTCTGCATCCCACAGCCTGTCAATCAGTCACCTCACCGTAGCAAATAAACTCAATGACATTGAGTCTGCCCAGTGGGTCAACCTATACCTTCTAATTATAACGCCAGACTCTCGCAATTACTTGACTTTTGAAAAATAAAAGGGACAGGTCCGTGTAAGCCTGAGTGTGGTAAGAGTGCCCATTCGCCACAGTAGTTATCAGACATGAGGTTCAACTGGCCAGTTGCCAGCTAGCCGGAGCAGACACTTGTTGAATTGCACATGGGTAGGTAGCTCTCTGAGTCGAATTTAACCCGTTAATTTCTAGATAGAGCAAGCAGCAGATCAAGTGCTCCTTGTCGCTACTGAAGTACCCTCATGTATGTGCTCCTATAGTGAGGAGAGAAGAGTGGAAGGGAAAGAGAGAGAAAGAGAGAAAGCGAGAGAAAGAAGTCTATAACAATACACTGAGCATGAGAACAAGAACAACTCACCTTGCTTTTTGATCCACGCACATCTAAATTGGCCTTGTGAAGGTGGATTTGGTGCTATGTTTTGGTACAAGCAAAAACATGGTAAAATGTCCTTGAAACTGTGCCCTCATCTTCCTGCAAACCAAAGATTATTGACTATTATGGACTAAAACATGCTATAATGACAAGTCCAGGTCTGCAATCATTTTGACGCACAATGTAAGCTTGACGCCGCTTGATAAGTAAGAAGGGAAGATCATTTTGCTGTGAAAGTAACTCAGAGAGATAGACAAAGACAGGAAGGGAGTGAGAGCCTTTGACATTGATCTTCTTTAGGAAAACAACAGCTTAAGACAGGAAAAATACTAAGACAGAAAGAAATATCTCAGTTACAGAAAAAAAACATGTGCGTGAGATGTACTTACTGAGATATGCCCCCGCCCCTAAACCCTGAGTTTCAGGCTAGGCATTAGAGGTATTGATTGGGTGATTTGTATGTGTTGCCAGTGCTTCTGAAATGTGTCTAGGAACATGTGTTGATGGATGTGTCTGTGGCCGGGCTTTCAGCCTGTGAGGGCCAGGGTGAGAGCTGGGAACGCTCTGACAGCCTCAAGGTTACCCGCCTGGCTCAAAACAGATGGATGCCCCTCGTCGTAACTGTCTGTAATGTGTTCAATTCAATCATTCTCTCTCTCGCTCCCTCTTTCTCTCTCTATCTATCCTTTCCCCCCATATCTCCCTACCTCACTCACACCAACAATTAGGAGAAAGTCGGAGAACAGTTGTACTATATAGCCGCGTTTCCACCCAAAGTACCCGCAACTTTTAGACCCAGGAACTACTTTTCAAGGAACTAAAAGGTTCCTCCAGCCCGTTGTTGTCTGCGTTCCATATAAATCGACGGACAGGCATCATTATTTGTGCGACACATGGAGGGGCCATGGAGGAGATTCAAGTGGTGCTGCTGTTGATCGTGATCGTAAATGCCCAATAAGGCCTGGACTTCGTCGTCGGTCCATCTGTCGTATGCTTTCTTCACGTTGATGTGTCGAAGCACAATGAACAAAAAACAAACAGTCGGTTTGCGGCTGCATATTTTTTAAAATGGGCGGCTGAAATAAAATGCTGCGAGTACTCGACCAATCAGAAATGTTCAGCGCTGCAAGCCCCATCCCCAAAGTTCCTGTACTTTTGGAAAGTACTACCCCCCCCGAGCAGGGACTTTTTGGGGGGTAAAATAATGTCCCCGGAACTTAATTTAGACCCTGGTCCCTGTGGTTCCTCCAAAGGTTCCTAGTCCCTGGGGAAAGTTCCTGCAGTGGAAATGCACTGAGTTCCTCCAAAGGTTCCTAGTCCCTGGGGAAAGTTCCTGCAGTGGAAATGCACTGAGTTCCTCTAAAGGTTCCTAGTCCCTGGGGAAAGTTCCTGCAGTGGAAACGCAGCTTATGTGAGACAGCAGTTGAAGTAATGATTGTATTTATCACACCAGGAGAGCTGCTACATTTTCTCCTAGGTCCACCAGCTCCGATATATACTTGCTAGCTATTCTGTGCTTTGTCTTTTGCTGTGTGAAGTCAAATATCATGAAATAATTGTTCAAGCAGATAGAGATAGATATACGCCAATACTTTCATATTTGGATCATGTGCCCCCCCACATAACGAGGGTAGCAATATATGTTTATGATCATGAAACTATATTTTTTATTGGCAGGATGAAAGCATTTAAGAACCCTGGTTGTAATGCACCAAACTCAAATACAAGGCTTACATCAAGACCAGAAAGCACCTGAGTACAGTCTGGTAGACCCCACCTCAACCCTACCAATACACACACACACACACACACACACACACACACACACACACACACACACACATTTTGCATTCTCTTTCTTCTGGCCCTGGGGCATTTGGGCTCCACAGCACCGCATATATCCAATTATACCGCGGCTTTGCGCTCGGCGGTGACACATCGATTGACACGAGCGACATCCAGTCTTATCGCGGTGACATGATGCGGCACTGGGCAAGCATCATTAGCCTGATCAGCCAATAGTGGCCGAGCTCGTTAGACCCCCCCAAGGGCTGGACATGGAGCTCTGGCTGTAATACAGATATCATATGACAGGGAGGGAGCGAGTGAGACAAGGGGGGTGGTGAAGAGATAGTGAGAGAGAGAGATAGAGGGAGAGATACATTAGACCTTCGGGGAGAACTTTGCGTTTGTGTATGTATGCGTTTCTGCAATTCCATCTCCCCGAACCACCGCTACACGACATTTCCCTCAAAGCATCAAACATCAAACTACATCTTCATCATCCGTGACTTGTTCCAACACGACTGCACTGCAGCCAGCTGTCAAGTCTTCCAGTGGTGTCAAGTGTTTAAGCTATGTGATCATACATACGTCAGTCAGATAAGCATTTGCTTTTTTTTTGCTTTGCCAGAGATGTGCACCTCCTACACTATTACAACAATGAGTGTAAGATCAGTCTAAGGTGTGCTTCTGGGATACAAAGCACCAATGCCATGAAGACAAAACACTTTCTCTCTTGGACTCTCTCTTTTGGCCCAAATCTGATCTACCTGTGATATTTATAGATAAATGTTCTCGTACTTGTCTGCTCCACTTATGAGCCCTCTTTAGCCAAAAGGTACTTTCACACACTGTACAGCGATGACGTTCCTATCTTATTAAACAAGTTTGTATGATAACAAAGCAATGTGACAAAGTCTTAGGAAATCCCCTTAGGGCTGACGTGCGAAGAGAAATCCAGGTGCCTTGTACGGTTTGCACCAGGGACAACGTGATGTAATTAGTCATGAGCTGAGCTTTAGAGTATCCAGCTGTACAGTGTTTATCAGTGTCAATCCTCATACGCCACGTTACATGGGCAGCATTTTAAGATCAGGTAATTGGAAACAACTATGACCAACAGTACATTTTAAGAACTTCAATCCAATACCAGATATCCATCCTTTTCCTACCCTGATAAACTCACTGGCATGAAATTAAAACTCACTGTGGAAACACGTTTAAGTTACTAGCTATGCCAAGACAGTTGCCTACAAAACAACAACATTTTGAGGTTGGAATTGTCTATATGTTTGAAATATTAAATGGATTTTTGAACATTATTTTCTCTCAAAATATTTGGATGGAAGATACTTTGGAAGATACTGATTTGTTTCTTCCAGGCCACAATGTTACCCACCTTGGTTTTGTCCCCTTTGCTATACCCCTCCCTGCTGACGGTAATGTTGATCATCTCCATTGGCTGAAAAACTTGTCCGTGTATCATGGCCCGAGGTTGCCATGTATACATATGTAACTGAATCCATGTATCATGGCCCGAGGTTGCCATGTATATGTAACTGAATCCATGCCAAGCCCCGTGGTTCTCTGGGTGTGCTTGGCACCCTACAGCCCACTAGCCTGTTAGCCAGCAGTAGCCAGCCAACAATACTTAATCCCATTTACAGACAGCAGCTTTCCAATGAAAACTACCCCAGTGTGTATAAGGGGGTCTATAGATATGCTCCCTCATATCTATAGTGCTGCATGTAAGTGTGTATGCACATGTGTGTTTGAGTATTTGTGTGTATGTACGAGTGTGCAAGAGTCTAAATGTATGTGTGTGTGTGTGTGTGTGTCTGTTAATGTTTGTTTGTTTATTCCACAACCATCACTCATCATGACATCATGTCAAATTGAATAGTGCCATTGTGTGGCTCTTTTTTCTTTCCAGTTGTAACATCGATGGACAAAAATCAAAGTCTATGAGGGAAAATTATGTTATTATGGCTGATTTTCTAGACCTTGTTCCTTAACCCCTCTATCCCTTTCCACTCCCCTCCTCCCTCTTCTCCCAAACAAGCCAGGAAGAAATGGCTACAAGGCAAATGCAATGATTACTTTCTTTTAAATAGCGAAGGAAACAACGCTGCGTTGTGTCGCCATTCATGTAAGCATTCAAGGCAGTTAGCCAGATAGGGTTGCAGCCGTCTGAGCACGACTTGAAAAAGTGAATCAAGGACATTGGGTTTAGCAGGGGCAGGGCGTTGGTGGGGATCATTGCCCTGACAGAGAAATGCATCACGAAATCCATCTAAAGCAATTATTGAAGTCAACAACAAACTGATGAACAGCTTTCGGTTTGCCCGTCTTCAGCCTCTCTCTGTCTTTTCTCTCCGTTTGTTTACTATGTTCCTGACTGTGGAACAACACAGTGCGACCTTTGCGGCGATAATTCCATTACGTAAGTTGAGTAATTGCTCTGGATGTGGAAGAAGAGTGTCCGCTGCTCTTCTCCATTTGGCCCACAGCTCCCATGTCCTTGGATTTAAATGAAACTCTGCGGTAATCATATAAACTGACAGGGAGAAGGGACGACAAAAAACAGAGAGCGACAGAGAGATGGGGCGGGGGAAGGGATGGAGATTGAGAGAGGAGAGGAGAGGAGGAGAGGGGGATGAATATGAGACGACAGGGGGATGGAGATGAGCATGACAAAAGCAGTGAGCCAGAACCAAGCAGGAAAGAAAATGCTATAAAAAGAGTCGCATTTCTTTAAAGCAGCTGGGCACAACATGCACCTCAAGCTTTATCCAAGAGGCTCATAGAATGGCCTGTATGGTGCAAAGAGCCCTGTACATTTCCTCTGTGTCTTGTTCTCATAAGTAAAAAGGTGTGCAGTCACAAAGTGCAGGGAGCAGGGCTACACGAGAATAAATGGAAGGAGAGTAGACAGTTCTCGCCTGTCTACTTTTTTTCGCTACCTAGAGCCTGGTTGGATACAACGGAGAGGTGTTCAGAGGGTGTAGAGGCTCGAGGCTAACAATCCGCGTAGCTGGAGTAGTAGTGAAAGGCTTTACTGGCTGAAATGTTCACTTAACTTTGTTCAAGTTTCTTCATTTGGACAGTGGGTAGAGACAGAGTCTGAGAAGCAGACAATTACTGATATTTGCTGCCAGCTATCAGAAAGAGAGAGAAAGGGAGAGAGGGAGAGAGGCTCCACTCCCGCATTGTTAATTAGAAACTCACACGGAGCTGTGCTCACTGAATGAAAGACAAAAAGTCACACACACACACACACACACACCTACACACACACACACACTGCATAGACAGAGTTCCACAGTACTCAACTACTACAATCACACAATAACATGGTTGGCGTTATGATTGCTTTGTGCTACATTGGATTTTACATCGTTTTGGAGATTGTGTGATACTCTTTGAGATCAAGAACTACAGAGACTGGATGGGAGGGTGTGTTTGCAGAGGGATGGATAGAGAAGGAAAGAAAGAGAAGGACTGTGAGAGAAAAAGCAGTCGGAAAAAAAAAAATAAGAGCGAAAGCTGATTTCATGCTCGGGGGATTGCATCTCATTTTCTCCTAATGCAGAGGAACAGTGTGCGGTCCTGGTTGTGATTTTACTGCCACCTAGTGGTCTCGGACTGTGCTGCTCAGCTCATGAAGCCTCACAGGACACACAGGCTGTTATGTTCATAGTCAACAGAGAGACACAGAAGATTAGGTCAATCTGTGAGAAACAAACTGGGCCCCTTATCTTGGGCAGACAGCATCCAAAAAAGCGAGATGCCGGCTGCTGGTTTAATGTAGGCCTGTGTGTGCTTTTTGAAATGTAAACATAGTTCCAGTAACGTATCCCCGAACTGAACTGCCTGTGTTGCCTCGCTGTGGTCTCCTTTATCTCCTTTTACTTATTTAATCTTTTCATTTCTTGTTTCTAGCACCGGCTGAAAACGAAAATAACTGAAATGAGAACTAAGACTCAAACTCAAGCGATGTCATGAAGATGTCAAATAAATCACTATTAAAGCCCTTTATTCAACAATAAATACGTCTGCGTCAATATGAAATCAATGAAATCTCCTACAAAACGATCTGTCACCCCCGCAGGGGTGAACTGATGAGGCCTTCTCGTTACTAATTAACACACACGGGGCTGCCATCGCCAAGTGACAACTGGTGTCGTTTACCCGCTCTGAGTAACAAGCATCGCCTTAGATGACCTTTCGTACAGAAACAGATAAAGGAGAAAGGGAGAAAAGAATGGAAGACAGGAGGGAAAGAAAGAAAGAAAGTAAGAAATCGGGATTGAGATATGAAGACGAGCACATCTTTACAGGGATACTGACAGAGTGTGCATGAGGCAGCAGCAGCAGGGTCTAACATCAGAAAGGTCTGAATGACTGGGGGATGCCAGTGTTCACATGAGAGCAGCTCTCCTAACAGTCTCCACCACCTCATTAGTCTGGCCCAGCAGCAGTATGCCCCCACTATTAACCGCTAAATGAAAGGCCGCCAACCGTGATTACTAAGGGGAAGTCCCCAGTCGTTGTGGGGATAAGAGATCACTGCATACACACACACACACAGACACACACACACAGACAAACTCACCTTCCGACTTTTCAAGATAGCTCTTTGAAGGGAGTTTATGAGAAGGCGATTGAGGCAGAAGTGGGTATTTTACAGATCGTCAGTCACAGTGGTTGACTCAAAGCCCAATATATAAAGAGTGGGGACATCAAGCAAACCTGTTACAACAAATTGCCTGCATTGCAGCAAAACACCATCACCCTCCGACACTTGCGAGAGTCTCCAAGGCTTCGTTTACATCACACGGGGCTTTCAATGCCACGTTAATGCAGCGAATCCGACGAGACTTTATGGGCACACAGGTGAAACAGCTGAGCTCAGTTGCTGAGTGGCGCCCCCTAGAGTGGATGGGGGGGACATGCATTTGTGTACGTGTGTGTGCATGTATTTTTCACGTGTGTTTAATTACTGCATGGTATCAGAATGAATGTGTGTGTTTGCTTGTGTTAATGTATAAGTGTGTACATGTGTGTACAGTAAGCGTGCTAGTACAGGTGTTTGTGACTGCTTGTGTCTTTTGGTATGAACCTATACGGGCGTGCACATGTGAATGAATGCATTTCTGTCTTAAAGCGCGTGAGACGTCTATATCTTAAATCCAGGTGTACTCACGGTCGTTGCAATGAGTCCCTGTGTACGATGTCATGGTGCAGTCACAAGTGAAATTCTCCCACTGCTGGATACACACACCCATGTTGGCACATGAGTCCTCCTGGCAGGTGGTACTGGGGCCTGGAAAAAGGAAGATGAGAGGTGTAGGGAGAGAGAGAGAGAGAGAGAGAGAGAGGAGGGATACCACAGGTGCAGAGTCAAGTAACAATAGGAGGTGCTGTTGAGCTTTAACACTGCAGAACCCATGCAGAAGAAATGCACTCTAGAGAGAGGTGTACAACATGTGTGCCTAGAAGAAAGAACAAGGAGCAGACAGTGCCACCACAGGGAGCCCGACCCGGGGTGTAACTCACTTAAACAATTTGTTGAATCTTGTTTCATGCTGGGTAAAGCTGCAATCACACCGGCAAGCTGAAGCGGACACGCCAGTTTTTTCTTCTTCTTTGATTTCAGAGGATAAACAGCCTGCGTCTCAAGCAGCGGGAGCATTGGCGTATACAGTGTGTGACATTTTGAAGTTGGACCCGGTTCAACTTTGCAGAAGGTGCTTGATACGGTGCTTGTAGCCAGCGCTCCAGAAAAGAGCATGGAAAGTACATTCTGATCTGCTTTTAAAGCATGCCACTAAGCAGATGTATTGAACCCCTAGTTCTGGGCTGCCATGACATCTTGTGATGACACTGTCAACACCCTATAATTTCCTTCTTTTGAGTGTGTGTGCAGGGTGGAGATGCATGCAATTTGTATCATTCCAACAACTAGTTTTAAACGTGTCATCCAAGTAAAGCTTAGAACACTGCATTCCCTCTGTGGACAAGCAAGACGAGACAGAAAAAAAACAAAAAACAATTTTTATAAATGACTAATGGCAAAAGACTCCATTAAACAAGACCCATAAAAATGATAAGTGTCTCTGACAATCTTCTTTCCAAACATCTCTTTCACTGTGGGAATATACGCCGTACACTAGACACACTAGACAGACAGAATTAATGAAGAGAGGAGTAGAAAAGAAAAGTAAAGAGCACTTGAGAAGACGTAGTGCATATCCTTGAGTATGCACTTCAGTCAGAGGGAGTTGAGTAGGGTATTCAAAGTCAGACCGGATGTGTGTTTGCCATTCTCCAACACCACACATAGCTCATACTTTTGAATACTTATACTGAGAGGGAATGCATATAAGGACAAGTGCACATCATAGATAACGAGTTAAACAATCCCCGTCGGAGTCTACGTAGACACAGGGGAACACTTCATGAAAATACCTCCAGATAACCAAAATAGAAAGAAAAAAAAACAAAAAACAGTCCAAATAAATGATAGACAAATGCAAGTAAACAGTGTTTAAGAGCAATTGTCTTGTGCAAGACAAGTGAAGAGAAGAAAACATTTGAAGTGGAAAACAGAGTAAGTTTGCCAGCTGAAAGTGCATTTACTGTGAAATGTACGGCAATGGTAGTCAACCACGCGTCCCCAAGAGTGTGTGCATATGTGTGTTTCTGTATGCATCCGTGTGGGCATCAGTGTGTTTGCGTATATACAGTATATATATATATATATATATCAGTGTGTGCTTGTTTGTGTGTATGTGCAAGTGAGTATTTCACTGTGTTTGAGTGTTTCAGTGGGAGACCACTCGCTCTCTGAAAAACACTTTCTCATCTTGGTAAAGTAGCAACCATGACAGGTTTTTGAAAGAATGTGAGAGAGAGAGAGAGAAAGGGGCTAGATACATCAGCACCACCTTGACAGGGTTTAGATGTGAAATGACAGACTCCTTTTCTTGTCTGTGCCAGCCTGTAATACATAACAACTGGCCTTTTCATAGCCAAAAACATTACTCCCACAAAGTATCTGCCTCTGCTTTTGGATTCTGTCTTATAATGTTTTCTTTTACTTAACCTGTCTCTCTGACTGGCAGATATAGTATTATCTGGATTACATAGTAGAAAATATTTACTGTTTTGTCACATATGACATGTAGTTTTCTGCTCTCATATGTCATTAAAATCCCCAGCCTAATGAACTTTACCATCAAACTAGCATGATTACAATCAATCCTTCAATAACACCTATGTTGGGACTAAGTTTGCAGGGGAAAAACGGTATCTGGTCATGTATCTAACAGATAGCAATGTAAAGTGTAATACTGCGGCAGCAAGGCTGAACTCTGTTGTCACGGTTACCAACCAACAATTACAGAATAGGCATCAGGTAATCATTTTGAGACCCTCGTCGCTCTACTGAACTACACTGAATTCATAGCTACAGCTTCAAATGTGTATTGTTACCATGGTGTGATCTAGTGCTTGAGCAATTATGCAACAGCGTCGTCACTTTACCGAACAAACGAGTTACATGTGAATGCAATTTAGTGTAAGGAACCAAGCCTGATTTCAATTGCCAGTACTATCTCCATGAAGGTAAATGAAAACAATTCAATAACAACAGGGTAATCATCCCACTTGTACAACAAATAATTACACCAAATTACCAGGTGTTACTTCCTGGTAATATACAGTTATCTCCTTGTAATATGTGTTTGGTAATATCATGTGCTACCAAAACATAATTTCCTTCCTACAGGAATAAATGTGATACAATTGTATCTCTCTCTGCAGATAGAGTATATATGTGGGGTCTCTCCTCTCCCCTCCTCTCGTCTTTCTTCAGCCCCAGAGAACAGACGAGAGATCCACATTCCTGCTGAAACTTTAATGGGCTGGACCTGGCTGGCTAGCTGTGCAGGCAGACCACCACATGTTTATGGATCAGCAACCCCACCAATCCCTATATATTCCAGCCTCCGCACTCATTTCCTCTGCTTTGATTCCTGGTAGATCGTTATTCATACCTGGCTTGCTGTTTCTCTCTTTTCCTCTCAACCTTTCTGGTTGTCTTAATTTCTTGTTTGCCTGCTAAAGATCTTTCTCTCTCCGTTTATGTTTTCAGAGAGCAAGTCCCTCTTGAAGCATTGGGGAGTATTATTGCCATGGTGACACCCACGATGCATTGCACACAGCAGTCTTTCAGGCAAGCAGGCCTCATAGAGGCAGAGTTGAACCCTCTACCTTGCAGGTCGGCTTTGGTGAAACCAACTTTGTTAGCGCAGAAAGAAAACAACAAACAGAACAGAACAGAGCGGAAAACAAGAGTCAAGGTTAGTGAGGGACCATTGGTGTTAGTGTGCTTAAATCTTGTACAGGTTTTTTAGTTGGGCAAAGTGCAATGTGGGGCAAGGTAGTTGTTAGTGTGCACGAGGGATCAAGTAGTAAAAAGGAATCAACTATGATTTGATTTTTTTTCCACCTGTCATATTACTTGATGTTTTAAGCATGACTTTTGACTTTAATATTACCAAACATTGTGGTCATTAAGGCTATTATACAGTACATCACCCCCATAGTGGAAGAATGGTGCTTTCACCAGTCCAAAGGAAAATCATGAGAGACTACAGTATAGCTTAATCTGCTACTGCCCTCTAGAGGAATTATGAGTATACAGGGAGTTCCACAAGTATTTGGACACAGTAATGTAATGTTTTAGAAAATAACACAATCTGCCTAAATAGTTTTGGCAAGCCGAAATGGGAGAACCATGTACGAGGAGTAAAATCTAATATGGCTGAAAACAGCCTCAAATCAAAGCTGACAGTCAGTCTGCACTTCCTCTTAGCTTTTGTGTAATTGCACATTCAAAGTAACAACAGTAAGGAGCCGCAACATTGATCTATGTTTTGCTGTACAAATATTGCACTTTTAAAATATATATTTATTGCTATCATTATATATTATAACAAGCTGGCTTGCCTTGAAATGTGAGTTTAAGGAGCTGAAGAGGGAATAAGAGGCTTGAAAAGGCAGGTGGGTACAGATTTAAGGGGTCATTTTTAAGTGATCAAAGTCTTGCCTTGTAAACTAATCATCAATTCAATTTAAAAGGAAAACCTTCACATTTTGAACTTAACTTGGTTAGTTTTCTTTACCACACTCACTGTGGGAAATAAAGTTTCTATTTGTCCTTTAAATTTTCTAGCTTGCAGCTAGCTTGCAGTTGATGTTGAATGCTAACAAGGCTGACAAACCACAGTAATGGAAACTGAAGGGCAAATTTTGAAACAGTTTCCCTTTAATGTGACAAATGCCTGGTGAAGAAAAAAAGTAAGATTCAAAATGCAAAGGTATTCCTTTAAGGATAGCGAAGTGCACCCTAATTAATAACAGCTCACAGCAGATTGTGTTGCCTATAGGATATAGGCCATCTGTACCTTCACAGCCACGCTCAATCTGCCCGCTGCGGAAAAGGGCATCATTGATGAGGTCAGGTAGACGGCCGTTAAGGTCAACAGAGGCCAGGCAGCCCTGGAAACCCTCCCGAGACACCACCAGCTTGGGGAGATTCTGATACATGTTGGGTCCCAGGCCTCCGACGAACAGGTCACCTAGACAGACGGATGGAGGGAAGTGAAGGGAAGGGAAGAGCAGATGAGTAAATGTATATTTGTATGGATGTATGGATGGATGGATAGATGGATGGATGGATGGGTGGGTGGATGGGTGGGTGGGTGTGTGAATGCATAGGTGGGTCAGTGGATTGATGTATGGACAGATAGTTAGCTTGAGGGCAATAGTAAAATGACTATGTCTAACTAACCAAATAAGCAATAAGCAACATCAAAACATTTTGAGACAAAGACTGAAATAAAGAATTTCCTTTAAAATAAGATGTGTACCATTTAAAAAAAAGTCACACCTATTCCCACAACATATTTGCTGACTTTGAAGTTTAAACCTCATTTTGAAATAATATTTCTCATGACCATTGCTAACAAAATACTGCATTAGGATGGAACGGATGGTATTGATATTCTTAACATACCGTTTGGTCTCAAAATGGATGCATAACATTTTGGAGTGAAACCCTTGAAGTGCAGCCAAAATCAATGCTGATGTGCCTAACACAGTGACTCCACAATCCTTTACCGCCATATAAAAGATGTGAGGATACTGCTAATGCGGTATACTGCTGAGAATGTGGGTATATTGTTGAGATGGTGGGATACACTATGACCTGCACCAGCTAGACGATGATGATAATAAAGCTGAATGTGAGGTGAACGAGAATGGAGATGGGTACAATCCATATCCGTATCGCCTGAAATACAAAACAGGGATGCGGTACCTTTGAGATCTAGGTTCTTGGCTCCATTGACGTTCTGGGTGACTGATTTTGTGTCCACCTTGAGGGTATGTGTGTTGGAGGAATCCCGCGTGATGACCACGTTGTGCCACTGGTTGTCGTTCAGCGGGTTGTCACTGTTCCCCTTCAATAGGCTGGGCCCATTCCCCAGGTCAAACACATAGTGGATAAACCTGGCACAGTTGACAAAGAAGCACAGCAGATTAGATACAGGATGGATACAGACACACACACACACACACACACACACACAAGGCCCCTTCATATAGCATGTACAGCCACAGGGGTTGATACTAGCACTGGATGTGATACTAGTCACACTCCAGTTGTCACAACAGGACGAAGTGACAAGGAAAAACACTCAAGTATTACCAAGGGCACATCAATTGAATTGTGGTGCCGTACCCGGAGACCTAAAAGTAGATACTGAAGTGTAAGTGTAAGAGGCTCAGCTGGATTGGGTGTGTGCAGGGGGACAGCTCTGGTGTCTTCAACAAATGAGCCTCTAGAGCGAGTGTGTATGTGTGTGTGTGTGTACTTGTCTGAGAGGAGGAAATAGAATTAGGTGATAGCAGTTGATATCCTGTCCCTCTTTCGATGGCAGTGCAAAAAAACACACTCAAGTGTTTGCAATTGCATTGCTGTTGTTGATTACAAACCGCGGTCCATTTCGTACCGCGTGTCTTAACACACTGTCTTCCCAGACCGATTAATGGATATTTTTAATCGAAAAACTCTAGGGACACAACCAGGCACTGAAGGAAGCTGGATTTATGAAGAAAAAACTACTTAGCTGCAACACAGTGAGATTTTTATGCCCCTACAAGCTGAAGAGGAGGTAGAGAGATCTAGGGTTGATCCTATTCACATCAGTGCTGCTATTCTAAAAGGCTTCAGGGGTCCCCGGACTACAGATCACTGTGGAAAACAACAACCTCAACATCATCACCATCACCATCCCACTCACCCTTTGACCAGTTCCACAGCGATAAAATCGTTCCCGTCGCCGCTGTTGAAGATGATGAACCCATCGGACGAGGTGGTTTTGAATTGAAAGAAGAGGTGCATTGTGGTATAGGCCTGCAGGGTGGCCTAAGCCCAGGTAGCTGCCCTTGGTCTTGAAGGTCACGGGGTCGGCGATGATAGAGCGCATGCCGAAACGTGCGTTGAGTTCACAGAAGTCGATGTCTCCGTTCTTGCACATGTCAATGTACTGCATGCCATTGAACCTGAGGCCCTGTGGGGGGAGAGACAGGTTGGGAGTAGGTGTAAGTAGATTAATCTAAAATGAATTGTTCATCACGATAACTGAGCAAGGATACTGTAATAACCAAGGGGAACAGATGCTGGTTCAGATGTCGCCATTCCTGATGAAACGCAATACGTTGTGTCATGTAATGTATTGGACTTTACCTGCAGATGCCCTATGAAGGAGGAGGGGGCTGAGGAGACAAAGCGTCTCTCAGTCAGGATGCCTGTCTCCACGTTGTGGAACTCGAGACGGGTGTGGTCGCCCGCCATCTGACCTGAAACGGAAGAGGGAAGAGATGGGGAAGAAGCATGGGATGAAGGGTTATATATATATATATATATACATACAACCTCACAGGATTTGAGTTTTGATGACAACCAACAGTGCAGTTCCACTTCATCCCATACTGATGTAATAATCCTACCAGTGGTAACAGTGAGGTAAACTATACACTGACATTAAAGACCAACTGAATGGAGCTTCTTAATGGTGAAATGACAGAGGGTTAGACCGAGGTAACATTTCCATCCTGCCAAGAATACATTCTGGTCATTTTTTGGCATGAAAGAAAGAAAATATTGGCTCTCAGCAGCTTCAAACCAAAAATGTCAGTATTTGTTTCAGACTTCAGAAACCAAGATTGGTCGGACGCCAATATAGCAGAAACAACTATGAAACAAAACAGAGAGATACAAATCCTCCTCCTTCATCCAAAATGAATCCAAACATTAATTTGCCGTGCGTATCATGCACCCTGTACTGTAAATACCAAATAATAACCAAACAAATACCTTCAGCCATGTCCTCATCCACGGTGAGTTTGAAGTTTTTACCGCGGCGGACCACTCGCACTGAGTGCCATTCATTGTCGTTGAGCTTTTGTCCAGCATAAATAACCTCAGGACCCTTACCTGAAGAGGAGGGTTAGTTAGTCAGGGGGCAGGGGGAAGCACAGCACAAACCAAATCTTTGTTTTCACAGGAGAGCAGGGGACGCTGTGGAGGGATTTACCATCAAAACATTCTTCGATCTTCAACAAGTATGCCCTGATCATCTACGTTGTAGTTTATGGTTACCATGGTAACATTTTCTTAGATGAGTGTGAGTAAGTGTGACCACATTTCTAGCATTTAAAAAAAACACTGTCCTACTTTTAAAACAAAGATTTGGTTTGGATTTGACAACAGAGGAAAAACCATACAACAAATCACAATTGATAGTGCAATTACTGCTGTTACTCATACAAGGACTCAGAATCTGTGACAGAGGGGAAGAGAGAGAGAGAGAGAGAGAGAGAGAGAGACTGAACCCTTGGTTATTCAAGGTAGACTGGAGTTTATGTGTTCAGTTAGGTAGTTTTGAGTCTGTAAAGATCTGTAAATTGAAGTATTACGTCAGACAACCAGAAGAGGGCAATATCGCCCCACTGTTGTTGAGTTTTGACTGACGGACAGATCTGCTAATGCAGATTCAGAAGAGACTCTGCTGTATGGTATTGACCATAGATTATAAATATCCCATTCAGCAGCATCTTTTAATGTTTAAAGTGGTTTCTAGTTCACAACTCTGCTTTACAATTGGTGACTAAACTTTTGTTGTGCACTGTTGACCCAGCATTGAAAACTGAGGGGGCGTAGGTGATGGAAGGTACAGTAAATTCACATTGTTTGCCCTCGCCTGGGCAAAAATATAACCATCCAATCCATTATGATGTGACTGATGTATCTAACCAGACATCGAACCAGTCTCAGAAGTGGATACATCTCTTCAAAAAATCAACTCCTTGTGTTTGAGTATTCAAAATGTATTGAACTGCTTTTGCCTTGGTCTGCCATCACCACACCGTACACTTGACTTGTATCCAGCGTGCTGAATTAGTTGTCTGGTATTTTAAAGAGCTCTTACATTACCTTGCCATATCTGACTTGACTAATTCACTGAGTATTGATATCACTTAGTGATTTGACTGGACCCAAATTTAGATAAATGAATGACTAAATTACCTCATTTCAACCTCAGACGTTTTGCCGTGTGCATTACACACATTACCTGTTCATTAGTGACATTAACCAACATAATCACAATGAACAGCCGTCTCGGGTCAGACGAAAACTTTTCTCCTCTGTCTGTCTGTCTGTCTGTCTGTCTGTCTGTCTGTCTGTCTGTCTCTCTCTCTCTCTCTCATTCTCTCTGTGTGTGAGGCTTTGAGCACTTTCAAATGCTGTAAAATAAGAGACCTCTATGAGAGTAAGAGCAGGTCTGTTATCTCCACCTGTACATCACATTACACCTATTGCAATACATCACATACTAAAGTAAGGAAGACTAAAGTCAGACTAAAATCAATAAAAGCAGAGGGAAAACATTCAGCAAACTGTCCAGAAAGTAAGTCAGACATACAGCACTACTACAGTGTATGTTAGGAAAGCTCAAAGTGCAGTGTTCAGTGAGATTAAGAACTAGTTGTCTGAATTAATTTGAGAAATGGGGCATTTAAAATGTATGGAATATATTAAGTGAGTAGTCAGACTTGCATAACTTTGATCTTTGGCTATTACGTTTCTCCTCTTATCTGAGTAATCCTTTTATCAGTCCCCTGCATTCACACATTTACACCCCTACATACAGCACACAAGCTATAATCAAACATTGATTGAAGGAAGAAGGCTCCAGAAGAGGAGTGTTGACTTACTGGTGTTACAGTTTATCCTGACACAGTCTAGATGGGGAGGGGAGAATAATTGACAGATGAAATCGCATCCTTCAAGGTTACAGCTGCAGACATCCAAGAACAAGAAAAGCCACCTTCCGGGGACGGTCACATGACGCCGGCGGCCATTTTAGCCAGATTTGGCTTATCAATATTGCTATGCCAATGTCAATCATCCAATTAAATTCCAAACAAATCAATTTCTGAGCTAAAGATGTTACGCTGCGCCAATAGTAGTCAATATTACTGTACTGACTAAAGTGATCTGTTTTTCTTTCTGCGTAACTTGGTCAAACTTGGTTTGACTTGACTTGCCTTTCCAAGTCATCCAAGTGCGTTATATGAATATTATTTTTCATAATTTTTTTTCAGTGTCAGTATTTGTTTACTAGTTGTATCAATTTCAAAATGGCCGCTTGCACTTCAATGGCCACATCGATTTTCCAACCCAACAACTGGAGCCAGAATGTCATTCTAGCAGTCCATTACATACAAATCTAACAATTTCATGTCACATGTAATTCAAAATTAGGCTTCACGTGCCAAATGAAAATCCCTAAAGTCTACAGGAGAGTTGTGGACCTGTGATTGGCAGGTGAGTGGTGTAGGTTGGGATCCATGTGACCAGGCTCATCATGTGCCGTCAACCGCAACAGAAAAGTGGGAGCAAACAGCCTCGCGCCAGGCAGCACCAGCACCATACAGAGGCCTGAAGACCCACTTTCAGAGGGCCCTTATGTATTTTAACTTCCAGGACATCTAAAGAACAATATGAAAATGTATTGTATCGATTGATTGTTGTGATATTTACCTTGAATATCAACCTTGTCATTTAACTATATGGATTTTTAAGATAAAATACTGAATTTGAAGAACAACCAAATTGCAGAAAAATGGCTGAACGGGTGTGATCTTTTTTAGTATCTGTGGTGAGTGTATGTTGCATTCCAGAGTAAATTAGTTGTATTTGTAATAACAGCGACTTTGTATGTACAAATACGCATTATGTACGGGTCTATCTAGACTAGGGGCGTCTGTATAAAGGCTTGCGCGCTCCTTAAACGTGCCACTGATTCCGCCATCTGCAGGCGCGCTGGGTGCTGTGGCCTCGGGCTGTTTGCCAGGCGGGCCGCAGGCTCGGGCCTTTGAAGGGGTGAGTGCCATCTTTGAACAAGGCATGGGAGATGCCAGCTAGACCAAGGGGTTGCTAATGGACAGAGAGAAACATGGACCTGCTATCATGGAAAACAAAAAAACAAACAAAAACCATAAGAACACAGCTCCAACGTACCACAGGAACAGACCCACGCGATAAGAATGTATACTCTCAATGCAGCACTAAAATGTATAAATGCTTATCTGCACTTAGTAGGTAGTCTAAAATGTCACTATCGGATCTAATGCATGTCTGAGGAGGTGCCGTCTTAAAGTAATGAGTCAAAAAGTGAAGTGCGATGCCTTTGGAAGTATTTGTGTGTTTACTGTTTCTAAAATGGCTAACAAAAAACGATGACTGAAGATGACTACGATGATCTGTGATCTGTTCAAAAGATGTGCTGCAGAGCATGGATATCTTTGTTAAGTGTTAGGTTGATGGATAAATAACTACAAAGACATCTAAGCATCAAAGCAGAAAAAAACAGTAGTCCAGGCAAGTCAAAAACAAATCATGCAACTATGAAGACGCACTACAAAAAAAACTGTTTTAGTATGTGTTAGGTCTGAGATCAGGTCTGGACCATGAAAAAAATATATAAAATCGTAAAAAGAAAACACACACAAAAACACTAAGGCCTCCCCCTGAACTCAGTCGAGGTCAGCCAGCAGGGACGGTTTATACGATACCTAGGTTGACCGTCAGTTTGACCTTGCCGCTGTCCAGCTCCAGCCTCAGGGTGTCTGCAGACTCGCGGGACGTGGCAGCCATGAGCAGGCCGAACGCCCTCTGGGACATGAAGCGGAGGGAGGCGTCCTCAGCCTCAGTGTGCATGACGTTAGGCATCACCACCTTCATGTACATGCTGCCGTCATAAGAGAGGATTGACGCCTCTGTGAGAGAGGAGAGGAGAGGAGAGGAGAGGAGAGGAGGAAAAAACAAATGCATCTGTATTTTGAGTGATTGTAAAAAACTGTTTCACTACATCTCCTCTGCGGTATCTAAATTGAATACAAGGATTTTGTTTTATTTCTCTTATATTTCATATAGGCGGTGCCAACAAAACTCATGCAGAAGACCTCTGTGTATGGGAAAACAGAGGCTGCTTTGTTTATGCTACAGCAATTTCAGAGATAAGATAAAGAGTGTGTGTGCTGCGAACCCACACCCCTTTGCCACACACACACACACACACACACACACACACACACACAGAGTTCATGCAACTACGGCTATCAGAGGGTAAGGATGACTGGCTGCTCAGTGAGGAAAAGAAGACCCAGTTTTAAGTTGGAACACGCAGTCTTGCATGTCCCTTATATTTTAATGGGAAACACACACACATGTATGTACCACATGCAGCCATGTTCATCATCCATCTAGTGACAGGCGAGGGTCTGGGAGCCCAGGCTTTGGCTCGCGTGTTGTTCAATGTGCAGAAAAAATTAAATCATTATGCTACTTTGTCCTTTCTCGTGCATTTCCCTTCCATAGGTGCTGGTTGGTCTCTTCCTGCAAATCACTAAATCACAAGCAGAAATGTAGAATAGATATGGTGGATGTGGTGCATGCACACACGGAAGCCATCAGATACTCTTATATATATATATGCTGTTATATATCATTAATCTGTGATGTTTGTAATCTACCTTTGTATGGTACGCACTTTCCCTCAACCTGCCTTGTCTACTTTTGACAAACCCCAGAGAATGGGCGTGAACTTGCTACGTTAACCAGTTAATCACGGGAATATGAGGCCACCCAGAAATTCAAGGCTGTTTTTAAAATGCTTTAAGGTGGATTTTTCCTTTAAACACCACACCAACACACACTGTTACTTACCCTGAACAACACAAACATCCTATCACAGTAACAACAGATAGATCACGGAAGCTAGAAGACTGCTGGGCTGTTCCCTTCTTACAAGTTAGAAAGAAGAGAGCAAGACTGAGTGTGAGAAAGAAAGAGGAAGACTGTCAGCAGACAGGAAGCCTCTTGGGGAGAGAGACGGATTAAAAAGGGCATCCAGCCGTGAAATACCTGTTTTGACACCTCAGCTTTTAAAGGAAAAATAGCCCCGCGGCCTAAGAAATGCACCACTATTTGGCTGTGCCTAGGTGAATGCTGAGGCTGTGGGTGTGAGACTTTGGAGCACCACACGAGAAAGGCGTTGCCACGTTTCACATACGATGTGCTACTGCATGTTTTACATCTAGTGGATTTAAAGGTCAATATATTGACATACTCACATCAATTTGTCAAAAAAACTTTTTGCCGTAATGGAAATATTGGATTTCATTTCATTAGAATGTCAGAATACATGTGATAGGTTATATAACTCACATCTGAGCACTGCAAAAACATTGAGCCGTTTGTTTTGCTAAGCAGTGCGCTGCTGTTAGAGTCCCAGGTTTGTCTGTATTGCTTTGAGGGGTGTTGTAAAATCTATTCTGTGAACAAGCTGTCGACGGTGTGGATACAGTAGCCTGGAGGATGATGAAACCTTGGCTCAGCGTTGTTCTACTCAATTTTAAATTGCACAGGCTCCCTATCCCTCCTTGTGTTTCCCTCACTCACACACACGCACACGCACATGCACACACATACACACACACACCAACCAGTACACAAACCAACCAACCAGAGACACATCTCCTAACTGACAGAGGCATATATTGATTTGTGGGCCCGGTCAGCTCCCAAGCTTACGCTGCAGGAAAACACAAACTTGGTGTGAGTCAATCTGCAGCTCAGAAAACTCAAAGAGACAAGGAAGGACACAAGAACAGGAAGTAGTGTACGCAGCGAACTGTGATGTCTTACCAGACCTGGCACAGCATCCCGGGTAGAAATAATTCTGAATATTGTTTCAAATATTTGGACTAGGAGGAATTTCACTTTACTTTAGATTAGATAAGAATCAAGCACCGCTACTGTTTGGTTCTCACTTTGCTCAGCTACTATTTTTCCCAAGGTCTAGGGCAGACTTATTTAGTACATGAAATTCATAGTGAAGTTATCTCAAAGCTTTAAAAACCTCAGTCGCAGAGGACACAATGTATTCAATGTAGTCAGTGAAAAGCAAAAATCCACCCTTCCCATGTGGCATTCCTCCGATGTGTAACAGTTATATAAATATGATAGCTAATAGTAATATAATTTTTACTAGTTGAATAGTTGTAAATATAAATAGTTCAATAGTTATGGGCATGAACAAATTCCCAAATGTCAAACTTTGTTGGTGTCATGTCTTCAAGGGACAAATACTGGAGCTCCTCAACAGAAGCTGACTTTACAGATGGTTGTTTCAGCTCTATTTCTCTGCCATGCTAACAGTTGGCTCCGGTTCCCCTGAGCAGCGAGATTTGTCTCCGGCAACACCTGGGAGAGGCTCGACTCTCTTTAAACAAACTCGTTCACACACACAAATCTGAACTGTCCAAGATCATGCAAACACGATCTGTTATGGGATTGATCTTCCCCCTTAAATTGCGTGAGGTATTTGCTGCCGCGACATACCCTCACACCTGTCTCAAGAGGCAGCATGGAAACCTCCCAAACCATTTAAACAGTCTCAACCGTTCCAGCATTTTTTATTTGTATATCGCAGGTATAACAGCGTCTCCGAGCTCCAAGTTGTCGTGCTATAAAAAGCTTGATGACTATTCCCAAAGCAGTTTCAGAGCTGTAAAGAACTCCAAGCAGGTGGCTGAACCAAATATCGGCTCATATCTTACAATGCTGTGGGGAATTGAACATCGTGATCGACAGACGTGGAGACTGGCGCCGTGATTATAGCCATTCATACTCTATGTGAGGCTAATAATGTGCCTCAACCAGACACTGCAGGTGACTGCACTCCATGAACCTGCACTGTGTGCGTGTGTGTGTGTGTGTGTGTGTGTGTGTGTGTGTGTGTGTGTGTGTGTGTGTGCACATATGCAGCTACAGTATGAGCTGGTATATACGGCTACATATCTTGGCATTTCTTAAGAGAGATATCAGCAGCATTGAAGAACTCATTTCAGATGGTAATTAAGCTGCTACTTGTGCGTGTGTGTGTGTGTGTGTGTGTGTGTGTGTGTGTGTGTGTGTGTGTGTGTGTGTGTGTGTTTCCAGCCAGCGCCACTTTACATAATTAGTAATCCAATTGAAGCAGAAGATGGTGGAGGAGGAAAGCTATTAAGTCAAAAGCTCGACAAATATTCAGGATATGGAGGGGGGAGGAGGCTAGTCAGATCTACACACACACACACACACACACACACACACTCTCGTTTGGTCCTGTTCAAACTCTGAAAACTGTATTCTTTCTCACTCAACGTTCCCGCTGTTTATTTGCTTTGGCAGTAACGGTGCAGGAGTATTTAATCGTTTTTTCTTTTTCTGACAGAATGACATGTCTTTGTTTTGATAAACAAACCAACAAGGGCCTTGACTGTCACTGTGGCATTTCATGTGAATGCCTGTCAACCCTTCTCCCACACACACACACACACACACACACACACACACACACACACACACACACACACACACACACCAGAGGGGTTTGAGGGGTTGATGTCAACATTCTATTAATTTCTAAAATCATATTCTTACACTGACATGATGAGGACATTGATGAAGAATCTTACTATATTACATGCATGTAATGTGTTTGTGTGTGTGATGTGTGTGTGTGTACAAGAATGAAAACAAACAAAAGTGAGTGAGCATGTTTCAGTCTGCTTTTCTGAGTGTACGCGTGGGTGTGTCATGTCAAAAGTATGAGAAAATGTGTGTGTGTATACGATGTGTACACACACTGAAGCAGTAGGAAATGGCTCCACTCGACAGAAGAGGCTCTTGGCTGTGGACGTTATCCACAGTAATCCTCAACATGTGACTCAATCTGCAGACACACACACACACGCACACACACACACACACACACACACGATACAACACTTCATACAACACTGTGGCTGGGCAGGGTTGGCGTCCTGTGGTCCCCCATTCCTAAGACGACGCTGACCGAGCTGCTGTTGACGTCCCACACCAGATCCGGATGTCCCACCCAAGTGTCCTCATGGTGTCTATTCTGTATACTCTGCTTGCCCAAACCCTGAGTAGCCCCTCCCAAGGTTTCTTCCTAAAATGTTTTGTGGGAGTGAGATTGTTTCTGCCCCATAGCACAAAATGACCATAATATAGCTGTGGGGATTTGATAGGGTTGTTGATCAATGCCAATGACTCAGTGATTACTTCGCCAGATGCTGAGATTTCTGGCTTTCAAACTGTTTACTGTTTTGGAACAAAAACTCCCTTCCCTCTAGCATTTTCAACACTCCCAATCTCCCCCACCGATCTACTCATTTCTGCTACGAAGGCTAAAAGGCCTCTCTCTCTCTCAAGCCAAGAGAATGATAAAGCAGTATGACCATTACTGTATTTTTAATAGTAATATATTACCTCTCCACTGCAATTACAGTTTACAAATCTTTATCCTTAAAATATAACATTATTCTTTTTTTTTTAAACACACTCAGTGGCATGAAAGAAAAACTCAACATGGAATATCACTAAAGGTTATTAGGTGCCTTAAGAGTGTTGCTTGAAAATAGCAACATTTTAAGAATGAAAACATCTGTATTGTTGAAATACTGAATAATTAATTTCAGGTAACAGTTCCTTATGCCTGCAACACACCAGACGAAATCAAAATCACATATTCTATCACACACACACCAACGGATTGGACAGATTGTTTTTGCCTTAAACTAAAATACACACACTAAAGAATAGGATTAAGATTCCTGTACAGATTCTTGACGCATCAGGACCTCTAGTCTTGCAGGAACTGGCACAAACCAGCGTGAATTTAGTCAAAACAACAATGGAGGCGGACAGAGCAGAGTCCGAGTGAATCTTAAATACCCACACACTACAGGACCCACGCCGATTTCAAATCGTAAATATCAAACATGTTTGATATTATCGAGGCGCCGCCAATCAACTTGCGAGTCGATCAGGTTCAGATTTACTCCATAATGCCCTCACACTACCAGAGTATCCTTGCTGAAGCCTTAGATCGGGGCGCCGGCCCAACTCTCACAAGTAGGGAAATCTGGCTGAAATTGGCCAGATTCTCTTCTAGTGCGTTTCTGACATTAATGGACACATAGTGCACGTTGAAGAACATCTACCCCCGCAGACACTGAAACTGAGGAAGAGGTAATATCCACAGTATGTTCACAGGGATTATCAAATGGCCCGCCATGCTCGACCAAAGCAGGCCTGGCAGAGATGAATTTATCAGGATATCAAAAAATCACAAGGGGTGGTGTAGCGTCAATATGAAACAGTAAGCGGTTTTGTGCATCAGACATATTGAATAGGCTTTACTCGAGGATGAGCTAAATCCGCGGAGCTTTATCAACATGTGACAGATATAATCGGGTTTGAAACAAGCCCCCGCACGTTAAATTTAAAGTATGATTTTGGAATGGGCATCATACTGCGATTGTATATTTATTCTCGGTGTATTCTAGGCCAGGGACATCATAGTGAGTGTATCATTCCCACTGTGTCATTGGCCTGACCCCGCCATAGGTAAAAGCCATAGGATGTCTGTTTAATAATGGGGTAAATTAGCACAAAGCGCCGTACTTGACCTAAAGGATGTTGAAGTTATGATTAATGACGGAGCGTGGTGATTTATGGGAGCAAAATTCCTGCTTGGTGGGTAACTACACACACACACTGATCCAAGTGTGCACAAACACGGAACACAAACGTGAACGCACACACACACACACACACACACACATACGCACACACGTGTATACCTGTGATGACATTCTTTTGACGTGCAGCGATTTCCAAACCCCTAACACTGACCTTCACCCTCATCATCACTATATACAAAACCTTAACTCTCACACTCACAGGCAGACAGACACACTCGCATGCATGCACATGCACACGCACACACACACACGCGCATGGATGCACACATGCACACTACCAGTGAACTACCATAAATGCAGGCACCATTGGGGGGCAGCAAAGGCTAAATGAAAGCCAGCTGCTGTTGCCACTGGCTTCTCATTAGACTCATTATGAGATAAATGTGTGGAGATGGGAGGGATGGAGTGAGGAGAGAGGGGCAGAGGAAGAAAGGGAAGGAGACGTGGAAAGTGGCAAAAGCAAAAGAATGCCGAAATAAGAAATAAAAATAAAGACATAAGATGAAGGAGAAAGAGCAAGAAGAGGAAAAAGAAGAGATAGTTCATTGAGAAGAAAGAAGGGGAGGAGAAAATAAAGCATAAATAAAGCAAGTGTATAGGGTAGACTTGTCTCTGATTGCCATCCTGTAAGACGAGTTTCAGTGATGGTATATGAGGTATGATGTATGGAAAAGCCATATGTGACTGGAGATCCTACAGTATGCTATTTCATGTAATGTCTAATGATGGATACTGTGAGCCCAGAGAGGTCAAGAGCAGTAGTTTCTTTTTTTTTTATCCCTGGAAACAGTTAGCCCCTCTGCGTACCCTAAAGCCTGGAGCCGTGCGAGCTTTGGAGACTTGTCAATTTCTCAGATGGCCGAACACTGAAGGCTTGATTTCCTCTGTGCTCTCTCTCTCTCTGTCTCTGAATGTGAGTGAGTGTGGGAGAGACACACAGAAGGAGTGAGTGTTGGGAGGGAAAAAGAATGTGAATGCAACGAGAGAGAGAGAGAGAGAGAGAGAGAGAGAGAGAGAGAGAGAGAGAGACAGAAAACAAGACACGGAGAGAGGGATGAGGGAAGACGGATCCAGCATATTCCCATGCTCCGTTCCCGTCCTTCATAGTGTGGCACAATGAGCGTCGGGGTTTACATAACCCAGCACGGCTCCTAAACACACATTTAATTACAAATGGAGATTAGGGAGCGACGGCGTAACGTTCCAAGCAGCGAAAAAAAAAGGGAGAAGAAAAGATCATTTTAAAGTGTAGTCGGATCTGTTCTTCTCTCGGGGAAACATTGTCAAACAAATCTCTCTCTCTCTCTCTCTCTCTCCGGTTCTTTACCTCTGCTTTCTCTTTCCTTCTCGCACTTTCTACAACTCTGTTTTTTTATTTCCGCCTCTTTTCCTCTCAGCCTTCCTTGTTCCTTTTCTTTGTCATACTAGAGTAAATTACTGCAGGCCTGCGTACTCTTCCAGCTGAGGAGGACGACTGTCACCTTGCAATGTGTCTGTCTTATGGCACTGCAGGCAGACAACACCGTCATTAATGGCAGGCGATCCAAATCTCCATTCACAAGCATATTTTGGTCTGATGGAAAGAAAATGGAGGAGACAAGGGGAGGAGATTTCACTCGCTGTATGCATTTCCTCTGTCTGCGTTGAGGGAAATTACCACTGAGATCATCCACATGACCTCCTCCAATCACCTACGTCCTTCTCTCTGCAAAATCATCATCTCAGAGGATAGAGAGGGTGAGAATAAGCGGATAGTAAAATTAACAAAACAAAAAAAAGCTTCCCGTTGTAGTCGCGGTGCTGCATTGTGCCTTCGCCACGCCACAGCAGCACTAGGCCTGAAAACACGTGACACGCGTGATAATGCCGAAGATACCAAACTCATTATTCTGCTCAATTCAACGATTATTCAACAGCGGGAAGCTGATAAGTGTTAAAAGACAAATGGAACAAAGCTGAGATGGGGAGTGAATAGAGGGCCCGGGTTTCGTTGTCGGGAGTGGGGAAAATAAAATGCGGGCCCAGGCATTTTCTACACCCGGCACAATACAAGCACATTTCAGCCTCAAATGAAATAGGATTAATTTAGTATGCTTCCTTGGGCTGCAGAACTGCAAAACAACTCTGACACGCGAACACACACACACACACACATGAAATCTCAATACTTAGCCTTAGATATTATATATAAGCGAAAGAAAAAGCAAAATGGTCTAGCTTTAACTCCTTACACACACACACACACACACACACACACACACACACACACACACACGCACGCAGACTGTAATATTATTGTTTGTATTAAATCTGGAATTTAATGGACCATCTACATTTTGGGTCTTGTGCGTGTTTAGTTTGTAGATGTAAAATGATGTTTACTAACATTACAAAGCGCTGTCACATGAGGCAGAAACCCACTGGATCGTTAGATCGTTTTGAAACACACCACTTCTTTTAAATGGCCCAGCATGCACTAAACGTGTCAAGTGGTGCGTAAAGCCACCTTGAAACATCTGCTGTGAACTTGATTCAGTTTTAAGAGCATTAATAGAGTGACACAGTTGTTTCCATGAAGCTTATGGAGCGACAGTGACTACTGACATATTTCAAGGCAGAAGGACTGAATGATAGAGATTCCTTTTTTCTATTTGTTATATAAATTGATATGTCTATAAAGACCTACTGTCCCTTAGATGCTAGTTACACAACAAAATGACATTCTGATCCTCCTGGCCAAAAGCTAGGGAACAGATGCAGATATTTCTTTGCAAATATGAACAGTTAATGGTGTAGCTCATCAACAAGCAAGCAGACTTGTCAGATATTTTATGTCACCCTAAAGAGAACGCTATAGAGTAATGTTAGTCACTGTGGTGGTGAAATGCAGGTGCAAGTGCTGCTGACGCTTCAAATCTACCACCTGCAGTGCTAAATGAGGCAAATCAATTATCGCATCCAGTGCATTTGGGCTTTGGCTGTCGGCCCTTGTATCAAAATCTCCAACATTAACTTTCAAAAATCTAAGAAAATATATTTAATTTTCACCTGAGTAAATGACGATGTAAACAAAGCTACTAGTGGGGCAACAGTATTTCCAAAATGTGCATCATACCGCCTAAAATTCTCCCTCTGTCTGCTCAACTCCCCCTTCCTTTTTTCAACCTCTCCTTCTTTTCTCCCTGCCTCCTTTTTACACCCTCCCCCCTTTGTCCTTCCCTCCACAAGTGTGTATGTATGTGAGCGTTGGCCTGTTAGTCAGGGCAGACCTTGAAGTGTCATTTTCTCTGTCTGCTGAGATAAATGTCCCAGCAAAGGTGCTTATCACCCGTTTACGGAGAGAGGGGGGGGAGCTGGGAAAAGACGAGGACAAGGAAAAGATGAAGGTGAAAGTGAGGGACAGCGTGCAGGAAAGGGAGGGAGGGAGGAAAGAGGGATGGAAGTGCAGGGCAGGGCAGGGAAGGGTTGGCTGGATGTGTCTTACACTATGGAGCACATTGGAATAACCTCTCTCTACCTGTTCACTCTAACCCTTCTGAGAGGGGAGGGATACACACACACACACACACACACACACACACACACCATTTTCAATCCATGTGACAAAACTGGGGACATCGCCGATCGTTCAATCATGATTCCTCAGCTTCTAAAAACGAACCCCCCCCCCCCCCACACACACACACACATGCAACTTCTCCGGGTGGATACCAACATTATGATAACACTGGAAAGGTATCTGGGAAGCTAAAGCTATACATCTTCGTTCTATCTCACTCACAGATAATGGCTTTTTCCAAATGCCAACACCTAAGCTGAAAAAAGGGGGGAAAAAAAGTGCTGAAAGGTGAGTGGGTGTGCAGTGTGTACTTAGACAGCTGCATGGTTATCAACCTTGAAGTGATGTTCTTTTATTCAAACCAAACTGTCAACTGGCAGACAGGAGCTTTACACTACACGCATCAACTCATCCTGCCAAACAGAAATATGACTGCAAACAATACGACTAATTTTACCTTTTACAACCAAAAATGACATAACTGTCTCTCAAGCACAGTCTCATGATGGTTTTTATACTTTCTCAGGTCAAAGTGAAATGTATTATTTCATTGCAGTTTAATTATAAGTTAATGAGGCCAGATTCAATGAGGTAGACTCATGGTACCAAGCAAATAGAGTAAAAGTAGAGAAAACATGTGACAGCAACATGTGAATGTAGTGTACGTGTGGGTGAGTGCGTGCATAAACAAGACAAAAAAAGGATGAGCACAGCTAAATCCTTCCCTTTCCTTCAGCAGCTAAAATAGATATAGATGTATTTTAATACAATGGCTTTTTGTCACGGAAATATGTAAATTAGGGAAATACATCTGCAAGAATGCAGTAATTTGCATATTAGTTAGTTAGCATGCAAAGTCTGGGTTACTTTTGTTTGTTATTTGTGTAAAAATATTGCTTTTTTTATCATTTCTGGCAAAATTATTATGATAGAAATATAGGGGGATGCCGTGCATTACAAAATAAATAAAATAATAAAATGAGCTGAATAAACTGAAAACAAAGAATCTGTCTATTCTATCAATATTTTACTGAATTAAAAAAATCTTTATTATATTATTCTTTTTATTCTAAAAACGTGTGTGAGATGAATGTATAAAACATAGGTATACAACAAGTCTGATTTGACGAGCGTGGTAATTGGTAACTGACCTTAAGAAATAATTCATACAATGGTGGCCTGGCAATTATGCACAAGAGGACCATTACAGGGCTCGAGGCTCAACAGAGACTTTCATCAGGATAATTCCTGTTCCCCTTGGTGGGGTTACAAGCAGGTCCGGAGTGGGACTCGTTTTCAGCCCGGGAGATTCATGATACAGACCAAAGGTAAAGGGTAAAGGTAGCTAATTAAGAGATAATCTGATTTATTGTGAGTGTGAATGAGAGAGGTTGCAACACATCCAGCACCACTATGGTTCACACCCTGTTGAGGTGGTAAGGTGCTGTTGGCACTGAGGCATTGCCACCCGCAGGTGAACTTTGGGGTCAGCCAGACTTTTTCATACATTTCATCATTCAGGGTGAATAATTCCAACCAGTTAAACTGGATAAAAATAGACCACATATTACTCTATGTTTTGCAATTTCCTCTTTCAAAAATGATCTTAATCTGATCTCTCTTGTTCGTTGCTATGGGCATATTATGGGGGTTGCTGCATATAATTAGCACATCAACTACAAAATGAAGGATTTTATTCCAAAACGCTGCACATCCATTTAGAAAGGTTTTATTGTTCCAGTCACTGGAGAAGGCGCAGTTGTTCTCACTTTTCAAACACAACCCCAAGGTAAAGAAACATAATTCTGTCCTCAGGTTGCAAGGTTTAATGTAGGAGGGAAGTATCAGTGTCAGTGTTCAGCAATCACTACCAATGACTGCAAAAGCCATATGGTAACATATTATTCCACAAGCACTAAATTAACAGATTATTGCATGGTGTGTGTGTGTGTGTGTGTGTGTGTGTGTGGTGGGGGGGGCACACAGAAGGAAACATTAACAGAAAGAGATACAAAGAGAAGGAAAGAAAGGGAAGGAGAGAGAGAAGCTTACAGATAGGAGGAGGGAACGAGAGAAATAGAAGGAGGGAACGAGAGATACCCATGTTGTACCAAGGATGAATCATACTGCATGAGCAAGACTGATTTGAAACCCTGCCGCTTGGGTCGGTTCCTTCCCTGCTGCACACTGCTGTCTGATTCAGGCCAGATGCATTATGGGGACAGTGACCACTGACAACCTACCATCTCTTTGGTCTAGCAGTGCTCAACAGCTGCTTGAGGCACTGCTAGTGGTGTTTCCCAGTGTTAGATGAGATTAGATGAAACTTTAATGATCCCCATGGGGAAACTGGGTCATTTCAGCATCAAGTCGTCATGGCATATACATCAAAAGAGGAATAGGGCATATAAATAAGAATATAGCGAAAGGGCAAAAGGGGTTATATAACAGTGCATCTTAAAAGAAAAGCTGAGCCTGTGCTGCAATGAGTGATGTCACCAGTGATCTCTGGTGGACACACAGCTTTCGCCATCAGCACAGGCCCGGAGCCATCACCGCTCCTCTGCTCTGACAGCAGGGAAAACACAGGCACTTATGTGGGCGGTGGCATCTTGTCAGGGAAAATGCAATATGCATTAGACACAATCCAATCTGTCTCCAGTGTATTGGTGTGTGTGTGTGTATGAGTGTGTGTGTGTGTGTGTGCCTGACTGTGTATCTGCGGGTATGTGTGTGTGTGTGTGTGTGTGTTTGTAGATGCAGGAGAGAGACAGAAAGAGGAGAGTCTCGGTGGGATCACTTGGCGCTGGGCTGGCACAGTGTCAGACAAACACACTTCATTACAGCCCTATTTACCTGATTAACTGGACTACTTTATCAGCTGCACGGCACTCAGCAAACATGTTTGTTTGTCAGCAACACCCCAACCCCAAAAAAGCTCTCTCACAGAAATACACACACTCTCACACACACTTAACTTGACTGTTTGAATGACTTGCTGGCTTGCTGAATCAAGACAGTGTGCCTGAGATGACAATCCCCATCTCTTAGCAGACAGTGGATGACATCAAATACACCTCCCTGTAGTCTTTGAATTGATGTCCGCCTCTTAGAGTTGGACGGATGACTTGAGGACCTGAATAATCTATGTTGTATTTGAGTTGCTTTCTCCCGTGGGTAAAAGCATTTGGATAACCTTTTCATGTAATGGAATGAAGGAATCAAAAAGGAATAAAGCCTCAAGCTTTCTCACAAAGATGAGAGAAAGGACAAAGCCCACCTCGAAATATTATCATTACAGCAAGGTAATGATTTTCTTTCTCTCTTCTTTTTGTAGATCTGTCTGCAGGCTATTCGAGGGTAGAAATTCATAGTTTTCCCGTACTGATTCTTAAAAGTGCTGAACTGAACTAAACCCACATGCCTTTTTAAACCCAATTACACATATATCCCACTCAGACAGAGCTCTAAATTACAAAAATCCCCTTAACACACCACAACAGAAAGATGATGTTCCAAAAAGAAAGAAACGGCAAATCAATTAAATTTTTGCTGTATTTGAAGCAAGTAGCAAGCGGCCTCTTTTTCTACGTGTGTGCCTGTCGGGGCCCGTACCAAGCCAAGCCGGCTTATTTGAATTCAGATCACAGGCAGACGAGTTTGGCAGGGCTATGCTCCCGGTCACAATCCAGGCGAGAGGGGCCTGTCTGGGCCAGGGCCCTGGTATCATACACCTGCACGGGGCACTTGCACAAGCTGACACACACACACACACACACGCAAAGACACACACACACACGGGCATGTGTACGTATGCTATGACACACTCACATTGAAAAGCATTCAAAAGCACGGAAACATATATATGCACACACACACACACACACACACACACACACACACACACACACACATCTGGCACACACATAGCAACCCGGCTGGGTCCCATGCTGACACTACATCTGTCTCTGTGATACCACGGCAGACCTCTGATCACAGGTGCTGTCGTGTCTCGTGGCTGGGTTAAAAGAAGACATGTCAAACAGAGGGTGAGAGAGAGAAAGAGAGAGAGAGAGAGAGAAAAGAGGAGAGAAAGAGTAAAAGAGAGAAAGAGACCGACAGACAGAGTAGAGAGAAGAGGCAGGAATCAGAGACAGAGAAATCATCCACACCCTAGCAGACAGGAAAGTTGTTGTCTGTTAGTTGTCACCTGGTATGATCTTTGATCTCCTCAAACAGGAATATCTAAAAGAAGAATTTTCATTCTGGTAAAGAATAAATTATATAGAGTTCAGAAGAAATATGATGGAATCATCTTGAGTCTTCCATTCCTGCTCATTCCATCATTTCAGTCCAAAAATATCTCCATTGCAAAGTGCATTGACGTAATTTTCATGGAGGCTGGGGATTTTACTCCATAGAGTAATATATGTCCATAGAGCAATACATGCACTCAGTAGACTCCTGATGGCAATGCCACCTAAAATCCAATATCATATTTGCAAACATTGAGTAAGGAGTAGTCTTATGAATATGAATATCATATCTATAGAGGATTTTAAGGGCACTCGTATAATTATAATGCCTTATGACTACAAATAAGAACACATAATGCTTACCGATGCATTATATCAGTATTCATTGACACATTGTAGATAATGTAGATAAGAATTAGCACTTATTAGGCTATCAATAGGCTTCAACATTTACACTTCCTACTGTAGGCCCTCATGCGGCCTTACCAGAGCAACTGCACATGTAATTTCCTTGGGGAAAGAGGTAGATCTTGGATGGAACAATATCACAACAAAACATGCAGGCTGATCTCCACAATCAGCAAACTGAATAGCTTATTTACATTCTGCAGACACCTGCAGAAGGCCAATCATTGTAATGGAAATGTGTAACTGGGAGAGCACTGAGCTCTATCCTTTCACCCCCTTGTCTCATCATACAAGCACTCTTCTCGCTGTACAGTATTGTGTGTGATCAATAGCAAGCACCAATGCATGAATACATCTCAGAGTTTGTTTGATAGTGTCACTAGGGAGCTCCAGGGTAACTTTAAAAGCATGGGGGGGAAGGAAAATAAACTATACTACCAGCATGACTAATACAATTTCAAGCATTCTAAAGTGCTAAAGAATAAAATGCTTTGAAAGACAGAAAATGGTGAATGCATTTTCAAGCCCAACATTTCAAATAAAGTTGGTCTGAAGCGTTACTGCTTTCTTCATATAAGAACTTCATATAAGAACCCAAAAACAACAATATGCTGTTGTGAATTGTAATTTCATGTGAGTAACCGTTATGGAGTATGGGCGTTCATGGCATCAGTCTAACTCAGGGATTTACTTTGGTCATACCCAGGCCCATCCAGGGAGTAGGATCTGGTAAAGTAAACGTTGCTAGATTTGACAGCAGGAAAAATTAAAATGAATAATCAATCAAGGGACGTCATCTCCAGTTCACTGTTGCAAATGCAAAGGAGTGTGGCTAGTGTACTTGTGTGGTCATCTGTTTCTGCTTCTGGTGTCAACGTCGCCTAGTGTATCAACAAAGTCTACCTCCTCAGGTCTATTATTAAATTTACTATTATCTGTTATTTATTATTAGATTCCTCCATTTTTAGGTTGTCATTTTTGGGCTGACCTTGGCTGTTTGGTTGCTTGGGTGCTACCTAGTAGCTTAGCTAATGCTGCTTTCCTGCTAGCTTAGCCTAGCCACCAACTTACCTTAATAGCTGCTTGATAGCCTATCCTGGTAGCGTCTACCTTAGCGTTCATGTTCACTTTTATTTTCTGGGCATCCCGATTGTTGACTTTTGATGGTCCGGTCCCACCTGGCAATTTAACGTTACTTTCCCACGACCCTAGCCTAACCCCTGACCTAGCTGGTTAGCCAGTAGCTTAAGCTGCTTACTCAGGCTAACTTACAAGTGTTTATCACCTATGTTTAGATGTAATTAGTACTGGTTACCTTAGAGGAGATGGGCACCCGAGATAGTCTCTTCATAGAGTAAGGTCAGACTGGTTAGTTAACACTGGTTCAGGTTTCTGCCGATGGGTATCTAGTTTGTATGCCCCCCCCCCACTCTCAGCGCCCACTGCATGCATGACTGTCCTGAAAAGGGTGGTCCTTTGCAAGGTTTCTTCCCTTTTCTTCCATTTTCGTGGGAGTTTTTCCCTGCTGTCGCTGATTTCATTTCGTTTTTTCCATTTTTTGTTTCAATAATGTGGCTGTGTGTGAAGCCCTTTGAGACTGTATTCATGATTAAGGGCTATATAAATTAGCTTGACTTGATTTGACTTAAAGTACACAGTCATCAAAGAGCTCTGTGGTCAAAAGTCTCAATGGCAAGCTATAGTACAATCAATGAAATTGCTCAAGGTATTAAAATGTTGATGCAGCAACATTTCCTCTGTGTGCCTCGGGGAATAGCATGGACAACTGCCTAACTTGTACTGCAGTATGCTGACCTTTGGCACCATCTGAAAGGAATTTTATTTTCATGACTGCAATTTGTAACTTATAGCTTGTATTTCAGCAACGTCCTACAAAACAACCAGACAGACTTGGAAGGAATTTGACCAGTAGTGCAACAGTATTTGAACCATTGAACCGTTCAGTGCAATACAGTAGATGACAACAGCAACATCAGCACATTTTACCACACCCAAAGTCTTACTGCACAAAGTAAAAATCAATCAACTGCTGAACATGCTGAAGCTTTGTTCTATAGCTCCAGAAATGAAGGCCAGACCCATGGTCACATGGGTCACCACCCATGGGAACACACACTCACTGAACACCCAGACACACCCAGAGGCAGATATGTGACAAGTAAAGGAAAGGGATGGTGGAAAAAGAATTGAGAGGGCGGTGGGGGTAAGAGATTGTGAGTATGAGTGTGTAGGGGACATGTGAATAGATGTTATTCTTTCTGCAGGTGGAAGGTCAGTGAGGCACATTGGCTCTATTTGAATGGGCAGTGCTCCTTAGCCTGTACACTGCCGCTTTCACAGCTGCCTTTTTCTTTTGTACAGATACAACAGCCTGGGAGTGCTACTAAAATAGACACACTAGGCAGCAAGACAACGTTAATTCAGTTGGACAGTCCCAGCTCCCTAACTTGGGATCCATCAGAGACTCAGCTCTTTCACAACAGGACAGACACGTACATTGTTCCAATGTAAAATTAACTCTGTTGTGCTTTAATATTGATGACTGTGCATCTTTGCAAATATGTGTCTATGTCCTATTTCCTGTCCACTTGAATTTCAAGTGCACCCAAGAAGGGTTAATTTAGGATTCATTCCTGAACATTAGCTGTGGAACATGAAAGTTATTTTTAATTCTGAAAGGTACAAGTTCTCAAACATATTCTCCAAAGTGTTTTAGTTTGTTTGTAATACACACAGGAGATGTGTATTTCAGGCTGTGCCTGAATATATTCTCCAAAACAGTAGTCTATAGCACAGCCTTTGTTTCATGTCACATGTTGATCCCTATTCTCACTAGGCTTTCTTTAATCATTAACACCTCATTATCGTGTCCCCTGGCCTTCTACTTTCACACCAAAACTGCTGGTTGTAACAACCCAGTCACCAGATAGCCAATTTTCCCCGTCAAAATAGTTTTCAGGTTCCTATGAAAGTACTTAAAGCCCTCTTCCAAACCTGGAAAATCTATGTAAAATAGTAAAAAAGGAGAGAACAATCTTAGCAGAACAATAGTCTGATAGCATACTCTCCCTCAGCTCAGAGTGTCCCTATCTCCTCTATCTCATAAAAACTTAATGCTGCCAAGCTCTTAAAACCCAGACAAGGAGAGCCCATTTCACCAGCAGTTCAAGTTCAATTTCACTCCAGAACCTTCTTCGGGAAAAAATCCTTCCCTTTTCCAAAGCCAATTGGCAGAAAAGTGAAATCCTATTAAATCTTTCAGCAAAGTTTCCATAAATATTATGAAGAAAGTGTCCCAAGTCTCACTTTCTCCTCTTAACCCCATCAACTAAAACGGAGCACTGTCCACTTCCTTGGAAAAGCTGCTGTTGCTAGGCTGTAGCTCCTCTGTCTCTTTATAATCATCTCCTCCGGGATATTTCAATACAATAAAACAGTGGTATTCCGTCTGTTTCAACCGTCTCGAACATACTGATGAAAAGCAACACTGCATTATTCCATAACCACATTGACCAACCGAATAGGATGGTCAGCACAAAACAAAGCACAGCTAACCTCTTAAATAAATAAGCCTCACTTCTGACAGAACCAACCGGATTTTAGAATCAGCACTGTGAGAAAAAAACACTACCGCTCACCACATAGACAAAAATGAGTGTATACCAGTCTCACCTCTCTCACAAGTACTAGCCCAGAAGCCAGACCCGGTACAGTCGCAGATGAAGCGGTTCCATCCTTCTTTACATGCGCCATTGTTCTTGCAGGGGTTGCTGTCGCACTGTTTCCCCGTCACCTTACTGCACGAAGGCCTGATGCCCGTCATGTTCTGGGACTGAGCAATCTGGCGGATGTCCTTGCTGCGTCCGTCAATGAACAGGTCCCGGATGCAGCCCACATAGCCATAGTTGAGCATGGCGGTCCACAGCTCGGTGGGGAGCGCCAGGCCCACCCGGTTCTCAGGCAGACCCCCCAGATAAAGGTCCCCCTCCAGATCCAGGATCTCGTTCTCCCCACTGGCCGTGAATGGGGTTCGGCGGCTGTTCACTGAGATGATGCCTGGAGGAGAAGATATGCATATGTGATATGCCCAGATATTACACTGCACAAATATACATTTTAAGAAGTAATTTACTCTAAAATCTTATTTTTCTTAAAACAGGTGAAAACAATCTGTCAATGGGGTGACAGAATTCCACTTCTTTCCACTGCAAATCAACTTGTTTCAAGAATATTCTTAAATAAAGTGTCATTTTCTGCTAGTGATCTGCAATGTTCTGCCTTGTTTCAAGCTATTTTGGCTTATTTCTAGAAAATTCCTGCTACACTTCATTGGCTGAGTTGGTTATTAAATAAATACTCTGGATACTCTCTATATAATCCCAAAAAATAGTAAAATTACAATTACAGTCACTTCAATTACTACAAGTCCAAAGACAGCATAGAAACCCATATATCTAATTGTGCATTATGCTGAAGCTGGCATCATACTTGTGGAGATTAAACTGAATAGAAGTGGTTACTGATTGTTATTTTCATTTCAAGTTTGATTCGTTGATGAAATGTTTCTTTATGAAGCAGAGACTTGGTAACAACTGGGCAAACCAACATTCATTCTAGTTTATGCATGCATAACTGCGGTGATTATGGACAAGTAGAATAAATCAAACACGCCACAAATCCATCTGCAATGGAAGGATGCAGCGGCAACAGATTCTCTCATTTGTATTTAAAATGGATAAACTTCCATCAGAGAGCAACGCATTCAAGACATTAAGTGTGATCGGCTAGACACTATCAACACTGCGGTATTGAGCATTTTATTTGACTGCAAATCAGTTACTTGCACTGTTTAGAGTTTGCTCTGCTCCACTGGGAGTTAAAATTAATCCAATATCAAAACCAGTTTTAAGTGCCTACTAAATATTAAATAGTTAATCTGAGAAAGGAAGAAAAGGATGGGTCTGTTTTCAGATTTTCTCTGCCTTTGCAATCTTACCTGAACCTTTCCCTCAGCCCTTACTAAGGTCAAGTAAATGTAGCAAGGAGATGAAAAGGTCACATTTTCCACACGGACCAAATTTAGCTTGTCTGAATATGGTGTAATGTGAGCTCTCACATTTTTCCCGGTGTTACATTCACCTTGCAGCCAGACAGAGTGATTCTGGCTGGAGTGCTCTGCAGACAAGAAACTTAATTCACTTGAAACTCCCATTAACATTTTACTCAAGCCACAAGTGTGATTATGCCTGTTCTTAACCAGCCCTCAGTCTCATATCCATATATCTGTCTCATTCCTCTTTTCCCTGTAAAAATCCTACTTTCCACTCAGCTATCGCACCGGGGGCTGGGGTGGTGATTAATCAAAACAGCGAGCCCTGACACATGGCTAAATTGGCTGCTCTAACCTGATATATAACACAAGCTGTAGCATAGACTAACACACCAGGATTCTCTGGAGGATCCCACCTAATGTAGAGATTGTGTTGGGTTTGGAGCTCAAGGCAACAGCAGTTCCTAACCTTTCTCTCTAATATAATCTTCCTCTAATACTTTCTGTGTATTTGGCCATGTTTTGAGGTCAGAGGACATACAGACGGGAGCAAACAAGGGGAAATAGAATCAGTAGCTATCAAAAGAGAAGTATGACTTCATCCCAGCAATAAATCACCTAGAGAAATTACTCTGTTGAGATTTGTTGTTTTTTTTCCCATCCTTTTGTGGTTGTGATGCAGGGAAATGCTATAATACCACATGATTACAAATTATATTTTTTTTACTGTTTGTTGCAGTTGCAATGTGACTGCTAGACTGCTATTGTCAGACAACAGTACTTAGAAGAGTAGTTAGAAGGGATACTTGGGTTATTTTAAAGAAGCCTTCCCAGCTGTACAGGTATGATGTTTGGCATGGATGGCATTGAAATTTTAATTGCAGGGTGACTGTCAATAAAAACAAACAACCACACGGTAAAGGTCAATTTTAAAAGCTTAGCCTGCATGGGAACAAGGAATTATACATACAGGAGACACAAGTGACACAAATGTCAGGGGAACTAACTACCTACACTGGATGGGTAAAAGTAGCTAACTGCCAAAAATACTTCCAAATTTTGAATTTAAACTACACTACTTCAAAATGTAGTTCAACTAGTAGTTGAACTACAGATAATTGATTACTCCCCAACAGTGAGTTCTACAATCTCATAGTCCACTTATTGGATCTATTCTCCTCCTCCATCCCTTTCCCCTCCATCTTCACTTCATCCTTACCTGAGCGACCGTCTCTCTGGATGTCCTACGTGGTGCCAGACCCCATCGTTGACCTTGGCCTGGGTGGCCTTCACCTTGATGGTGCCAGAGCCCATGTCCAGCAGCAGGTACAGCCCTCCGTCCAGCAGCTCTACTGCAAAGAAGTCCACCTTGTTGTTCTTCTGGCCCTTGCTATCCCGCCGGTCCTGGGGCTTGCCGTGGGTGAACAGGATCAGCCCATTGGGTTCTGAGGTGCGGAAGTCGAAGGAGATAGAGCCCACACGCTTGGTGTTCCACTTAGGCAAGCCCAGATAGGATTCGGGGGTCTCGAAATTGATGGGGTCTAGGGTGGGTACGTTTTCGCACTTGAAGACCACATCCCCCTGCAGCTTCATCTTGGGGTCTACAATGCGGGCTAGGCGGGACAACTCCAGACGGATATCATTGTTCTTGTACACCACCTGGAGAAACGAGGAGAAGTAGTAGGAGTTGCAGTTGGTTAGGGCTAGAATTGTCTCAAACCATAGAGGACCATGTAATCCTTCAAGTGAAAACACAAAAATCACCAAAACTGGAGTTATAAGGTTTTCACATGAAAACAGTGATATATATATATATATATTAAATATGTTCTATGTATGCAAGTAATAAGATCTTTTCTTTGGTAACTTTTTGTGAGTGGTGAGCATACTTTAGTGTGAAAAGCAATTCTCGATGGCCTTTAAACATCACTCTATTTAACTGATGCTTACATTGCAGGGGAGATTTTTTCCAGTGCAATAATGGATGAAAAACACCATTTTCTATGTTAATACATTAGATTGCATACTGCAATATCATATAATCATATACTGGCAATATAACAGTTTGCAGATTCAAGGACAGCTGGATCAATAAAACCAATATCTTCTAAACTGTGCATGGCACAAATTGCATCTAAGCCATTTTCTATTTCAACTTCAATCTATCCACCACGAAAAGAAGATTATAGACAAATGCATGACTATATTTTCATTTGATGGAACACCTGCCTACTGCGTGATATCATGGTGATATCATGGTTGAATTATTAGTGAGTCATCCCCTGTAATGTGCAAAAAGGGCAGCTTTCGTGAAGATAGGGTAAAACCCCAAGGGGGTATCAGTGTCCCTGTGAGAATATATCCAATATCACACCTATTTACCCACAATAAATTTGCACCAGCCCCCTAATCTATAAAACAAGAAAAGCAGACCCACATTATAGCCAAATACAACAAAACACCACAGCGAAAGGGAGCACAATATTGTCAATTGACTCCATTGAGGCAGAAAATTAATGTTTTTTTTTATTCCTTCGTTTTTTCAGGGGAGGAAGACGGGGTCCCTGTTCTGGTATATAGGGCAGTGTGTGCACAGGAAACAGCAATAGTGTTAAAGGGAGCACAGCTGTCAGCCAACAGATTTTACTGCTCTGGGATTACTGATAATCCCGGAAGATTTGACAGTAAATCAACACAGGTGACCCAAGCCCCAAGAAGGACTGAGGAGAGGGAGGAAGCGAGAGAGAGAAAGAGAGCGAGACATCTAGAAGATTACATGCTATGTGGGAAATTCTGCCAAAATGGTTTGAATTGCAAATATATAAAACTATTTAGTGTTTAGATTTAAAATATTTCTTAACATCATGTAGATTCTATTGAAGTCTGAAACATTAAATTAGATAATGTCTAAAAAACTAAAAAGTAAAATATTACTCCTCCAAGAGTGTACAACTCTCCACAGCTGTGTTTGCTCGCCATGTACATGTTAGCTGTTTTGGATTTTTGCTTAAAGTTAGCTAAGATTGTCACTACCGAAAAAGCCACAACCGAACCAACTGGTAATGTTTTGGTACTGACATTCTTTCATTTCTAATTAATCATCTACTCCAATATGTTTATGAATGTAAAGAAACCAAACTTGCTAACACACAAACCACATAAATGTTTGTGGCCACTTGGAAAAAAACGAGTGAAACGTTGGTTTGATTCTGGTTATTGTCAATCAGCACCTGTAACATTTGAGATGGTACAGTAAAATGTGTTATATTTACTCAAATTACTGTACCCTTAGATTAACAACAGAACTTGGCTTTATACTAAATAGGGAAGATTATGAAAATTATGAAGATGAAGATGTTGCTCAGTGACCTCTTTTTAGCATTAGCCACTGCTAGATTTTGCTGATGTCTTTCTGGCTAAAATCAGAGAACCATACCTTGCATTCACTTCTTCACTTTCACCTGGCTTTTAGACTACCCCTGGGCGAAAGAACACACTGAATATTACATGAAAAGAGAGAAAAAAGGGACTTATCCTTTAATGTTGCTCATTTGCAATCTGTTTTTAATAGCGGCATGATGGTGAACATGCCGTTTTAGAGGAATATGCAGGTTTGGAGGAAGGCCTTCACTTGTAAATCGCTAAAATTGGACAGTTCTGAAGCACTGTCTTTGTATTAGAAACAAAGCAATTTCAATACATTGCAAGAATAATGAAACACTGTGTTTACTCCATCAGTGCCAAATGGGGCCTGTTCTGGCTCTGCAAAACCATGGCTATTTGCCTTAAACCTGAAACATGGCCCGCTATCACTTTGCTCGACAGTCTTTACAAACCCTCACAAGCTCCTCAATGTTATTCAGGGACATATTAATCTAACGATCAACCAGCCCCCTGACGGTGAACAGATCTGCTCTGGGATTATGATTCTGTTGTCCATTCTGCTACAGGCTGATCAATAAGGTAATAGAAATGATGCTATAAAAGAGGAATTGACTACTGTGGTAACGTGTACCTTATCTTTGCCTTTGTTATGGCTGTGCTTTACTATGCTATCCATTGCTATCCCACAGCCTTGTGGGTCCCATTCATAATGCAAGTACAGGGGACACTAACGACTCTATAAAGCCAAGATGCTCCATCTCCGCTCCTGGATAGCGTATCGATCTGGCCTGGTAGGCAACAAGGAGAGGGATGAGGGAAAGGCCCACACACACACACACATACACACAATCTTCCTCTCTAATCTACTTCAGATCAGTGCTCATGTCCTTTGGCCCTGGCCACAGCTGTTGCCAGTTGGTGATTTAGCCCCGGTGTTAATGAAGAAGCAGGGCAATTCCACTTAAGTAGAGTGAAGACACACACACACCAGGTCCTCATAAAGCTCTGCAAACGAGACAGAGACCTCCACTTGCACAAACACAAAAACTGAATGCATAGACATAAACACATCAATGTTTACCAAGTGCAGATTGACAATTTGGACAATAGCCGGTGAGTAAATATTGTTTGACACTGGATAAGATGGGCGATAGATACAAATGACATGAGTGATATGCAGTAATCATTATTGGAAATCAATGTAATTACAAAAGTGGGTTTTGAAAATGCTTCGGCAACGGGGAATATCCTCTATCAAGCTCGGAAAACCGTATCACAACCAATCATGTGATATTTTAGACCAATTGCAGATGGCCACGCGCTGGGGGCTGGTGTGCAAAGAATGCACTTAGTTCAGTCAGCAGGTCTGTGCACATTGCGGAGTCCAAAGTGTTTTCTGCAAATGTGTCGTTTTATGTGTACAAAGCTGTTGAAATTGATTTCCGCAGCAGTATACCATGGCATTTAACCCACAAATATGTTCGTAAGCCCAAATCAAATCTTTCAGGTGATAAGTTTATACTGATCAGTGTATAAATTTACCACCTGAAGGATTTTATTAGGTGTGTCTTTGAAGTCTTAGTGGCCAAACCCAACATACACTAATGCTTATCTAAAGCCAGTGTAAGCACAAAGTAGAACTTCATTTGTAGTCTGTTAATTTTCTTCTACAGGCACAGGCTCAGTCTATAAAAGCTAGCCGGCATTGTTAAAGCAATATGAAAAAACCTTTGGCCAATAAACTCTATGACCAAGTCAGCATTGTGTGATGAGAAGATTTATAACACTTCACTTGTCGTGGAAAATTGCCTTGAAGCACTCAGAACTCTTGAAATAATACACAAAACACTGACAGGTTGAAGTATTAAATATATTGTATACAGATATATTGGAGAGAAATACCTTGTCTCAGGCCCTACAGAAAGTCAAACTCTCTCTATGCTCTCGCTCTCTCTCAAAGTCATCTCACTACAATCTTAATAGTTTCTTGGAAACAAAGAAGTCTCTCATGATTGGTTCTCCATGCTAAGACCATATGGTTCATCCTATAGACTCTCTCCACATAGTAGTGGTCTGGTCATGGTCAGATTTATGACTTCCTTGTAGGGCCTCACTAGCTCACTGTGCAATACACAGGCACATGTCACATGTCTATGGCACGTACCAACACAGCATCAATAAAACAGACACAAAATAATAACTAATAAATGATGAATGATAAATTCTAGCATTCTGTGTGAATTTACTTTCACACACTCTCTTTCAATTTCCCTGTGTGTCCAAATGCTTTAGCATGGTGTATGTTCAGTGGCCAGTATAAGCGAGTGTTACATCAACTCAAAAGTATCATAGCGCAGTATGTACTGAACACATAGGGGCTGCAATTAGGTCTGAGAAGAAAGGAGATGTGAATCTTTTGTTCCTATTGAAAAGGTAATGACATACTGTTCATATGTGTTCAGCATCGTCAGAGGGTGCCCAATAGATGCACAAAAGGCTGAAAGGGAACATTGGGAATAATTATCTTTCTTTCTTTCTTTGGCCTTTCAAAAGGGTATGGCTTACAAAAGAGCCATAAATCCAAAAATATAATCTTGAGATGTCTTGCAGTGAACTTATTTTTGAACTGCGAGCACATACTCAAAGGGTTAGAGTTACAAGTAGTACCCAACATTGTGCCTAAGCTGTCACCTAGAACCAAATGCTGGAAACACTTTTAAACACTGTTTGGCAACTTCACACCTTGTAGAGGTCAAGGGTGAATGGTAAAGGCATTCCATTAAAGTTTGAAGCTTTACCCTTCTGTCATTGTTTGGGCCTCTAAGCAAAAAAAACAACAACTTAATGATTAAAAGGACAGGGTGACATTTGCATTTGGATTGGAGGGGAAAGAAGTACTGCTGTACAAACTGATGACAACAATGTTCCTCTAAAATGCCAAATCTCAGTCTCTTGTCCTCTCTCCACTTATTTTCCTCCCTCATCATTCACTTGTTCTCTGTTGCTCACTTTTTTCTGCATATTTTCTGTTTCTCTCTCTCCAACCTATTGACATCTCTTCCAAACCCACGTCTTGTCCTACTGTCTCTCACTCTCCCTTTTTAAAAAGAAATCCTCATACCTACTCTCACCATCTTTACATCTTTCCTCTAGACTTACTTCCCCTCCTCTGTTCGAGCCCTGACACACCAAGCAGACCGTCGGCCTTCATTGAGCCGTCGTTGGGCATCTATGGCCGTCTGTCGGCCGTAGTTTTTGCGGTGTGTCCCGCACCGTTTAGCCCTTATCGGCCCATGTCCGTGGCTTTTCGGCAGATTGAGCATGTTGAATTGGCGGCTGAGGCCGTCGTCGAGACAGAGCTCTTTTATTGACTGTTCAGTTAAGCGAATCAGTGCACGAGAAGAGAAACGGAAGTGAGCAAAGCAAGCAAACGACACTCTCAGGAGGGCACACACAGAAGGCAACTGACAACGCCAGTGCCAGTTGCAACCTTTTTATCAGACAATTTCCGAGCGAACGCTGTTGTTTGTATTTCTGCGATCCTGGGCCTTCCGTTTTTTTAAAACAATTAGACGACCGCCGCCTCCTGGTATGGAGAGTTATATCCTCTCACGCAGGAGCAGAACGTACATGCATGTCGGCCGTCAGCCGTCGGCTGTAGTCTTTGCGGTGTGTTCAAGTGCACAGCGATCTGACAGTCGGCCTTGGTCGCCGATAGTAGTTTGACGGCAGCTTGGTGTGTCTGGGCCTTTGCACATTGCCTTCCTCCCTGCCTTCTGCCTCCCATTTTTCCTCCTCCCTCAGACAGAGAGTACTATGGTGATGACAAAGCATGCCCCAGCCGCCCCCACAGTCTGACACAAGTTGCCACTACACGGCTCCAATATTGGCACGGGTGCCCTGTGATGCCAGGGGCATGGGGGGTGGGGGCAATGAGGGGGTGGGGAGGGTCACTGCAAACATCAGGCTGACCGGTAAGTGATCCCTCAGGTCGCTCAGTCACATGACCTCTGCAGCCCACGTGGACGTACACGAGTAGGGGCGGCACACGTGTGTGAGGGTTGTGTATGGATGACATCCCACGCAGCCTAAGGGGGCAGATGAGTGCAGCAGAGACTAAAGCGAGAGAGGCAGACAGGTTGCGATGCAGTAAGAAGCATCTCTTTTGTTGTCAGACAGAGGGAGAGGGAGGCAGTCGCTCACTGCTGCAGCACATGCCCCCCATCATATTCACCATCGTCTTTTTCTCCCTACTCTTTGTCTCTCTGAGTGACGTTTTGGGTTTTTTGCCCCACAGTGAACAGGCACAAGCATGCACTAACGTTCCCACCTTTGTCTCCACTCCGCAAGCATTCTGGCCAGACATCAGACACAAAGTCAGACAGAAATACCGATGCACTCTAATCCGAGCAACGGGCCAAACTCAACTGAATCATTCCCTCCTCCTTATCTGGGGATATTGTATCGAAATGAAGTGGGCCAGGAAGGAGGAAAGGGGGGTGGATAGCTAGAAAGGGAGAGAGAGAGAAAGAGAATACACAGGCGGCAAACGTGGGCGAGTGTGCGCATGTTCATGCGCAGGCACAAACACACAAATACATGTTATAACGTGGGCATGAAACAAGGAAGAGAGATAACGTTGAACCCGGCCAAAAGGATGAATAAAGGGATGCAGGGGAGTTCACGAGGCCAGTCATGAGCTGTCTGCATCGTCCTGGGTGGCAGCTGGCATCGTGCCTGCTTAATGGAGCTACGTATGATGAACAGTTGAGGATCACACAATAGTACCACTACCCGGCCACGCGGTGAATCACTTCCATGATTCTGTCTACCCAGTGCTCTCTCAAGGGCCTACTCATGCTGAGTCACACTCACTCAGATAATATTGGAAACGCTCGGAAGATAGACCTGCCTCAACATTGCAGCAATATAATATGTGTAGAGGTATGGGCGTTAAATCGTGATGAGCATGGACAGAATTTGCTCATATCATATCATATAAGACATTATTATAATAAAGGCTGAAAGTGTAGATAATTAAGGACTTTTTATGGTGATGTATTATAGCACTTCCGTTTCAAAATGGCATCACATGTATTGGCACTGTATAGTAAAGACTGCAACAGATAAAGAATATGGGCAAAATACAGACCAGACAGAATACATCTAGATATTTTGCTTTCTTTTCACCTTTTACCTACTAATCTAGACTTTCTAATATTAAGTCAAATGAATTAAGTAAATGCTGAATCTTCTTCAGGAAAACTTTTAGGGAACTCAAATCAGTGTTTAAACAGTTAGTAGTTATAAGCTATGATACAAATTCTGTGCACCTCAAACAGAAATGCCGATTGATGATGTGTCACAACACCTGTCACCCGAACACTGAACAACTTTTCTGTATTATGCCCGACTTCTCCGGTTTACATCCCTGCATTTTTAAATTATGCATTTTAATTGGTAGCAACTGTAAAATTCTCCTATTCAGAAAAATCATCCCCCAGCTGCACAATTATCCTGCACCATTTACATTTGGTGGGTTTGAATTAGAATGAAAAGCGTCCCCATAACACTGCCAGGGTGTTAATAATGATCACAAGAGTTTCTGACTGAGGTCAGAGTTCTGGCCTTTTAACTATCCTTATTCATGGAAAGCCTGTGGGGTCACTGTGGGGAATGGGTGAATGTGTGTGTGTGTTGTGTGTGTGAGAGAGCGAGAGATAGAGTGTGTCATTGGCAGTACAAGAAAGGACCAGGGATGAATTAGCCAAGCTAGTAATGACTGGAGAAACAGCAGCCTGAGCCACTCAGTCAAAAGATAAAAGAATCCAGACAAGGTGACTTTCTCTTTCTGAGCCATCTCCCAAATGTGTGTGCTTTTGTGTGTGTGAGAGAGAGAGAGAGAGAGAGAGAGAGAGAGAGAGAGAGAGAGAGAGAGAGAGAGAGAGAGAGAGAGAGAGAGAGAGAGAGAGAGAGAGAGAGAGAGAGAGAGAGAGAGAGAGAGAGAGAGAGAGAGAGAGAGAGAGAGAGAGAGAGAGAGAGAGAGAGAGAGAGAGAGAGAGAGAGAGAGAGAATAGTGGCCCGATGGAGGCACAATAGCGTGGCTGAATGAAGGGCATGTTGGAAGGTGCCCTATTGTCCAGAGCTTGGCGGCATTTCACCAGAATTAGTTTGCCTTTTGTCAATAGTGGGGAGTTTGCAAGGAAGGGGAGACGGGGGCAGGGGGAGAGTGAGGAGAGGTGGCAGCTAGAGAAATGGTGGCTGATTAACAACTTTCCTAAGGTTAACTTTCTCACCAGTCAGCACCATGACACATCGACTATTTTTTTCCATATTCTACGCAAACCTTTGAAAAGTGGCAAAGAGCTGTGTCTCCATCAGCTGGATTCAATATGTAATGCAAAGAATGTAAAAAACACATCCACAAGTCTGTTCAATTTGATTAGTATTGGGAAAGTTGTTACTAGCTATATTTCCATCCAACTGTCAAGCAAATGTTCTGCAAACTTTTGAAATGCCGCAAAAAGATTTTAATTAGGTGTGTTTCCATCAGGTGGGTTCAAGTGAGTAAATCAGCCTGAATGTAAAAAAAACCCCACATCCACAAGAAAAATGGAATTGGGCAAATTGTTTTTGTGTTTATTGTCAGCTAATGTTGGCCGTATTTCATGCTTTGAAAAGAAAATGCACTGTTTTCTAATGCACCAACAGGCACCTTATACATGGGAGTGACAACAGGTCATTTATGGAGGTTGTGGTTGACAGATATTTGACAGACAACATTTCAGAATGTCCAAAGCCACTTTTTGAATTGCTGTGCAATGAAATTTGGCCATCCATTGGGCCCATCATGCCAGGCCAACATCACTGTGTTTTCAACAAATAATAACCAAGTTGTCAGCAGCAGGGTAGCAAAGAGCCACTGTGTGTTAGCCCTTTGCAGGTATGTTCCTACAGCACAGAACCTAACAAACTGGTTTATTTATCACTTGGTGCAGTGGCCTTGCACTAATTTTATAACAGTAACAGTGTACTTATTATACTTCAGGGGGAACATGCAGTGCCCTCTGTCAAGAGTACAGTGTGTACTCTTTTGAGGATGTGAAAATTGGTCCTGCGGTAAGTGAATACTGATTGACTTCCTACCTACGATCTATACCTCTACAGCCCACTCAGCTGCATGCCATTGCCAGGGTGATATGATAGGGAAACAAGCATTTTCTTTTCCTGTGGAAACTCATAACTGCAATAGGATGAGCTATCTAGAGGTCTTGTACCTTGGATAGTGATACAGTGCCAAGGTTGAGGTGTAGACTATACCCTGAATTTCAAGCACCATTCATGAAAAAAAAACTTTAGTCTGCAGAACAGCTTGCCACGGTTGCTTACAGCAAAAAAAACACTCACTGGGCAATATTACTGCATACTTGACTGCCACATCAGCCGTCAGTGCTGTCATCTTTATGTAGATATTTTCCCCTTTGTGCTTTGACAAGGACAGTGTATTTATTAATCAGTGTTTTTGTGAATGTGCCAGAATTAGTCAATTGCTTTATTTTTTGCCTTGTTTCGAGTAGCTAGTCCTTTTTCTTCATTTGGCTAATACTGGGACCTTTACAATATAAGCCAAATGCTTTGTTGTTTTTGTCTTGTTTCGAGTAGCTACTCCTTTCTCGTCCTTTTCTTTCAGCTTGTTTTTATACCGTGCCAGCTTAGGAGAAAAGAAGCAACAACGGCAGAAAAAAATAGTTTCCTCAACCAGTCGCAATACAGTTCAGTGGGTTGATTTGCTCGTCCCAGATTCTGGACTACTCACTGACTCACTGTCGGTTCTAAATTAGGTTCAGAGAATTTCAACTGTAGAACAACATTGCTAATGAATCTACAACAATTTCAAATATGGACTGAGAGTCTGATGAGTCTCTCTCTCTCTCTCTCTCTCTCTCTCTCTCTCTCTCTCTCAGGGCTCATTTAATTCTCTTACTTCTTATTTGTGAATTTTGTTGTTTTTGTACTATTTAACTTCATGTTGTGAGTCATTTGGTTTCTGTTCTGTTGGCAAATGTATTTGTGTCTCTGCTTGTCATCTTGATGTTTGGGGGAAGGGATGTTTCTATTAGCCCTTTGGGGTTTCTTTGTTTGCCAGTTTGGATTTCCGCAGTTTGAATTTCCTTTTTAAGTTTTTTAAATAATTTGCCTGAGCAAATAAGCTACATCTATAAAGGCCAGAAACTCTTTGCACAAACGTGGAACACAGATGGCGATTAGTTGAGATGTACGGGATGGAGTAGAAGCCAGTTGGAGACTCAACTGATTCACATGGGGATATACTGCCACAATTAGAATCATCTATCAACTGATAATGGTCTGTACTGAGTAATATCATCAGAACAGGCTCTCATCGCAACGCCATAATAGAGATGTTCATCATGTCTTGGCCCATGGCTTTTAATGACATTTGATAACAAGTCAAGGTCATTGACCTCATGCACACACACAAACACAATGGAAAGATACATTTACAGGCACGAGTAGGCGAAAAGTACAAAGGTACACATGCACGCAAATACACATACACACACTCACACACACAAATATTATTTAAAGATAGCTTCCTTTCAACTAAAAGTCTTGATTATACTACATCGCCACATACACACACTACAATATATATATATATATACTGCAACGCCTACACACAGAAACACACAGGCACATATAGTGGCGAATGCTGTAATTGTCTTTATTAACAATCACTGACAACAGCGATTGAATCCTCCAGAGTAGTTCACCAAAGTGCACTGTGAAAAACTGAACAACAGAGATGCTCCCGAGTGAAAACGTAATGCTATTTTTAAGCCTTCTACTAGACCAAAAAAATCAATCCAGGCACTTTTTTACTGCTCTGTAGAGCCAACAGTCATCGCTTTATTATCAGTACTGGTCGCAGAATGACTAATGGTGAGCAAAATGTAAATAACAGGCTAGTTAATATAGTTTAGGCTCTACTCGCGGGCTAAAAGAGCCAGTAAATACATTATAAATGTCTTGAAACAACAACAAAGCCTTTCCCATTTCATAACAGGAAAATATTTCTTTCACATTGCTGCCCATTGGGAGGCATTCTAGCAGTACACTCAAGCTGATGCTGCAAATTACATGTGACAGAAGCAATTTTGGGATATTTTCTCACACACACACCGCAGTAAGTGTTATGAATTAGATTTAGTGAGGGAATATTGAGAGTCTGATACTTCCTCTGCCAACTCAGCAGCTTCAATTGATAATGCAATTTTATTCTTTTCCCCTTTCCCCTTCCTACCACGGCCATGGAAAGGATGCTGATTTTTTCATATCTAACACAACTGTTCTGCCTAAGTAAATACTTGGACAGCATTTGTATGTTGCTGCACACGCAAGAATCCTGAAATGTGTGTATTCGTTTCTGTGCACTGTGTGTGTGTGTGTGTGTGTGTGTGTGTGTGTGTGTGTTTATCCAATTCTGCATAAGAAAAGTTTCATTCCAAAATGAACTTCAATCTTACAAAATGATTAGTGGCATGAAAGTAAAGCATATTATGGGTTACTATATGAACTTTAATAGTAAGATTCTGGCTTACTAAATGTTTTTTTAATGTTTTTGATCATAGAATAATCTTTTTGAAATATTGCCTGATAAATTTCAGGTAGTAAAATTCACAAATGGATATATAACATTTTGGAATGAAAATCTTCCAAGTCTAATCTATTCTTCAAGTCATGTATGTGTACATATAAGAGTCCCTCCTACCTCTCTGAGGCAGCCCATGAAATTGTTGCTAACGGGAGATCCAGGCAGGTCTGCGGTGCTGGGGCTTCCACCCACATAGAAGAAATCATCGGAGCCTAGCATGGTGTAGTCTTCCTGGGTGTAGCCTGTGGTGGTCAGGATCCCATCAACGGAGATAGTCACCTGTTGAGGGGTAACACATAGCCAAAGCCAAGCCATTACACTCTGGGATTTGATCCCTTGCAGCGTATAAAACACACCTCCTTCTTTGGTCTGCATTCTGAGGTACTAGAACTTTTCTTTAGGTGTCACACTGGAGGTTGGTCTCTTATTTTGCCGTTCACTGAATCGTTTGGTACCTCGAAAGCGATTGTTTTGGATCAGACAGCGTTTTTGATCTTGTTAATGGAATTTTAGTCATAGGTTTCACAGGACAGGTAAAGAAAATATGGCAGAGGCATATTTTCTTTATCTTTGATGGGGGTAAGAGTATGGATTCTAGGTTTGGTTCAGAAACTTCAGGTTGGGGGGAGGGTTAGTACAATGTTCAAACCAAGGACAAATTGATTGCACTTGTCTTAGGTTTCGGGATTTATCTGGTAACTGCAGACACACGCATATACACGTATGCGAGCACACACAAACACACACACACGCACACAGACGTGCGCACCCCATATATGCACACACACACCTACAATTTCACCCACATTCAGTCCCACACTCACAAACAGCCTCACACAATATCCTCTCTTGCACACATTCACATCTACATATCAACACACATGCAAAACAAAGGGAGGCTTCTCACGGCACATCAATGTGCAAACCAAGGTCTTCACTGTTAGAAGGCAAATTAAACACATTTAATTGGACATGTAAGGGAGTAAGTGAGTCAATGATGCCATACAAGGCTTGAGCAAGCCAAACAGGGTGCACAGGCCCATGCACAATCAATACCAGGGCCCATATTCAAAGACTATCTCGGAGTAGCCAGTGCTGATCTCTGACTAGGTTCAGCTCTGATGTCATTGTGAAGTTTGCACTGTCACTCGACCAGACCAATAGTCCTAGATCAGTACGGTGACTCTTAGAAGTTTTATGGATATGGACCCATGGGTACTGGGGATCAAGATTAGCCACAACACAGACACAAACACCACTTTCACCAGCATGCTACAAAAACACACACAAGGAGGGCAAAGTGAGTGAAAGGTGGAAGGTCAGTGAGCGAATTAGAGTGTTAGTGATTATTATAGGTGAGAGGGTTGAGGTCATGAGATTGGGGAGTGAAAGGTCAATGAGGTGTGGGCATGCCATGCGCCATAGTGAGTTGGAAACAACTGTCAGAGCTCCCGCAATGAAGGTTAAGGGTTGCCATTTTTGGCATTTTCTCTTTTAGGGCTTGTTGTCGAGGTTGAGATCTTCCATCTTTGTTGGAATTGTGGCAAGCTTCTGTCAGTTCTGGACGACAGTCCTCACAAAAAATGGGGTCTTTTTGTGTGAAAAAAAACAAAACAAAAAGGTAAGTTGCCCTCACAAAGGCAAAGAGGTCGAATCAGTTATTTATTTATTTATTTATTTACTTGTTGCAACTTCACAGCAATGTGGAAAAAACAAAGAAAAAAGGTAAAAGCCAGAGTGAAAAAAGAGGATGGGGTATTGTGGGGGAAAGAAGAAGGAGGTTGTTGGCAGGTCAGGGAGGAAATTGAGAAGAAGTGAAGAAAGAATTGCCTGGTAATACAAACCCATCTCCTCATTTTTTGATAAGAGTGTCTAGGATGGAACTCAAAGAGAACGAATAAAAGAAGAGAGGGGGGAGGGGACACACGGCAAACCCAAAAAAAGACAATAAGAATGATATCTACCAGACAATGTAGTTTGTTTACCATAGCGTGTCCAATGCCTGATTGCTTTCCAGAAAAAGGGGGAAGAAAGGAAATCAAAACAATAGTGAACAAAAACGGTTGTTAATAAGGATGGAGAGAAAACAAAACGGAAAACCAATGATGAAGAATTAGGATGTTAGTACATTAGTTGGTTAGATATTGGTTAGTATTAAAAAATGACTTCTATCATGGATGAGTTAGTGCTGAGGTGGACAAACACTACATGATCTGTCACAGATTCTTTGAAGCAATAAAGCACCATCTTGCCATCCTAGCCAAATTTTCTAGATCGGGGTGCTGTGAGAAACCCTCTAAGACACACTACTGTATGATGTGGGATGTTCATCTGTGATCTTCTAAATTTGTGTAGGATGGCTCCATTAGGGCTGAATCCTGACAAGATCTTGTAGTGTTTTTTCACCCTTAGTCTAACAAAGCATGTCTTCCAAAGAGGAAAGAGAAGGATAGTGAAAGAAAGACATAAAGGTAGAAAGGAAGAAATAGATAGAAGAAGAAAGCAGGCAAAGCAGCCCGTCGGCTCTTAGCTTCTAACCCCCTAAACTGTGTGTATCCCTGTGGGATTTTGAGCTACAAACTTTTACTAACCTGTACGGTGAACCTTACTGCCGGATAATGTCAGGAAATCAGCACTTACTTGTTCCGCTGCTCTGAGAGCAACATTAAATGCTTTCTCACCTGGCAGATATACTAAAGGTCGACCAAGACAATCAAGTGTCAAGTGTCCGTTCACTCTATGTAACACCTCACTACAGCACACAAGCTACCAAGAGCGCTTTGCTGCTCTTTCTCTATGGCCCCCTGTAGGTACAACTCCAGGAATATAGAGATATGAGGCATTTGTCATTGATTTTGTGGATACTGGGTTTACTAGATTTAGTCGTTCAAACTTTCTGCCTCAGAAAAGGATCAACACTCCAAAGTTATTACAATCTCAATACATTCAGTGTTTTCCTAAACCCCAGCATTTGTTTCACATTGTTTATGCAACCCTGGTACCCTGCTATCTTATTGATATACACTATCTACAAAGTTAGACATTGTTTTGCTTCTCTTTTCACTTCAACAACTTCTACAGTGGGTTTATCGTGGATTAAAGAAAACACTGATTCACAGCTCTACCAAACAACAATATCACCTAATCCTTGTCATAAAGTTACTTTAAGAAAAGTATATGCAATAAATAAATTCTACTTCTGTGTATGTAAAAATGCAAAAAAAATGAAAATCATCCCTGCAAAGCTATGATCATCTGCACCATAAATACTGAGTTAACGGACGTCTCAAAGCCAAACACGCTCTGCCTGGATGAAGTGAACGCCTATACTCTACAGAGGAATAAACAACACTTTCTGCAAGCAAGGCGATAGCAATAGCCCCTGATAGAAGTGTCAGCTTAGGGGAGTGTAAAGCAAAATAGAAGTATCAGATAAGTTTAATTTAAGGAAACAGGGAACTCAAGTTCAACACGCAGATAAGCAGTAGAGAAAAATACCTAGCATAATGGTACCAAGGGTAAGCTATCAATCACATTCTGCAGAATTGCTTTGGCCTGTGTGTTTCTTTTCTTTTACATATTAATTTTGTAGAATGAAAATCAAATGAAATAAAGTAAAATGTAAAAAAAAATCCATGTATTTATAAAGATAACCCAAAAAGAATCATGACATCTGTCTCAAAAATGTTTCTGAACTGTGGCAATGGAATGACAACCAATCAGAACAAGGTCACATTCTTAATGCCAGCTCTCTCTCAGCTCTTGGAGGCAGCTAATCTAAAGCAAAATCCACCTGTCCAAAATCCGTCCATCACCGTTACCCCCGATTACCTGTCTCAGGTTGCGTGTCACTTTGATGTCGTGCCAGGTGTTGTCATTGAATTTTCCGTTGACTGGCTCAACGATGGCCTCAAAGGCCCCAGAGCCCAGGTTGATGACCAGGGACACAGCCCCATCTTTCAGTGCCAGGTTGACATAGTCTGCCGACTTCCCTGTGTGGAGGAGAAGGCCATTGCGTTGCCAGGTCTTGAAGGAGAGCGTGATCTCATCGCTGCTGCTCTGGATGGGGTTCTGCGACAGGTCGTAACAGAAGTACTCCGAGCCACGGAAGGTTGCCACATTTTCCTCTCTCGCTGAAATGACAAGAGAGGCAAACCAAAATGTTACTTTAATGCGTGATGCTACTTCTCTTGCCAGTCGCCAGGTAAGTTACACGGTGGTGCATTTTCAGCGTTCTCAAGTGGGACGTTTAGCGCCTACTCCTAGCCGGCACCGTGCTCTACTAAATGATTCACAATGTTTGTTTCAAAAACGGTTGTTCCTCATGAGTTTTGTGTTGTGTTGCACTACGGGTAAACATCTCCACTGACATACATACACATACGTATATTTATTAACATTACACTCAATATCACACAATCAAACATTTAAAATTTGAACATGAAACAAGCTTGGCATCCTCAATCCTTTCATCAAACTAACACACAGGAAGACATACACTGCAAAATATATCCATCTTAACAAGTCATTTAGTCTAGTAGTGTAAAAATCTTGTTTTCCTATGTGAAAATATCTTGACATCAGAAAGATCACTTTTCTAATATCAAGATATTTTCACAGTTAAACTGCGCTGGAAACAGGTGAAATGATCTCACCGCACTGGCAGACATTTTCACTTGACAGATCCTTTTGCCGTGTAGCCATAATTACAGCTATGATAATCCCATCATTCAGTTCAGATCATAAAATCCTATCTCTGTGACCATGGGCTGAGGTTTCCCATACAGCCTACAGACAGGCAGACCACTTATGATGGAACACTACCCCCTGCTAATGGTGTGCATAAATCAAACATACCCTGCTCTGATTTTACAGTTTTATATCACTCTGCTGCTGCAAAGTGACTTCCCGAACTCATTCTTCAGATGGACACGGAGGGTAAGGTGAGACAGCACAAGATAGAAAGACACGGGGGCTAAAGGAGAGAGGGCAAGCAACACGAGTAAAATTGCAGGACCGCAGCAAAGAAAAGACCTGAAACGAGGAGCAGTTCAGAGGAATTGTGATTCCCTATGATCTGTGATGAGATCATTGACATTTTTTCCTGTTGCCTTTTACACAGAAGGCTGACAGGCTCATCTGGGTGAATCTATTACAGACAACAGGGTCAGACTCACTCTCAATTATTTACACACTGTGTAAAGTAGGATAAGGCACCACCAAGACACCACTGACTCAAGGATAAGGCCAGAAGTTTCCCTTCCTGTGAAGCCAGCGTTTGAGGCAGCAAATTTCAGAAGTTGTAACCTTTTAGAAATGCCATGCCAACTTTTCAAAACAACTAACTGCTGTGGCACGATGAAACTGTGGCAGTAACAATGTCATCATGCACCAACAATACCATTTTCATTCGTCGTTTCATTTCCTGCGTGGTTACCACATTTTCTTTTGCATATCCACAACGAAGTCATGAGTGCCATGAATCAAAAAAAAAGCACAAGAGAGAAGGGAGATGAGATGAGAGAGAGAGAGAGACAGAAAGACAGAGAGAGAGAGAGAGAGCACTTGGGCTGCAGGCTGTAAAGCTTCAGTTTGCTGTTTTGGCATAGGCTATATGTAAACATGAGGGAGCAGTATTGTGGAGCTGACGGAAAAGGAGAAAAAATGAGAAAAGAGAGAGGAGTGAGGCTGTGGGATGATGGGGTGCTGATTCTGGTCGTGGAGAAATTCCCCCCCTTGGCATCAAAGTCACATCTCTGCACAACACACAGAGACAAGAGGGAATAGTAAAGGAAGCAACAAAGGCCCCCTGAAAGCGCTGTTCCACGTGCCAGGGGAATAAATAGAAACCCATTATTCCCATTGAGACAGAGTACTGTGGAATACAGCGAGGCAAGGGAACATAGATAGTCGAAAATCAAAAAAACCTCCCCCGTCTCTGTTTATTCTAGCGATTTCATGCATCTAATATGACAAATTGTAGAGGCATTCATGGATTGGAGAAGCCTGGAGATTGTACATGCACATAATATTGTTCCTACACAACAGTCATGGACATGAAAAAGCACAAAATAATAGCACTGTGAATATCAAATTTGCAAGACGAAACAAGGAGTGGCAAGTGAGTCCCATCAAAAAAAGACTACTAGTGTCACTAGAGCCTATGCATGAATGACGGGGCCCAAAGCAAGAGGGGGCCGTTCAGATAGGTGATACAACACTAAATGAATGGCCAACATATCCCCCGGGGGCCTTGAATTCAAAGCAGCGGCCCTGTGTGTGCCTGATTGCAACTGGCAGACAGTGTGGCTAGGACTAGCTGTCCACGTAAGACTAATTCTTCATCTATCAGTTTTGTTTATTTTACTTTTAATAAGCGACGACACAAGTGACATCTTGATCCTAAACCTTCTCTACACCCATACAAAGAGAGGCACATTGAGTCACGGTGCAACCATGTGGCGGGCAGCTTGGCGGTGAATCAGACTGGTGATTCTACACTCTAATAAAGAAGTGCCCTCTGTCTTTATATCTAAGCTCACCTTGTAGTCATGCGGACTAGCCACCCTTCAGATACACTCCAGACACCTGATCCTGTCTGCTCGCACCTGACCCAAGGGAGAAAGGTTACTGTCATGGCAACCCTCATCTATCCCACGCTCTAATTAGGTTGTCTATCTGAGGATCACTGCTCAAATGTCAAGACAAAGGTCTTCTAAAGGATTCCCGCTCACATTATTACTGAAGGTGCCGGGACCAAATGTAACCATTAGTGGTTTCTTGTCATTCCCATACAGTCGTGGCAAATGACCCAACAGTAGAACAGAAGTAGTCTAGTAACCACTGTACTAGATTTTTCAGCCAATAGAAATAGCACCCATCCTCCCACGTTCCTGCTGTATTATGTCTCATAATTAACTATATATTATATTTTATTACTCTCTAATTGTAAAAAAAAGTTTGCCGCTGTTATTGAAGGGGTTGCCAGTCTTTGCTCTGTCATGCACGGCCCTCAATATGCATCTTTAATTATCATGATGTAATTACAAAGTTACCGTGGAGCTGTAAAGACTATCAATATAACATCCTTGCTATGAATAATAGAGAGAGCAAATTGATATAATGTAATATTTGTGCACCTCAGCAATATTAAACCAGCTGTAAGTGTATACGGATCCATAATAACCAGGGGAAATGTATTGCCTGTTGAGACATGTTCTGCACAGATCTGTGGCTTTCATATCGATCAGGCAGCCGGATCATTTTCCCTTATTTTTGCCATAGTCATCAATATTCCATTTACGTGCTGCTTGCCCCGTGCACTGGGGCCTGGGGTTCGATTTCAAAATCCACTGGAAGCAATTAGCTCCTTCATTACCATCCCCCATACTCTCCCCACCCCCCCAACACACACACACACACACACACGCCCAGGCTGACTGAACCTGTTCCCCGTCCTGACCCTGAGGGCCTTCAAGCATGGGAGCACTGTCACCTTGCATCGCTCCTGTCCACAACCTTTGACCTTCTAAAGATCAGCGCTGGGTATTAAACTGTCCCTCATCACTGTGGGAGGAAAAAGCCTTGCTGAACATGTGAAGGGAAAACAGATGAGTTTAATGATACGATCGGAAAAGGGAGAGATTGTGATTATCGTGGCAAAAGACTGACTTTAGCTCTGACTGCTATAGCTGCCAAACCCATTAGCCTCACAGTATAAGGATGTTGAGCACTAGATCTAGTCCAGAGCAGTTTGTTCTCCTGTGGAGTGTACTCAATCCATGCTGACATCCAACACATCAAATGCATGCCTGCACCACATGTGCCGATAAACAAGCCTGAAGTATCAGACCTAAACATAGAAAGCTCTTGCTGTCAGCTATTGCTGTGTTTATGTGTCACCCTAGAAAATAGCAGTCATTCAAGGTTGCGGTGTCATCACAAATAGTGCACTTAAACCATGACTGAAAAATCCACATCTCTCTCTCTCTTTTTTTTACCCACTCTCTCTTTCCCTCTTTCCCCAAAATGATACATTTGCATCATTTGCTGAGAACAGTGCAAGCATGATGCTGACTGACGCAGCCAAATGTTAGCGATGTGTTATGTTGTTTCCCAACATGAAGCTAACGCTAACCATACAACTATGTGGCTTGAAGCTCGGTGGTGAGCCATCGTGTCAAATGAATTTGGAGCATCCTGGATGATGCTTCCCTTCACAGGCAGGCACCGCACTCAGGCAGGCTTATGGCGGAGGGAGATTTGGCAGTGCAGCATATACAGTAGTCTATACCATGGTAATTTATGAACCAGCTGTTATTCACTACTGACGTATGTGACAATTAAATAGAATGAATGCAGAATACAAAAGTACTGGAGTTATGTGGACAAGATTTTGTATTTTTCTAGTCTATAACTGCCATCAATGTGTCCTCTTCATGACAACTTTCAAGATGTTATATGACATATCTTAGAGGTTGACTTGTCACCCTGCTGCTTCTTTTTTCGTCTCTTCGTCCCTAACCTTGTCAGGGTGTGGCGGACTACCTGTCTGAGACTACTTTTGAGACTATGAGGAGAAAGAGAAACAGATATAGAGAGACATAGACATAAGCAAGTGACAGAGGAAGCAAAAGAGAGAGAGAGAGAGAGAGAGAGGCCCAGAAAATGAGAGATAGAAAGAAAGAAAGAAACAGAGAAAGACAGGGAAATAAAAAAAAAGAGACAGAGACCTGGCGAATGAAAGAGAGCAAGAGATAGAAGCAGAGACAGAGAGTGAGAGAGAAAATAAAACAGAGATGGTGGATTAAGCAGAGAGAGTTAGAGAAACAGAGTGACAGTGGGAGAGAGAGAGAGAAGCAGACAGAGGGAAAGAGAGAGAGACACTTACAATAGCTCTCCAGAGAAACAGAGTGACAGTCTGTGTTAAGGCTAGCAGTGAAGAGTGGTCCCCCTGGTCTGTGATCCCAGCACTGATAAACCTTATTACTGCACTAGATAACACAGCACACCCACCAAATCTCTCTCTCTCTCAGTCCTGAGACACTAACATACTACAAAAGGTCCACTCCACTGCTTAACCACTAACAAACCACTGCAATCTACCCGATAAGAACACATTCCCACAGCATATTTCACACTGAGAAGGACATTCCCACTAGAATAAAGCCCCCCAATGAAGACTTCTTTTATTGGTTTCCATCAATTATGATTCTTGAAAGGTAAGATATGCTGATATGCAGTGTTCAGATTGTGTTCAGATTTCACCATTTCCCATTTTGCTGCAATGTTTACAAAGTACACAAATAAAACAAACCGTGGTTTGGACATGGGCAGCTTTAACCCTTCTGAGTTGGGCCTCCCTGTTGGCTAGTGGCTGGGGGGGGAGGCTAAACGCTGTCAACTTGTGGGAGGGAATAGGTCTCCTTCTTGCTGCTGGCTATGACAAGCTAGTCACTGTTACCGTGTGTGTGTGTGTGTGTGTGTGTGTGTGCGCGCACGCGTGCATGCGTGCGGGTGTTGACAAGGCTCCCTATTGGCTGGTGATGGTGGAGTCTCCATGGAGTGAGTGATGACCTCTGGAGTGACAGCAGGGGGGGATGGTTTAGATGGCGGGAGTGAACGATGAAGGAATGGAGGGTGTCTGAAGGATGGGGGTAGGCGCCTGAGGTCCAATCCCATCAAGCAAGGCAATTGTGCGGAGCGAATGCTGGAGCGAGTTGGGGGGGATGAGGATGAGTTTGCAAAGGAGAGAGAGGGAGTGAGAGAGAGATTTGGTGGTTGCACTCTTATTACCAAAGCAGGGCAATTAAGAGCAGAGGTGATGTCTGGCATGTGTAAGGAGAGGAGAGGGATAGGAGGTATTGAGGGAGGACACCTCAGACTCATCCTTTACTGATCTTCTAAAAGGTTAGCGGAGAGTATGCAGTGTGAGTGGGCATGGATCACCACTGGACAACCACAGCCTTATATACACAGGGCAGTTCCTGTCATCTTAATTGCACTCCTTAAATGGGCAGTTTTGGTAACTTTTAAGAGAAACTTTTGAGAAATTAGTTTGGATAAAAATACATTTCTGTTTTCATTTAGCTAGAGTGTGTGTCCCTTGACAATCTTGTTCTCAATGTCTGGAATATTTCTACATAGCAGCCAAAATGAATTCAAATGCAGAATATAATAACATTGGGGATGGAGATCTTCCTGACTGAAAAGTTTGGATTTATTAAAATATGCATGAAAAACACATTGAAATGTATGAAATCAATCTGTTATTTATTCTGCTTCGATGAATACAAACAATAACTGGTATAACACATAGACTAATAAGTCCAAATGAAGAACTGTGGTCACTGAAAGTGTAATAGGCTACGGTAGCCTATAGTTCCTAGATCCATTACTCAGCACATTGCAGTGGGCAATCAACTTTAGTCCAAAAGTGACATTATATCCAAAAGCTCTTGCAGTAGCTTACAATAGAGTGAAACATAAATCTTCAAAAATGCATAGATTTTTCAACATGAAATTAAAACATTTCTTGCTTCCTATGTAAATTGTCAGAAAGATGAGTAATTATATGCCGACTCGGGAGCACCAAAGTTACAGAGGCTCATTTGTTTAACATTAAATAATTTATTTTTGCTGTTGAGGTGTAAAGCTCGCTCAACAGAGGCAGTTTCATTTCCTTTTGCTGTTCAGCCACTGTAACAGGCTACTGTTACCACGTGGGAGATGTTTCACCTTCCTCACATTCATAGTTGGGTCCGGTTTCATGGGTCTATGAAATGAATAAGTCAATATCTCATGTTAAGAAAGGTTTCTTCTTGTACACAGTCAAGTGTTGTTTTGTACATCATCACATTGTCATACTTCATATTTGTTAGAATTCATACTTTTTGGGCTATAGAGTTTCAAAAGCAAGTGATGGAGATATTTCTGGATTACTCTGGGCAGCACAATACTGTTCAGATGTGTGTTGCTTTGTGCTTGCTGAAAAGTAAGCCTGGATAGCTCAGTCAGTAGAGCATGAGACTCTCAGTCTCAGTGTCGTGGGTTTGATCCCCACATAGTGTCAAGTACCTTTAGATAAAAGCGTCTGCTAAATGATTGTAATGTAAAAATGGTCGACTCCACTAATATTATTACATAAGTTAGAATGCATAGCATGGGTGGAGACGGTCAGGCATAAAGTGGTGAATATTAGGCATTCTGCAAAACTTGTTTCATAGCTGCTTATGGAGAATGCATCAACAATCAGCAAACGGCTGTCTGAGGCCTTCTGTCTAAGGGGAAATATGTAAGCAAGTATGTACTTTGAGCATTTTAAATAAGAAGTCTACTCAGTTTAAATTATATGCAGAAACAGCTCCAGATTTTACATTTTGATGACATCATAGGTTCAAGGTTTCTAGCTCTGGAAGAAAGTTAATATTCTCACGTTAAATGGATAGTTGTAGACTACGGTCAAAGAATTTATGAATTGTTGAGTGGCCTTTTCCCCTAAATGGCTGTAACTGTGGACTACAATGTCATGGAGTCATTCACTGTATTATTTTCATCAACAATCAAACGATCTTTGACAGTATGTCTCCAGAATGCAGAGTATTGCATCACTCTGACAGCTGCCATCCTGAGCCAAAATGAGAAGTGACGGGAATGTGTTGTATTGGTTTCACATTCTCCACTCTTCTGCAGAACTGCATCTCGATAGACTTGCATCACTCTGCATCTTTGTGGGTTTGTGAGGCATTTGTTTTCATTTGTCTGCCTGACATTGTGTGTGTTTTGCCATGAAATGTGCTATATTGTTGTGAACCAAAACATTCAATTACCGTAAGCTATGGATTGTATTGGACTAATTTGCTGTATGCATTCCCTGAATAGTATGTGTAACGTAATGTGTACTACTAACGTGTGCTTGTGCATCAGTGTGTATGTACGTATATGTGTGCATTTATGTGTGTACATATGTGTATCATATGCTTGTGAATGCATGAGTGTGTATACGCATGCGCATTTTTGTGTCAGTGTTTGTATTTGAGCCGAGGCCTTGCTCCGTGGAACAGAGTGATGGGCAGGAGGAGCCATCCGTGGAGCCTGTCAATCATCCAGAGTGGTGTTGCCTTATTGGCTATTATCTCTGCTGTCAGAAGCCTGGCCGCGCCTCCACCTCACTGTATCAGTCTCTGTCAGTTCACATGCTGCTGGTAGCTGGAGCCATGGAGCAGCGGCTGTATGCTACTATCATTGGTTTTATTGACATACGTTTCTTTGTAGTCCCATTGTAGCAATACTGCTTACCAATTACTTATCAATTAGGTTTCTATTGGTGGTATGTTTAAGCAATAACAAAATTGCTTTCATGAAATGGTTACTAAATTATTTCCATATATTACCATAAATCCAAATCCAAATCCAATATCTTAATGTCCGACCTGCATAGAACATTGCCATTGTCATGATCTTTCATCTTAGGCTTCTTGTTGAAGGAGTAATGAAGTGGGACAATTCACTGCTTGGTTGTTGGGAAGATGAGGAGGAGGCACTCCTCGAGTGGCAAGGGAGCTACCCAGCTATTGTCCTTGTTGAGTCCTTGTTCCATAATCTTCAAAAACTGTCCTCGAAGGAGGAACTTGTCATCATCCTTTGTCGGTTGAAAGACATCACATCCCAGGTGCTCTCTATAGTCTTTGTGTGTCTGAAACTCCTTGAGGACAAGAGCATGGAGACCTGAAGACAGACTGACGACCGTTTTCCAGTGTGTTGATGCAGTAGGAGCTCACAGTGGCTGGCTTGTGGACATTTCCTGGAAAGACATTGCCAACAATCATCCATCCCAAGTCCAATTTCCGTGCATAAGGTGAGTCCGTCTGATTCTGTACTTTGTGAGTTCTTATACACTATATGGCCAAAAGTCAGTGGACACCTAACCATCACACCTATATGAGCTTGCTGGACATCCCATTCTAAAACCATGGGCATTAATATTGAGTTGGACCCCCCTTTGCAGCTATAGCCGCCACTCTTCTGGGAAGGCTTTCCACAAGCTTTTGGAGTGTGTCTGTGGGAATTTGTGCCCATTCAGCCAAAAGAGCATTTGTGAGGTGAGGCAGTGATGTTGGACGAGAAGGCCTGGCTCGCAATCGGCGTTCTAATTCCTCCCAAAGGTGTTCAGTGGGGTTGAGGTCAGGGCTCTGTGCAGGCCAATCGAGTTCCTCCACACCAAACTCGTCTAACCATGTCTTTATGGACCTCGCTTTGTGCACAGGGGCACAGTCATGCTGGAACAGCAAAGGGCCTTCCCCAAACTGTTGCCACAAAGTTGGAAGCGCCCAATTGGCTAAAATGTCTTCGTATCCTGTAGCATTAAGATTACCCTTCACTGGAACTAAGGGGCCAAGCCCAAACCCTGAAACACAGGGTGGCTGTGTTACGACCTTGGCTCAAAGGGAGATAACATAAAGCGACACTGACAAAAAACCTGAAGTTGCAAAAAGGAAGTGGTTTATTATCTACAAATCATAACCAAAACCAAAAGGGGAAAAGAAAGATGGTGGCTAAGGACACTGCTCCTTCTGGCTGCTGGAAAGCGAGCCGCTGGTGGGGGGAGTAGTGCTTTTATGCAGGCTAGAGCAGGTGTGGCAGATTGTCAATCATTCCAGCGGCGTCAGACATATTTTACTCCACCTACAGGACTACAACAGCACTGTCATACATGAAACACCTGAACTCAATAATTAGTAGGGGTGTCCACTAACTTTTGGCCATATAGTGTATCTCTGTATGCCAAGCCAAGTTTCAGATGTGCATGATGGAGTGCTACTTCAGATATAGGGATTTCAGTCCGATTTTTTGGAATCTCATTACACTCAATCAGCGTAGGCACAGGGATGGAGACTTGCCCACCCAAAGATTCCATCTGAAAGCCGCTTACTCTTCTGCCTTCTGTCTCAACTATGCCAGCACACATCTTCAGGGAGAAAGAGAGCTGTGGCCTTTAATACTGAAAAGGTTGAAGAACTCTGACCTTACTAAAGAACGATTACTTTGGTCATCTAAGATGGTGTAAATCCAGATTGCCATTTCTGGGTGGCCAGCTGGGTATTGGGCATGATGTTCCTGTGACCCCACAGACCTGTATACATGTTGACGAAACAGACAATTCTTGTGCATTGTTGTCTTGGGACCAAGGTGTTTGTCTGATATATGGGTGCAGGGCTTATATATGGTTCTTGCTCCCACACTCAACACAACACACTTTGTTGCTGTCACAGTTCTTGGCAAGTTGAGGTGACAATGCCATGTTGTTTCAGAAAGTCTTTCCTGTTCTCTCTGAATCCTCTGCATTTTTTGGAGAGGATGAGGTTTGTTATGTAAAAGGAAATGCTTAGCAGGATCCATTTTCTTCTTCTGTGTGGTGTCAGCAGCTAAGGGGGTGTTTGGAGAACCTTAAGTCTTGTGGAGTGAGATGAATGCTCTCTGACTGCTGTCCTTGGGAGATTACTTGCCCAGCACAGGGCATGAGAGCAAAACTAGGATCGTTTCACATATTGGCTTGCTGGCAAACAAAATTCACAAAGTAGCCAAATGGAGGAAAAGGAACATTGTACTCTTCCTTGGAGCCCTGTGAAAGCCAATTCTCTTGCAAATTGTATGGCAACTTCTGCACAATGGGGTTGATGCCATGAGCATCTAAGTCACCTAGGTCTCTCAACCTCTGATGGTCCTTATTTGAAACCCTAGGGAAAATATCAACTCTCTTGAATAATGAGCTCTCTATGACTAGATCCAAAACATTCGTTGAGTCTGTCCCATACCATTTCGATACCTCTTTGTGGGTAGTTGACATGTACAGCTCTTACACCTACACACATTTTCTGCTGATTCAGTTACCAGCCACTTCACTGGGAAAACCATCTCTTCACTGGTGGCAAGGTTTACACCTCTGATGGCATTCGGGAAATACATCTTCCATGCCCTATAACTCTCAGGGCGATCACTGAACTGTAAAAGCCCCGACACCAGCTATACCTGTGTACTGGTAAGCTTGAGCGGTAGCTAGCTGGTGGTTTCAATCATCGTCGTCAATTATGTGTCTGAGCTCTTGTTTATTGGCTCTTGTTTATTTGATACACTTATTTGTCTTAGCTCTTGTTTATTTGGTTCACTTATTTGTCTTAGCTCTTGTTTATTTGATTCTCTTATTTGTCTCATTTGTTTAAGATAAAGTAGGTTGCTAACTTATTGCACTCTTAACTTAACACTAGTTATGCTCTTAGTTGCTTGTTTAGGAAGGAAATGCACTTACGATTTCTGGTGACTAGTAGTTTTCTTGCCTACCTATGTTGAATGCACTCATTGTAAGTCGCTTTGGATAAAAGCATCTGCTAAATGACTGTAATGTAATGTAATGAAACATCCCTGTGTGAGTCACACCATCATCATGCCCCCCTGAAGGACTACAAGCTGTGTGGTGGCGTCCATCTAGGAACACGTGTCAGGTAAGTATTGTGATTCCTTTTCTGGAAGGTAGGAGGATTAACTTTTGTGGAAGCTGATGTTACAGCATGGGATGCAGGCTCAGCTTGTCTGTTCATGGGATCATGGGTTTGCAGTTTCTCAATGCTGGTGAGCTCATCATCTTCCTGATCCCTGGATGGCTCTAAGGCTTCTTCCATGGCTAATTCTACAGCTGCTCTCTTCTCAAGCTGTAGTGCATCTAACGATATCTCTAAAAGTGTCTTTTTACCATCAAATATGCCTCTAGGTGTGCCTGTTCTATTTTCTGTTTATCTGCTTTAGCTGTTTGAGCTTCAACCCTCAGCTGCACTAGTCATTTGTTACGCAAGTAACAAAGAAGACAGCACACCAACAGTGGTCAAGTGATCTGTGTTTGATGCCATTGCACTGCGCCTGCATGCCATTGCCATGCCAACAACAGAAAGTTTGTCAGACTGGAAGGGGGGTCTCGCTTGCACTAGCGTTTCCTTCGTGTTAGTGTATACTAATCACTGCCGTGCCATGTGTCGTCGGTCAGAATCTTGATGGAAAATGGATATACTTTTTTTTTTGCAATAAATACAGGAGGAGGACAAAATAAGTATCCAGAGGAGGAAGTGGAGCATCACCCCAACAACCCGAACAACAAAAACAGTGGTGTCGCCGTTGATGCTAGCAGCAGTAGCAACAATGCAAACAAAGCAGTGGAATGTGCTAGGCTTAACCTTGCTCAAGATGACAAGATGATGATGAGCATATGGTGTAAGGGCATGCTCAACCGAGCATGGGTTGCCATATTCATAAGGCAACAACTCCTGCTATTAACAGTGGAGGCTGATCTGACCAACAAAATGGATTTGGAGGAGGCAGTGGATCACTTTACTCAATGCCCTCCTGTCCCCACGTGTAGACTTCTAGAGTCGATGAGTGAATAATTCTGTCTTTATTATTGCTGCTGGTTGTGAAATATTGTTGCATTGTTAAACTGAGGATTTTGGTTCGGGCTACCTTGTGTGCTGATCTTGATATGCAGTGTGTATAGCTTACAGGTTTGGATTATGGTATGTAAAAACATCATTGGCGCTCAATGGTCCCTCTCTCTTTCTTTCTCTCTCTCTCTCACTCTCTAACAGACATAGACACTCTCTCTTTTACTCGCATGCTCTCTCTCTCTCGGAGAAAAGCACTCAACTTGTATCTCTGTGTAGTGAATCTAAGGTCGCTTTCCTCGAAGCACCAGGGGTCCATCTTTGAAGTGCCGTTGTCTCTGTTGGCGTTGTCTTTATAATGTCTGTGGTTGTCACAGTCGGTGATACTGTGCTAGTGCAGTGCCATAGTTAAGGTATTTAGTTAAGGTATTTAGATTGGTGGTGCACTGTGTTTATGCATTATGCTGTTTCTGTGTCATATTTTGGTGCCAGATTGTCTTTAATTGATTGCGTTGCCTGTAGTGCAGCTCGATCCTTCACTTGCGCACATTTAGATTGGCCTACTCTCTCTTCGCAACCCCATGACAGGCTGATTTTTCAATCCTGTACACGCCCCTGGTGTAGAATGATCCCAACTCCAAGTAGAGGTGACAAAGTAAAGAGAGAGGGAGAGGCAAAATCCCTGTCCTGTACTTGAAACAGATAAGCACACATTCCTAGTCTAGAGCTGATGGCATCTAATATTTATTACCTCTATAATTTACTCTCCTGTGTACTGGCGGGACATTAAGCTGCCTGCAGGGAGGCAAGGGGTTAAAAGGGGAACAGCGGTGCCATAAAAAAAAGACAATGACATAAACATGACTCGTCCATGAAAGAGCTCTTAAAGCCAATATAGCTGAGATGGTCGACAGTGGAGGGTGCTGAAAGTGGCTGACACTCTCAGTCGTTAACAACAAGTACACCCCTCAGGCTTGAACTATGACCTCACCTCACCAGGTGATCATGTTGAGTGTTGCTTTAAGATGGAGGTGAACAGTAGTTTGGTTACATCATTGTCTAGTTATGACGTGTGAAATCAGTTGAAGGTCATCGTGCAACGTGAACGTAATGTAGAACAAAATATGACTAGTGATTGTGCAGTAAGTCTCGAGCTTTTCAGATGGAAATGATGAATATCATTTTGCAACAGAATGTAGGAACTGGGTGCTGTACAAAAATCTATTTCTTGGCTAGACGAGCTGGGAATAGAGTTGCAGACGACTCGGAGAAAATTACTCAATACTGAGCTGAGGCAAAAAACAAAAAACAAAACATTGCTGTAGCTTTAAATCCAGCTAGAACCAGTTGTAGCCTGTAGCCAAAACAATGTGACTCTCACTCTGTGCGTGTGCGTGTGTGTGTGTGTGTTGTTACAAGGATTCTGGTTTGTTCCTTTAAGAGATAAGCATAACGATGGATTACTCTCACCTTTCGCTCTCTCTCGCTTTCTCCTTCTTTTAACCTTTTACTGCATGATTGATTGTGAAGTTTGTACATTCAAATAAATAAGGTATACTACCGTGATCAGAAAGTATTATCCTGAAATACCCCAGCACACAGGCACATAAATAAGAACACAAACATCAGTGGGCAAACGGCAACCGTGGCACATGTTGGTGACAACATGACCAGGTCCAAACACAATTCACACAAACACGCACGTATGCATAGGCACACACACACACACACACACATACACTAACATGCTCTGTCATGTGGCAAAGACACCGATGCTAGAGACCCGGCCAGAGCGTGCCTGGGTACGCTCTTCCTTTTTCAATCTAGACCCTTCCAACTCTCTCCGTCACCCTTTCCCCTTCCTCCTCCTTCCTTTCCCACGTACATTTTCTTTAAAAGGGTGCCCAGAGCTCCGGGGGAGTGGGGGATGGGTGGGGGGAGGGTTAAGCTTTGTCCTCCCCTCCCTAGCTTGGCTTGGCTGCTCCAACTCCAGGGCTTTTCCTGGCATATCTCACCGGCAGCAAGCTTGAGCGCACACATGCACACATATACAGAGGTAGCTGACATAGTGAGTAGGGAGACCATCCCTTACACCAGAGGATCCGGGTTTAAGCCCTGTGACAGCAAGCATCCGCCCTGCAGAAGTGTCCTTTAGCAAGACATTGAATCCCTACTAGCTCCAGGGATGTTGTTCTGCAGCTGACCCTGCGATCTGACCTCCTTATGGAGGCGGCTAGCACAGAAACAAGTTCCCTAAGGTGCTCTATAATGTATCACATTATTTTCATTTTAAAACACACACATGTTCACAGAAATGTATCCAGGTACACACACACACACAGGGATGCATATACATATATGTGAAACTACACACATACACACACACACACACACATATTGCCAGCCTGCTGTCTAGCTGGGAAGTCAATAATATTATCCCCTCTCCATCTCTGCAACGGTTATTAGTCTGGAGAGCCAAACGGCTCTCTTCAATGACACTCTGGAGATGAATGGATAAATCACCGCACTGAGTGTGTGTGGGAGAGAGTGAGAGAGAATCAGAATAAGAATTACAAAGATAGGGCAGCGAGAAAAATAGACTCAGGCACGGAAAGATGGCAAAGTCAGGGTGATATGACTTGACTTGTTTTTTAATAAAGTGCAGATGATGTGAAGACAATCCTTCCTGAACACAAGGACCATTCTTCAGCTTCACAAATCCGCCTCTCCCTCAGAGTACTGTCCCTGTATCTGTTTCTCTCTGTCCCTACTCACACCGAATCCTATTTCTCTCTTTCAAAAGGTGCTTTATTTGCCCTGGCACTCTAAAAGCATCCCCTTTGTCCTCCCCCGCCTCGCCTCTCTATTTCTCCCAGCTCTCTCTCCCATGGGTGCCTTCAAAATACAAGGAGAGAGGAACAAATGCCAGCAGGCTTACTAGTTGGATAACACTGAAGTGAACACCTCATGGACTATTTTCATTATGCAAAATCAAACACTGAAGCTGGCTCCAAAAATGTCAGTGTGGTTTCTTTGAGTCAGGACCAAATAGTATTCTTGCTTTAGGTGTCAAAATTGCTCAATAATACAAATTGATAATACAACAACAAAACAAAATGAATGATCACAAATTGCATTATTACAATGTAAATTATCTTAAAGGGTCATATCAAAAGTCGTATCAAAACTGTTTTTAAGGCCCGAGTGAAAACACCGGCACAGCAAAGAGTGGAGAGAAGGCCGGCAACTCCACTTCAGCACAGTCCGTACCACCCATGTCCCATGTTGAAGAGAGAATATGCCCCGAGCCACAGAACGGGATTTGGGACACCTCTAAAATGTTTTGTAGGAGAACTTCCCAGATCCACATCTAAGCCCCTTTGCTTATTTCATCGGGTACATGAGATCAAAGAACAAACTCATGCGACAGTCTTGAGAACACGTGTGCAAACACTCGTGTGTATATGCGGACACGTAAATGCCAATTCCTGTGGGACAGCTGGCTGTATGGTACGGTGGTCAGCTCCACCCTGCGGGCTATCACTCCAACTGTCTATTTCTGGAGTTGTGTGTGTGTGTGTGTGTGTGTGCATATGTGTATGAACAGTAGGACTGGTAACCAGTGTGTGGCAGTTGCGATACACCAGAGGCTGCTCCATATGGATGAGGGGCTGAAGTCCAGGTGGCTTGAGTGCCAGTGTGCATGAATGTGTGTGTGTGTGTGTGTGTGTGTGTGTGTATGTGTGGGGGTTAGAGGTGATGTGGAGGGAGCTGCAGAGGACAGTCAACAACAAGTGAAGATGGGGGCAGGATGTCCATGTTCACCATATTCAACCTTAACCCCAACGCTAACATTTTCCTTATTTCTTTGATTATATTTCAGTAAGGGTATTAGCTAGTTTTAGTCTCATCATTTAACCTAAGTAGCTCTCAGCAACACGTTGACCTCTGCTGCATTACTCGTGACCGTTTCCTGCACTTCACTGAATTTTAATTGGCTGCCAGGCGACAAAGGCTGTGCGCCGGGAGAGAGAGCGCTGGGGAAACTAAGACACACATGTCTGTAGTTCCATTATTTGGGTGAGTGGATAACGATGGAAACGATGATGATGATGATGATGATGAGGGTGTTTATTTTAGTGTCTCTGGGGAACTTTGTGTGTGAAGCCAGTGAAGGGGAGCTAATTTACATCGAGGATACTGGCCAAGGAGGCGGCGGCAAATGAAATACAGCAGCAAGAACCGAAGAGACGAAACAATAATGTGATGTTGCGAAACCTCAGAGGGGGCATCTAGAGGTTTACAATGAGTTCATGAATTTGCTACGGCCATTAAAGAGAGACTGGGCTCAGTGATGCATGTTTATTGCGTGTTTGCGTATCCTCCTGTTCCTTCAGATTTAGGCGAACACTTTGCCCATAGTGTGCCAGGTCTAAAACATTAATGAGCAGCGGTGAAATGAGGAGAGGAGAAATTTGCTGAATTGCAATGCTGAACACAGTCGATTTGTAATTATTCATAGTGACACGTTTAATCTGATGTGGTTGAGGAATCAGGAAACTGTGGTTCCACATTGGAGTCTACTATTACCCCACTAGGCAAGCTATCTCTACCGCTCGGCTTTAATTTTCCTCCAAACTACAGCGAGATAAGGGATCTGCAGATTCTCGGCGTAGGACTATCGTTTAACGTTTTCCGGTAACACAGAGAAATCATCAAATCCAGAGGAAGGCAAAGATCCAAAATGGGGACACGGCCGAGCCAGACAGTGTGGGTTCAGACTCCATGCTTTCAACGATCTCCGGGGCTTTGGCTACAAAAAGGCATAATACATCACACACACACACCGACACACACACCGACACACACACACACACACACACAGAATGACCTCACCAGCGAGTAAGTGGTAGATAGCAGTAGTCCATTAAGTAAAACTCCAGAGGTTGACTCTCATTTTTTTGCTCTTCACAGTGGAGGACATGCAGGGCAGGCCACAGCATAAACCCTCAAAAACTTATTGGACTGTAAATTTAGACCAGGAATTCATAAAAGATGACCTCAAACCAGGCGCCGTCTGGGCATAACAAATGAGGAATGCGAGGTCAGAGGTTTGGAAGAATATGTATGTGTGTGTGTGTGTGTGTGTGTGTGTGTGTGTGTGTGTGTGTGTGTGTGTGTGTGTGTGTTGGTGTGCATATGAATGGGGCTCTTTTATAGAACTTTCAGTTTCAATTTATGATCCATTAATTTGTTTATAAGTGCCATACGTTCCCTTCTGCCCATTGAGGGGACTCAAAGAGGGGAGAAGGAAGAGGAGAAGGGCGTTTAAATGTCGGCCACGCTGTTACACAATGCGGTGATTAGTGTGGTTCCCGTCTATGACATGGCATTTAACACACGCCTACAGAAGTACAGAGCTAAGGAGGTTCATCCAACAGTCACGTCATGTTGAATTCATAACATCTGGATGTGGATAGCTATGACGTTCCTATGTAATCCACACTGGTATTTATCTTGCGCATCCATGGAGAGAATTCCATTTTGTTCCATTGTCTCACAAATTACAGTATAAAAATATAGCAGCAAGCAGCAATGAAGGGGCCATGCGAAAGATTAAGCCCCTGCAGCGGCAGCAGCAGCAGTAGTTGAAGCAGCAGTGGTAGTAGTGGCAGTCACGGTATTGTAAAGGGTGAAACGACGGCCACCTTTGCCGCTTTGCGACATAGAGATAGAGAAGTTAGAAGTTTGACATAGACGAGTGGTAAACGAGTTGGTATATCTGGATGTCAAACTAGAAAAGGGAAGGGCGGGGCCTCCGGACAATGACAGTCAGCCCTCTTCTGCCCACGATTCAGGTGTGTAGTTCTACCAGGGTGGGGTTTCCAGACATCACACGTAGATAGACAGACCTCTCCTGAGTCTCACGAGCCATCCTCAAATTCTCTACGGTCATATGACCTCGAGACAGTTTGCTCTAAGGACTTTCAATGCCAACACATTGACAGTCTAGGAGGAGCAGAAAGACATGTGTTGTATGTGTGTGGACTGCATGCGTATGGTCAGCAGCACCTGTGCGAATGTATGTGCCTCTGCCTCTTCCTGTCATCACTGTGTGCAGCACGGGCATGTCTTTGGCAAGAAATTGGACAGATTGTACAATAGCGGCCACATTGCTGCCCTCTCTCTCAAATCTCTCTCAAAACATTTTAAAGATCTGATCCCACAGAATCCTCACCTGGCAACAACCACCGGGCGAGGTTGAGGAAACTGTGTCTGTGTTTCTTTCACAGTGCTGTAAGGAACATGAGAGACTTATTCAGGGCTAAAGAGGTAATCACTGCATTTTCTTGAGCAAATACAAGCAGTGTAAAAACACTGCCAAGGAAGGAAAAGCAAAGAGGAAAAATCAAATATTGGCTAAATCAACAAGCTTGAAACAAAGTGGTGTCATGAATATTCTCATTAGCCCCCTAGGGCAACGCTACATACTTCACATACCATTCTTTTTCTGTCTCTCCTCTGTTTTCTCCTCTGCAGTTTACTTCAAAGACCAACTCTACTGCTGAATCCAAAGCAGGTGGGGGGGGCACAGGGAATGAAGCACACAATATGCTGAGCGCACGCCATATCACACATCTCTCCCTCTTTTATGTGTTAATCACCGGCAGTGCAGCGGCGGATGGAAGACGAATGAGAATGTAATGAAGATTTAGGTCGTGGGAAGTGACTGGCACAGCATGCACCCCCCCACCCCGCCAAGACTCTTTGACATCTGCTTGCTCAATAATTTGTATGCGCTTCTGCTATCGTCACTGAGTGTCGCAGGCATATGCCACATCAAAGAAAACTGTTTTGACCTTTCAAGCTCAATCATCAAATGCGACGATAGCGGTGAACGGGGCTCCTCAGCAAAAACTCAACTGGTGATTCTTTTGAACGGAGAGACAGCTGAGCTGATAGCTCATTAGTGCTCATGCTACTGGTAATCTGTCCCTGAGTTGAAGTGACCCCATCTGAGTCAAAAGCACAGCAGGTAGGCTTTGACGCCTATGAAAAGTCACCCAGGAGGTAAGAGAGGAAAGAGGAGGAAGATGGGGAGGGAGACCAAGACAAGTCCTCTTGGAGAGAGCCCAGGCTTTGATATAAGAGGGAGACCCTCCCCTCATAAAAAAGCCAGGCCTCTGTCTGGCAGGCAGAGAGCTCTATCAGGGCCAAGCCACACATCTATCAGGCAAAGGCACTAAGGCTATTGGGGATAAGGCATGGAGGCATGGAGAGAGGCTTTTCCATGGGGAGTCCTTGGAGAGGCCAGGCCCGACCTGCCAGTGAAGCCCAGCAATGAGAGGTCTCTCTGGGGGACTGCGGAGGATAAGAGGCCCCAGCGGAAGAGCTCTCACGTCAGCACTTCAATCATGCCTAATCCCTGCTTAGTACACCCACTGCTATGGCAAGGAGAGAGGGAGAGGGAAAGAGGGGGAGGGCAGAGGGAAAAAGGAGAGGGAAAAGCAAGAGAAAGAATGATGAAGAGAAAGAGAAGGAAGAAAAAGGATGAAAGACAGAGGAAAAATTGGGCAAAAGCAACTGAATGGAGGTAAAGGTAAAATAATGAACAAAGAGAGGGAGAAAGTGGGAGAAAGTGAGCAAAGTGCAGAGATGTGACATCCAGAGAGGTGATGCAAAAATAATTTTAAGTGCAGCCTCTACCAAAACATACATTTATGTCACTTCAAATATTATCCAGGTCAGAAGAAATCAGAGAAGTGACGCATGAAAATAATATGAATGAATATGAGTCCCCCTTGACAGCGTAGTTAAAAAAACCTCAAAAACATTTCAAATTTACTTTCCATCACAAAACAGTTCCATCATGGTTTTCACGCAACGCATCAAACTACGACAAGTAACTCTTGTCTATTTTAAGAAGGGTGAAAGAGGATATGCCTGGATGTTGTTTTGCCACACCACCCGAAATATAACCAGAAAACCTGAGTGTTCCACTTGTCACACAAATTACATGTTCCCCCTGCATCGCTCTCCGTCTGAGAGCACAGACTGCATGTGTTGTTCAGCAGCAGATAGGATTATCCCAAAAAGGCAAAAAAGATACAATCTTTGTGCGATTTAAAAAAAAAAAAACATGACACACAGCCGTAAATCACACATCTATTTTTGAATGCCAACTCCGTGTTTTAATTCCCCCAAATCTACTGCGGTGGCGGGGAGACATCAAAAAACAGGGACAGCACAGATAGAGGGAGAGAGGGATGGATGGAGGGGAGTTAAAGGAGAAAAGCTCTGCTCTGTTGACCCGCGATCACTTTGCCGAGACACTGCAGGACATCAGCAAACATGTAAACCTAATCTGATGAACAGTGTGTATATGTACAGTACGTGTTCGTGAGTGTGTGTTTTGTACACGTGTGTATGTGCATGTGAGTGTGGGTATGGAGAGATGGAGTGAGGGAGAGAGAGGAGAGGAAAGAGGGATGGAGATGGAGCAGATGGACAAGGGGAGATCAGTGAAAGAGGATTACGCCACGTCAAACCATCATCGCACTCATAAAATCAGTCCACCCACACTGCTTCGGAGGCTTCGGAGCCAATGTAGAGCAGGGATAATTTAAGGCCTGCAGTCTATCTCTCTCTTACTTCGGAGAGTAAACTACAGCTGAGAGGGAGTGGACAGAAGAGACAGTTTAAATTAAGCGCATGGGGATTCTACAAGAAAGGGTGATGAGAGTACGTCTAGATTAATTGTAAAGGGCGATTGTGCAGGGAAGCTATGAGGGGATTTTGAGGCGATAGGGCGAGGGTGGTATCGCTAAGTGGCGGGAATGAGGAATGGGTATCGACATTAGGGTGTTATCTTTTTACACTCGTGAGGGGAAGGGAATGTGCTGCAATTGTTGCATTTAACTTACAACAGGGAAATGTAATTGTACAGGGACTTGAGCTGGGGAGTGGCTTTGGGCATTAGCGTGACATCTGGTTTTCTCCGCCAAAACCAAAGCATAACTATGAGCCCCCAGTAAGATCCTGGCTGGTGTAGATCATTTTACTCTAACATAGACCTAAAAGTACTTGCAACAGGTTAGCGGACTCTTACAATATCCATCTCTGGTCGGAAAAGAAGACCAGTGTTACAGACTCTGATTGAGCTTAGCCCTGCAGTAAATAGATAATAGATAAGATAATAAAGATAATAATCATAATTTGTTGGTATAAGAATAGGTTTAATCTCTCTGTTTAATCTCATGGACACTCACTGGAGAAAATAGATTGTACCTTCAATGTCGCTGGTTGGGACGGTCTGTTTGCAATCTGTTTTAATGATTTTGTTCCACTACCAAATGTCCAACAGCTAGCTTCCCCTGCAGCAACTACATAAGCTAACCACCCCCCATCCCCCCATACCCCACCTCAAAACAGCACCATGGACAGCACTCAGCACAAGAGGTCCATATGGACCGTGGCCAACTCAAAATGTTTATAACACAAGGTTGCTGACAAATCATCTCTGTTTGCAGCTAAATGAGAAAAATAATCTCTTGCATCTTGTTTTAGGGGGAAGTTAAGTGACAAGCATAATGAATAAGCCCAGACTACCCGTGTTGGGCCTGGGAGTGGACTCTCATGGCTCACGTTACCTTGCAGATCACTGGATGTGCCATTTCAGCACCATGGACAGCGTTCTGTGAATATAAATGCTCTTCACCATTTTATCTTCACAGCAGTAAGAAATGAGTACTCATCATATCAACCATTTCAGCACCATAGACAATGTCAAATGTGTACCATTTCAGCACCATGGGCAGTGGCAGACACGACTAGCAGTGTTGCAGTACCATGAACAAGGCTCTCGTTGCAAATACCAATGATATGTTGAGCATTTCAGTACCATGGACAAGGTCATTCCCTCCCTGCTTCAGTCTGACAAGCAGGAGCTAGCTTTCACGCCCTAGAGTTAAATAGAGCCCCATGTTTAAATATCACTGACGTGTTCAGTTTGTAATGTCACACTGGGTTTTACAATCAACATATACAATATACATTCACCGGCCACAAGTACTCCTGCTCCTCCAAACAGCGAATCATGTGGCTGCGACTCAATAAATAAAGCATGCAGACATGGTGAAGTGGTTTCGTTTTTTGTGCGACCAAACATTAGAATGGGCAAGATGCGTGATCTAAGCGACTTTGACCGTGATTGTTAGTGCTAGACGTGGTGGTTCCAGCATCTCAGAAACAGCTGCCCTCCTGGGATTTTCACGCACTAGTCTCTAGAGTTTACAGAGAATAGTGCGATAAACAAAAAGCGACAGTTCTGTGGCCAAAAACACCTTGTTAATGAGAGGTCAGAGGAGAATGGGCAGACTTGTTCAAGCTAACAGGCCACAAATGCTCTAATAACAGCTCTTTACAACAGTGGTGTGCAGAAGGGCACCTTGTTGAATCCATGCCGTTAAGAATTCAGGCTGTTCTGGAGGCAAAAGGTGGTCCTACCCGGTACTAGAAAGGTGTACCTAATAAAGTGGCCAGTGAGTGTATATATCTTTACCTTTTGACTCTAAACTTTCTGACTTTGAATACCTTGAACGAGACTCAGAGATCGCCTTACTTGGCACTCACCAACACAAAAAAGCAACACCACACAAAACGATCACTAATGTGCTAAATTGAGATCAAACATCTATGAAATTCTGTATTTGTGGAGTATGAGAGCCATTTAGTTCAGCCATTGATGACTAGAAGCTGCCTGCCAACAGCAATGTGTGCGTAAAGATGAAGATTTTTCATGTCTGTGAGGTTTCCTGACCGTATGCATGTCCTTGTGTGTGTGTGTGTGTGTGTGTGTGTGTGTGTGTGTGTGTGTGTGTGTGTGCGCAGCAGTGGGTGGCTTTTCCTGGCAGCCTATGAAGCTTGAAGAGAGGACGGCTGGCAGACTAGGTGCCCTCAGAGAGAGGGTCTCATCTTGTCTTTGAAGGCTTGCCAACAAGGAATCTGGCTCACTGGCGAATTATGTAAACGCTCCCATCCCATCCCGCTGCCCAACCTAACTGCTGCCCTTGAAAAAAAAAAGGAGGAGTGAACGACATCTTCAGAGAGGAGCAGAACTGGGGTCAGTCTTTTTCTTACTAGAACATAGTAAGAAAAAGATTGACGCCAGTTCGTGCAACTGAGTCCATGTCATACCCTGCATTAGTGGTTCCCTGTATGGCTAGGATCCACTCACTCGTTGATTGCCCACGTACCTATACCCTCACTGTTGCGCCATACTCAAAATGGCTGATGATTAACACCATCTGTAGTGGGCAGGCGCCATGCTAACATCCTGGAACAGAGTGGGTCGTGCTTTCCAGGTCCATCTGTGCCCGTACACACAGATATGTACTCTGGGGTGGTGCATGGACAGGCGTATATGGATGCATGCCTGTGCACACACGTATGCACACACACACACACACAAATAGAATGGAATACAAATAGAACAGCAGAGAGAGAGAGAGAGAGAGAGAGCGAGAGAGAGAGAGAGAGAGAGAGAGATAAGAGGTGCAAAACAGTCCGCCCCATCCCCTATTGATAGCAAAGAGGCTTGGACTCTCTTTTTCAATAAACCAACACACCACGTCTTGGCACTCTTTCTCAGCAGATCCACTCTGCAGCATTTCTAAACAGCTAGAGCGCAGGAGGATATTAATTAGCACAGCGCGAGATGGGCACACCTGTTTAAAGAGCCCTGGAATCAGCTGCTGCTTGAGGAGGTTTTTTTTACGTGCAGGTCAATAACAATAGACACTCGTCTTCAGAAACACATCTTCAGAAAAACACTTTTCAGCTTTCAGTGCAAGAATCCAGTGAAATATCTCAAGTACTTCAAATATCTAACACCGTGTCTGCAAAACAAAACAAACATTTTCTTTGAAGGTGGGCCAATATATGACTCCATCTCACTCACCTACCTGGAGTCACAATTACATTGCCTCAAAAAATACATCGTCTGGGCAGTTTGTCACAAGCCAGTTGAAGAGTCGACTATCATGCACGTCAGCTTGATGACAAAGCAGGTGTCATAGTGGACTAGATGCCAAGGCAATGTAGTCACACCTTCCTTCAAACTGTAGGTCATCACCGTCTCACCACCATTTATGTCACTGTAGGGGTTTTAAGTCCATGATGTGCGAGGCTCGAGGTGCTGGGGGATGTTTCATCTGAATGATGCAATGGCTCCAAATGCTTCCAGGGCAAGAGGAAGAGAAGAATTATTAAGTCTTTCAGAAGAGCTATTTGTCATCATCCTTTAGCTTTTTGCTTGGTCTGCTCTGTTGTGTCTGTCTGTTTGTTTGTTTGTTTGTTTGTCTTTTGCTCCCCTGTTCTAAAAGGAGATGACTCCATTTTGTGCTTTAGTGTGGGAAAAAATCCAACAACAAACATTTTACAGCCCTCCCTCATCAACGGCGCTAAGAGCAGCTCAGCTATTTTTGCTGCGGGGGAGGCGAGGCGAGGCAAGTGGAAGCACGGCTTGCTCAGTGTTTGGCTGCTGGTGGATATGGGGAAGATGTGAAAGATAAATGGCTTTTGTTCTTTGCCAACTCACAGTACTATAAAGCCCTTTTAATATTTACCATTTTTTTCCCAAAATACAAACATGGAACAAAACAGTTTTTATTACAGCATGTACGCCATGACACGCCCACTGCACATACACCCCCCCCCCCACCCCTTCATCCTTGGTTTCACCAAACAAGTACCCACCCCTTCATCATTGGTTTCACCAAACAAGTACGTTCATGGAAAAACTGTGCAAAGGGAAAAAGGGACATGGATAATGGAAGCTATAATCAAAATGAAAACCAGCTCCAGCCGAGGCAGAAAGAGAGGCAGAGGGAGAGAAAGGGAGAGAGAGAGAGAGAGAGAGAGAGAGAGAGAGAGAGAGAGAGAGAAAAGCACAGAGAGACAGATAGAGAGGAGGAGCTGGGAGAGGTGAGGTTGAGATTGGAGAGGGACTGTGGGCTACTGGGAGGCTGTGGCTCCCCTTAGCATCTGGGTGAGGTTCATTAAGCAGTGGGTCTGTTGTGGAGGGACTTCGTTATGAACCAGACCCAGAGCCATCGGAGAAGACTGAGGCTGTTGCACCAAGGTCACAGTTCATCCCCAGGGTCAGTGTTGTCAGAAAATGGGATTAGAGATGATGTTGATGATGATGATGATGATGATGATGATGAATGACAATGGCAGTGCTGTGCAGGGCCATGACTGCTTAAATGGAGAAGAGGAAAAAGACAAACAATGTGTGCAACCAACCACACGGACGCGCTTCATCCGCTTCATACTGTACATTTTCCTAAGTATGCTACACTATGCCCACTGGCCAGCCTCAGTAGATGTCTCTTTCAGTCTCTCCCCCTCTCTCTCCCTCTGTCTGTCTGTCTGTCTGTCTGTCTCTCTCTCTCATGCTCAGTACAGATCAAATTATCCACGACACTGCCCCTGTCTCAGCTAGCGACCTGAACACAGGGCTACACATGACATGAAAAAATACTGAATCAATGGCCAGTAGCAACACTGTTCACTGCTACGATGCTTACATATAAGAAGACGTTTCATATCTCACTACCCACACTATTATCTATCTCATTGTATTTGTCCCATGAAGATATAAGAGACAGCCAGAGAGCAGGAAGAAGGGGCCATGACAGTGAAAACATGTACACACAAACAAACTCCCTCTCTCTTGTAGTTAGTTAGCATGACATCGTTGTCCTTGGCTCTTCTTTATCAACAGGCTTCTTGCACAGTATTGCATGAACGTTGCGCTTGACTGCAAGTCACACTGGATAAGAGCTGCATCTAAATGCCTGCAATGCAAACGTACATGACGGTCGCGTGATCGCACTTTGTTTAATGGTGGGTGGCGCTCCCAGCAGCAGGGGCCGGCGTTTGACGCTGATGATTTCATTGCGTTGTACATTGCGGCTCAGGGCGTGAATTGAAATGCACCACCAACCTCTCCGGGGCCATACCCCGATCTACTAATGTGCTTTCTCATTACATGTTCAGTTTCATTTGTTTCCTCCATCTCATCTCATCTCATCTTCCTCCCGTATGCATTCCCCACATTTTACTTCCCCTGATCTCCGTGTGAGCTGCACGTCATAGATGATATATACAATCTCAGAGAGAAATAATGTTCTTCCAAATCATTAATCTTCGGTCTTTAACAATCGGCGGCGTGCAGAGTATGTGAGAGAGTCGGGCAGTATAATACAGTGGGGGCAGTATCCATAAAGGCCTGTCAGATTAGGTGTGCCAATTCCTCAGTCTGGATTTATTATTATTACAGGCTGTGGCATGCTGGTGAATACAGCCTGCATGCAGATTGGGCCGACTGGCGCGGAGACGTCAGACCAGATCACACTCCATTAAGTTCCAACTCCGGGAGTGTGCACACACGTGCGTATGTGTTTGTATGTGTGTGTGTGTGTGTGTGTGTGTGTAGAGAGAGGGGGGGTGTTTGTGCGTTTCTGGGGGCGGGGATGGCAGGTGAGATGTTGTTGATGCGTGAAAGGGTGTGTGCGGAGTGTAAAGCATGTGTAAATAAGTGTGTGTGTGTGTGTGTGTGTGTGTGTTTGGGGATGGATTGGGATTCGTGTGAGCACCTTTCTATTCTATATGTCCTTCTTTTTTTCAGCTCTATCATAGACGCTCTACCCACCAAGGGAACTGAACATCCGGACTCTTCAGACTACCAAAGGAACATGGACTCTCTACCAGCACAGAGACTGCAGAGGAGACGGAGGACAGGAAAGCATTCGCATTCACCACCAATTCCCCGACGCTCCTCCAGATGTTGGCACAGGACGATATAAAACTGTTTGCTCTCCCACGGATACATCCTTGCATACGCTCCACCTATAAGCTTGTCTTTGAGCGCACCTTCAGCATGCATGAGTATATACTTAGAGAATAAAGCCCTTTACCACGTGAAGCGCTACAGATATCTCTCTCTGCCATCTTTCTTTTCTCTTGATCTTTTCTGTCTCTGTTTGCTTTCTCTACCCTCCCTCCCGTTCACCACCCTCTCTGGTTGTCTCTCTCGCTTTTGCTCTTCCCGTCTCTCTGTTTCTCTCTCTCTGTCTGTCCCTGTTGCTCTGTCTCTCTCTCTCTCTCTTTCCTCCCCTACATCTCTATTTCTACCTCTCGCTGCTTCAAGAGACACCTGTGGAGACTCTGCGCACAACCTGCACTTCTGTACAGTGAGTCAGATGTATAAACAGCAAAGCCAGAGTAAAAACCTGCTGCCTTTCTAAATAACTGAAAAGAAAGAACCAACTGAAAGACAGAAGGGGGGAGAGGGGGGAGCCTGAAGGTGAGAAAAAGCTATTGACTTTCACTGTTCAATGCTGAGTCGATGTTTGAAGTCTGAAGTAAGTTTTGCCTGGAAGCTTAGATGTTCAGGAGTATTGACTGTGCAGAAGTCAGGCTGAGAGGACTACAGATGAGGGATGAGAGGGCTTATGGTAGATGGGCTTGAGCATATCATATTTTAAATGATCACACAGAATATAAGATGTTAATGTTTTGCTATTTATTACCATTTTATGGGCTGGAAATCCTTTTGATGTGTCTTCTACACAGAGTGTTAAATGGACGTGTAACACTCCAAAATGTAAAGCCTTTCTTTTTAAATTGATCATTATTTTTCATCGCCGTGATGCATTTCATATATTTTTATAAGCTTTTCATGCCGACTCCATTCAACTCTTATTGTAAGTAAACTGGCATGTTAAAGAGTAAACAAAAGGATCTTTCTACCACACCTTCCAGAGTATATCTAGCTGTCAAAAAATCTATACAACCTAAAATATGAACACTATTCTATTCAATGCTTTTACTTTTCGTAGGGGGACTACAACTTTTTGTTGTAGGATTGGTTAAAAGACGTGAAACTGCCTCCAAATGTATTTTCCCCAAGTATTTTCAACACTTGCATCTCTGCATGAAGGATTCTTGCATTCCCAACCCATGTTAACACGGAAAGAGAGAGAAGTTTGAACACAAATCCAATCCATAAACTGAAGGAATAATCAAGGACTCATAATAAGGAATCATCAATCATCACTTGAGGTGCATGTGACTTAACATAATGTGACAGGTTTTAATTTTGATGTAGGATGAACACCATTTTGGTCATTACTTCCATCCATTCGTTTGGACATCCACTGAGCACAATTTAAGCCAGGCAGTTTTTCAGTTTTCCTCCCCCATGCTCCAAATGTTAACTCAGCCACATCTCAGGCTGAACAGAGCGAAAAACAGGGACCAAAGTTACTGTCACAACAAGTGTTTCAACCAAATCAACCCCTTCAGAATGTTTGGCTGTCAACATCAGTTGGCTATGAAGCACAAACAGTTTAAGGGCGGCAGAGCTCATCGCTTAGGGATGTTTGTCAGCTGAGTCATGTTAACTGTGGCATTCAATAGAACTGTTTGCCAAGTAAAAATAGCTCCCTGACCTCACGTGATCACTCTCCCAGAGATGCAACGCCTGGGGCATATGCAGCTGACCACATATGTGCACCCCGAGCAATATGTTCCTGCTTGTTTCGTCAGATCGGGGGAGGAAACAACTCACAACCACCAAAACCTGTAGACATGATTAATAGCTCTTTTGATAGGGCTATTAACAGGGCTAAGGGAACAGAGAGAGAGACAAACAGGCAGAGAGATAAAGCAAGACAGAGAGAGAAAGACAGACAGACAGACAGACAGACAGCAATAGCAAGAAACAGAGAAAGAAAACAGACAGTGACAGCGAAATAAAAAACAGAGAGGAGAGGTGTCGGCAACACAAGAGCACCTATCCCATCTGGAAAAGCAAAGATGAATGACGGGAGCTAAATGACATGCCACTCTGGGTAATGGGAAAGAGCCGGCGTCAGGAAAGCAGGTCACTTGAATTGCAGGGGATGTTCTTGAGTGGCTTTGCCCTCAGGCTTAGCGCATGCAGGCTTCCTCCTCAAGAGTCGATAACATTAGGTCTAAACACACACACACACACACACACACACACTCTCACACACACACAAGCAGTGCTGTAGAGCATTGCCATGCTGGTCGATGCATACTGCTTGAGTAAAAATCTGTATGTATTTTTTTTGCAGGTAACAAGAATACAGCCAGCCAGAACCAACACAAACTAAAAATCTCCTCCAATTTGTTGGTCCTTTTGTCTTCCTTAATTGGATGTTTTAACTTATGAGCGCAGTGAGTAAGCTACATGCAGCAGAGCAGAAACTGGAGCCGTGGTGATGCTGACGATTATGAGGGCAATATTGTTTATCTTGCTTTCTCTCTCTGCTCCTTTCATCCTTAGCTCTCAATACCTCACACTCAATGACTTCCTCCCTTCTTTTAGCTCACCCTTCCTCCCTGCCTCCCTGCCTCTCATTCTCTCCTCAGTTCCTCCCTCCCCCTCTCCATCCATCTGACCTGGATAATATATATATATATATATATTTATTTATTTGTATGTATTTTTATTTTTTTCTGAGCTGAACAATATGTTCCAGCGTATTAGCATCCAGCCCAGCCAAAAGACAGAAATCCTGCTCAAACCTCTCTCTCTCTCTCTCTCTCGCTCTCTCTGTCCCTCTTTCTCATGTTGCTCCCTTTGCCCTGGCCCTCCATCTTACACTCTCTGTGACTCCATTCAGTCTGCCTCCTGGTCGCTCTCCATTTCTATTGCTTTCTTTTTATCCAGGAGGCCTCCATCTATCTTATCTTATCCTCTTCCTCTCATGGTCTTGAATTCCCTGTGTGCCTCCATCCATCCATCCATCCATCCACCCCTTCCTCCATCCCTTCCTCTGTTCTTCCCTTGCTTGTTCACTCGTCATCCACACTCCGCTGCCCCACCACTGCAGCGGTTGAGAGAGGGGAGCAGCATGCTTCATTTAATGACAATAATTAATTCTCCCTCTCCCGATCTTAATGAGCCAAATCAGTCACAAGCCCCCCAAAAAAGAGAGAGGAAACCCATCAAGGAATGAGTGAGCAAGTGAAGGAACGAGAAGAGTGCCTCTCATCCTTAATGCCTGTAACACGGCTCCAACAACCACCCGTGGCTCAGCTTCATTCACAACGCATCCCTCACCGCTCCCTTAACCGCTCACTTACTCTTACTCACCAGGTGATGAGTTACCTCTTTTTTTTTTTCCCCACACTCACTGAAGCTATGCTATTTGAATGATGATGTTTGAATGCAGCTGATTTGGCATAGCGTTGCCAAATTCTCACTCATGCTCGCTAATTCTCACTCATCTGGGGACGAGATACCTTTTCTCCACGGCCGCCTTTGTCCCTCACTCTTTCAAGCTATTTGAAGCACACAATTAAATTCAGATTTGCAAATAACGGTTGCTATTTCGGGCACCCCTATTATTATGACGATAATGGACTGTGCTGTGTTCATCAGCACGCGTACGCCACAGGAATTATAGTTGTTAGTATGAAACTGGCTGATTGTTTGTGCCCCCACTTCAGACACCTCTAGAGCAGGTCCTCCACTTTGTCTCCCCCCGCCTTCTCCTCTCAGCCCTGTCTGATCTCTTGCCTCTACCATGTTCCATCAAGATCAAAGACGTGCACACACACACACAAACAAACACTACAGGCCCTGTGACAGTTCCTCATTAGCCTGTTGTGTGTTTGGCCAGCAGGAAAGTGGCCATCGAGAACTCTAGTGCTCAATTACAATTATCAAATCTGTGCTATCTATGACTCCTGACCTGGAAGCTCCTTTAAAAGCCTGAAGCTATGACTAAACTAAGGTCATGCAGCCAGGTGCCGTATAACCTAACCCTGGACCAAACAAGGTTGTTTGGTAACACTTTATTTGAAGGGGTGTGCATAAGACTGTCATGACACTGTCATAACCATGACATGACACCTGTCATGACCATAACCCTAACCCTAACCCTAACCGCTTCATGAATGTTTATGACTGTTGTCATTAAGTGTCATTCGGTAAATTATGTCATTGTTAATGCAAAGTTGACATTGTTTGAGATGTCTTTACCGAATGACACTTAATGACAACAGTCATAAACATTCATGAAGCGTCCTTCATGGTCATGACAGGTGTCATGTCATGGTTATGACAGTGTCATGACAGTGTTATGCACACCCCTTCAAATAAAGTGTTACCGGTTGTTTTACTAAAGCTAATTGTAGCCAACAGCTTTGAGTCAGCAGAGAAGAGGTTGTTTTTTTTTCTTATGATCAGAGCGCAACCCTTTTTAAAGCAGGCAGCTATGGGTCACGTCTTTTGAGATTGTTTCGGCTATGTCATTCCCCCTGATGAGCACAGACAGAACGCTGACTGCCGTTTTGTGCATACAAATTATCCACCAACCAATTAATCACGAAGGTCAAGCTTTGAACAAGATACAGTTATGTGCAATGATTAAATCCACCCCTCGCTATTCAGTGACATCCAGCTTTTTAGCAGAGCTGGAGTCAATTCAATGTTACAAACAAACTACAACCTCCATTCATCCGACTACTGGCAGAGCTCTAATTTTCCATTATTTCTGAATACCTGTATTTTCAAAACAAGGCCGACACAGTTTTAAAAATGCCAATGTTGAATAGAAAGGAAATTGAACCTAGCCCTGCCTGGCTTGTGTGGTGGCCATCCACGGTTGGGATTATTATATCACGGCCAACCCTGACACAAAAGGATGTGTGACTGAGCGACACCAGTGTGTGTGGCAGCAACAAAACCTTGTCTAATTACAGCTGTGTACTAGCTCTGGATTAACATGTCAGTGTTTTCACAACTGGAGCGCCAAGCTCTTTAAGATAACAGTGATTGACACTCTTTATCCAGTGGATCTCACAGGACTTAATTGTAAATATCTGCCCTCCTTAAACGCCTTTGTCAGCCTCTTCTCATATCAAGTTCGTACTTATGGTTACCAAACGTAAGGCACTGCAATTTCTAAGAATAAGGAGGTATGGGAAATGGAGAGTTTAGAGATACCTGTCCCAATAAAAAGACACAGTCCAGTTGCAAAAAGTTGAAAACCATCCATGTACAGTCCAGCCCATTTTAAATGTTGATTTCTGTCATTTAAAATGTGCATTTTGTTGTCAACTGACCTGAGTGATTAAATAAAGGTTAAATAGCATGAAAAATAATATAACGGTCATGCCAGCCCAGACTGGCTACTCGGCACTAATGCAGCAGTTAATAAGAAGCAGGGATTGACAGAGGGATTAGTGCTCTAAACAGGCAGAGAGATTATTCCTCTGAGCGGCCATGCTCCAAAAATCAAGAGGAGGGGGAGGAGAGGAGAGAGGAGAGGAGAGGAGAGGAGAGAGGAGAGGAGATCCAACTCCCAATGGCCCCTGGTTCCCCTTTAAGCTGCTTTGGGGAGGGAGAAGCTGAACAAAAACACCCCAAATTAGAAAGCGTTAGCACAGTGAGGGGGAGAGAGGGGACGTCAGAGAAGGGAAGGGTTCACTGCAACATTACATCATCGCATGCCGTATCTCCTCGCCTCTTCGCTGACATTTCAACCGAGGAGCAATTGCGTCCAGGGTCAGAAATGATATCTCACTGCTACTAACTGACCCGTTACATTACTTGAAAGGGAGTGATTATGTCGGGGAGCTAGCGAGACCAAAACACAGAGGCCCAAACAATAGCGGGAGGTCACCTTGATGCAGCTGGCTGCCGGAGACACCGCTCAAATGAGGAGAAAATGACTCAATTACAGCCGAGCGCACAAACACAGCAGAGAACTGGAAAAAAGGGGCAGAGGAGAGAGGGAGTAAAGCGAGATAAAGATGTATTCCCACATTTTGCACTACTGCTGCACTGCTGCTCCACGGCTGAGAGGAACCCCGTGGTTTGCGCTGAGGGTTGTGCAAACCAGATTAAAGACATATGTAGCCATTTTTTCTTTCATTAGATCTGTTTTGAGTTCAAAATGTTAACAAAATTATTGGGTGTTACAATTACTATACACATTAGAAGACGTCAGCTTACTCCATATGTGCTGCACTACTATTTGTTTTTTTTTCTTTTTAAGCGCTGTCACGATGAAAGGGAAGGAGTGGCAAGAAGCAGTGAGATTAGAGATTAGAGTTTTACGTTGCACTGAGCCCATTCATCTCTGTCTACAACCCTTGAGAAAGAATAGCTGGCAGAGGGTGTTGCAACACATGTGAAGGATATTTGCAGGGTAGATGCAGAGTGAGTTACTTTTTCCTGATATCACTATAAATGATAGGGATGCATTAGGCCGAAGTAGGGACGTACAGCTAATGGGAGGACAGGGTGCACATGAAAACAAAAAAACAAAAAAAGGTGATGACATTAAAAAACAAAAAGTCATGTATTCCCCCGTCACTGCCACATCTTTCTCCCACAACTAGCTTCTCTATCAGTCTTAAAATTAGCTCCTGACAGTCTCCCCGAAGAGATAGTGGCATGTAGGCCAATATATATAAAGCTTTTCCTGCGCCTGGGGCCGGCCAAGCCTCACCAACAACCAGCCAATTCCACTGCGGCTGCACACAAGCAGTTCACAAACACACAGAATAAACACACACACACACACACACACACACACACACACAGCAGCAAACAAAAGAGATATTTATCAGCTGAGAGACCAGTGTGTGTGTGTGTGTGTGTTTACCAGAGAGAGATTGATAGAGCACGATAGAAAGAGACTTGTCGATTTCAAGGTGAGCGATTGAACATTGTGTGTGTGCTGAGTTGAGTGAACAGACTCAACTCAGCACGCACATCTCATATAATAGTGTAGCACACAGCACACACAGCCAGCCAGGGCGCTGGACAACACACCAGTTCAAATGAGCACAAAATGTTCACAATATGACATTATGGCTGTAAAAATGCAGCCATAATGGAAACTGTTTTTCACTGATATTGATTCCACAAAATGATGCAGTTAGCAGCTACAGATGAGTCTCAGCCTTAATATTGGCAGTTAAGGTTTCCAAACATCACAAGAGCTAACAAACATTTCACAGCATCAAAATGAACCAAAACTGTATAGCTTAGCTAGCTGGTTTTTGTTGTATACTTGTAAGACCAATGGAGAATAAAACATTCACTGTGGCTGTAGGTGATGTGCCATGGTATGGCTGTAAGCTATAGATTAGATTAACCATCAGCCTTTAAATTTAATTACACAACTTTACTTACACAAGGCTCATATGAACACCATGATGTTGGTTTGTTTACTGCCTTTAGTTTGTCTGTTTTGATAAAGGTACTGTAAATGTAGATAACGCAGATCAATGCTTTTTCTCGCAGCACAGGGAGTATTAGTTCTCTTGAAGGGGGGAAAATTGCACACACAGATCTCCAACACTGAATTTGTGCATTTGACCCAAGAAAAGCTGTTTGGCCAAAACGTTACTAAATAGGCTGTCTGCATTCACAGACTTCCTCTGCACCAATATAGTAGTCAATGTTTCACAGGATATTTCTCTGTTTTCTGTGTCTGGTTTAGTGAGCCTCTACTCCAGGTTTATCAGGCTAGTGTCACTGACAAGACCTGAGCTACAGCGTAGCTCACACTGGCCCTAAGCTATGGCCATGGCCCCATTCTGCCAGGAAAACCAATTACTTAGTGTTTCAAAGCCCTCTGAGGGCCCAAACAGGGCCCATCATTTAACCATGAGACACTCTGACTTCACTCACTGCCGGCCTTTCAGCAGTGGGTCAGGCTGACACACACACACACACACACACACACACACACACACACACACACACACACACACACACACACACACACACACACACACACATCAACCTATGCTAGTGAAAATTAGCGGAAGGAAAAAGAGATATGACTTATGATGTGATTTAATGTAATATCTCAAGTAACAATATAATGGATGAAAAAAGTATCTCAAGTCCTCCACATGAACCGGCTCTCTCAGAAAACCAAAAAAAGGTGTCAGTCAACAAAAGGTGCAGTGTTCTCCAAAATGTATTTTCCAATTAATTTTTAACTAGTGTCGGACAGGGTGTCGGCCACAAACAGAGTGACCTCTCAGTTCTCCTTCACCAGGATAGAGTCATGTCTGCGCCACTGATGGGGTAGCTTTCTACTGCTCAGTGTCTTCTTACCACCATCACTCACACATTTACACACATGCAAGCAGGTATGCACATGCATATACACACAGTTGCACCTGTGAATTCACACACGCACGGACACACACACACATACACACACACACACACACACACACAGACCAATGTCAAGTCTGCTGTACCAGACATGCTGTCATACCTCATTTAGTTTGAAGAAACTGCTCTCGGTTTACACCATGCCATGCAAATATGTATGCATTTCTACATCTCTTGTTATATCCTATCCTTAGTTTTCTATCTATCTATCTATCTATCTATCTATCTATCTATCTATCTATCTATCTATCTAAAGACAACACAAATCTCTCTGAGACTACTCAATATGCTCTCACTTTCTCTGTCTCGCTCTATCTGTCTCTGCAGGATAAGTTAATGAGTCTAATGAGAATGAAAGAGAGTGAAGAGGAGGGAGAGAAAAGTGGAGGGAGAAGGAGAAAGGGGAGAAAGTGGGGAAGCAATCAGATGTGGCTCTGCCCAGCCCTTGGCAATGATAAAGTGGAGCAATTATGCATGAAGGCTGTGACATTGACTGTGGCATCACCTCTTGTGCTGATCTGTGAAAAAGCAAACACACTCTATAATTCAGAAAGGCATTCACTCAATCACATGCACACACACACATACACAAAAATTCACACACCAGTGCTCACACCCATGTACAAGGACACAGATGATCATACCTTGACACGTTAACAAACACACCCAGAGCTAACCCTGCATGTGCCTGTGCCCCCCATCATCCCTGTCCACTGCTCCACTTGATGCTTGGTTGCATAGTAATGGCGTCATGCTTGAAACAGATATTGATTACTCACAAAAATGAGCCTCCAGTGGCTCTGGCACACACACACATGCACACACACACACGCACACACACACACTCGCTCATAACTGCAACACAGTCACCGTCACACGCATCAGCATAGAAGCGTCTGGGAGGGTAAAATGGGACGCTCCAGCAGCTCAGTTCAGCTACAGTATATAATGGCCATTATATAACATTCTTAACCGCATGGGTTAAAATGAAAAGTGGGCTTGTGATCAAAAAGTCAAGCCAGCTAGGAAAATCTGGGCGGGGATGTAAATGGCTGACATTGTGCCCTTAACATATATTGTCAAAATGCTCTTGAACAAGGCATTTAACCCCTTACTAATGGTGGATAATGGTTAAAAACAAAAACAGCTCAGGCTCTCAAGCAAAAAGCTCCCTCTTCTTAGATCCTAACATTATACAACATGGTATATGTACAATGCATCCTCCATAATACCTCCCGTAATAAGTCCCAGTCCTGATTGGAGATTTTAAATTCCTAAACTGTTCCAGCTGTCCATTAATGAATCTAACAGCGTGTGAGCGGACATCCTTTGAATTGCCAGAACGAGTAAACGTTAACCACAAAGACTCCACTCTTTGTCGTCGTTGCTCCCTCCAACAGTGATTTCACAGCTCTTTCACATTAAAGCGGGCACGCTGGGCATCTCTGCAAATCTGGGGTCAAACCACATTCCAGCAACAGTGAAAGGTTGGCTCAGCGTATTTCCATGCAACTGATCAGCCAATTAGAAGATTAATTATTGCCTTGTGCAGATCTGTCCACCTCCAAAAGAGTGGGGCACTGGGGATCAATGGGAGCTGTTAATCCTGTCAATGCATACACACACACATGCAAACACACACATCGCTGAAAGGAGGAAGATGATCAAACGCTATCAGATGCCTCTCTGAATCTCTCAGAGGACCCACAGACAGGAGCGGAGGCAATGGGGGTTAATGGGTGTGCTGAGAAGCTTTGAGATTTGCCTGGTATACTAGAACACGCGAGATGAATCCATTACGCGCTCAGCTACACTCAAATTAAAAAAATAAAAAAAGAGGAGAGAGAGAGAAGATGAAAGACTGAAATGATGTTTTGCTTACTTAAGGCTTTAGGGGGGGTCAGGGATGCGACTACAGTGGATTGGGAACAGGTAGTGCAGCGGAGGGGACTGGCGCATGGAGAGACGGAGGGAAGGAGGGGAGGGGCAACTGAACTGGGCAAAACGAAAAAGGAGTTGGAGATCAAGAAAGAGATGAAACAAAAAGAGGGACGGAGGAGACAAGGGCTGCTATTTCCATTTGGTGGGATGCATGAGAGGAAAAAAATGGGGGGTGGTTGGAGGGGGGGTGAATAATGGGCAAGGTTGAGAGAGAGATGAAGAGAAGGAGCAGGAAAAAGGGGTAGGGGGAAGGTGAGAGAGAGGTCAGATGAGGATAGGGGGAGTGCAGGGTTGAGAAGGAGGAGAAGAAAACAAAAGCAGGAGCGATAGTAAGAAAAAGTGCAGTGAAGAAGAATTGTAGGGAAGTAAAGTAATTGAAGCACCAACTGAACAATAACATCTTACAGACCTTGGACAGTCCTTTCACTATATTTGTTATGACAGTATTGGAAGTGTGCAGACACTGTGTGGCGAATGCATCTCTATTATGGGCAATGAAAGCAACTGAGTGAGATGAGAATTCGATTTGAAACAACTCAAACAAATCAATCAATCATTTTGTAGAAAGAACCAAAAGAAATAAAATAATGAAGGAACTCAACATCCACCCACGAACATACGCATGCACCCAAAGACAGACACACATATAGTCTGTCTGTCTCTGTGTCTGTGTCTGTGTCTGTGTCTGTCTCTCTCTCTCTCTCTCTCTCTCTCTCTCTCTCTCTCTCTCTCTCTCTCTCTCTCTCTCTCTCTCTCTCTCTCTCTCTCTCTCTCTCTCTCTCTCTCTCTCTCTCTCTCTCTCTCTCTCTCTCTCTCTCTCTCTCTCTCTCTCTCTCTCTCTCTCTCTCTCTCTCTCTCTCTCTCTCTCTCTCTCTCTCTCTCTCTCTCTCTCTCTCTCTCTCTCTCTCCTCTCTCTCTGCCAACCAGCACAAACCTGCACACGTGGCTGCATAAACACACACACAGACACACAGAGTGAGAGTGGAGTTGGGAGCTGATCAGTGCTTGATTATCTTCCCTGAGTGCAGCAGAACCAAATCGGATGACTTTGTTAGCATATCATCTGCATAATGGCTCATCCAGAGCAAGGGCATCCGCCTGCCACGTGGCTCGTACCATGTCTCAGTCTGAAGGGGGGTGAGGGCTGGAGGTTCTGCTTGTTTGGTTCAGTTTGGTAACCAATTGCTGGTTCTCTCCTGGCGCAAATGTACAGTCATGTGCCAGCCTTAGACAAAAACTATGCAACTGACAATAATTGATCTCTCTCTTTTTTTTTTTATATATATATATATACACAGTATATATACTATATATATATATATGTTTTTATTATATCCAATATATCCAATTATAAGGCTTTCTGCTGCAAATTAAAGTAGGAACATGTGGGGATGTTTGATACTGTGACTATAATTTGCTTGAATATTTCTATTTAAGCCTTCGGAACATTTCTCTTTTGTGAATGACCTCCATTCCTGAGAGGTAGAGGAGGGCACTGGGGAATGTTTGGGTACTAGGGACAGAAATAATTGGCTTTTATAGAGGTGTGAAACATTTTAACACCCATAGAAATATGATTATGAAATATTGGAATGCTACCAAATCATATTATACTCCTAAGGAAAGCATCAATGTAAAAAGTCACACGTTGGAATTAAAAAAGCCATTCTGGTCTGATGACAGAAAAATCTATTTTAATCGAGCAGCAGGTCCTACCTAGTTGCATTTTTAACTGGTTTAAATCTGATTTTTCAAGAAAAAACAATCCTCATTTTTAGGAAGCCATGGGGTATTACAAAGACTATTCTTTCCTTCAAAAGCATGAGAGGCTCTTGTCCCTGAGCCTCACAACCTCACAGTATTTTGCCTTGGTTGTTGTTTGAAGAATGGCTCTTGCTTTTCACCTTTTTCACACTTACATGTTTCTAGAAGTCATTGACCATTTACATTCGTTCTGGTTTTGTTGTCCCAGTCTGCTCATCACAAAGTCGGTATCCAGGAAACCATGGCTCACGACAGCACCCCCCCCCCCACCTCCCCCAGTAGTCGCTGCAGTCAACATAGTTCACAGTCACTGTCTCCTTGGAAATGAATCATTTTCAGATCGAACACCCATATGTGAATGTACCATTAGCATGATGCAACTTCAAACTTCCTTGATCCTTCCTTCCTTGAAATGAGACAGGCAGTTTTTACAGCCATCTGTATCAAAGTGTTTGAAATAATATGCCGCTCTAGTAGACGTGCTCCATGAGGACTACATTTCACATGCATGCAGAAATAACTTTACAGTGAGAAGAAAACCATGTTGTCAACCATCATGTCAGGCAACAGTGCTGCCAAGCAACATCAAACTATAGCTAGAAAAGGTTAGGAGGTCACTATGTAATTGGCGGAAGAGGGAGAGAGAGGCAAAGAGAGAGGGAGAGAGACAAAGAGACATTGATGACAGGACAAAAATAACTGAATAAATAGCTGTGGAAAAGGGAGTGAAAGACAGGGAGAGAGAGAAGCATGTATTAGACAGTGAAAAGAGACAATGGGCAGAGACAGAGGATGAATGAAATAAAGATAAAGGGCAGAGAGAGAGAAAGAGAGATGTCGGTCTAACAGTGGTCGCTGCATTTCTAACCATTCTGCTGCTCTGTCTACCATGTTTGTTTACTTTCGCCCTGGTGTGAACATCTCTGCATGGCTGCAGCCATCACATCTACACGTCACCCTTCCACACATACACACACACACAGGCACATACACACACACACACACACACACTCACACATATGCACACTTAGGCACAAACACGCAGGCTCCCACACATTCCTAAGGCTTACGTGCTCATACTTAGACTTTCACAATGCAGCCCTTCAAGCCACATCTTAACCTAGTTCTTCGTATAAAACCTACTCATAAGGTCTCAGGCACTTCATGAACAATGCACAGCTTTCCTGATTTTTCAGCCAAATGTGTTCACTCAGTGTACTGCTCTCACATAAGAAACACATTTTCTCAAATTTTGATGTCTTCTTTTTTTTTTTTTTTACTTCACATGAGGACCTATTTGGCCCAGTTTCTTGACACCAGTGACTCATGAAATCCACATTGTTTAATTGCAAAACTGCACGGTTGTCAAACAGAGTCTAAAGGCAAACTGACTTTCTGGAGATACAACTTGTTTTCATTCCAACTGCAGCAACACGGTATGTAAGAGTGTTTCGACCTATGTCTTTATCTTGAGCTATGCAGATCTTCACCTGTGTCTTATGTAAACATATTTGTCCCTCTAAGTGTGAACAGTGCATGTTTTATGTTTTCCTCTGCAGCAAAGCCGACAATGACAGTTCAAACATTTTATGCTAACATATTAAACATTTTGTTTGGACATCGGCTTAACCAACGGCAGTAGTCCTTTAGTGATGCAGCGACTGAAATAAAGACGGACAAATATGTCAGTTACATAGTCTCATGTTCTCTCCCTCTCTTTTTCTCTCTCTCACTGTTGCGTAACCACTGACGCACTCGTGATCCGTGAAAAAGAGGGAATCAGTTTTGCTCGGTTGATCCCAGAGGTCAGCGGCAAGAGAGAGAAAGAACAGAGGGAGAGGAGATAGAGCACATGGCCAATAGAGAGAGCCAACGAGAAGGACACAAAGATAGCCAATTGTCAAGTTGGCATCGGTGAGTTGGTGTCTGGGGCTGAGAGAATGGCATCAAACAGAGGGTAAGAGTTGTACACTGAAGCTGACAATGTATTCTGAACCCTCGCACGTCATCTGGGGAGCTGGAAACGTATGAAATGGCCCAGAGGAGGAATAAAGAGCAAAACAATGAAAGGAATCGAATGGAAAACGAAAAGCCAAATAACAGAGTGTAACAGAAGAAAACACAACAGAAGGAAAAGACACAACAGAACAGTAGGTAACAGTTCCTGTCGCAGGATAACAGAAATAAAGAGATGGAAGAAAGTAGAAAACAAATTGAGGGAAAGAAACCGTAAACAAGTCATTTCAATACCTCCCTTCATTCATCTTAGAGCCTAATCCAAACAAAATGAAACCCTCAATCTACGCTATAGCTTTGAACCTCGAACAGAATTGATTCTTCGAGCAAATTTTCCACCAATTCAGGGTCTGGTTACCCTGGATTGTAATTGCCAGGGTAGAAATCTACTCTGGACAATCGGCCAATCTTTTCAGAAACAATGGGCTCCATGGACAAACCCATGTGTGTGCGAGGCAGGTCTTTATTTATAGCTCATATTTTCTGACTGCTTGGGGAACAGCCAGTCACCGTTGAAATCAATTTGACCAATGCCCTCAATTCTGGCAACTTTGAAAACCCCTGCAAGGATTCTACTGTAGCTTTGAGTAATGAAGTGACGTGAAGTTAAACTCAAGTTCAGCGTGGGCGTCTGGCTATTAATAGCACTTCATCAACAGCACGACCGATGCGCGCCAAAGCCAATAAATGGCCAGCTGGTGCTCAGAATCCCACGTCTGAAGCCTCCCAGAAAAGCTTGTTTTCATTCCCTCAGTGAGACCGTACACATTGCAAACAAAACAAACTTCCCCTTACCCTGTGCACATCTCATCCACTAAAAAACTATGAGGATGCACAAATGTGTCATTTTCCAATACGCCTGTGTGGTTCAGTAAGGTAAGGACCAGGTTTAGTGAAGAGTGATGTTGATAGTGGTGGAAAGACAGATTCTATTTACTAACTCTTCTTTTGGCCTGTCCAACAGTAGCGAACTGATTCAGGACCAGTTAATTTGATTCCCCTTTGTAACAATGATATTTGGTAGCCAGCAGCGCTTTGGGCTACCATATGGTGGTAAACTGTGTCTACTGCCAGAGATTTGGACTAATGTACAGCAGTAGAAACACGTTGGCCCAATAGGGTTTGCACGATTCATCAGCCATTGCTAACTTTCTTTCATGAACGAACTGAATGACTCATATAGTATTGAACGCTGTACAGTAGTATGCCGTTTGGGCATAATGACGACAATGAATGAATGAACAAGGACATTTGAGAATTTGTGAGATTGTGGGTAGGGAGTAGCAAGCCAGCACTTAAAGCTGCATTATGTAACTTTTTTATGTAAAAATACAAGCACTTTATCAGTCTAGTTCAGAGTTCCTCAAATCCGGGCTTCGGGGTCCAGAGTGCTGCTGGTTTTCTCTCCTACCAGGCTAGTTAATTGCATTCACCTGGCATCCCAGGTCTTAGTCAATCCCTGATTAGACAGCTAGAATGGAAACTACCTGGCAGAATAGAAAACCAGCAGGACTCTGGACCCCGAGGCCCGGATTTGAGGACCACTCTAGTTCATGAAGTGGGGCTGTGAAAGAGAAGACTGGCTCCTCCCCCTTCATTGAGCCACTGTAGAGCCGCTCCATTCACCCCAATGAAGTTTTGGAGTCAGGTAGGTGACGAAACCACACAGCTCCGCAACAGCAGTATGCGAGCAGGTTAGCAAACCGATTCAACTCATTTACTTTCGAGTATTGTTCCAAAAGACGATTGACAGCCCAAGTCATTGTGATATCTCTGACACGTCACTCCTCAAGCACAGTGGGTGAGGTAGCCAAAAAACCCTGGCTCTGAGGAGGATGGAGAAAGCCATACATAAACCCCACTGAAGCCCTGGAGCCTCTCTGGACTGGTGGTAAGCACCAGCATGCCGTAGCACTCGTATATTGAGTCTGACTGTGATAAGAGGCTTGTGATGTCCACAGTACTTTTAACTGGAGAAGAGTGAGAAAGGGAGAGGAGGAGAGAGAGAGAGAGAGAGAGAGGGGCTAACTAGAGTACTCAGGCAGACAGAGATAAATAGAGTGAGACAAAGGCGAAGCGAGACCGAGAGAGATGGAGTCAGAGAGGGGGGTGACGGAGAGAGAATATAGAGAGAGAGAGCGAGGGAGAGAGAGTGTGACAGAAAGAGAGAGTGTGACAGAGGGAGAAAGTAAAAATCGTGTCTGTGTGAACTTTGCGGCAGGACTTTCAGGGGATAATTAGGGAGAGTGGCTCCAGAAGTGGAGAATAAGTTCCCAGTCCTAAGCCCTCATGCAGGGGGATTAGACTCGGGGCTGAACTCTCTCTCGCGTTCTCATTTTTTCCCCACACTCCTTTCTCATTCTCTTTCTCTTCCTCCCTCCATATCTCTCTCCTTCTGGCTCCCTATCTACTCTCTAAAGTGGACTCTCTGTTCCCACTGCCGAAATCGTGTTCCCATAGCAGTGCAGTTTCTCTGTCCACCCCCGGAGTCCAAAATGGTCAACACAAGAATAGAATTATAATATGAGATATCTGAAATTTCTGTAACACCTACACATACAAATGTTATTACTGGCATTTAAGTAAAATTAACTATGGATTGTAATTGTTAGCCAAGACTTTTGACCATAAAATAGCAACATTTTTGAGGATATACTCACCATTTTTAAAATTGTGCAATGACCATTAGGTAACCTTTTTTCCCCTCATGATGGAAGGAAACCCTTGATATCCTCATCACCACTGGCATCATGACCTGAAGGTTGCCTTACAGTCCCACCTATGACCTTGGGCAAACCTCGCATAGCCTGCTGAAGCCACTTGCACGGCAGATAGGCCGTTTGTAATGAGACATGAAGGGGAAAATTATATTGTCACAAGTCACTGAGCACAATACCAGACCCATGACTCCATGTACAGTACACCATGGTCAGAATGTGTTATTTGACCTTTTGTCAGTGCCATGTTGCTAAGGCAATGATTTTCTATTGGTTGCGACCCTCATGGGTCCCAACAGTGGGTCAAGTGAGCTGTGGGATGAAAGCAAAAAGCAGGAAAATAAAGTATTGAGGGTAGGAAGATAAGAAACTTCCCTACTGACAATTTTGTGTCAACAAACTACCCAGGCAGCCTGCTGGGATGTTACTTTCAATGACATTTTAGATGAAAAAAGAACATTTGAGGGTTGATTTGCGTATGTACACTGACTAATCTTGTCTGTCATTGTCTTTAAAGGCTAGCTCAAGACAGTGCAGAAAAATAATCTTTTTAATCTCAGGAAGCTTTTCACATCAGGATGCCGAACTCAAGCTTTGGATAATAATTTCTCTGAACAATAATTGAATTAGATTTCAACAATTCGTGTTAGAGATTATTGGTTGGTGTTTCCAATGCTGTCAAATGTTTCTCCAAAAGGTTAGATTGTGCCAATGTTGGACATGGAGAGAGGATTATGACTGTCACTTGTCCTTACATTTGTACAATAAACACTTTCCTATCCCCATTGTCCTCTTCCTCTCTCTGAATTCTGTGAACGAAGTGTGTGTGTGAGCGTGTGTGTGAGAGAAAGTAAAAGAGAGATGGTCACAGGTCAGGGTCACTTCACAACAAAATCATTCAATCTCAAATGTGAACTGTAACCACAAAATAATAATAATCATCCATCTCAAAAACATCTTTATCAATTGGATATAAGAACCAATGGCAAATCTTGATTTATTTTTTCAAGTTGAGGTATTTTAAAAGAAAATCCATTTCCTAAATTGGTTGAATTGAAAGAGAGAATTGTCCACAACCCCAGTAGGTAACACCATGAAAAAGTTTGAAAACAGGGACATGTCCAGGAGCTGAGTGCATGCTAACATGCAGTACAAGAAGAAGTCTGCAGGTTAAAGTGAAGCTTGTTGCTAACTGGAGCAGCGTTGCTAACTGGAGCACAGTTCTGGTCCGCTGCCATGGCTTATAAAAAGTTAGCTATCGTCAAAGCTATGTATCTAAAAAGGTTGCATCACTGAGCCAAGAACACGGAGCCAAGAATCGGCGGCCTCGCTGATTGCAAGGGCGTAACACTTTCTCGATAGATGGCTCAGGCTACAAGTAGCATCAGCCCCAGATTTGAGTCGGGAGATGACAAGGTGCTCCATATTTTTCATATTAGAGATATGTGCTGACCTCGCAACGCTGATCTCTCTCTCTCTCCCTCTCTCTCTCTCTCTATCCCTTCCCCTACTCTCTCTAGTCTCCTTTCCCTATTCTGTTCTCCACCAACCCCCCACTTACTGTGCCCTCTGGCCACTGTGGCATGAAGGTACGCAACGGCAACTGCAGAAGCATGAAGCTAATGGCACAGGGACCTAGTGTCAGAAGCATCCTCATTTTACCATCATGACTTTGGTAGTATTTTATGATCAAAGAACAAGTCATGTAATAAGTTACGTAACCTAAACACTGCCTTGGTTATGTGTCCTGTGTGCTTTTGAATCACTGCCTTTCAGACACGGCTCTAATGGTTGTTTTTAGCTTGATTTTATCTCATCTTGTGAGTGACCACTTTTGAAGCTGGCGTGTAAGCGTGCAACTAAAATATTATATGAAACCTTTTTTCATCCCTCTTAATATTGAAACGTGCACCACCTGATTGGATATATGATTAAGTACGCCCAATTATCATCCATCCATTCACTCACTTGACTTTGATTCATTCACTCTTCACCCACTTCTTCCTTTTCAGGGCCATGGGGTCTGGAGCCTATCTAGGAAGCGTTGCAGGGCCAACGCAGATAAGAGACAACCGTTCACATTCACCCAGAGGAAACCCCACTCCAAACTCAGAAAGCTGGAACCAGGGTACCTTCTTGCTGTTAGGCTATGCCGCTAACCACTGAGCAAACCATTTGGGAGCAATGAACCAAGCACCTGTGCGGTATAGTGACCAGTAGACAAAACTTACACAACATAGTGGCACACTGCAGTCAACTTTCAGTCCAAGTGAGAGAATGCAGAACTTTCCTTAAACTGATAGCAGCTGAGACAGATGATCATAAGTCATTGTCTTCCTACATCTAGCTGAGGGGCGCACACACACACACACACACACACACACACACACATATTCACACAACCACACAGTGTATTGCATGCTTGCCATGAATGAATAATGAGGATATTCTCTGCATGATTGCGATGCACACAGGCCATCGCTTTGACCTCATTCAGATGAAGCCAAATGTCAGGTCAAGTTCTCCAATCAACTCTTATTCAGCGAAGACATAGAAGTGTCACATCCAATTAACCATGCACACACATGCAATTGTTCACATACATACACACAAACGCATGTACACCCCCTCGCACCACACACATACACACACACACACACTCTAACCATTATCTAGCGTTTGCAAAGCCCTGAATTGTCCATCGCAGTGCATCTCCTCATATCACATTCTATATGACTGAGTGAAAACAGTGGACATCACATTAATGGTAAATGGCTGCATTTATATAGCGCTTTTATCCAAAGCACTTTACAATATATGCCTCTTATTCACCCATTCACACACACATCGATGGCAGTGAGCTACCATGCAAGGTGCTGGCCTGACCATCGGGATCAATTTGGGGTTCAGTGTCTTGCCCAAGAACACTTCGACATGTGGACAGGAGGAGCTGGGGATCACCAACCTTGTGATCAGTGGACAGCCTGCTCTACCACTGAGCCACAGCCGCCCCGTTAGACACACATAGACACTGTCCAGCACAGAAACCGTATTCCCACCGTATCGCCACTTAATCACTCATCCTTCATGCAATAATAAATGTGTGTAAGCACTCGTTAGCTTGAAGTCCCCCGAGCCACTTGAATCTCTCTTTTTTCCTCTCTCTCTCTCACAAACAGGCCGACAAGCATACATACACATTTGATGAACATACCTAATAAATAATTGACCAGTGGAAGAAACATACATGCACACAGCTCTTAGGGGGAAAAAAAAAGGATTGCTGTACCTTTGTTTCTACCTACAGTTAGGGAGTGGAGAAAGGATCCGTAGAGAGAAAAGAGGGAAGAGTGTCATCCCGCGCAGAAAACAGGAGAGAAAGACAGCAAAAAGTGGGGATAAGCTATTGTTAGTCTACAGTAAGCCTGTATGCTGCCAACTGACACTTTCATGCAAAATGTTGACACTCATGCAAATGGATCAGCAACGGAGAAAGCATTCCTCTGGGGCGACACAAAGGAGCACGTAGACAGCGCACTCCACACACACATTCAACACAGAAGCTTGTGCGTACATACACACAAGGGAGAGGATCCATCACAGACACACCTCCCTTAAGTGCTCATGTAGTCACATGTAGTGTAAGCCTATTTAAACTACACCATACTCTGCCCATCTCCCTCTGCAGCTGTTCCTGATTCACCCACTTCACATTCTTAGCATGTCTTCTCTGCTTCGCTTTTCTCTTTGCCTTTTTGATTAAATGCATCTGTATACTAATACAGGACCCCTCCTCAATTTCAATTCTCACTCCTCTACCTCTCTACATCTGCCTTCATTTCTTTCATTTCGTTCCTTAATCTCCTCTCTTTCTGCTTTCCAGCTCCCATACTACCTTTTTTCTTGTGTATTTCCTCCTCATAAATTCCTCCTTCATAAATTACAACATTCTGCCCCACCCTCCCCCTCCCCCTAACAGTGGAAGTCAGGCAGTAGCAGTGGAGTGTGTCACTGCATGTTAGCTGCAGAATCGAGCCCAGCACACAATTATGTAATACATAGAAACCTGGGTGGAATGATGGTGAGGGAGGAGGGAGAATGAGAGCGAGAGGGGGGGAAGGTGAGACGGGAACATGCCATGCCGCCATAGCCACATACACACACAAACACCCATCACCACCCCTGCCGCAACAGTAGGAGCACCGCAACACACACAAATGCACACAGACAGGTAGTTGAAAGCACACACCGTAAAATTAGACAACAAAACCAAGCCAGGCAGAATGAAAAATATATATAAAGATCTACAGTGAAAAAGGAGAGAAAGAGTACCTTGCTCCGCCTTCAGGTGTGCGAGGCCTTAAAGACAATATTGGGTGGACAGACAGAGAGAAAATCTGAGCAACCGCACACCAATACTTCAGATGTATTGTCATTATGCATGCTTTGCGTGATGGCAAACCATGACTATCACACTAAAGACAAAGCTTTCTCCAGTGCACATGAAAGCTTTCTGTTGAGAATAGATGAATAATATACAGTAATACAGTAAATACACACTAGCTCTGCATGTTGTTTAATGATTAAATGATATAGTTGTGATATAATTGTGCTACTATGATCTATCATCTAACTATGACTTGCTCTTCTGCCATGTGAATCATTCTCTGGCCTATGGAGACTCACCTGGTTTTCTCTGGACTGCTGTGGAGTTTGCAGAGGAAGGGAAAGAAGGCAAAGAGATGTCTTGCATTAGGAACACACTACAGCTTCCTTTGCATGTGGATCTATCATGCAAAAAAGTACCACACCGCTAAGCATTTCATTGTCATGTAAGGAGCTAAGAGTCGCCCCTTGACATGCCTGTTCAAAATAACAATTTCAATATAAATCCTGTGGAGAGAAACACAGCAAAAATAATCTGTCCCATCCTTTCAGGGAACCAGATTCATATTGTCATCATCATTTGTCAAACAACTCTTTCACATTTCGAATATTGTTACACGGACATAATATTCTGCATCTTGTATCTCACAGAGCGCCTCACATACATTAAAAAAAGAGACATAAATCCACACTTCTGAGGATTTATGGTGTTGTGAGGTTTGTGGATCTTTGGACACTCCTCAGACCCATATCTCTCTCCTCCACCCCTTGCGCCCCTTCACCCCCTACCAGAGTTTGCTTCAATGCTGACCCAAATCCATGCACCCCCTCTGGTTTCTTGATGGCTTAGAGGACTGCTCACTGTTGGACTCCCAGTAGTTCACAGCATGGTTTTGCAAAAAAATAAACCACATGCTAACCTTCATCTTTTGAGGCTAATATCCTCACCAGGGTCTCACCCGCGGACACCCCCCTTATCGGTATCAAACATGCCAATTTGATTTAAGGCACGTCAAACATCAGTCAGTGAAATGAGTCTTGGTCATATCAGTGGCTATATGTTAAGCTAGGCAGCATTTTCCGGTATCTTCTCACGGCTGGAGGTGCCTACAGCATCTCTTTAGCTTAGTATCAGCCCCGGTGCATGAATGTAAAGGGATTTCTGTAATCAGAGCCCCACGAGAGCAACAAGTACTGACAAGAGTAAATTGAAGAAATCTTAATTAAGGAAGACTACATTAGACGTTTTAAGTGCCAGTTCTAATGTGCGATATCTGATATTAATTTGACTCAGAGCAATTAAATAGTGCTGCGCCTTGATCTCTGGCCAGGCTGCGTGGAGGCCTCTGTTTCCCACCACTGAAAATATGAACAGGGGATTTTCACGCCTTGTTTTTCACCCCGATAGCTTAAGGTCCTCGTGTTGTGCGTAGAGCCTCTCAACGTGGCCCTCTGCCATTCTATCACAAGCGTGCAGCACTCGTGTTAAATGTAACAAGCTCGACAGAGGCCCGAAATATCCTTTCGAGAGGAGGGGGGAGGAGAATGAAGACAAATAGAGGGGAATGGTGAGGCTAGGCTAGATTTTCTCCCACCTCCTTTAGGGAGAACAAAATGGCTGCTACTTCTCCTCCCACATGCAGAGGATGACATTGGCTAAGGAAAGGGAAGGACGGAGGATGGAGGTGGGGGGAAGGGAGATAGCGGCCAACTGATGGACAGTAGCGCTGCTCTAACTCTCCAGCGCCAGGGGATTTTGGACCCATATGTGTGTGTGTGAGAATGTGTGTGTGAGAATGTGTGTGTGTGAGAATGTGTGAGAATGTGTGTGTGTGAGAATGTGGGCAAGCTCACACGTGTGAATGTGTCCATGTCTTGTTTTTGCTTGTGTGTGCATATGTGCATTTGCTTGTGTTCAAACAAATGCATATGTGCTGACTGTGTGTGTGTGTGTGTGTGTGTGTGTGTGTGTGTGTGTGTGTGAGAAACACTCCGTTGCCCATGCAGATAAAGCGGTTTTCCTTGATGCGACAGCGTCCAGAACAAGCCAATGTGCCGTGGACGACATGTGGTCTGATCGTAATCCCCTGTTCTATTTTACCAGCAGCTTCGCCACTCAAATTCAAACATCATTTTCAGCTTGGGCACTAGACACAAATGCCCTCTGCACTAGAATCAGGCAAGTCCCCGCACCATTTTTCCTTTTTTTTTTTTCCCCTGACCTACTTTTTATAGTAAGATTATTGTAACTGTCATTTTTTCCATGTCTGTTTATTAATCCCCAAAACTAAGCCCGAAGGCACCATTTCAACCACTTGCTTAACAGTTTCCTCGCCCTAGCCTTCAATTACTAGCCTTCCATCAGGTCATTGACAAGTTTTTTTTTTCAGTAAAAGGGGCCTTAAACCCATTACAGGCACAGGAATCTGAAAGAGGAAATGGGCAATAATTTGACATGTTCTTCAAACAATCCGGTGTAGCTCTTAACAACCTTGACCTTACATATATCTCTTTGTAACTGGAAGACCCTAAGGTATTCTAGAGACTTCATAATGTCTGCCCTATTAATTTAATTGAACATAACGAGGGACAAAAACATCCAAACCATTTCCATTAAAGAAATGGAAATGGCCCCCCCAAACAGGGGCCACATGAAGTCATTATTAGAGATGACTCAGCAGAAATCAATAGTTTTTGGAGTTATTAACATCGCGTACGGCGCACGGCGAAGGGCAGCAGCAGATCTGACTGCCAAAGCTGGCGCGTGTGGAGAGCGAGTGGTGAGTGGTGTCTAATTTCAGCTCATCGCCCTGACACACTTAGTCACACTGATACATCCTGATCCACATGGGAGGAGAGACTGAACATGTGTTTTATGGCCAACTGTCTATGGGTCTAAGCTGCTAGCCTGGCTGGACGGTTTGGGTAGATCTGCAGGAGGTGAGAGAAAGACAGAGAGAGAGAGAGATGGAGAGGGTGGGGCGAAGGGGGGGGGGCAGTGATGGGGAGAATTGTCTCATGATTATCACTGTGCTGAAATAATGATGTTTCAGCGGTCGGCTAACCCAGCTGTCTCATGAAGCGGGCAAGATATGTCAAAAATGTACAACGTAAATGGGCAACGTAGTGAGAACATTAATGATCTGGAGGTTTGTCATTGCAAGTGGCTGAAACAGGCCGTACCCCCGTTTGCGATCCCATTTGCTCATTTCTCATCCCACATGATGCTGTCCACTAATTTCTTCCTTCTAGGCTAGTGGGCTAGCAGGCTAGCATAAGGCATACGGCTGGCAAAATGCTTCCCAGACCCAGTCCACAGTCAGCCAGTCAGTCAGCCATCTGCCCATTTTAAAGAGCAGCTCCAGGGGCCTTGTTGGTCTGTGTGTGTGTGTGTGTGTGTGTGTGTGTGTGTGCGTGTGTGTGTGTGTGCGTGTGTGTTGCTGCCATTGCTCATACGGCATAATCAATAGTATAGACACAAAGCCAGTTGTGTGCCTCTAATTGCACTAATAATAAGCAAACAAAAGGTGAAATTTGATCACTTTGGACGGCCCACAATACCTAGCTCAATGTGGAGTGTCACTTAAACAACAAGTGCTTGAACACTTGAGGATGTAACAATAAAAATCCCTCGGCGGTTTGCCGACAGACAGTTTGAATTGACGGTGTTGTTTGTGCAGGCGTTTTCTGGGCAAATTAGCCATCTCTGTTCTCATTATCCTGCTAATTATGGTTCCCTGTCTCTGCGGCGTAATCAACAATCAGCCACATCATTTAATGGGAAGGCAGAAAAGAGCAGCAGTCAGATCTGCTGGGGAGTTAACATGACTAACCCTCCTCCTCTCACTCTTTTATGGCCTGAGGACGGAGAGGAAAGGAGGTGTGTGTGTGTGTGTGTGTGTGTGTGTGTGTGTGTGTGTGTGTGTGTGTGTGTGGAAGGGGGGTTGTCGTCCAAAGGCAGACCTCCTGGGACAAATCGGTGTACAACGAGGCTATGGTGAATTCACTCTTTGCACTTGCTCTGCCCTGGGGCTGAGATATGGTCATCTCTTTCTCTGTCCAAGCTGTCTGGCTGAATCACAACCACCCTCTTAAAACTTGGGATTGGATTTAACACAAGGATGTCATAGTTCCCCTGTCGCCTTGCTGGAAGCTCTCAGACAAATAGGCCTCCTCTTCCATCGACTGTTAGACAGAGGCAATGAGCAAATGGTGAATGATGGAGCGAAAAGGGGGCAAGTCCAGTCCGTCCGCTTGACTGCTCAGCCACCAGCACATCGCGTGCTGTCCTGAACAATGCCACAGGCTAGCCTGTGGAATTTAAGCTCCAAACAGCTTCATTTGAGCAGCAAGTGATGGACATATCATAAAACCATGTACAGCAAAACTGTGTCCCGCTTACCGCTATACTGACATCTGATAAGTGAAAAATTATAACACTTAAATTGTATTAGTTACAGTCTCAAATAGCTCATAATCAATGCTGCAGTATTCAGTGAGCAATCCCCTATTTTCTTTATTTTTTTTTTTTAAATGGAGTCATCCCTCAGCCATGTCAGTCAGATTTAGACAGGCAGGAAGTGGGTCAGCAGTGGAGGAAACTCGACATGGGTCTGTTCACACAAAGTCACCATTTACAACACATACACATGAAGGAAGAAGAGTCGGGGGAAGTGAGATTACTGTAGGAATGTATTCTCTTGGATTATTAGTCTAAATATAGAAAAAGACAATGGATCTTTTTCACGTGAGAGATGCAGTACCCTGAAAGAGGTAAATGAGGAAAAGTTATTCTTAGCATTAGTAGGCACTGCTCTCAAGGCTACCAGCAGCGGTGCATTTTGAAAGTCAGCATTTTTATAGTAAGCAGGCCCTGACCTTTCTTAGAAGAAATACTCACATAGTTCACTGTGTGTGGAGAATAATAGAAAAGGATGGTCACTACGTAGGCATTGTTGATGGTGGGTCTCAGCAGTACAATATTCAACAATGTGAATCATGTCAACATTTCACTATTATGTGGAGGAGGAGGAGGGGGTAGGGGAGGACACATGGCAACTTTTGAAATGGAGTCCTGTACCACGCTGACACTGTGCCACCATTTGTGAGTCGAGGTGGTAAGAATTTGCTGAAATGAATTTTTTATGCCTATGGCTTTAAAAAGTTATGTATAATATTGTCACCATTATAAGTACTGCATCTCATTTTACTCCGCCAAAAAAGAGATGACCTTGGCATAAAAGCAGAGGGGAAAAAAAACAGATGAAGTTGTTTAACATTCAAGTATTGTGTACCTTCAGGTCCCTGCACCACCTTGCAAGAGCTGAATACATTTAATGGAGAAAAGAGAACTGAATGTTGTAATTTTAGTTGTATCAGCTAATACTGCATCCACCGTTCCTCATCAAATAAAATAACTGTGAAGGGAAGAGGAATATGCTGAGTGCATCACCTCCAATTTAACTCCCACATGAAATATGAAGACTTTCTAAAATAAACTCTGTAAGAGCAACTACCCACATAGAAGCATTCTGGTCCTGTGTCGTGTGTGAGTTGCATTAAAACCTGGAACACATGGTAATATACCTGCTCTGGCTTCATATAAATGACTCAGTTGTGTAAATTCTACATTACAATTAACACACATTATACAGGGCGGTTCACAGATGAAGTTTGGGGTGGCATAAATCATGTTAGGACTAGCGGGAATAGCAACACAGTTATGGAAATTCATTTTAAATTCAGTCTGTATGGGGATGTATGGCAGAAAGATAAACCTTGTGTGGATGTTTGAAGGCAAAAACACCATGAGATTATTTTTACCGTGGGGTTAATCAGTGTGCTAAGCTCAGGGCCAGCCCTCTTACCTTCAGTGCAGTATCGACCTACATATCCAGTTCTGGAGCAGTCACAGTAGGGCTCTCCATCCGCCAGCGAGCAGCTCCCTCCATTCTCACAAGGGTTCTCTGTGCAAAGGCCTATCATCTCCAAACGTACTTTCTGACTATCAATGAGCGTGGGCAGCTTACTCCCGTAACTCATATCAGTGATAATTCCCTTGAACGGTGGTAGCTCACGGACGGACGGCAGGGTGATGGCAGATGCGCGGATGTCCCCCGGGAGTCCTCCGAGGAATAGGTCGCTGACGATTTTCATGAACTGTCGCTGAGGCCGCACCTCGTCCGCCTTGGTCTGGCCATCCAGGGCCAAGACCGTCCGCAAATTGTGCCTGCTGATCGTGGCAAAGTGCCAGCGGCTGTCATTGACCATCTTCTCAGAGGCGACGGTGGTTTCAGCGCAGTCGATGCTGAAGCGTAGCTGCAGCTTACCCTCCGTTACTGTGAGAAGCAGAAAGTCGCAATATCCGCCATCATCGAAGTACAGGATCAGGCCGTCAGATTCTGATGTCTTGAACTGAAAGGTCAGGTCGCTCCTGGTGCTGGCATCCCAGCGCAGGTAGCGAACCCACTGGCCTTCAGAGCCAGTAAACTGCAGGCCTACACTCAGGCCCAGTATGGTACTGAGCAGCAAAAGGACATGCCCTGGTAGGCTGGTGGGATTCATGGTAGAGAATAATAGGGCGTAGCGGGTTAGAAATGGGGATAGATCCTCAAAGTGATAATAACATCAGATTATGTCTGGGTTCCAAGATTTATCTGTTGAACGTTATATTCCATATAGATAATGTTACAGTCAAGTAGAGAATGCAATATCCGTTTTTATTTGTGATGCAGATCTAATGTTGATAATAGACAAAATCTAATCTTCTCATCCGAGTCTAAGCAGATATATATGGAAAGATATCCAATTTCCATGTAAAGGGGATAGGTATGAGTGCTAAGATGAAGCTGATCCTTAGTGTTTTCTGTCAGTGATTCAGAGCTGAGTCTGATGATTTTTCTTTGAGGCGACCTCCTGGATTGAAGCACACTACCTCCATCACTGGTCCAGTTCCATATCCATGCCCCATGGTTTGATCTCCAGCTTCAAGCACACCTTTGATAGAACTGCAAACAACAGAAATGTCATAGAAATGCATTATTAAGCAAGAATCAGATTTTTTTTTTTGATGATGATCTCGGGGCTTTTTTTTGGCTGTTTTTTGCCAGTAGTATAAAAGCCATCTGAAACTGAAAAACGTGATACGGTTCATTGGTAATAAAAACATAAACTTGCTCACGTCTACTGCTAATGATGAGTCAATATGTCACAGGAACCAACACAGTTTCATAATTCACGGTGAAATCACACTGTAAAGTTTAAAATCCCCCAAAAACCTATATTCTATATTCTGTATGTTACCCATAACTATAAGCAGTTATTGGCTGCTATCATGATTTAACATATCCTTTTACTTCTACCAATTACAAACCAGCCATTTGCAAAATAGAGTAAAGAGCGCTAGACTTAATGCCAAAAAAGTTTAAAAGCTGCAATGAATAGGGATGGTGAGAGGAGCATTTAATGCAGATTTGGTCGTTTCTCCATATGGCCATTAAATAACACTAAGTAACCAATATTAACATCCATTAAAAGGTTTACGAGCATTTTTATGTGGGGGCCATGTCTTCCCAATTATCCATTTTATTGGAGCTGCAACTCAAATAATCATTCAAACTTTTATAGCCTAATCTCAGAGTTAAAGTCTTGAACACTACACGACTAAAAACGTTGCAAAAAACATCTCCAGTAGGCTGTTATTTTTGATTCTGTGATGAGTGGAAATCCATTGAGGTGAGCCAGTACATGTGTTTAGCAGCAAACGTCAGCCTGCTATCTCCGAGGGCCTGCTGGGATCCTGATAAATATGACTAATTATCCGCTGCCACTTTCCCTCTCGTTTGCATGTCTTCAGGGGATTACAATCATAAACAGCCATTCAGAAAGACGTTAGGATGGTTCCACTTCATATTGGAATCCCTCCACTATTAATATTTTTTTCAGTGAATACATATTCAAGGCCAAATTACTTCCACCACTGAAACCCTGATGACATGGAAAAAGGGTTTTGTATAGAACAATAACAACTAGCTTACTAGCTTCGCTTGCTAAACCTGTACTCATTCAGCTCTACTTGAATTCGCCCAATAGACCTAGAGATGATTCACATGGCGAAACCTTATATGTGTGTGTACTCTTCCAGCCCTTTGCCCTTGCAGTTGTTTTGGCAGTGGGCTGCCCACCAGACAAAGGCTTTGTCCAATCATGATGGTGGCAGAGCACCATGCAATACAATAGGCCCTTTAACCACCTGCCCTGAATAGTTAATCTTGCTGCAGCAGGCGAGCTATTGAGTTCTAGTAACCGATATCTATGCTAATGCACTATGTGCATGTGTATGTGCGCCTGTGTGTGTATGTGCGTGTGTTTGTGTGTGTGTTTGTATGTGTCTCTCTGACAATGCTGCGTTGCCAGGCTGGATCATTGTGTTTGTCTTAAAGGTGACTCTGTGAGACAGAAGAGAGGTTAAAAGGTTCTGTGGGGTCAAAATAACCCTGGACACAGCCATGTCAATCCAGGATGTGCTACGCGCCGTTAAGGTGCTAGTAGGCCTATTTGTGTTTCCTTTCAATAAGCAAAGGGCCGATCAGCACATGAAACCTGAGATACAGCCTCTTATGAAATTGCCTGCGCCCTCTATTCAATTAACATGACTTATTGTGTGCATTGCCTAACTGGGGCATCAGGTGTCCTGTCCCGTGAGCCATTGATTTGATAAGGAATGTTGACAAAGCTAACAAGTTGTCATTCAGTTAACTAAAGTGCTAATGCAGAACTTTTTTTTTTGTGCCTCCAATACAACAAAGCCCCAGTGAAGATAAATAACTAAAATGTATTTCATTTCAATCTCATGAAACCTGAAATACAACCCGCTATGAAAATGACCTATGGCTTCTATTCAAGACACATTGTATGCATATTGTATGCCTACGGTATCAGGTGTCCTTTTGTCCCAGCTAATGTCAGCGCTGTCCACCTGCATTAGGCCTATTTGTATGTAATGCCAATACCGGATAAAGTAGACAATTTTTTTTTTTTATTGACATTGAATTTTCTTGGCAGTTTTTTTAACCAGGTCGTTCGGCTAACCTAAAAATAGCTTAAGTTAGCATCGTTAGCATTTCTCATTGAAACCAACTGGTTGAGGGTGAAAGTGAGTTAAATAGTGTAAACTATTGATTCCTACACCAAACAGTTTTTATGATTCACTAGAGTATGCATAGAGAAATGTGTTTCCCCCATAAATGCCAAGTTAAGAAGAACAACAGTCTAAAATTCAAAATGGCAAGGTAACAGTTATAGGCTAACGTTACCTTGAAGTCTTCGGCTCTCAGCAGTAGTCTTGATAGAGTTGTAATTATGCTACAATAAGCACATATTTTCCGGGATATATACACGTTGAATTATTAAATAGCGGAGGATATGAGAGGACCTGCAGACCTGACCAGATAGACACTGACTGGGCATAAATGATGCATCTAGTTTTAGTGCTGGAGATTTATTGACACATTTGTAAGGTAGCCCCCAACTCCTGCTCGAGACCCCTCTATGCCCTGCTGCCCTCCCTGTCTATCTCAACCTTCAGCCTGGGGTGGACATCAATCACAGCAAACATCTCTAGCCTAGTCTGACGTGTGTATGGGCCCAAACACGTTAGTCTGATCCAGTGGTTCCTCCAGGGGTCGTTGCGGAGATTCCAGGGGCTCACCAGCAAAATGGCTAATAGTTTAATTTCACTATTATTTCATTCACTAGACAATAACCACGATGATAAAATGTACAAGGATGGCTGAAAACTCCACTACATCCACATATCTTCTCAGATGTGGTCCCCGCGGTCTAATGCGTATCTATGTGGGGGTAGTTGACATGCACAAGTTTGAGAACCCCTGGTTTAGTCTACAAACTAACTCCATTAGACCTTCACAAGCTCCATCAAGGAAATTCGCATTCAAATGTACTACATAGAACCATCAGGTCTATTCTGGCATAGAATAAATAGAAACATAAAATTGCCCCCTCTGCAGTCGATAACACCTCTAAAACTCCGGGTGCTACTCTTACCAAAAAGAACTATAGTATTTCTATAAGAGACACTTTACGAATATCACAGCAACACTATACTATAATAATACTATCCTATAATAATAATATCATAACTAATGTCCTCTAGAAATATTACAGTTATACTATAGGAGATTAAAAATACAATGAAGTACAACGAGGTCACTATAAATTCACTAATGAGTACCACAGACACACTATAAATCCCTATAAGAATATTATACTGATATTATGGGGGTTTTATGGCTTTATCGCTAAAACCCGTTATATCTGTCAATCCCAGGCAGACACATGCTCTCACAAAATGGACGAAATAACCCAACTTGTGCTCGGTTGCAGCACAACAGTGATTTTGATCAGTTGTTGGGTTATTTTGAATAATTGTATGAATGTAAAATGTTTAAAACCCACACTATATCCGACCCGGACTCCTGAACCGATGACTGAAACAGCGGGCTCTGGGTATTTCAAGCGTCCCAGTGTTCCCTCTATTTCTCGCACGGTGGCAGAATGACTGTTGCTCAACGGGTCACTAACCGTTGTTTTAAATATATAAACCGAAATTTGAGCAGAAGTCGGAGGTATTTGCAAGAAACCGAGGGTAAATCTTTGCCCGTTTTTGTCGTTTTTTACTTGATTGTTTTCGGAAAGGACCCGTTCTACCTGAGAGACGCAATTCAATGAGCTGAAACTTTAACTCTCCACGCTTCCCACTCGTTCACCTCAGATATATTTATCACAAATTCGTCTTTAATAAGTCCACATTATTTACTGAAGTATGATTTTGCTTCGAATCGCCTGTTCCTCGGGGCTTAAACTGCGGATGAAAGCCTGTAAACTAATCGCTCAAAGCAGTCAAAGCAGCTCTCCAAAATCCCCCACATCCCAAACTCGCCAATTCCACATCAGCACCGCAGAAACAGCAAAACCTCGCAAAAACTTAAGGATCCCAGGGCACAATTGTCTACCTATTTTTAGTTGTGATGCAGGAAAAACATGAATATCCCATCATTAGTCTGCTCTTACCTTTTGTTGCAGAAAGATGTTTCCCGACGATGTGTATAGATGTGGTAAATTATAATAATCCCAAGCAAAATCCCATCCAAATACCGTTTTATTTTAATTTTTGTATGCCCGGGGCGATGAGATGCTGATGCTGCTGAGGTTATTATAAGTGATGCGCGGTAAAGGGAACGGCAGCGGTCCTCCTTCCCCCGTCTCAGTGAACGCGCATCTCTCAGCTCGGCTCACTCAGCGCAACTGATGATGGGCCCCCGCTGGATTCTCCCACACTGGCCGCTCTGGCCCGCCCTCTACATAGTACTAAAAAAAAAGCCATTCCCCCCCATTTCAAAACCCGGCAAGAATGAGAAAACATGGAAAATGGGCCCTCCGGACAAATTACCATTAATGAAAACTCCTCATCATCAAATATTATAGCACATTTCTATATTCCCCCATGCTGTTTTCAATAAATCGCTAAACCATGAGTCATTGTGTCATGCCCTGAATACTGGGTTATTGTGGAGGAGGCTAGGAGTAATCTGATGGATTAGTAGGCATGCTGGACACATACATGTGCTGGGGGCATGGACCACAACTGCTCTAAAGACTCGGATTCGCAAGTATGTAAATCTGTAGTAATTTTTATTGTAATTGTGCACTGTCACACGAACCTGCAAACCATCTCGGTATCTTGGTTAGTTGTACATTGAGACATTTTTAGTGTGGTGTGTCCAGACTATTGACAGGGCAGATGTACAATGTACAGAGTCTAATGGTGACCGCTGGCAATGCGGGGGCCCATAGAATATGCTTGCCCCGGGGCTTCTAGGGGCTTACTGTGCCATTCAAGACACGTTAGCGTTTGGATTGCCTGAAGAGTGCAAGGACAGAATGCAAAATGCCAGGGTGCTGTCCAGGGTGCTGTCCAAGGTACTGAATTCCAGTCAGGCGTAAAAGAGGGCAGGCGCACCGGGGAACTGAACTGGAGAGACGGACAGCGCTCTGTGTCTTTACAACAATGATTTCCTCTGGCACTTGGAAATGTTCTTGAGGTATTCTCGTGATATTAGATGTTACACGATAACCAAATTCTATGTTAATGTACCACGGACCAACACATAGCAATGTTTTTTTATATTACTACTACTACTGATGCTGCTGCTGGTACTCCTGCTGCTACTGATGATGATGATGATGATGATGATACAATAATCATAAACTTTATTTATACACCACTTATCTAAAAGCAGAGTTTGCAAAGGAATACAAAGCATAAATAATGAAATACATATACGTGCTGTTCCACAGCCTAGGAGTCGGTAAAACTACAATCACCGAGTCTAGACTGAAGGACAGTCAGTAGGCCCATAGCTCATAGGGGCCAGACCCAGCTGAGCTTTAAAGGTGAATAGAAAAATCTTTCAATCAATTCTACATTGAACTGCTAACCAGTGGAGAGATGCTAAAATTAGGCATGTATGGTCTCTTTGTTTGGCACCAGTTAAAATCCTAGCTGCTGCATTCTGAACAAACTGGAGAACTGTGACTTTTAACTGAGGCAGGAGTAGAGGGAGTTGCGGCAGTCTAATTGGAAATAAATAAAAGCAAGAATGACCTTTTCTAGATCTGTGAAGGATAAACATGAACTTGATTTTTAATATGCTTCTCAATTGTAGAAAGCAAGTCAGTTCTTAAGAGTGTGTATGGAGTTTGGGTCACCAGTTTTTAACAGCAGGCACAGTATATATAGGTATCACCCACATAGCAGTGGAAAGAGACATTGTGTTTATAAATTATATTTCCATGTGGGAGGATGTAGAGAGAGAAAAGGATGGGGCCAAGGATGGCGCCCTGAGGGACCCCAAAGGTGATCTATGCTGAAGTACATGAGGAATTGCCTATCGGTAGAGAAGTAGGATCTGAGCCAAGTGCTGAGCCAGAGATTCCCAACGCTTGAAGCAAAAGGATTAGAAGAATTATAACTGCATGATCAAATGCTGCACTAAGGTATAAAATGACTAAAATGGCACAATCTCCTGCATCTGCTGTCATTTGTTACTTTAGAAGGGCTGTCTCTGTGCTATGTAGTGGCCTAAAACCTGATTGGAATTTCTCAAAAGTATTGTTGTTCAAAAATGATAACAATTACTATTATTATTTCTACTACTACTACTACTACTACCACCACCACTACCGTTCATGTCCGTTCATGGCATGACCTATGAGCCTTGAAACTGAATCATGTCAATAATGTTATTTATTAAAATCACATGATCACAACGTAGAGTATCATAATTTTAGGGGCATTTCAGCAGATTGGTCTACAGCCCCATTCTGTCCACACATGTTAAACACATTAACACCACTGATGACATGAAACAATGTTTTTCCTTTAGTTTTAATTTGTGTGTCTCACACAGGACAATGTTTACTATTTCCAGATTGCCAATACATCATATGGCCCATCCATGGACTCAATATTAAAGCTAATCCTGTGTGGTGACATATTAACTAGGTCTTAGGGGCTAATTCAAATGGAACGGTGATGAAAAGATCAACAGCTCTCTCTAATGAGCAATAGCAGAGAGAGAGAGAGAGAGAGAGAGAGAGAGAGAGAGAGAGAGAGAGAGAGAGAGAGAGAGAGAAAATACTGGAGAAGCATGGCTTGTATACACACTTCATGGCAAAATGAAACACAATGTGCCCAACCCTCATAAACCATGCATGCACACGGCATGATTTCATACACAATTAAATCACAGAAATCAAAAAATAATAATGCCTCAAGCATCCCCAGTTACTGTCTTTTCCTCTCATACAAATGAAAGGTTTGCTATCCTTCTTTCCCCCATACCAAAAGGTATATGAAGTCAATTATATCCCTCTGATAATGTCTTCAAACTGAATTCATCACAGGCTTCCAGTTTGCTTTGATAACACCCTGCTCCTTGTTCTGATGAGGAAATTAATTTAATATGTGTGTTCTATAATGTAAAGATCCCTATTAATCATAGATGAATCATTCCCACTGTACGTAGACTGGTTTGTGACCATGCTTAGTCATTGCGTGGAGGAATTGTATGCAGCAGCTGTGCCCTCGGTGACTGTGACATATGAGTATGCTCCATGATCCAGGTTGAGGTGACAGGTTGTCCTGGGCAGTCCAGCAGGGGTTTCTGACTCATGACACGTTCCCTCCTGCATCTTTACTTTTCTCTCTGTCTCTCACTGGCTCTTTCCTCTCCATCTCACATTGTTTTTCCTTGCATCCCACACCACCACATGTTTTTCTCATCATTTTTATTTTCCCTTCTCCACCTCTCTCTTTCTCTCTATTGTCAACATCATGTCTCTCTCTCTTCACCTTCCACTTGTTTTCCACTCCCCTCTGTATCTCTCTCTCACTCTGTCATTGCTTTCACCCTGGTCTTTCCTTGTCTCCCTTTATTCCCATTGACATTACCAAGGATGACCAACATCCCTCAGTGATGACTCATTTCCCAGGGTCAAACACTCCCATTTAACAAAACTGCTGATAGAAAAATATGGATGCACTGTACGAGGCTTCCGTGCTGTGTATGTAAGCTTAAGTTGGCTAGCGACTATATAGTGAATCGTAGTCCAAATGTAGCTGCCCTCCCTCCCTCACCCACCTACATCCACACATTCATTCATAAAGAAACCATGAATACTGTAGTTCCAGGGCCACTAGATCAGTGGCCTCATGGCTAGACTGTCTGCCCTGATAGTTTGGAGTTTGATCCATGGCTGGCTTCTCTCTGCATGGCACTCAGCTTGAGATGGATTGGGGGTAAGCCCCTGCAATAGACTGGGGTCCTGTACAAAGGGGTGTACTTGTATCCCTAAGCTCCTTCCTATCACAGATACAGCAGATAAGCCCCTAACCTATTAGCCATCACTTCAAACAAGGCTTACTTACTTACTCCGGAGATAGATGACACTCCGCGGCCATGTCCGTACACGTGTGTTCACTGTACACACACTGCACATATCCATTATCTCCTCTTATTGTTCTCATTGTGTTATCACACATTTCATATCCGCCACTATGCATTTACAAAATATCACATTTCCCTGAGAAGAGTGTATGTCTGTGCCTGCATGCATGGATATGAGCATATAGGGGCTAATTACTGATGTATTGATTGTGTGTGTGTATGGATGTGTTTGCTTAACATGTATATTAGAAGACCATTCCCACTACTACAACCCTGAGCAATACATTTAGTGTGTTATCCATAATCCACAAGAGGCCTAATCATGCTGTATTATGGTTTACCACCTCTACACTGAGGGTGACATATATAGTTACACACACACACACACACACACACACACACACACACACACACACACACACACACACACACACACACACACATATCAACAGCATAGCACTGATTGATCCCAATTGTACTTATTTACCCCAGCTGCCCGGCTGCCTGTCTGCCTGGCTGGTTGGCTGGTTGGCTGGCTGGGAGGCCAATCAGTGATGAGGCCGTTAGCAGGTCAAAGTGATTACACTATCAAGGACATCTATTAGAAACCAATTTGGCCAGGCTGGGTCCGTAAACAGGCCCAGCTATCCTCCTTAATGGACGTTCATTTATCTCCTGTTGTTTGAGAGCTGTTGCGTGCGAGGTCCACAGCTTTGGGTGCTAAGCAGGATGGATGCGATATTTAGATCAATAGGTCCAGCTTATGGGGAAAAACGCGATGGAATATGGATGATAAGAGGGTGATATTTCATTGTAAATGTCAGTGTAATGTAGCCATCAATGCCCAGAGCAGGGGACTGTACACATACCGTATATAGGGCTGTATATATGCAGTTATAGAGCACGGGGCCGTGGAGGAACATCTTCTATCTCTGCCTCTCACAATGGTGAAAGTCTATTTGAATAATGAGGAGAAGCACCTGTCAACCTTGGTTATCTTGACACACCGACTGTAGTCCTAACACCTACGTACATCTGAAGGGGGAGAGAGGGCGAGAAAGAGACAGAGAGCACACTGGGAACTCACTGCACTGCAGGGTACCTGCATGTTTTTTTAACCGCATCCCTTGGAGCTTGAATAGACAATTGACAGAGAGGTGCCGGTGCTGTAATGTTGCATCAATCAGCCAGCCTCACCACGAGAAGCTGCTGCTCTGAGATCAGGTTCATCACTCCCGCAAGGCTAGATTTTTTTTAAATATGCCATTTGAAGAACATGTACATGCGATGTGGTGGATGCTTTCATCCAAAAGTGCCTCCTTGTAGCAAGAGTGCATATACAGTATTTTTAGTATGGATGATCCCAGGGGTGCTCAAACCCTGGATGGCAGCACATGTGTGACCCCACTGGCCTGGGATCAAATCCCAATTCCTCTCCTGTGTCTCCTATACTTTTGTTTCCCTCTCTACTTTCCCACTCCCTAAATAAAGAATAGAAAATAGCATAAAAAACAGGAACTGTCACAGCTAAATTAATTAATGGGATTTGACTTGAGAGTAGTCTTGACCTTTGGCAAAGTTGTTAAAAGTTAATTTTTATCATAATAATTGATTTGATAAACAAACATACCCTTAGGATTTGGAATCAAGTATTTATCTCTGTTAGTTTTAGCCAAAAAAACGATAATTGTCTAATGGGGCGGAAATCCCGGATCCGGATCACCACCAAAATCGAATCATTTGTTCCTTTGCCCAAGGCCTATCTGTTTACCAAATTTAATCTGTACATATACATTATTGAGATATCCTGCTGACTGACAGACAAACTCCAAACTAACTTAAGTTAAAACACACAATGATATCAGCTTGTCTTGAATCTTTTCCACAACGTCCTATTCCATGTCACTGCTACACTATTAGCCATCTAAGCTGAAATGCCATGAAAATAAACTTATGACATTTGCAGCCATGGCTGCCACCAATAATGGCTGTCCTAGTAAGATATTGTGTTTTCTTTTTTCTATATTTCTTTGTTGACTTTCCAATAAGTAATTTTGCCCATTTGGAGGTATTGGGTGTAAAAACTGAACTTTTTTGGTGAATATGTACTCCTTGCTAATGATGGAGCTTGACTGTTCATTTAGGCGTGTCAAGGTGAGCGTAACTGAAACTAAAAAATTTGTATCAAAGTGAAATGTTGCTTTAAATCTTGCATCCAATGCCGTGGATCCAGACGGCCAAAGGTCTTGGCAAGACACTCCTGCCACCTGGGCACCCGGACACCCTGACACCTGGCAGGGCCGATCGTGTGATACCTAAGTGCTTCAGACTCTGGCCAGATGGTCGCGTGAAGAGAGATCACACATGCAGACCCACACACACTAGCAGACGCATACTTTGGCATACAGTTGCCTTGCACAAATAATTAATGTGAGCCAGATGCACTGCAGATCCACCACACACACAAACACACACGGTCCTAAACACATTCATAAAAACGCAGGCAATGAGATCAGCTAATGTCCCTTACCTGTGCTATATTCATGGGCAGGTGAAAGGTCTTTACCCTTGGCATATTGGTCCTTACATCACCTTGAAATCCAAAGACACCGGTTTAGACTTTTAATGGTGTTCATAATTTATGGGAAAATAAAATAAAAACAATGCGAATTGAGTGGAGAAATAGCATTCTCTCATTTATCCATTCTTTCTATAATTTTTTCATTTATCAAGATAAATTAATCATCTGACTATACACCTCTGCGATACTGTCTGTGATAGCATGCCACTCGTCCAGTTATGACCCCCCTACCCACCTACCCACCTCCTTGAAGACAGAGTTAGACAATAGGAAGTTGGATTGTGTGGGCCACGCAAAGTTTTTGTTCGGGAAACAGACACGGAGGCTTCCAGACTCTAGCTTGTGAATCAGGAGAAAGACAAAGAGAGAGAGGGGGCGAGAGGAAGACAGACAGAGAGAGACACAATGAAACCTTCTGCTACACATAACAACTTCAGAAGGAGTTGGATGAAGGATGAAACAAAAGGAAACAAACAGAAAAGCACAGATAATTTCGAAACAGATGACACATTTCTTTCATTCACGTTGAGAACGCCTGCTTATCAAAGTTACATACAATACAACGCGAAAGCATGAGTCATTCTTTCTTTTGTTCTCCCAGCAATTGTACTGGAAATCATATGGCACATAAATCTTGTGGACATTTCTTTATTTCCAGCACGCACGCACACACCGCCGCCATATGCTTTCAAGAGGGGGGGGAAATTTGTTTTTCAAGGGGCCCTTGGAAAAGAGCTTTGATGCTATCCAAGAGAAAGAAAAAAAAAAAAGAGAACAGACACATTTCATTGAAGTTGTCCCCCCTTTGGAAGATAAAGCCAATGTGTATTAGAGAAGAGGGGACAGCGTCTAATATCAAAGCCTTGGAATGACTCAGGTTTGATGGACGTATTGCGCATGAGAGAGTAAGAAATCCCACTAGTGTTACCAGTGCTGAACTCCCAGTAACACCACCACCACCACCATCTCTCTCTCTCTCTTTCTCTCTCTCTCTCACCAGGATCAGTACATTCATATTCCCCACCTTCCATCTGCAAGGCAATCATTCATGTCTCAGCTGTAATGGAAGGTACAGCAGTCACTTCGACCTGCCGAAAGGGAACTCCTATTATTCCCCCATTGCGCTGACGGATGATTCTTGGATGCGATAGCGAAAGAGAGAGCGAGAGAGTGTGAGAGAGAAACATAGTACTGGCAGAGAGAGAGAAAGAGAAAGCGATAGAATAAGAGGGAGAAGGGTAATGCGTGGGCCACTAATGTTTGCTTTCAGATTTGAAATAAAGCTGCTGTGGGGAGATAGGAGACAGATCAATCAACGCACACAGAACAGGGTTAGCATTGCAGGGCTAACCAGGTGATTTGTCTATTTGGCTGAAATGGAATTGGACATCCATGCAGGGATGGTTATGAATATGGGACCGGGCAGTTCTGGATGAAGCGCTTTCAGCAAGCCACAGATACCGCAGTGGGAACAAGTGATGTAGTTTGTGAGGCGGCCATTTCTCATAGCCGTGTATAAATTCCCCGACGAGGGCTCGGGTTCACTTCCTTTGGTGTTTTATGCTGTGATCCTTCTTCTTCTTTAACACGCTCTGACTTCTCAGCATTTGACTAAAGAGAAAACGCACAAAGAAGAAAAAGAGCTACAGAAGTAGTTCATCGTTCATCTTTTGTGTCTGCCAACTTCAATGCAATGGATTTGGGACAATTTATGTTTAACACCAGAATTATTGTTACCACCCTGACATTCCTCATCACAACACTCTATGAATCATTTCCTATGTCTGTGTGTGTGTGTGTGTCAGTGGGCACACGTGCAATAAAATGTATGTATCTAAATAACACTGAATGAAGTTTGCAGCTGTAATAAGTTTCAAACACACACCCACAGTTCAGTTCAGAAGTGAGGTGCAATTTAGTCTAGCCGGTTTTGTTTATTGTCTATTTGGCCCTAAATTAAGCCGTGCCCTATGAATCAGCATGTGCCCTTGTGATTCATAGCAACTGATTTGGATCTGAAATGTCCTTCCCTCTCTCTCACGCTATCTGATTAGCTTCCTAATGCAGTTTCCTCCTGTCTCCTTCCATTTATCTAATGAAGAGACTATTGATCCCTCACACAGACAGATGGACGGACAGATGGACACGGAGAAATAGTAAGAGAGAGTTATAAATGTACATGCAGATACAGATGCAATGCAGGGCAAAGAGACAGAGAGACAGACCACTGTTCATGGTCATCTGGCCAGTATTGGCAGTTACAAAGTTTTAAGCAAATGACTTGGTTTTTTTCTACAACTTTGAATGGCAGAAACTTCATCATGATGTATGTCATGGTCCAATACACACATATGCTTTTCACACTACACTTAACCCCGGGCTAACGTCTTTCTTAACCCTGGGTTAAGGACGCATTTAACCCTGGGCTAAGCAGCGTTTCACACTTGCATTTTTGAAAGGGGGTTAACACTTAACACTTTTAACCCTGGGTTAACAAACCCTGCTACGAAGCAGAGTTAGCACTGCTTTTGTGGTGCTATCCCCGAAACGCGGTGCTAAGAACAATAGTGTGAAACGTTGTGGGTTAGAATGTAACAGGGGTTAGAATGTAACAGGGGTTAGAATGTAACAGGGGTTAGAATGTAACAGGGTTAGAATGTAACAGGGGTTAGAATGTAACAGGGTTAGAATGTAACAGGGGTTAGAATGTAACAGAGGTTAGAATGTAACAGGGGTTAGAATGTAACAGGGTTAGAATGTAACAGGGGTTAGAATGTAACAGAGGTTAGAATGTAACAGGGGTTAGAATGTAACAGAGGTTAGAATGTAACAGAGGTTAGAATGTAACAGAGGTTAGAATGTAACAGGGGTTAGAATGTAACAGGGGTTAGAATGTAACAGAGGTTAGAATGTAACGGGTTAGAATGTAACAGGGGTTAGAATGTAACAGCGAGTTAAACATTACCATTAAACGTTAACCCGGGGTCTACAAGCTTACAGTGTGAAATCCTGAACACTGAATACCCGGGGTCAATTGTTAGCCCAGGGTTAAAGAAAACTAGTGTGAAAGGTGAGATAAGTTAACCCAGGGCTATTATAACCCAGGGTTAAAGTTAACCCTGGGCTAACATATTCAAGTGTGAAAAGCCTACTAGAAAGATAGGTTAACTGTACACAAAGTCTCATAACTACAAGGTGCGTGGAGTGGTCTTTATTCATACTGCCTCCTTCAGGTCAATTGGGGTATGGTAATGAACATTGTTTGGATTTGTTTTTGTTTCATGACTCTGTCTCGAACAGCTATCAGATATATTGGTGGACAGACAAATTAAATAACAAAACACATACGAAACCACAGCGACCACAATATATCTCCAAATAACGGCGGCGGGTTGGCCTAGCGGTTAGAGAGGCCGACCCATCACCGGAGGGTCGTTGGTTCGATCCCCGTGAGCTGGTGATTGAAAAAATGACTGGTGTCACAGCTACGGTGCCCACCAGCACTGCTGAAGTGCCCTTGAGCAAGGCACTTAACTCCAAAACTGCTCCAGGCGCGCCGTTCAAATAGCTGCGCTCTGCCCCCTGACCTGAAAATGCATGTGCATGTGTGCGGGGTGATACGTTGTGTGTATATATCTAGTCAGGGGTGTGCAGAAACAGAGTTTCACTGCATGTATGTGTATGTGATGATTAAAGTTCATTCATGAACCTGTTAAAAATACTGCAATAGTTACAAAATGGAGCATGTACAAATACTACAATAGTTAAAGCAATACTACTTTGTATTCATGATAGCTTTTAATCACCAGAAATTAAATTCACTCCAACATTTGAATTCAATTTTGCAATACCGTAACCCTCAAATCAGATGTGAAACAGCAGAGAAGTGGACGGTGATCATCCGATGTTGACTGTTCTCCCTCTTGCCCTCTGAGTCACTCCTATCAGATTAGTTATACTTCCCTCCTCTCTCTCACTTCCTCACTCTCCTCTCTCTGTAGTCAAACCCCTGTAAGACAGCGCTGTGAGGGAGCTGATCTCCTTTGATTCCCTTGGACTAGGAGGAGACAGAGAGAGAGAGAGAGAGAGAGAGAGAGAGAATGAAGGGAGAGAGGAAACGGAGGATTCGCTCAGCAACAGGTCGTCTCATCCTGCAGTCGGAGCACACTTGTACCCCTCAGAACTTCTGTATTCTTCCTAGGGCCGGAGAGAGGCAGTGGATGAGGGAGGAAGGAAGAAAGGTGTGGGGAAAGACAAAAAGAGGCTCTGCATACAGAGAGCGATTTAGTCGAGGGAGAAAGAGAGGGATTCACAGAGGGAAACAGGACAGACAGCGGGAGAAAAGTCAGGGGGTACACTCTACGGGAGGGAGAGTTGAGCCCCACTTGAACTCCTAGTGTTGAGTCTCTGCCATGCTGCCTGAATAGTATTTGAATGTGTTTCTTTAAATAGAACTAAACAACCCTTTGGATCTGTGATTGTGAGACTAGCTCTCTAGCAAAAGTGGCTCCAATTATCCAATTATTAGGCCAATTGTAATTAGTACATGCCAAGCCAATGACCACTGATACTGCAGGTACTGTACTTAAGCACCTTTTGCTGCTTTGACATTGCAGTGAGAGAAAGAAAGAGCGAGAGAGAGAGAGAGAGAGAGAATGATATACAGACAGACAGCCAGCAAGCAAGAGAGAGAGAGAGAGAGAGAGAGAGAGAGAGAGAGAGAGAGAACGATATACAGACAGACAGCAAGCAAGAGAGAGAGAGAGAGAGAGAGAGAGAGAGAGCGAGCATGAGACTTTTGCTTCTCAGCTTCAGCTTCTAATTGATTTGGTTGCTTAATCCCCGTTAGATTGAGTGAGGAGGGAGTTCAGTGTGATTGAGGCGTTTGCACCCTCCCCTCCTCCCCCCCGTGAGACGCAGAGACAGCAGAGGTCATTTATATTGAATGTGGATCAGTCACTGCTTGTGTTGACTCAGAGGATTTGACTCCGGCTGACAGCCAGGACTCAGTCTGTTTGGACAGATGATCAGCGAGTCCTTCTGCTCTGCTGTGTGTGTGTGTGTGTGTACGTCTACATGTTGGCTCCCGGATGATATTGCGTCACTTGTGTCTGGGTGTTTGCGTCATGTGCTTTTTGCAGGGAGTGTTCAAGTTTGTAATATTCTCTGGGAGGTGCCGCCGTTTCATCGGCCATTCCATACATCCGCTGCTCACATCGTCTATCAAATGTCCATTTTCACACTCGTGCCCCTCAATGCCCCGCGCTATTTCCCTAACCCCACCCTTTTCCAAACAGCTTTAGATGACTGGTGCAGCTAACTTCACTGGCAGTGGAGAGAATATCCATGCCAGAAGTGAGTATGGGTCTCTTGACATTATGAGGTTAAGCACAAAAGAAACACGTATTGAGGCTTAGCTCGGGACTAATATTGGAATGTGACCATGAAAGACATTTCTAATCTGCTCAGCCAAAATCACATTAACTCCCCTAATGTATTTTCTCCACACTAACAGAGCCGGATCCGGGAACATTTTTAATGGGAAACTTTCCTTTGCGCTGTGGTTGGTGGAAGAGGGAAGAGAGACGGAGAGAGAGAGACAGAGGGAACGAGAGAGAGAGGGTATATATATATGTAGAGAGAGAGAGAGAGAGAGAGAGAGAGAAAGAGAGAGAGAGAGGACAATATGTGCTTCCTTCCTCTGTAACTAATCCATGTTGATTTTGAAAAAATGTACACTTGAAAACTTGTAGAGCTTTGTTTCCAACCATCCATATGGATGTTCTCCATAATAAACAGACTGCAGATCGATCGGAATCACTTTACCCAGCATGTCAGGACTAAGAAAAAACACCAGTCTCTTCCAACCTGAAATGGCTCTCTGGGCAAGAATAAAAGAAATGGCACCTTCCTGAAATGTGAAGCCAAGCAAGACGCCAGTAGGAGACAGATGATTGGCTGTCAGGATCTCTCCAAGTCTCACTGATCATCACACTGAGCACGCAGACTCTCGCCTCGGTCCCCCGGGAGATGGTGAGAGCTCGGTCTACAAAGTAAGGGAACGAAAGCAGAGTGAGAGTGAAGGGGAGGTCATTAGAAGCTGCTTTACTGAGATGAGCAGTATCAGAAGGGGGGCAGTGAGTATGGCTGGCCACACACCCGTTTTCAAGGCTATACCATTTTTAATTCCATAGTTTTTTTTTTTGGCTGTGTGGTCGTGAAATGGATTACAATGAACTGAGATATAACAGCCAGGAGTAAATATTCACTCTTCATGTTGAGAAGGTGACAAGCGACACACGCTTTTACTGCAGTGGCACAGAAAAGCTGATTACTGCCTTCAGCATATTAGCAGTATTTTAAAGCTGCACTAGGCACAATTTGTATGTAAAAATATACCCTGATTCTAGTGTCGGGGTTTGTACACTTCTCCGCCCACAAGTGAAGTCGAATCGACATACAAACTGCCTCCTGAACAGCAGCAGGCAAGGGTTGTGTCAAAAGCCTCTCCCTGTCCTTTTAGTGTCCTTTAGTATGAAGCGACCACAGACTGGCCAAGTTGTGCTGTGTGCACGTTACATGATTTCTGGGCATTGAAGTTCCATTTTTTTCAACCTCTCGCTGCCATTTGAGGCCACCAACATGCAGAGTTGCCAAGTGCAGCTTTAATGAATGTGCCATGTAGCTGCCATAAAGCCCCTTTTTAGGCATTACAAACTAGATTTCAGACAAAGCAATGCCAGGAGGTCCAGGCCTGGCGTTCTCACTGCTTTACTCTGCTGGCCAATGCGCTCACTAAACATTGTGGTTTTAGTTGTCATACTTTTCCAGAAGGACTAAAATCAGTGCGTGACCACAGCATGATGGTCAGTTTAGCTTTAATTGGTACACAGCTGAGTATCTCAAGAGACTACGTGGAACTATTGTGATGCTACAGTAGATTATATGTTCTGGCGGCACACGATAGGGACTGATATCAGAGGTAGATACCACATAGTACTGGAATAGTGATTAGTGCATTAGATGTGGTGGCTGTGATAATCGCTGTTGGAGTAGCAGCAGTAGGCCTCCAGATAGTCTGCTCACGCTATTTCAAAATAGAACAAAAGCAGATAAGACTCTAATCTCAATAATGGCAGAAATGGCTTTTCCGTCCCCATGGAAACGGATGAGGGTCAGTAAGCCGCGATCGTCCTGGTGTGATCCCAGCCAACAAAATGGCTCTCCTCAGATCCCTCGCGAGCATTTTGGAAAAGGAAGGAAAGGAGAATGGAAGGAAGGAAAATGGAAAAGATTTTGATGCTACCTCCCAGCGCTTCAATTGTATGGTTGACAGGATAGTTATTCCATCCTTCCACCTGCCAATAGGCTCTTACATCTGTGGCTGGATTGCACAATCATCTTTCACCTGTAGGAGAGAAGTTTAATTATACCACGGTCAAATAAAACTGCTTTGTACAAAGATCATGTCACAGGACTTGTTAGACAAATGATGTTTCTTGATGCACACTCAGGCATGATTCAGCTAATTGCAAATTGCCTCGAGTGATGAAAGGGACTGCAAATGTATACCACCAGAACAGGTAATGAAACCACTTGGGATGTCATGAAAACAGCCGATTTTGAAGTTTTAAACTTAAAAAAAAGTTTCAAATTCAGTTTTAAAATTAAAAAGTGAGGATACAAAAGCTTTTAGAATCCTTTAGAGGTAATGTCAAAATGCAGCGAGGCAGATGAGAATTTTGTTCCCATAAAGAATTCAGGGATCCAATTATGTATTTCAGACTCGGCTACCCCTACACCACAATCATTCACAGGGAGGGAGAGGGAGAGAGAAAGTGGCCAGGAGAGAAGGAGAGAAATAGAGAGAGGCAGGTAAAATGAGAGAGAGAGAGAGAATGAAAACACTATTTTTGAGTATGGAGGATTTCTAGTATTATTTCTTGACCTGGAACAAATTGACAGGAGATGCCATTAATCTTGACTGTAGTGTGTTGTACTGTTTCCATTGTTATTCCAGGCCCGGCACCACCTTGATTGCTGCCTGCTTAATTCAACAGTGGTCACTTCACCAGTTCCAGGCTTTATTATCCACAGGAGGGGCACAATTGGTTTAGCACACCATTCCAATTTAATAGGATAAACACTGGCAGTCACCGGTGCAAACACAGCCATTGTGGAGTCGTCCTTTAAATTTGTTTTAGCTTGCAGGGGTAAATTCCATTTTGCCACTCAGCGGACACAGTATCTACATGTGTAAATCAAGCACTCATTCTCCTCTCTAGAAACCTAGATGCTGTTGATGCAGGCGCTAATGGATTTCCACAACTACAGTATGCAGTGTGCTGAAATAGCAGGCAACGATTTTACAAGCCTTAAGACTACAATGGCTGTAGTAAATGGGGTGGGGTGTTCAATACACACACAAACACACTCACACACACACACACACACACACACCATAACATTTACATTTACATGAAGCATCACCCAGTGCCCCACATAGTTATCTGCACAGTGAGACTTGTTCAGTCCCAGGTCTAAACATTGGGCAAGGAAAAAAAACAACAATCAAGGCTGCTTGGTTGTAAATGTACTTGTCAAAACTGAAGAAGATCGGTGACCCAGGGACCGGAGTTGATGTGTGGATACAAAAATCAAAGCAACAGAAAAGCAAACAAAAACTAAAAACTAAACATGGACTGAGCTAAGAGCTAACAGTATTTGAAAATCCTCTGGGTTTCTTTCACTTGCGCCATTGTGCATCCCCAAATTAAGTAAACCATATGTTCACGATGGGTGAAATGTCTGACATAAAATGATGCAGATGGGAGCAACCTGACTTCAAAATTAAAGCAAAGGATGGTCCAGCCACAAAGGAGACATGAGTAATCAGAGTGTCGAAATGTCCCTTTGGCTCCTGCCTCCTTTTGCATTGATTGGATGGAGACATAATTAAAAGCGACAGCTGCGCAATCAATAACAACCCTCCTCACCCACCCAAAGGGAGGACTGCAGACCACCCTCCCTTCTCTCTCTCTCTCTCTCTCTCTCTCTCTCACACACACATACACACACCTCTTGGTGGTGGACTGAAGCGTAGTGATTTCGGAGCGTGACCAAATGTGTCATGCAGCAGCAGCAGCAGACGTTATGTAAGAGAGTCATCTCCGCTCTCTGCTCTGCTCGTCTCTCTCTCCCTCCCTCTCTCTCTCTCTCTCTCTCTCTCTCTCTCTCTCTCCCTCTCTTACTCCTTGGCTCTCACCTCGCTAGGGTGGTAGTGAAGACTCAGCGAAAACAGTCATGAACAGCTTATGTTGAATCTAAAACCATCCCACGTGTTCTCATCTCCTCACACTCTCATAGTATGTCTTAGAAGCTCATATCAATACCTACTGGTTGAGTCATTGTCGGAGAAGGAGGAGGAGGAAGAGGAGGAGGAGGATGACAGTTATAGTACACGGCAGAAGTATAGTGCACTTTTCATAATGACAGTAGTAGATGTCTACTCCCATTTTACAAAACAAAGAGAAAGGTAATTAATGAAACCACTGCTAGTAAATTAATCAAAATGGTGAGATGTGTTGTGGACGCTCCTACGGCTGCCCTTCATTTAGTGCTAGTGGCTGGATACATTGCTAAAGAACTGGCTGGTTAGTACATGACTCTCTGGCCAAAGATGAATATAAATAAAACAAGAATCATCTTTTAAGTGGATAACTGTCCAGGGTTTTAGGATTATCAGATACTTTATTAACTGAGTCACATTTTTAACTGTTTCAATTTATCCAAATGCATTGCATCATCTCAGATCCTTGCCTGGGCTTACCACTTATTTAACATACTAGAAAAGCTGAATTGGGATCAGTACACAGTGGGTGCCTTGGGGTAATGCAATAAGGCATTACCCAGTTCAAATCAGGAGAGACTAGATTTGTAAGTTTGAATACAAGCTTTAATGGGTAATGAATCAGGTGAACATTGGCGGTGGCTCCAGTTGAAATCAATCTTCAAGGGTTAAAGGAGAACCCGGTGAATCTTGGATGAGCGGGAAACTCCCCCCTGTAGACTGCTCTTCCATTGGGCAGAATGGATCCACTGACGACCAACTGGAGCCTGGCACTGGTGGTGGTGGGGAGGCGGTGGTGTGCAGCCTGAAATGACGGATGGGGCAGGTATCTATATAGGGATGTGGGAGTTTGTAATTGGCTCCCCTAGAGGGAGGAAAAGGAGTGTCCTTGCTTAAGGGGCTGATTGAATAACAAGCGAGGTCGATGGCTGTGAGAATACCTGGAGTAGCAGTACAGTAAATATGAGCCAGGTGGACTTCCTGATTGAACGCACGCTAAGCTTCATTTCAGTTCAGCATTTAAATTGGGACAAATGTCAGTCCGGGATCATCCGTCGGAAAGCTGCCATGTATTAAATATATATATATATAATATTAAATAGGAGGTGGGAGGGGGTTGGGCTGTGGGGGGTTGTAACAGTTGAAATACATTGTATCTCCATAAGATTCAGCATTTATTGGGGATAGACTGAAGTTCTGTAGATTTCCCTTGGTACCCCATGCCATGCAGTGTTGTCAGGAACAGAAATTGAGATGGTATTTTTTCCCGCAAATACTACTCATCACTGATGAACTGATTTTAGGCCTTATGCATTTTGCTCACTAACGGTGTTGTTGCGGTAGTTCTTGCTTTACACATAATGGGCTATTTTTGTTGTAGAAGCTGATGGTATCACAACCCATAATTGCAAGCAATTGTGTCATTGACATCAGTAGGTGTGTGTGTGTGTGTGTGTGTGTGTGTGTGTGTGTGTGTGTGTGTGTGTGTGGAGCCTACTGTACACTGTACATCTGGGGTACCCCCAGGGGTCGACAGTGGCTCTGTAAGCTCCTTTAGCAGGAGATAACTCTATGAGTAGTTGGGGGTTTGAGGCCCGATGGTCATCACACTGGGGATCAAAACCACTAAATCCCCACTGGATCCAGGCTACACTGTCAAAGAGCAACACACACACACGCACATGCGCAGGAAAGCATGCACATACACACGCATACTCTTCAACACACTCTCAGTCACAGAATTATTCATCATGGTTAAAGATGAATAGTAAAAGGCTTTAAAATTCGATCAATGAGATGCTTTGCTATGCTTTTAAATAATGGATGCCAAAACATTTACAAAAGTTATCATATATTTGAAGTAAGCTACTTTTCTCATAAAATAATGATATTTTCTTAAGCTTTCTGAGTGCAGAATGTGCATGGTAAGTTATTCTGTACTGGTGTTCTCTTTTAGCGAATGAGGTGTTGAGTTAAGTGTTGATTACTAGTGTAATGATTCTTCGTGATGAGCTTCACCTCATCTCTTCACCTGGTCCGTTTCATTCTTGACTGTTATGGTGTCACCCTGGATGACTATGTGCCTTTGGAAAAGGTACAAGTGGTTAAGTGGTTTGAACAGCATGATAACGACGTCCTTCTCAATGATGAAACCAATTCAGACGTTATGGCACATTCTGAAATGGTGGGTGACAGAAATGCACTGTCTTTGATTTTAGGGGCCACATAATCATTCTGAGTATGTACATTAGTCCATTGGAAATGATGACCAATGTACCCAGATATGCTAGAGTGATCTCCAACTTGTCTCAGTAAAGAAAAATAATGGAGAACGAACTACTAACTACCCATTTGTTTTTCTTTTTCAAAATAAAAGCACTGAACCTGCCCCTTAGGCATGAGAAGAACCATAAATACATCAGAAAAAGTCTCTCAATCTTAATGCTTCTTTTTCCTTTATTTTGTCCACCCTCCTGTATTAATAAGATCTAAAAGTAAATAAATTAAATAAATATACACAAATGATGAACCCTCTTTTCCTTTGAGTGTGTGCAAGAAAGTACCACGCCGAATCATTTCAGAACAATGGGATATCAACACATCTCACATACATAGGGTGCATTGAAGTGGGTGTAAATCAACAGCGAAGGTTCACTGTTACAGGGATAATGATATTTACTGTATAAATTTAACTTTGCCGATGACTCAACAATCATATGATCAAGAAGTGAAGAACACTGCTGAGTTGAAGATATTTACAACTTAAGTTTAATGGTGTCTGAGGGCCCACTGAAAGATTGATAAAGCCAGGCACTCTCTAGCAACTCGCGTTAAGCAGAGTGTCCTTTCCAGTAAATTGGAGCACGGCGTGAAAGCAAGGAAGAGTCGGTGGGCCGGGGCTGGTAGCCTGTCGTGATTGGGTAATGGGCCTAATGTCCCATGCAGTGCTTATCCTGCCTCCCAGATGGATGATGATGAGGTGATGGGGAGCGGAGCAGAGTAGGTTCCCCCGAGAACCAGAGAGAGGAAGGAAACACTCTGATAGTGACCTCGTCCTGAGAGGTGGAGAAATGGATGGAGGGATGGAGAAAAGGTTGAGAAAAGATAGACAGAGACAGAAGCCATAGCCATAGACAGCCATTGTGTCTATCCGGGTTAAAGGGTAATACGAAGCCTCTATGGGGGTATATGAGGCCCTGATTGAGGAATACTTACAATTTCAGTGAGAATTGTTCTTCCAGACCAGAGGAATACTTGAGTAAAATGAGTATTTTCCCCTGTAAAGGTAAAGCTTGTTCTCCAATCAGCAAACCATAAATAGACTACTACTAAGCCCCAGCTGAAAGTGGATTTGTTTGATTGTCTGTGCATGAAGCCAAAACACTCAACAAGCACTCACAGTCAGAGAAGTGGCTTCTCTGCAGAGTTGTACTCAAAATTTGTACCGGGGAGCACGGTACCAAAGTAACTCGGTCTCTCAGGCTTTGGTCCATCTCCTGCTGTTGATGTGCTCCCTCACCCAGAAGTGTGTTTTAGTACATCTACACCAGTCTATGTGAGTAAAAGGCGATTGGGAGGAAGAAAGGGGCGGGAGAGAGAAAGACAAAGCTGTTCTGATGTGTTTGTGCGACTGTAAAAAAGAGCTTGAAGACTCCTCTCAGACGAGCGTGTTAGCGCTTGGAGAATTCTCCAGACACAAAAGAGAGAGTGTGAGAAAGGGGATGCGGTGAAGGGCGGGAGAGAGAAAAGCGAGACGGGAAGAAATTCAGGGGAAAGATGAAAGGAGTTTTGTTCTATCGCTGTATCGACCTTGGAGGTGGATTGATAGCTGTCACCTGCTGAGATAGGGTCTCCTCCTCGGGGCAGTGAGAGGTATGATTACTGAGGAGACTGTGTGTGTGTGTGTGTGTGTGTGTGTGTGTGTGTGTGTGTGTGTGTGTGCGCATATACCTATAATCAAAAAGATATGGATGAGTAGACTGGTGAGATCAATATACCCTCACATAGACATGTTTTTTCAGTATCAGATCCATGCTGGCTACCAGATCAAGCACAGAGACAAATATGTGTGTGTGTGTGTGTGTGTGTGTGTGTGCAGAAGAGAACATTAAACCACAGAATTAATGGTAAATCGATGTTATGAAGTACCTGGAGGCTGAAAACCGCTGCACTAATGAGAAGAGTCCTGTTCATTTCTAATGGAAACAGAAAACTGGTGAACTTACACACAAGCCAACATGCTCAGCACATTGTACACGTGCACAATACACACACCTACACGCCAAACACACACACAGTCTTTAACTGTCAATAACACAGTCACGTTCAAAGTTCATTAGCTTGCTTTATTCACTAAATGGTCTCTGCTTTTGTTGTAGTGAATTGCTATTTCTGTTACATAGCTGTAACCAAACCCACTCAAATTCACTCATAGGAATCACACCTCTCTCTCTCTCTCTCTGTCAGTATGGATTGTTTTGTCGTAGCAGGCCTAATGAATTTAAAACACCCCTCCGGAAAGATGAATCCACCCACGGATGTTTATGTGGTAAACACGGGCTAATAATCTATCTCTGGTGTGCAATGTGATATATATATGGTATATTGTGTGCTTTCCCTGTGCATGCTAACGGTTAGGCGTGGAGAGCGACAGTCAGGACCAGTTTAAGTTATATTATGTTGAAGTTTAATAAAACGTCCTGCCAGCCAGTAGTCTGTCGGGGCCCGGGGAGCAGCAAGGAGGAGTTCACTGGAGGGAAAGCAACAAATGTTGATACTCTCATGTTCCATTCTATTGTCTCCTGTTTTATTTAACTTTGTTCTATCTTCTTCTAGCTCCCATCTCCTCTCCCCTCTCTGACAATTTTTCCTTTCTGTGGAAGTGATGGCTCGTGTTTGTTTCCTGTTGCACCCTTCATGGTCCAAACAATTCAGCACTAATGGAAAAGCTTCAATATTGCATGTTGAAGTCCTCTGGGTGCTGTTGATGGCCTGTTGTTGGAGGTGGGTATATCTAAAAAGTGGTCAGCTGGAGGAGAGGAAAGAGCTCGCTATGGTGTAAATAAATTAAAAACTGATGGGGGGAAAAAATAGAAGGTGTACAATAGACAGGAAGAGAAACCAGTATGCTGGAAAGATTTATTGATTGCGACGAGGTTGAGTATTTTTCTTGTGTAACCAACATGAGAATGAGACAACGAAAGAGTAATTTCATAAGTGAATAAATGAATGAACAAACAAGCTAACTATCCAATGCGGCTTTGGTTTTCAAGTCCATCTCTAGCAGGTGAAGGTAGCAGCCAGAGGGAATCCTGTTTACTCCCCTGTATCGCCCTCACTGCACATGGATGCAACTGGATTATGCAAACTACCTTTCCACACGCCTCTGAGCACAGAAAGACGGGAACAGAGACTGAAAGGAGGGATGAAAGGAGGTTACCTGTGGATGGAGCTCTGAAATACGGGTATGCAAGCTATACTGTCCATGTGCAATGTTGTTTTGTGGCTTTACTTTCCAACAATCCATGGGGATGTGGATAGCACTAGTGATGAAATGCAAGCCTGCCCCATATGTCACATTCTGGACGGGGAAACTAATAGGATTTAGTGACCTTTGAACTGTAGGTTTGTGCTAACACAATGGCTACTGCCTTTTCTGTCATCAAGCCGGTGGATCTTGTACATGCAATGAACTCTTATTTTCAACTCTTATTTTCCCTCATCCACGTCTTTTGCCTCTCTACCCTTTCATCCTCCTCTTCCGGAATACCACACATCTCTCCGTTTAACAACCTCTGGCCTCATTATGGGAACCGGAAGCTTCTAGCATGCACAATGCTGCAAGGAGAGCAGCAAAGTGTAAGCATCAAACCACACAATAATAGAGAGAGACAACAGAGGAGGGAGAGAGAGAGAGAGAGAGAGAGAGAGAGAGAGAGAGAGAGAGAGAGGAGGTCTGAGGCACTGGGGTTGCTTCTGTGCAAAAAGCCCCAGGGACAGAGCTATTTCCTCCCATTAAAGACTATTTGCTGTGATCCAATATTTGGAAGGCACAGCTTGGAAAAACATATCTGCTGTAATGCAGCTCAGCTTTCTGGTAAAAATGCATTCTGCAGTGGTTTAGACCCAAACCCAACAAATTAAGGGCAATAAAGGTTATGGGAGGATGCCTGTCCACAAATTGACTTTGCACAATGTGCCTGGGGTAAAGGGGTAAAGGGGTTATTACTGTAACACTGCATGGGGTAAAAGGGTTACTCCTTCTATTTTAGAAATCTCCCAGAAGAACCATCCACCCTCCAGATAAAAACCAAAGAAAATAGAAATAGCAGACATGACAACACTTCATATACACATACACATACACATACAGTTCCCATAATGGCGAATGATTATGCAGGGACACCAACTACATTTATAATTAACTTTGAATTACAATTTACTACTGAGAATTAATGCTTAGTGATCAAACATTATCACACCAACTAATCAGCAAGTCATCTACATCTATGAAACACAGGGAAATAACATGCAGTTTGCCTCGCTGCACACCGTGGGAACAGTTGCTGTCCATGGATGTGAAAAACCCTCTTGCTCAACTTGCTCAAGCCTGAAGCCTATAGTATAATCTTAAAGAAATGGAGGCGCTGTTTCACCAGCAGTATGATGAAGTGCAGGTTTGCTGGCACTATGATTAAGTACAATCCTTCGCACTACAAGCATATGGTTGGGCTGTGCCAATTTCTACTCCCTTTTAGAGCACTGAACAATGAGAAGGAAAGAATGAAAGAATGAACAAAGGAAAGAAAGAAAGAAACTAATGAACAAGCAAATCTAACAAATGAGAAAAAGAATGGAGCGAGGAAAGTAGTATTTTATCCCACTGGTCACAATTGTGATCATCAAAAACTTTTCATATTTTACATGACTCATGCATGTGTTAATTGATCAATTTCTCATGTGTTCTGTATCTTTTTTATGCCTAGTTTTATGTGATTAGTGAAAACAGTCATATGACCACACTTTTACTTCCTGGATGCACTTTGAGGAAGCAATGGATGCTTCATTGCTGTAAAAAAGGAGCTTAGTGGAACATGGTGACAATAATCTATAAAGAAGTATTTTGGTAGATATAATCTGTAAAGTGTCTAGTTTAAAACATTTTAAATAAAAAAATATTTTATTTTGTTCTTGATGCAGGGAGTCAGACTGAATGTCATTCAAGCTGGTATGACCTTGGTGCCAAGTAATCAAATGTTCAATAAATCATTTAATCAATCAAACAATCAATCTTTTTTCTAACTAGACTGACTCTAAGTCAATTGCTGGACATACTGTATCAAGACAGTCCCAAAGAGACCCACAGTAATATTGCAGTCACACCCCAGTCTGAGAAGGAGGCGATACTACGTGACTGTGACAGTGATCTGATATGGATTATGAGGGAGAACCAAGCCACTCGCCAGCACGGCTTTTGAATACAGATTTGTTGGCCTTGATCATAACAAAATAGGCCCCAGAGACTGAGGTTAGAAGATGACAACGTTGTACTTTGCTCTTCCTGGACATCCGAGCCATCTTCTAGTGCCAAACCCAGGACTGAGGAGTCCAGCAAGACATCTCATGGGTCCCGAAAGCTACATCCCCAGTGCCAAACCTAGGACAAAGACGTTCACCAATACATCTAGTAGGTCCCTCCCAACTCCAAAGGGTCCACCAAGACATCTGGGCAGGTGAAACTAACAATAAGTTGTCCAGTGCAGACCCCAGCAAATACCTCTCTATTGATGAAAGCATGGCTGACATAGATGCAAACAGTACATAAGAGGAGGGCCTATGCTTTTTGGATAAAAGCTTTGGAGACTTGCCTCATCAACTCGATATATGTACCATATGGAACCATATGCAGGATCCCAAACTGTCATACCTAAGTCTGGGTTGGGCCAGAGACCAAGTGTTGTATTGGGGCTTGCTGAACAGGCTGAAGTACCACAGGGATGTAGATTTACACATGAAAATCTCTCTACATCATTGTTGCGTTTGGATGAAATGACAAAGAAGAGGATGGATTCTCTGGGACTGTGCACCAAAACCGTTTGTTTGATGTCCCTTTCTCACCATTGAAAGCTAACCATTTCTAACCATTTGAGAAATCTGCCAGAGGTACCTCAGAGGTACTGACTGAAGGAGAAAAACTTCTTGTCGGATGGAAGGATCCTTCTGATCTGAGAAATTTTGCTACGACAAAGTCACACAACCGGCTTGCATGCAGCGCTACAGCCTACAGTGTCACTATCAGTTCAAAGTTGAGCAGCTGGTCTCTAGTGCGCTGGTTTTGAGCTGGCTAGACTACAGAAATGTCATGGGTGGAGATTTTGACCTCCTCAAGCTCCGATGTGTAGTGCAGTGGTACAGTGGAGTCTGCTACAGTGGTTTGGTACCAATCCAAGTGGCCATGGAAGACAATCCTTGCCCAGCGTGGCTGTCACAGATTCAGCAAGGTTTGACAACAACTCTCACTGGCCAAACAACTCAGGGAATCGCTTCTTGAGATGCCTGTGTGTGACATGCCCACAACCTATGTGTGAAAAATGCAGACCTGCCCTTGCACATTAAATGCTTCAAAAGATTCCACAGGCTGTAAATGAACATGTACCAGTACATTAGGATAATTGGACTGGATGTAAAGGGAAAGGAATGTAAAACACAGAACATGCCTGTATGTGTCAAATATGTGGTTTGATCAGACCGGGCCATGTATGCATGTACAGTCTTTCCTCTTGAGGGTTCAGAGATCATATGCATGAAAGAGATGCTCAACTGGGAATAGTGTGGACTGACTCGTGATCCTGTATCAGCACAGTGGCGCTGCAGAGTTACACGAAGCCAGCAGCTGTGTAGACAGAGAGATACACACAACCAGCCATCCAGGCCACCATCTAAACAGCCAGACAGACACCGAAAGGCAAGCATCCAGATGAGCAGCCAGCCTACCAGTCATCCATACAGACGTACAGCCAGACAGGAAGGCAGGCAGGGTTCCATTATGTACTGGTCTGTGAGTGCTGATTGTTAGTCACTGCTGCCTGTGTCAGGATTAGCCATTGTGGACAAAGCAGAGTGGATGGGCTGAGAGCCCGAGATGATGCTGAAAACCTCTCAGTAAGCAGCAAGAGGCTGGAGCGTATTCACCGTGGACTGAATAAACATTTACGGTAGATATGCACGAACACGCTGGCTGGCAAGTACACACACAAGCAAGCAAAACACACTTGCAATCTCAGACATGCACACAAAATTGCACACTCAACATCAAAAACGCACACAGACACACGTGCACAGACACGCATACGCATGGGCGCGCGCACACACAAGTAAACAAGTAAGCAAAAACACATTCAAGTCAACAAGCAAGCACCCCCCTCTCTCTCTCTCTCTCTCTCTCTCTCTCTCTCTCTCTCTCTATCCATCTCCTTCATCCCTCCTTCCCCGGGAAAGCAGCAGGCAGGCAGGAGTGTTGGATTCGAGCCCCGTCAGAGTGGTCAGCAGTAACAGGATTAGCTGGGAGAGAGAGCGTGACGACAAGCCAGTTTGCTGCCATGCACTGTCATTATTGAAATACATTACACACTCAAAATGGAGCTACTGGAGCAAAACTGCTGTCGACTTAATTACTCCAGGAGCACTTTGTGGCCGTGGCACATTTTAATCATTTCTTCCCCCCTCCTCAGCCCACTCCGTCCACGCATTGGTTTGGGAGATGTACAAATATGTGGCGCCTCTGCGATTTCCCTCTCCTCCCTCACCGCTTCATTTTTTCACTCCTTTTTTTCGATCCATCTTTTTATCTATCACATTTTTCTATCCCATTGAAAATAGTTGGTTGCGTGTGTGCTTGGCAGTGGGTTTGTGTGCATGTGAGTGTGTGTGTGTGTTGGGGGTGGGGGTGGGCGATCAAGACAAAAATCAAGGTTGCAGGAAAATAACATTTAACAATGTACCATACAACCATAAAAACAAGAAATTGGTTGCTAGATACCTGTGTCCGTGTTAGTGAAAGCCAACCCCACCTCCATCCACACACACACCACTGGAGACCTGCTAGAGATCCCTTACTGCAGTCAATTTTTAAGGAGCACTCCTTACTTTAGGAACATTGAGCCACATTCAGAGCAATCCTGCTGCTTTTCAGCACACACCATGTTGCACTCTTCCTTGACTCACGTCAAGTTCAATTAGGCCCTAGTTCAAATCTTTCAACAAGCAAACTGTTGCGTTGGCAGCAGCACATAGACCTCCCTCTGGTTGGCTGTGCTAGACACTTTCTCAGCAGCATCACTCAAGGCTAAATGACTGTACCATATGCATTATGGATAGATTCATATTCTGCTACAGTTCACAGCCTAGAACTGTCATGCCATCTGTGGCCACCCATGACCTATGGTACTCTTGATTGGTTATACAATATGTCAAGCTCCCCAGGGGTCAGAAAGGTCAAAGTGCAGGTACATAAGATTGCAAATTGATGTTAGCCTCAGATTTGAGAAGGTTTGAGAAATAAAGGGATATGTGTGAGGACTGTTAACAACCCTGCAGACAAGGGGGAGGGGGAGAAAAAAAGAGGGAGAGTTCTGAAAATATGTAGGAATAGGTAGAGAGGGAGAAAAAAAGGCAGAGAGAAATAAATTATGAAAGACAGACAGAGAGTCCTTAGCACAATCATGCAAGCGTGAACTAAAATGCTAGCTCTGTGCAAGAGAGACACCAGGGGAAGTTGTCAGGTATTGTTAGATACAGTGCTGCATTTTTGCATCATGTAGACTACATATATATGTATTACCCACATAGAGCAGATATAGCTGTAAGTTACTGTGCTGTATAAAGTTAGCATGACACAGTGTCATTTCAAATATACCACAGGTGTGTTTCCCCACTGTCTTTTTTTCTTGGTGCAATGGAAAGGCCTCTAAAATTGCACCTAGACCACGAGACACTATAACTCTAAACTGAAAATAATACAAATGAAATTCCTCTAGCCAAAGTTCGGCCTCTAAGTATTCAATAGCAAACGCAACCCTCTCTCAGGCAGCACAGCAGGGCACATATGGTGAGGTAGTTCTATCTCATTCTAAGAAGTGCATTTATCTACTTTAGAAGTCTCTCTAGATGAGATAAATGATAGCACCTACGGTCACCAGGGAAATTAAATAGATTATTTTCTTAGTGTGCCGCAGCACAGATGGCAGAGGCACCTAGACTTCCAATTGTGTATTCATGCAATCAAGGCTGGAGAGGTGGATTACAGGATTGATTTTTTACTTTGCTTTAGTTTGCTCAAATGTTTTTCCAAGTCCAGCTACTGAATGTGGCTGCTTGCGCAGTGACACAGTTGAACTGCCGTGAGACTGTGAGGCTTGCTGTTACGCTCTAGTTCATGTCTGCATGCTCTGTCTGCTGCTCTCTGTTAGTCACTTCTGTCACTGTTTGGGAGTGGATCACTGTGGAGTCATGCACCAGTGACATCAACAGACTTAACAACTTCACAATGCTAAACAAAGATGTGAGAAAAAGAAGGTAAGTAGCAAGAAAGATTGAGAGTGTGTGGTGCAAACAAGCCCATGGGGGCACTAACTGTGAAATCACACAGAGACAAATGTGCACAATTGGAATCAAACGTGCAAGGGCAAATTGCATGGCAAACACTCGATGAAACGAACACACATGCACACACACACACACACACACACACACGTGCGAGAGCAAATGCGTGCATGTGCCTATGTGTGCACATCCACACACAAGGAAGGGAGGGAGTCTAGGGAAAGAAGGAGAAACCAATAATAGAAAAGCAGAAAAACAGATCAAAACATTCAGAAACATATGCTTTGCCATATCTATCTGATTGAAAGACTCTAAAAGGCTTTGATAGCATTAGGGAAGCCTATATGTGCATTGATTTCTCCATGCAGGGAAAGAACAAAAAACAGCTTGAAAACTCCAGACATCAGCGGGATATGAGCACTGGATGGGGAGAGAGGAAGATTTCTAAATATTCCATTGACTGAAGACTGATTTTGAATTGGTAACCATTATGTGTGAGTGAGTGTGGCCTTGTACCACAATGTCTGAGAGATGTGTATGTGTGTGTTTTTGTGCACACTATATAAATATATATGCTTGCATGTGTCTGCATCTCAGCGTTTGTCAGCTTTGAGAACTCTCCTCAACTCACCACCTTGATCATTCTCCTCCTATCCTTTCTTTGAAGTTTAACCTCAAAGAGCAGCTTCAAAGCTCCAGCCCTTACAAGAGAACATGTTGCTCCTTATGTGAGGGAAATATCAATAGGGGCCTGCCTGTGCTATTATGATTTAATGGTGATGTTATTGAATGACTGTAGTTGTGGAATTTATAATTAGTTTTGCTGGAAAATCATTACCGTTTGATTAGCTCGACCCAGGTGCTTTACTGATGCAGTACATGCTTTGCATGATTATTAGATGCATTTGTGTGGACGTGCATGTTGTGTGTGCATCGGCATTTGTGTGTGAAGTAGTGATGTGTCGGACACAAAGGAGTTGGCTCTTAGGCCGAATCCCAATTCTCATTTTCACCCCTACGGCTTCGGCTTGGCCCTTCGGCTTGGCCCTCAGAACAGAGTCACAAGGGGTAGTGGTAGAAATCTCTCCCTATGAAATGGGACAACCCTTCAAGACGCTGATACGTCATCGATGACGTTTACATAAACAGACGGGACGAGTTTGTTATCGGAGATTACTATGGCAATAATGGTATTATCACAGTGACATTTGCCGTTCATCTGATGGAGATAGAAAAGCATGGACGCTCGCGATTCGTTCACAATTTATACGTTTCACGCTACCAATCGATCAAACAAGTCATCAAATAAAAAAGACCACTGCTTCATTACCGGGCCACTTCATGACAGAATAGCGTTAGCGGTGCTCTGTAGTCTGCACTGATATTAGAGGAGCCGTAACAAGTGCAGCAACTTCGCTGCTGGACTTTAGTTATATTTCGGCGTCATATGCCATCAAAGGGGGGAAATGCGACATGGAAATATGTCAAAATGCAGGACTGTCATGCACAAATCAGCCTAAAAACAATGTTGTAACGTTAACTAGCGAGGTAGACATCGGCATACTAGCGATTTTTTGTTATGCTTGTTATAAAGAAAAGGTCTATAATACATTGAAACGACATTAAACTAAGATAATACCACGGTTAGAATATTTTTTAAATCTTTATTAACAAAGAAAATATTACATTTGTGGTTCACTTTGATGGTAGTGTAGCGTTCGCCATGATCTTCCAGTTGATTCGCAGGTCATTCTGGGAGATTTCTCCTAGCCCTCGGTTTGTAGTGTGCCCCTGAAAAATCTCCGTTTGGAGGGCCATGTAGCCCTAGCACTTCGCCCTACCCCTCGATCCCAAGAGAAATGGGACACCCCTACCCCTACACGTGAACGCGCAAAACGGAGGAGAAGGGCTAAGGGGTAGGGCCAAGGGGTGAAATGGGATTTGGCCTTAGAGTCAACTCTTTTAAGTGAACGATGGGAGCCGACACACGTCTGAGAGCCGTTTTTTTTTTTTTTGTAAATGAACAGCAGTCAACAGCAGCAGTAGCAGCAATACTTTGTTTTATATTATGTCATACAAAATAAATTGAAATATATTTCCGTATAGTGTTGTGGAATTATTTATTAGCCACTATTTCATTAATAGTGTGTTATTATTGTTATACAACAAGGATATTTATTCTTGCCATATCCCGCTTTTTAACCAGCAATATGAAGAATCTTGCTTATTTATTTCTTGTACCAAATGGAAAAGTAACTATGGTGTTACTGTGTAGAGGAAGTGACCGCAAGGATGTAACTTTACTACTGTTACTACAATTGTGATGTGCACATACCAGTCATAGGTCAAGTATTGTTTAATTTGGCTGACTTTAAAAGCTAGAGGTGCTACTGAATTAAGAGCCGTTTGGGAGCCGAAAGAGCCGGCTCTTATTGCTGAGCTGAGCCAAATGATCTGACTCACTGAAAAGAGCCGTAATTCCCATCACTAGTGTGAAGTGATATTATGTTTGTGCATCTGCATGCGAGTCAGTCGGAAAGTAATTATTGGTGGCGGCACGTGTTTGTATGTGCGTTATGTTAGTGTAAGCATGCTTGTGCTTGTCCGTGCATGTAGTATACTGTATATGCAAAATGGAGTTTGAGTGTGTTTTGCAGAGATTAGCTTTGAGTGGACTGTATATTCTGTAGCCTACCGTGAATTAATGCCAGGTCGGCAGTTCCATTGAACCACTGTTAGAGCATGCCATGTGCATGTAAATGAAGCTTCAGGAAGTAGAAAGAGGTCAGTAAATATCCCCTCCTTGGCTACATAGCTTAGGGTGGGTGCAGAATTCCCTCCCTCCCTGAACTCACACATGGCTCGAACGATTTAATTTGATGGGATAATTTTCTCAGCAGCCAAATTTATTTGCAATCAATATGTACCATCATTTGGCTGTGATCATTTCAAACTCAGACTTGCACGTTTGCAAGTAGAAAATCAATTAAATGAAGCACACTTTACTGGTACCTGGGTGAAATGAGTGGAGGAAGCCACTGTATAACAAGTCAAACAGAATTCTTAATGCAGGCCACCATTCCCAAGGTAGTGAAAGGGTTCAGTTCTATAGATGATTACTCTGTAATAGATTAGCCTACCAGCTAATGAATCTGCTTACTATCCATGTAATACTGCATGGATATTTCGATTTAGAATTACGATCTCACGATCTCTTTACATTGTTCATATACGTTTTGATTAGATTGTTTTCAAACTATGTAAGAGGCTAACATGTTCTAACATGTTCTAACATGAGTGAATGATATATAGATAGTGTGACCACATTAACACGATGCTTAACATGATGCTTCTCTTGACTCCTCAAGGATCTAAGGGCTCACATCCACACATCAAATGATGGGAGGAGAGAAGCAGCTCGTAAACATATTCCTCCAGGAAGCCATGCTGTTTTTTTTCAGAAAATAAATCAAATAAAAACCTTTTTTAGGTATACTTCATCTATCCCCACCTTGCTTGTGAAGTGTGTGTGTGTGTGTGTGTGTGTGTGTGTGTGTGTGTGTGTGTGTGTGTGTGTGTGTGTGCAAATGCATGTGCGTGCAAAGCTCCAGCCTCATACCATAAGTCATCATTACTCCTATTCTGTGAGAGGAACTCACCTGTCAGCTGGGTACAGTGATGTGTCAGGACTACTGGACGGTATAGGCAGCCTCCACAGCATAGCCTGCTTTCACTTTTCTAATTTGGAAGTTGAATTTCACAGAAGTGAAACTACAGTGAGAGGGAAAGGATATGTGCAGGACTACGTTTCTGAATGCTTTGTGGAAGTTGGTCAACCTATAAGTTTTATTTGACTCACCATCTGTTAATAATTCATCTTTACTCTGTTTGCTCTGCCTATGTTCTTTATGCTGACCAAAGTAAAGTGTTAAGAAATGTCTTGTTGCAACAGAGAAAACATTGCTCTGGCACTCAATTAGGTTACATTGAAGGACTTGTTGTTAAGACCTCAGGAACGGTCTTCAGGCAAACATACAGTATAATACAGTATAACTGTTAAAGGTGCCACCAGAAAATAGCCCATATCAATATCAATATCAAAAACTAGCCTATAAACCACTCTGGTCCCAACACTGGACTCCGCCTCCTGAGTTTGTGAACCACTGGTTTATACTGATTGCAAATGTCACGGTAGATGAAGTCAGAGATTGATAGGTCTTCATGCCAGAGTGTCTCTCCCGTTGTACGAGGCTGCTCCACCATGCAGTGAGAGCTGTCACTTTTCCTAACTGTCTCTCAGTGTCAGAAGAGATTAAAAACAAGGAGACAGGCTGATGGATGTCACCGCTATTATGCTAGTGAGTACTCCAGTAGGCCAGTTGAAGATAATGCACTGTCAGATGCAGATTAATGCTTAAAGTCAAATCAAAATGGGAAATATACTTTATAAACTATTTGCTAATAGAATCAGACAATCAGCAGTTTTTACAATATTGTAAATAGTTATGTCTCAAAGTCCATTTAATCTATTACGTATCACTGTTGAAAATATGTGATATGTCACGTGGTAATGCAGATATGGAATAACTCTTCATATGAAATGGCTTCAGTGAGTCAGCAAAGATATTACCTATGTGCACTCTATGTATTTTGATCACTCCTCTTTAACAAGGGTTTTCATAGATAGTGCAGCAGACAGAGCTGACCCTCATGTGCAGGCTGTCAGACCTCCCTATTCTCAAAACTTGTAAAGACTAAGAAGAATATTCATACATGATTTTGTATCCAGCAAATACAATATTCACATACTATGCCCCGCTTTCTATATAAGACCTTGGCTCTGTCTGGGCCCCTTATGGCTTTGTGTGTTCAGCCATTTCTGTATATTGATATCACTAGCCTGGCATGACAGTAGTTCTTTTGGGTTTTCTCACTGTGTGCAGTGGATCTACAGGAAATACCTCTGCATTTTCAGCCGTTGGGTGATCTCAATTAGAGATATGGGAGATAGAGAGAGAGCGAGAGAGAGAGCGAGGGGACGAGACAGAGAGTTCAGCTGAAATGCACTGATTGTGTTTGCTCTGAGGTATACGCTCTCTTCGCTCCATCGCTGCTGGGTTGTCTCTGATCTGATAGGTCAGGAAGCAAGACTTCCCGACCCCTGGGAGTGAGGGTTAGCCGTGACCAATCAAAAACATACCCTGAGGTGTGGGGCAGGAGGCTGTGGTCATGGTGGTGGTGTGGCATTACATTCACTGAAATGTCTATATCACCTCTATTAAATCTTTGGAGGCAATTTGGATGGGCAAAATTGTCTTTAATAGAGATGGACATTGCCAGAGGGGACAAACCCTGTTCAGGTAACATAATGATAGCCAATCTCTGGACTCCCTATTTCATGCCATTCATTGTATTCAATGTAATTACCTCCATAGTAGAGTAAACGTATATTACTATTACTGAACACTTCTCGAGCTCATACTAGCAATTTAATTTAATAGCCACTTTTGAGAAATGTATAGTTTTGTTTCTACAGTATTTATTCAGTTCCAATATGAACTCTGAGCCATTCTGCTCACAAAAATATAAAACGCTGAGACGCCGACATTCATTCTGTCTACTGATACTCAGCAAAGTGAATTACAGTCCATCTATATGAACAGTGTAACGTCTCCAAGGTCAAACACACAGGTGCTATTACATTATTGATTTTTCTATGTGTACAAGAGGGAAAGAGAAGAATGTACGCGTTTGCCGGTATGACACTGTGTCAGTTGTATTGAACAAACAAGCTTAATGGCGTCCGGAACATGAAACAAAATCTGTCCCGGACCGGTGTCTAGGAGAAAGACAAGGTAGTCAGAATGAGCCTATTTGACAGTTTGTCAGAAATTGGTAACTTTTTCAATGCTACGATTTAATTTCGTCCCACAGATTTGAATTTTTATATGATGGCTCTATATTGAAAGGCAGTAACAACAACAGCAACTCAATGAAATAATAATAATGATAATTAGAAGAAGAAAACAATCATAAGAATAAAATCATTTATTTGTGTAGTACTTTTCACAACATTGAAAAAACAGAAAAAAATGATCAAATCAACAGTAAACACAAAATAATCTATGCGAAAAGCAAAAAACAAAAGAAAAACGTAACAGGCAGTTCAAGGACCAGGACAATTAAAGTTGCCTTTTCCAACATTTGTAAAAATAAAATAAAATAAAATAAGAAATCTGTTTTATGTTTTAGGAAAACAACTGCATAGCCTGAGCTTTTGTGGATTTCAGATGGCGCCTGGCAGAGGCAGCTCTGCAGGGATCGCCTTCACCTCCGCTTTCATCTGTCATCTGTATGACAATAGATGATATAGGTGGACAGCTTAATAACAACCAATAAACTACTTTACTTTTTTTAAGTACACAGGAGTGGTTGCCCTCAAGTATTTTATATCCCAATTTGTTCAAAAGTTTAAGTTAACTTTATTTACACAAAATAACAGTGTACTGAGCCCCTAGTTTTCTCCACTGGGCTGGAGAGTGAAAATGTGATGTTTGTAGATAAAATGTCCAAGTGAAAGCAGGTAAAGAGTAGTCTGCAACATTCTCTAAAAAATATAGTTTTGACTAATAAAATTAGCTGATCTTTTCCGAAAAGCTTGAATGTAAAGGACAGTTTGGATATTGTGATGAAGATTACAACAAAATCTTCCATTTACAATTGGCTTTTCTACAATCTCACTCACAGAAGGGAGATTTGGGAGATCAGCCCTGGCAATGGTTCTTAACTTTTTGGTCTTAAAGGCAACAGCATCAAAAAATAGGAAAGTGCAATTAAAATGATCAACTAACCTGATTATTGAGCAGAAGCACTAGAATAGTGTCAGAAGTGCTTCTCAGAAAAGCGACTGACGATTTGCTAGCAGAAGCAGGGAACGGAGAGGCACAGCGTGTGTCAAAATGGCCTCACGGTCAGATACACAGATTTATTTAAGTGCAGATTTAATTGGGGTGAAACAGAAAGACAATACCAAGTCAAGCGTATGCCCCTTTAAAATCGGTAGATTATCTGACAAACTGAGCTAAATTAACCATCTCAAGATTGATGAAATCAGTCACAAGTAGCAAATATGGATGTAAGTATCCCCTATTGTTAGAGTTCAAATTTTGGTGTAATAACTGTCAGTAGTTCAGATATTCAACAATGAATTCACTATTTATCTTACACTGGGATACAGAGTAAGTTGGTCTTACCATTACATTACATTACAGTCATTTAGCAGACTTATAAAGGTGACACTATGTGGGGATCGAACCCACAACCCTGAGACTCTCACGCTCTACCGACTGAGCTGTCCGGGAGGTTATAAAAGGAGATGGGAGAGTATTTGAAACCAGTTCTGTGAATAACTGCTTCTCTACCACCAACACCACATAGGCTGGTGGAAGCAATGCTAGTCCACACTGCCCAAAGGCCCCACCCACCCATACCATCACCATATTGCGAAAGTAGGTCATGACAGGATGGTATCAAAGCGGCATATAGAAAAGAAAAGAAAGTGAATTGTGGTAGCAGCAAGCATGTCTAAGTTAATGTTGTCCATGCTTTGTGGTACTAACTTCAGCTGCTTGACAAAATGGGGTTGTCAGTCTCTGCTATAGGCTTGTGTGCTGATAGCTAATGTGATAACAGCCAGCTAACCTGTTTCTGGTGACAAGCTAAAGCAATACTCCAGCAGTCTCCTTCATCCACTCCAGGAAAGTCAAACTACAGACAACCTTTTCTTCCAATCCCCTTCTCATTGTAGCCTATTTGCTTAGCAATATAATGCGACATCTCAACTAAACGACTGCTGACACTTGGCGTGTATCAAGTGTCAATTGACTTGTTAGAGTGGAATGAACCAACATGGTCAGTAGGCCGGGGTGGGATTTCAGATCTGTTTAGTGCCATAATCACACTAAATCTTTCAGCTCATATTACAACCATGACTGAATTACTTTGTGGACACTTGCAGATGTTCGCTACATGTGACTAAATAACTATAAAAAAGGGTGAAATTGAAAAAAAGCTCATACATTTGTTCAAACAATACTACAGTTAAATTTATAATCAGTCAAGTTGTTGTAAAGTAGTGTTATATGCTATATCTTAGAAACAAAAAAAGGAAAATGGGAAGTTATTTTTTATAATTTCTTATTTATGTACCTTTACTGTAATTATTCATTAATCTTAAGATTCTATACATATTATTTGTGTCCAACCTTAATTATATAATCTCACTCTTTCATTGTTTGTTGGTGCATTGATTTGTATTAATAACTAAAATGAGTTATTATTAAAGTATGTATGCTAACCCCACATTCACACAGCGAGGCAACCCATTCATTTCCTAGCTTCCTTGTTTCCCTGGTGATGCGATTTTCCTTCAATAGTTCAATAGTTCCACGTGGTAAATGCAAAATGGATGAGAAGTGGATTATGGAGCTTCCCAGTTCTCTACAACTTTTATTTGAAAGACTACAAGAATAACTGTCTCAAAAAGGATGGTTGGAGAATTGTTGCACTCATCTTTGAGGTCGATATATGAAATTGGCTGTTCAGTGATGTTCAGGGCATCTGTGGGTGTATACCTTGCTGTGGGCCCGGCCTGTGGTGAGCTGGGTTAGCTGTACCACAGCCACAGCGCACAGCAATGTCAGAAAGCAGTAAGAAAAGAAAGAACAGCTAAAGCTAAACAAGCTGCAGAAAAGACCCGATCAAAAACACGGGTGAACATTGACATTTCTTATTTTAACTGCAGATTGCCCGGGCCCTGCCATCTGCTTCTTCAAGCCCTGTGGTGGCTCTGAGGATGCCGGTTACCTCAGCATCTGGCTAGAAGCTGTTTCAAAGTAGACAGGTAGACAGCCCATCAAGATGAGTGACAAGTGTTGAAGGCATGAACCAGCCCAACCGAGGTGGGGAGGAGGCTGACTCAAGGCAACAAGTTGTATACATATTGTGGCTTTGAAGATTTTGAAGTATTACAGAACTGTTACTTTGGGAATGAAGGTCAATATTCTACGTCTCGTTTAAGTTGTAATACAGAAAAAAGCTGCATACTCCTCTAGTCATTTGCCATGACATTTATTATTACGCAACAATGTTTCAACTATTGAAACTGCTAGTAGGAAATATAGTAGTAGGAAATATAGGCCCAGTGGACACTGGAGAAAAAATGTGTGGTTTGATCGTTATCCTGACCCAATTCCATTTTTAAAAGCGAAAATCAGCCCAGCGTGCAGGTTAAATGTTCAGCAGCAGTATTTATAATGCTTCCTAATTAGGATAGACCATCATACACACACACACACACACACACACACACACACACAGTAGCAACTTATTTACTGTTCTCTGTTTTATTATGGATATTATACGTCTTTAAAATGTGCAATTAATTACATTAATTCCACCTTGGTAAACCAACCGACTTTAAAATGGTAGCAATTGTCAACATCAATTTAAACCCAGGTTATTGGCTATAATTATCATGGGTAAGGGCCGGCCTTTTTCTGCTATCCCTCGGGTGGCATACTGGCAGGGGCTGGCCCCAATTTCTGTTAACGGCAGGTGATCTAGACAGAGGGGGAGCCCTTACAGTTTTATGGTTGGACCATTAAGAAACACACTACAAGTACCCATTGTGAAAGTACCATAGCAGAAAGACACACAAACAGACTAACATAATATATGATGTCAACAATGCTAGGTGGACAGTGTCATCATGGATTGTTACAAGAGCGAAGAACTGTGAATGTGTAGCATGTTTTTAAAAAAGGTTGAGAAAGGTCGAGTGGTTGTTGAAATGCACGTGTTGAATGCGCCTCATTTTTGCAATATGACGTATGAGCATGTGTGTATAGGTGTGTGGATTTCTGTGTGCCTGTCTGTGCAGATGCAGAACCAGCACTCACCCTGCTCATGGGTCACCACAGTGTGTCTGCACATATTCATGTGAGTACACTTATGCACAGCTTATGCTCAATTCAGTCTTTGAACATATCCATAGCCATATTATACATAATACATAATACATAATACACGGTTGGATGATGTGAGAGAGGCACCTAGGTCCTTAGATACTCCCGGTACATGTCTACACCCCATACTTTGTTGTGCAATGGGTTTTTTTTGTATGATTGCAGGGCTCAGAACAATCAGTGCAAAGGAATTCACTTCAATTTGATCATTGGCTGTGTTCCTTAAGCCCTGGACTACTCATGATGCCTTGGAGTCTCAGTACTCATACTGTAAAGGTATTTCTGTATTTTTGAAACAGCATTATGGTTTATACATATTTAAACTCAATTATATACTCAAGGGATTTGACAACTGAAATCAAGGTAAATTGTATCCCCATGCTCTCTGCACTGGCAGTGGTGGCATTTTCATCAGTGCAAGAACTGGTGAATAGTGGTTGTTTACTTCATTGTCATTTGGCTCTGTTGTATCTAAAAGGGCCACCTGCTGGTTTGAGTAGGGGTGGAAAGCTTTCCAGGGTGCTCCGCATAATTGCCATTGGGGGGCTGGCAAATAACAGCGTGCTATTTCACAGGCGCACAGCCCCGCCACTATAATAAGCCAGCGTTGTTTGTTCTTTAGAGAAGGTCAGGGCTAATTTAGGAAATTTTGGTGAGAGAGTGAGGTGGTGAAGGGGTGAGTAGGGGAGAAGGGGGGCGGGGGAGAAGCGGGAGGGGGGGTGGTGGCAGACAGGAATTCAATGGGAAAGGGGATGTTAGTTAGGTTGCTATGGTGGTGGGTGGCATGGGGGAGCATAGGGCTGCACTGTCACTGATAAGGCAAGAAAAACAAGACAGTGCAAACACACACACATTTAGTACGTGTGTGTGTGTGTGTGTGTGTGTGTGTGTGTGTGTGACTGACAGACGTTCACACGCATACATGCAAGTTAACATACATGCACCAAAAAAGCTTTGCCTTTAGCTAATGGTGTCAGGAGCCCACTGTAGGGCTTCCCTGGTGACATGATCCACAGAGCCATTTATACTCACATGTGTTATGTGTTATGTGTGTTATGTGATTGTGTGTGTGTGTGTGGGGGGGGGGGGAAGGGGGGGTGTAGTAGAGCCTTAGGGGGCTCTTCTGTCAAAAAGGTGTTTTGACTCTAATTAGTAACATGTATCTCTGCATCACAGCCAGGGTAACACCCGCCAAGCGCCAAATGCTGGGAAAACTTGTCTTTGGCGGATAAATCAATAAGGGTCACCCGCCAGACTGGCTGGTAGCTTTTGGAAATGATAATGGTTGAATGCCGTGGTATTAGCCTGCTCTCAATCTTTGTCCCTGCTGGCAACCATACAGCCTCTCTGATGCAGAGCCATGGTGTTGCTTTGATTTCATTTTCTCAGGGTCAAACAGGCTTCTGACTGGCTGCTTGTTATTAGTGATGTGTCGTACACGAAGGAGTTGGCTCTTAGAGCCGGCTCTTTTAAGTGAACGATGGGAGCCGACACACGTCTGAGAGCCGTTTTGTTTTTTCTGTAAATTAATACAAACCAGAATTATAGGATGAGCCTATGATTTATAAGTTGAATATAATAATAAAAAAACATCTTACTTGTTTGGTAATAGTACTTTAGATCCAAATCCAGAAAGAATAATGAGATTTTTTACACCGGAATTTAAAACAAATTCAAAATAAAAGCCCACAAATAACCAAACACTTCATACAAAATAAGAGTCTTAGATGACAAATGCCCAACACATCGCCGCTTGTGATGGGCGGCAGGAGCAATTGTGATGTGCACATACCAATCATAGGTCAAATATTGCTTGATTTGGCTGACTGTAAAAAGCTAGAAGTGCTACTGAATTAAGAGGCGTTTGGGAGGCGAAAGAGCCAAATGATCTGACTCACTGAAAAGAGCCGTAATTCCCATCACTACTTGTTATGCTGCTCTACACAAAGAGGTAGTGTCTAAACTTCTATTTCACCACAGTTTGGATGGCTTATTAGCCTAACGTTAGGAGACATTTAACATTATTCCCATGTGGCGACACAGAGCAGGTGTGAGGCCACCAAAAAGAAAAAAATGAAGACGAGAACAAAAAGATCCATAGTATGAGTGAGAGAGCAACTTTTAAATACTGAATGCTTAACACAGTACCTGATTCTATAATAGCAGTGAAAACAGTTAGGGAGACATATTTCTATGAAAAATGATATTGCTTTTTTTTGCCTGGTAAAAAAATATTCTTGGCGAGTCATTTTTTTATAGTTAGTGATGATTGAGCTCTTTGATGTCTCATTATATAACATGTTCTGTACACTAATTCCATTCTGGGTATCAAATGACAGAGAGAGGTGGGCTTGTGATTGCAAGGTTTAAATCCCTGGACACAAAAATCCAGGTTGTTGAGGTACCGTTAACCATGAATACTCAGCGGTCAACAGTGTAAGACTGTGGGTGCACTGGACAGCACACGTGTGAATGGGTACATGACTGTGAAGCAGGGTGTGACCTTGTGTAAAGATTTATATTACCACCATATCACCATAGACATGTGAGTAAGAAGTGGATGTTTCTATTACCAAGTAACCTCAACCTTCACAGCCTGTCAAATTTGCACTATTGACCAACTAACTAAGTGTTTTTGGATTTAGAATATCTCACTCATTTCCCTTGGCCATTTTCTCTCTAGCTAGCTTGTGTAGCAATGTGTGTAACGGCACACCAGCAGGTAATGTCGTGAGCAGGCAATGTAAGAAGTTTGGCTGACACAACTTCATTGAATGTCCTCAGACGAACAAAGGGCTGATCTCTTTATTATTTTAGCTAAAATCAGAATGGAATATTACAGACATTGGATAGTTTCTTTAATGAAATATGAGCTTTTAGCACAGTTAATAGTGACATCCTGCTTAATCACTGCATTATTCACTCATCCATTATAACATGATTGATTTTTTTCTTTGGGAATCTATGGGACTAGTTGGCTTTTTGCACCTCTCTATGTCTACAGTTACACGATGTTTGAGATCCAATCATTAGGATCTGATGTTATGAGACACACTTGGCCTGTGGCTGTACGCATTTATGTTTTCAGTCTGTTTCATGCCACGTCTTTACATTGTTCTAACATGTTCTAACATTGTTCTAACATGTTCTAACATGAGTGAATGATATATAGATACAAAGTGACCACATTAACACAACCTGTTTACAATACTGGAACAAGGGCTTGATTATGATGCTTCTCTTGACTCCTCAAGGATCTAAAGGCTCACATCCACACAGCGGCAGTTGAAGGCCAAATGATGGGAGGAGAGAAGCAGCTCGTAAACATATTCCTCCAGGAAGCCATGCTGGGGTTTTTTTTTTCAGAAAATAAATCAAATAAAAATACTTTTAGGTACACTTCATCTCTCAAATATCCCCATCTTGCTTGTGAAGCGTGTGTGTGTGTGTGTGCTTGAAGTGTGTGTCATCATTATCGTAGTAGAGTAGCGTAAAAGCAGAACTGAGGAGGGGAATATGATGAGTCACAGATGGGGTCTGTGTAGATAGCATGTTGCAGAACTGTTGAGCCTGTTGAGCCAGGTTTCTCATCTGTCATCTAATGCAGCATTTTATATTTTGTCAATGTATAATAGCAGCACATGTGATGGCATCACTGCATTTGTTTATGTTTGTTTCCTTGGTATTTTTTCATCTCTTCAATTTATAAAGTTGAAGCCTGAGTATATGACAGTTTTAGATGTAAATTGCCTGTTAACAACATTGTGGTGAGTGTAATGTACTGTACATTGAGAGTCGTGTGTGTTTATATCCAATTATATCACATTGGCTGATCCAATTGAGCTCTATATTTCACTCTGTAATAGTTTGATATCATGAGTTCTTGCCAAGGAAAAATCCATAAGCACATAAGCCCACAATCCATATCAGTGGCCGCCTCTGCAATAAACAGTACCAACAAGAATAATGTTGCCATATGAATGAAGCTACGCCAACAATATATTCTACCGTTCATTCGTAAGTAGGTGTAACGTTCAACATCTACTCAAACAAACACAAACATTTTATTATTGCACTGTAAAAATGTATATGAAAACAGCTTTGGAAACTGTTACGATCTGCAGGTAGCAGCCCCAGACGTCGCCTCAACTTTCATTTTGGCACTATATTTATTATAAATGTTTGTTACTAAGATTTATCCTATGTTTCCTCAACAATATAAAGAGGAAGACGATGCATTTTGATTGAGGTGAAAGATTTTTAAAATGGATGAAAAGATAATTATGTTGCATAACTTGCCAATTATTTACTCCAGTTACAAATGCAGCTGAACAGAATGGTCCTGTATTGCTGAATGGGTAGAGCAGGGCATTAACACTGCCAGAGGTTTGATTCCCGCTGGAGGCACCCTTGCTAAAAAAAAACAACAATGAAAAACAATGGTTGAAAAACATGGTGTTGTAAGGCACTTTGGATAAGTGCATCTGCCAAATGGCCTATGATACACATATGATATGACAGTGATACACATCAACATGTACATGTGCATGACAATGTAGTATTTATCACATCCGGTTGAGGCATGATGCAGGAAAATGCAAAAGAAATTGAGCAATGGTTGCAAACTGTTGTAAACTACTTAGGAAGTTAATGAACACACTGCCGTGGTTTGAGCTCTTTTTGTCACATCCTGATGTCATATCCATGTGAAGCAACTGTCGAAGGCTAAACGTATCTCCTTACCCTCATGGATGGTCCGTCCACATGCTTGTTGTTCTGTATTGTGCTACAGTAGCTCACTCTCCACAGTCAACATGGCATTTAAATTCACCACAGAGAACAGCCTTCCTCTAGAACTAATTAACAATACAACAACATATTGCCCTGCATTTCCCTGCGGTTTATCACTCCATGCACAGCACTGTCATTAGAGCACAGGACAAAGCAGCAGCGGAGAGAGGAGGCAATTACCTGAAAATTGGTTTCATTACAAATAAAAAAAAAAACTGACAGAGATAGCTTGAGAAAGCATTACATTTTGCTCTGAAGGAGCGAAAGAAAGTGGCTTTGATACGAGGTAATATGGGCATGAGATAGAACGAGCCTCTTCTGTGTTTGCATGATAGGTAATTTGCTCTTATTAGGGGTCATTTTGCCATTTATAATTACCCACGATAAACTCTCCCAGATCTCTACTCAGAAAGAAAGCTCCTGCTGGAGAAGTCAATAGAAGGACCCTGCTCTCTCCAGCTGAGGTTGTGGAGTATGGGCAGATTGAGTGATAAATGATCTTGCCATTGCCAAGGCTGTGACCACTAACATAATGGTCAAATAGGACCGTTGAGTGACAAATGGTGTTTGCAATGAGATGTCAACTTTTTAGGTTTGAAGGCAGTTCTCGTTTGTTTGTTTGTCAGTATGTGCGGCATTGTGAAATGAGATTGAAGTAAAGATTTGACTGTGTGGAAAACATCTAAGATGCTATAGTGTAGACGATGTAGAAACTACAGTTTCATTACATGCTCAACAAACTAGTGTACAGTATCTGTTCACAGCAGTCAGCATAGCAGGCCAAAGATTGTAGTGTAATAAAAAGTGTGGCATCACTGTTACACACAGGACTTTACAGTAGTTAAGGAAGATAAATCAATTTTGAGCTTGACAATGAATCCATAAACATTTACTAAAGACCCCCATACCTTTTCTTCTCTGAATAAATTAAAATAAGCTCTTAAAAAAAATAAGGCGAATAATAACAAGTTCCTTATCTTTACCGCCGGTGGCAACAAACTGTAAGAGAATAATGGAAAGTGAGGGGATATAATTAAGTGAGAGAAAGAGAGGCGAGTGAGAGAGATGCACACACACACACACACATATAGAGAGAGAGACAGAAAGAGAGAGAGATGAGAAAACAGACTGAAAGAGAGACACAGAAAGACAGCAGGCACATGAACATAAAAGGAAGAGAGAGAGAGAGGAGAGCGAGAGATGGGATAGGGAGAGGCATCTGAAAGGGAGATAAAGAAAGATTGCAGAAAAATGAAAATAAGAAAAAGTGGGCAGTAGGTGAGAGAAAGAGAAAGGAGGTAGGGGAGAGTTGCATAGCTCCCCAGATAAACACAGTTTAGCTCTGTGTTATCGTAGTGTAGTTCAGCCAGCCTCGGCAATTTGAATCAATATAGGCTTTTGGCAAACAAACAGCAATACACAGGAGCTTTTTCCAACTAAATGAATAGTTTTGGGATAATCACATGCAGGTATCCTTTGGCTAGCAAAAAAATAAATGTAGATACAAATGCCGAAACATATGGGAAAGTATTCCCGTTTGGAATGAAAATCGGAATTTCAATGAAAGAATCCACTCAAAAGATTTGCAGTTGATGGGTGGTTGCGTGTTGGTTTCCCCTGTGGTGGATTCCCACATTAAGCCTCTAACTCAAACATTGTGCTTACAGTATGTTGGCTGCCCATCATACACACACATAGACAAACACACACACACACACAGAAATGCACAGAAAAAGACACTCACACTGACACAGACAAACAGAGGGAGACACACACATACGTACACACAAGTGTTTATGATGTAGTTCATGATGTACTGAAGCACCTCAGACTGTGTTTCCTAGTGCGAGAGGTGTTGAGCCCCCCTGGTGTTCAGCTCTGTAGTGTGAGGACAGACTCTACAGGACTAGGCCTGCTTTCATAACCCACTTCAAAAGCTTCCTGGATATTTACCTCTGTGTGTATCCCCCTCATCCCTCCTGCCCTCTACCAGCTTGTCTCCTCCCTCCCCCACACCCTCCTTTCCTTCTCTCACCTTTACATTTTACTCGCATAACCTTCCTCGATTCTTCTTTACCTCCCTGCAATCCTTCCCTCTCTGCGTTCCTCCTCTCATTCCCTCTGTTCCTTCCTCCTCTTCCCTCTTACTGCCCTTGTCTCGCTTCTCCTCTACCAGAGAGAGAGGATAAGTTCCTGCTGTCAAGAGGAATGATGCTCGTAAACAAATTAGGGTGGGAGCTTTGTAATGGAGCCACAGCAACACTGGAACTACGCCAGGTAGAGAACTACAGTACCCATGACCACAGCAGCATTTTGGAGGAGGATAATGGTGATACTTAGGGGGCTGGGGTACTGTGAATCCTCGTATAGATGTATATTGGCGCAAAATGCTTTGCTAGTACTTCACACTAACAATGCTTTCACAAGCAGTCTCACACACTACACTCTGTTCCTCAGCTCAGCCAAAATCCATGAAACACTTACTTGATTGCTTGAGAGGCAGAGCCTTTACAGTGATATTGCAGTTAATTGGATTCATTTGCATGGTGTTTGGTTCGGTGTCTGTTTGTCCTCAGTCAAGTGGAACACCGAGTCCTTGAACTCTAATTGTCTCCTGCACCTTACTGCTAATTCCGTACATTTTAGCTGTGTTTTCTTAGGAGGGTAGTGGAAGTGGTGTTGTGAAATATTAAATAAACTCTAGTAACCTATATTAAGGGGATCGTAGATGTGTAACAATCAGAAAAGTAAGTTTGTGATTGGAAGGTTGCCAGTGTGAATCCTGCGACTAGCTGTTGGCAGGAGAATGTATCCACCTGCACTCTCCCTGAAGTCTGAGAGGTGCCAAACCAAACCACTGGATCTGCACAGTGGTAAAAAGTACAAGACTGTAGTTGTCGTGTGCAAGTCTCAGTTGTGTGTGTACAGTATGTGTGTGTGTGTGTGTGTGCATGTGTGTGTGTCACTACATAAGGGTTTTCAGTCTTCAGTCTCTTGAGCCAAATGCTACAATACAGCCACTTAAAATAAATCTTTTAAAGGAATGGAGGGAAGAGATGCCTTCTCACCACCCTCCCTGTCTGAGTGCGGTCACTAACTTGATCAGAGGCATCTGAGAGCCAGCAGGGACCCAGAGGCAAGGTGTTTTAGTGATGGATCACAGTGGGGTGGGGGCCAAGGGGCCCGATACTGTCAGGCCATCCTGATGGTCTAAAACAGCAGATCTGAAGGAGTGATGTGGAAGGAGCAGACTATGTGTCCTAATGGGATCCTAGATCTGCACTATCTTGGAGCCTTTATGTCCCTGCAGCAGGCCTGATACCAAACACCAGTGGATCAATCGATGGCAATGCTTTGCCTCCCCTTCCCTTGCTTCCTTCCCTCAGGCTGTCACAATGTGTTCAAACCACAGCCCTGTTTTGACAGTATCTGGCTACAAAATAGCTCCACTCCATTGCAGGGCGATGGCAATGTAATTGTTGGTTATTTGTGGAAGTGTATTATTTCATGTACAGGCAGTAGGTTTTATTATACAGAAGGTTTAAGGGTCATTTGAGGTGGGATGTCACATCCCACGTTACAATTTCTTGTTACTGAACAATTCACAAACCATTTACATGTGGGGCACAAAATCAATTAATGATAAAAATCATAATTAATATTCAGATTATATTCATATATCAAAAAATTACAGTGACATCTTGGAGCAAAAGATATAAAAATCAAATCCTAACTAATAATTCACTGAGCTTCATGGATTCTGTCTAATCTTAAGAGTAAAGCATAATAATAGCATATTTTTGTAATAAGAATTAGAAACACTTTATAAGTATATACCAGTTATCGACACGTCACTCATTGATTGCAATTAATTTTGATTTCAAGCTTTCTCTCTCCCCCTCAAGGAACCCTTCTGGGATATTTTCTTTGGTGAGGAACCCCAATGTGGTTACAAGCTGCCTTTTGATCTCAGAGGAGCCCCCAATGAACCCTTTTTTTTAAGAGTGTATATTGTCCAACATCATTCCCCAAGTAATATTCTCTGGCTCTATCACTCTCTCATTCACTCTTTCTCCTCCCTGCCCTATCCATAATGTCAGATGACTAGATTGGATTTTCCAGGGTGCATTCCTTCTATACCAGTGGGACCGTATCTTCCCAAGTCATCCATTCATGAGATGATGCTTCAGATAGATTCCTCTTCTTCCAGGGCCCGTGTCTGTCCCAGCTCCCATTATGTGCCCCCAAGGCCCTAAATGTAATATAATATTCCTACAGTCCCAGAGTCACTTCCATCCCCAAACCCTCAACTGCAGGCTCCAAATCTTCCATCGCATTTTAGAATGTATTGGGTTGGCTTGGTCCCAGAGTCATAAAATGTGGTCTACATATTTAGACAGTGCCAATGTGAATAAGAGAACACTTTTCAACAAAATGTCAAAAATACATGGCCATCAATGGCTACAATGTTTTCTTAATTATTGAAAAGTTTATATTTAAAAGATGCAGGGTGACGCAAGGAGCAGCTCTACAGCTCTTTGTACTGCTCACACCAACTGCTCACGCTTGCATTGTTTAGATGGTCAGTTTACCAAAAGGGACTGCCTCAGATGAATTGCATTTTTTTCCACACCGACTACATTCACTTCACTGGGTTTGTTTATTATGCCCCTCTGCCTGTAAGGGCATGGGCGTTGGTGAGGTAAATTTGTGGGAGCCAGAGGATGGTCCATTTGCTCGAAGCTCTCAAGGAGAGAGTTGGTGTCAGAGGAGTCTGTGAAGACAAAGCATTGTGAGTGTAAGACATGCTCACTGAGCCCAAACCACAACCTGTACACATTAATCTTCAGCCATGTGTGTGCAAACAATAACGCACATTCACACACATATGTACACACTCAGACACATGCACATTCACACAGAATCTACCTCAGCTAGATAGGCAAGCGGCTGAGCCACCAACGCACACCAATGCTCATACTAACACACATGCATGCACTCCCTCCACCTCCCCACCCCAAACACAATACACACACACACATACAAACACACAAACAGGAACATTCCAGCTATGGACACTCATGAGTTATTGCTTTCCTTCCTTTTCATTTTGCCTTTGAGAAAACAGAAGTTGTAGGGCAGTGTCTAACACTGCTTGGTAAAGTAGGAAGTCATCTGCATAAGATGGGGTGATCCGTGTTGTGGCAACTTAAAACTAATGGCATGTGATGCCCAGCTGTTGGCTCTGTGCAAATCTGTTGCAGCCATCTGTTTTGCCTTGCTAGTTTAAATGTTTTCAATTCAACAGCGACAAGCATCTTAAAAGAGCTGTGTACGCCATTAAATGTTTACAGTAACTTTTGTAGAGAGCTAAGAGATTTTCCCGCGCTATCGTAGAAAGTTCAGTTAAAATGTTGTTACACGCCAGTCGCAGCTAGATCAATGATTCAATAACGGCCATGATAGAGGCTAATCTATATTTGATAAATGCTGTTTTGCATTTGGAAAAGGTCACGAGTCAACGCTCCAAATCAATTGACAATTTGCAGAGAGCATTTTCCTTCACACTGATATACCCACTTGATTTGAGTTTCATTTTGTGGCTCATATTCACCAACTTTAAAACTTAACCTAAATCTTACCGCCATTGAAATTATTGACTTTGTATTTGTCTCTGTCTTTGTCTCTGTTTTTGAATTAGGATGGTCTCTGCTAAGGCTTTGAAATAATACAGTGACTGTACTGTATTATTTCACTCTAATTTTAGAATAACTATCTGTAATGATCAATGTAATTAACGATCTGTATTGTAACAAGAAGACAAATCTGTAAATGCTCTTATGACAATGATTGTGAATGATAATGACTTTGTGGATTTTCAGAGTTGTGTTTGTTTTAAATCTTAACACCCATATGGTATTTATTTCTTATCGTTAACAGGTATGGACCAGAAAATGTTCCAGCATTGTTTTTTCACTTTCACCTCAAAGATGGTCCATTCATTCATTCATTCCATTCATTGTCAGAGAAAATCGTCGGGAGACACTTGCCTCTCCATACAGGATTTCTACCTGCCAAAGCTTTATGTTCCCAATTTAAGACCATACTATCCCTCATCATAGTAATAACAAATGATTACTTTGTAGAAAAAGTAACTATGATTCTTTACAGTACACAATAATTTGATTTACTCCATCATGTCATTTTAGTCTTCCAGCCTCCATTGTGCATGCCCACACGGTGGCTTCAGTCCACCAAGGTTTTATAGTAATATATATGTTTCTTGTCTCCCTCTTCCTACTCCTCCTTAGTCTCAAAGAGATCTCTGATCCTTCGTCATGATGCTTTTAGAACCAAACACAGAGATGAAAGGAAATATACTGAGCGGCAGGCGTAAACATGCTCTGCCCTCCCACAAAGGAGCTGCTGTGGCTGTACTGGTTACCACCCGGGTGAGTGTAAAAGCCATCTCCAACATGCAGCTATGCATTGCAAAGCAGCTTCTCTCCCCATAGTTAACGAGATGTTCTTGGTCAGTTAATCAGGTTTGATTAGAGTAGAATAAGCCATGTTATGGTCAGAGCAGGGGCTAGGAATTCTGGGCCCTCTGACAAAGTGTGACAAGCAATTTTGAACCTCTAGGAATTACCAGTTTTCCCCCACTGACATCCCCTTGACATCGTACTGTGTATGTTATGAGAATCACCACAGCAGCATCTTCACCAAAGTTTGGGGTTTTTGCTGTACATTAGCTCTTACTATGGTTGGGCAACATATCAATCTTACATGGACACTGGTTAAAAATGTGTCATCATTCATCTTTTCATGGAGATTGTGGACATTATGATACTGTAAATCATAATAGCCTGCAACCCAGAATTTACATTGATAACTTCATAGCCATTCCCATTCACTGTTGTCATCCAACTTATCACCCAAGTCATTGTGTCAAATTCCATATGAACTTAAAAGCTAAAAAATTCATGGGTTATCACCTTACTTGAGTGCATTGCAGAGAACAGCCATAGAGACTGACCTATGTTGCCTTCAAGTGTTGTTGGAAATATCATAATTAGTGTGATTTGAGCACACATGAATGATTCAAACAAAGTGGTAAATTCAACTGGGAAAATAGATTTTCTTTGTTGCCAAGCAGTGATATGTAGGGGGCAGAGAGTATTGAGGTATATTGATGGTAAACAATAATGCATTATTGTTTGGCATTTTATGTAAATACTTATCATTGTTGTAAATTTTCTATTTTCACTATGGTTTATTTTAGTTGTCACACATTTTGTTTTTTAATAAATTAATTAAAACATCAATTACATGACGCATTACAAGTAGCTCTGTGCTGCATGATTTTTTAAATAAAACGACAGCCACCAAAAAACTTGTCATAAAACAAATTACTTTCATCACAGGGTCCATTCTGTTATTATTTCCAACCAAACAAGAGTTGAAGGCACGACAAATGAAAAGAAAACCAATTATTTTACTGGAATACTGTTACCTTTTGAGTTGCACTTTTCAGTAACTTGCAGTGTAGCCTTAGAAAAGCAAAATGTAAAATATTATAATGCATATTGTGAATTATGAAAATATTGTTTTGTGATAAGTGATTTGTGTTATTCTTGCTGTACCCTCAAAATGACTTAATTATAAGGCATTTTAAGGTGTTTTAAAAGATGGTTCTTGAACATCTGTGCAGCACGCAGGGAATTGGAGATAAGACACACATAGGGAAATTAATTGGCAACACGGCTCAAGACGAAAGACATAAAAGCACTGGATGTGTCCTGTATGAAACACAACTGTCATTTCAGTCCCTTACACGTTCGCAATTTCACTTCATAATTACACACATTTGCCAGATCTCGTTTGTATAGTACAAATTGTCTCAGTCTGTGGGCATCCATGTTGCTACTCCACAGACTGTAGTACCACGTTTCATTGGAAATGCACACTGATTTATTTAATGTATTATTTCTTTTTTCTGCGTAATGGGAGGTAATTTGCTGTAATGCGTGATTAGAGTGTTTCGCAAGAGCCATTTCATCTCTGCGCCGGTCCCTTTCTCAGTGGGAGAGCCCGGCTGTTCCTATTCCTCTATCAACACCAACCACTGAAGGCTGAAAGATTCTGCTGCTGCTGAAGCCAAATGAGACTTCTCTCATTCATTTTTCTCTCCTCTTCTTCTCCTTCTTCTTGCTCTGTCTATATGTGTCTTCATACCTTTTTGTCTTTATCTGTGTCTGTCTGTCTCTTGCTCCCTCTCAATTGTATTCACCTGGAAATGTCTAGTCCAGAGAGAGAGAGAGAGAGAGAGAGAGAGACAGAGAAAGAGACAGAGAGAAATGAAAGAGAAAGTAAATAGCAAAAAAAAGTATAGGGTAAGTAAAATCAGATAAACAGTGTGCTTCTGACTGTACATCATAAGCGTAAAGCACCGCATTGTTTGCATCCACATTTTTCAAAGCCAAGTTTAACGGGAGAACAATGGCATCAGTTATTATAATTATGGCTTCAGTGGTTGAAAAAGTGATAAGAGCAATCGCCCACTCTCTGCACACAATTGGTCTAATAAGAGGTTGAATGCTGCACCAATTCAGGCATTTTATATCTATCTTGCCTGGCCACAGCTGTGCCGCTAACATTATCATTCTAGTTACCATTGTCTAGCTGTTGAGAAAGAATAATAAGCACGTTTGCGTAGCGGATGGACAAAAGGGTACAAGAAAGGGTCTATAAATATTGATGTAGATATATAAAAACCTGGCACAAAGACCTACAGGAGTTCTCGTGGACAAAATTTAGAAAACTGTCATAAGTCAGTGGAAAAATTATAAATATACTCAGGTGGGTGGTAACTATAACAGTTTCTTCAAGCAATCCAATCCAACAACTCAAGAGCGTGTTAACTTCCAATGCAACGGAGAAGAAGAAGTGATGAGTTGACTAGTAAGACTAGACAATTCTACCACTTCTTCAACTTAGTTTTGGGTCTTTGCAAAAGGGGAGGGTGGGGTGATAGCAAACCTGGACGTCAGTAGAATAAGGTACATTAAACTCACAAATTGTGGTTTCAACTGCAGCAAATGATTTATGGCATGTCATCCCCTCTTTTCTGTGTCTCTCCACTATAAACTATATAATGAAACAAAAAAAAAGAAAAGAAAATCACAAGAAAGAATGGCAATGACACTACATAAATGTTGTACAGTGAAATTTCCAACAAGACAAGAAAGGCATGGGAGGGCACCACCAGCTGAGATCAAATAACCTTCAACAAACAAAGGAGGCTTTGAACCGAAATCTTCTCATGAGCACTTTTGTATTGAACAGAATGGGTTGTGTTCTGTCATCTGAAGACGTTGAGAAACATGTAGCAAGCTTTCAAGACAATAGCAAATCAAGAATGCAGGCCAAAAGGCCTTCTCAGTCACAGGATTTCATCTCTGCTTGCGCTGAGACATTGCACAGAATGGGTATGAAGAGAGTTTGTCATTATCATTGTTTTTTCACCTCAAAGATGATCTTCCATTCATTGTCAGAGGAACAGCATCAGAACTTATGTCTTGAAATACTCAATTTCTACCTATGAGAGAGACTCGTTCATGTTCACAATTCAAGAGCAAACTGTCCAAGATCGTATGAAGAACAAATGTGATTCTGTTTTAGGATGTGGACATTGTGCAGAGTGGCTATGATCGAGATGTTTGCCACCTTGTAATGTTGAAATTCCTTTTCAAAGGCGAGATGAAGGAGAGAATGACATTCAGAGCGGCTATAAAATAGACATTTAGCGCTTGACTGATTGTACCGATCAAGTGGCGACATTAAATAATACGATGTGTCGTATCATGGCTGGTTTCAATCAGAGAAAAGGTCATAGGTAAGGCTATTCTGACAAGTAGGCTTTACACCTTGAATGAGGGGTTTAAGCAAAAAAAAATGACAGTGCTCACTGCAAGAGCACCTTGTTACTCTGCCTTGGGCAATGTCTCAGCATAAATAATGCAGGTTCTTGTTCTCTGAGAATACTTTCTCAACAATCTCATAATAGGTTTGATAGAATCATTCAATTTCCATCAATTTGGTTAAGTTACTATAGTTAGTAGTTGAGGGTAGTAGTTGAGGGAGGGGAGAGCATTTTTCATTCATTTTCTCAGCCCCAAATGGCAACCTTTCACGCTTCCCTAACCTCTAGGCTACTACCAGCCTAGGTTGGCTTAGCACAGGTTGACTTAGTCTTTTTCAGTAACACCCTGCCTTATGCTCATGCAGATACTCCATGGAGGAACTCTGTGCAACCACAACGCAGCCACAAACTACTGTTGGCCTGAACAACTCCACTGGAGTGGTTAGCGGTTGTTTGCCATTTTCAAGGACACCTCAACAGAAGTTGCTTCCCGCATCCAGATTCTCCCAGTTAGTGAAAGTTATGAACTGGGAACCTTCTGTTCAGTAGCCTGATTCACAAACTTTGGCATTGGCAAAACTTTCCAGCAGACATGGATAACAATCTTTTCTGCATGAAGACTGAGATGGAAACAGAGAGAGAGAAAGAGAGAGACAGCTCCAGAGTGAATGTAAATCTATGTGCATATGGTCAGAAAGAAAATGAAAAAGCATTTAAGGTTTGAAAGAAAGATAACATAATTAAAGTGGCTTGACTGTCTCAAATCTAGGCACATATATCTCACTTCTCTTCTTGAAAGATATCCAGTATGAAATAAATAATAATAGTGTAAATAGAGTGGGCGATGTGATGAGCTCACTTATTTCCTTGCAAAAGCCTTCCTAGTCATGGAACTCAGAGATGCAGAAGGCTAGGCTACTCTGCGATGAAGAGTAATGGGCTATTCGGCACACTGATGTGAAGCCGCAAGATGGCCGAAAATGACAAAGACTACCAGCGTAATGCTCCATCATTCATATCCCATGTCTCATTTGGGGCTGTAGAAAGCCCATTACGTCCAGCAATTTCTTTCATCCAAGCGTGAAGTTCTGTGACAGATTCTACACCATTATGCACGGAGCATAAGCACAGTATGGATACGGCGCTGGAAAACAGGTCACCGACATTCCTGTGATCACACCTTAGATAATAATACCACATGGGAGTATTGCATGTTGCTATATCGTAAATGAAATCTGAAATCTAGGAAAGGCCTAGAGACCATCGCATCACTGAACGGCCACAGATTTGTTGCCTTCAGTCCATAAACAGCTGCGTGCCAAGCCAGAGTGTCCTTGAGAAAGACAAAACCCTTATCTTCCCAAAGCCCTACCTTCTTATTCAGTGTACGTCCCGCTGGATAAGGCTGCCAGCTAAATTGTGGAGAAAAAAAATGCAAGGAAATGCAAATATGAAGACCTGTATCTTTCCAACAAAATGTATCTGTGCTATGAATCACAGAGAGGATTGTCATTTCACTGTAACAGAATGAATGAATATGTCCTGTCTTTTTCTCAAATGAAAGAGAATGTGGAATGTGTTTGCATGTTGGCCAGATTGTCATTCTTGCTGAAGAAACTCAGATAAATCTTCAAAAATCAGTGCCATATGCACATGCTTATGCTTACTGACACACACACACACACACACACACACACACATATTAGTTGGTAGTTTTGTGCTGGGAATGGTAACTTCAGTAAATGGTAAGGCTAGTATACTTCCTCTACACTAAATAATATTAGGAAGTAATATTACACCCTATTACAGCCTCTGGTACACAACACGGTTTACAGTATGCCTTCCTTAGATTTCTCTTTGTCTCCCCTAACTTTTAGTCTGACAGTGAAAAATAAACTTTGGCTGAACGGTGGTCTGGGAAGGGGGAGGATTTGCTAAAGGATTCTATTGATTTCTTTATTCCTTAAATAATCTGTATGGCTTGGCAACAGCAGCGTTATCCCTTATCAACCCCTGCCAAAAGCCAGGCAGAGGCCTCCCAGGCCCCCGGTAGTAACCGCTCTGAGAACTAATGATTTTCATCATCAGCAAGAAAGGCAGAATAGGAGAAATGAGAAGGAAGAAAGAGAGAGGTGGGGTGGGATGGGATGGTAGGGGAAAGAGGCAGCATGAGAGTAGGATAACAATGACAATTGAGTCAAATTTGTTTGAGACAGATCAAATGGTAGTGGAAGAGACAAAGAATTGACATATACCACTATAGAAAGTGTATCCAGCTCTGAAAAAAAAAAAAAAAAAAAAAACTGGTGAAGGTGCAAAATTTGTTTGGCTCTCATGCTATTGGTGGATTTCAGAGGCATGTCTGGTCGAACCCCTCCCAGGGGCTAGGTATCATTGCTAATGCCAGTTCTGATCTTTTAAATGTGATACTTGTTCTACAGTGATTCTTTGTGGGATTAAATCATATTCTATTATATGATAATTATCTGTTTAACATGTGATTTGCTTTTCTAGATACAATCAGACCATTCTCAATAGTCTGAATGGGATGAATGAGAAAATGTATGAGACCTTAGGATTTCATTTGCCAATCGTTTTTTTCTTAAAATGGGTGAAATAATGAAAGTAGAAATGACATATGAAGGAGTTATGTGTTTTAACACATTACTGAATTAAAAAAACAAACGCTAATAACCATGTTGCACATGTTGCGTTATCCTCAGGTCACAAAGGGATAAATGCTGTGATGCTTTTTTTCCATTGCAGCTTCAAAACCCATCAAAAGTAGATAATTAATAACTGAATGTGCTTTTGAAAGCTATACTTTATAGACTTTATTTTTCTTAATGACACAAACTATTTATTCAGCTGTGGTGTAATTGTTTTACTTTTCTATTCTATTCCATTTCTTATGCTGGCCACTCCTAGTAGTAGTGACCAATAGTTAGTTGCCCTCTGGTGTAGTTGCACACCGGATTTTTGGGTCTATTTTAGCGAGTTGTACACTAAGCATTTGGTCAACTGTCTGATGAGGTATTTAAACATGGAAGCAGTGTTGTTTGGTTTCTTAATAACCTCAGCTAGCGAGGGAGCTATTAAAAAAGCTGTCTGTGTTTCCTGTTTCTTTATCAGCCAGCTTTGGCCATTGAGTGTTCCAGGTGGTACATAGTTTTGTGAATTATATACTAAACTTGGGAATTGTACATTTTCAATTGTTTTAAACAATTTGATGTTATTTAATGTATGTTAATCACACACACAAGCAAATAATGTTCATCAGTATTTGTACAATGATGTGTGGAAAGGGGATAATATCCTACCCTGAGCGAGCAGAGAAGATCGAGTAGCATTTGGAGACAGATTAAATAATATACACTCCCTGTGTGCGGTACATGACAGAGAGGCGGACCAGCTTCAAGATTCCTGTCTGACGAAATTCTAACATCCCCATATCAGCATTCCTGAGGGGAAAAGTTGTGTATAAATCAGCTTATCTTTTGAAGTCTATTCTCCTGATTCACGGTGGGTTAACTGCCTTGCGTCTTCCCGTCTCTTCTCAGGTGAAAGGCGGTGGAAGGGAATGGAGTTGTTCTTTTTTTTTGCTGTAGACATCTTGAAAACCCAACATCTTCTCTGCCACTGTTTAGGTTGATTCTGTACTGAAGCATGCGTTCCCGAACACCTGGAAAGTTGTCATTGTGTCACCAACGCGGCACCATGGCTCATCATGAAGGGTCCGTCTAAACACACTGACCTTTGTGTGTTCCTGTTAAATTGATTTCTGCTAAAGGGTGCTCGTCCTCAGCTAAATGTCACCGCTGGACTGTCCCTCTTCTCTGCCCCTCGTCGAGAATCAGTCTTTCTATCTGCTTAACTCTTCCACGCGGCTTGACAAAATATCCCTCTGGGGAAATACGTGACATATAAAAGCAACTGTTTAGTGAAGTTCCCACAGTCAGGTTCAGTTAGAAGATGTTATGAAAAAACACCAATATGTTCCTTGCTATGTATTTATGGGCTTGAGTCATTGCGTTGGTTCCTCACTGCTTAACCCTCTGCCAGGACGTACCAGCATCAAAACTAGTACAGAAACAATCATTTAATTTGTTTCATCAGACTGATATGCCACTAGTCAGGGTTAGGATTTAATTCACAATAAATCTTTAATATCTTTCCCCAGGTGGCAGCATGAGAGGCAGACTGAGGTAAATAGAGGGGGGCATTGATTGAAAAAGAAAAAGAGGAAAAGAGGAAAGATAAAATAGATAAAAAGGATGGATGGGCAGAGGAGATGGACAGAAAGTAGACAGATAAAACCTACAGACAGACATGAGATAAAATGGAGATGTAGAAACAACGGTAGTTCAGGCGGATATGAAAGGATGACAGGGAAAAGAAACTATGCCTCACAGAAATATAGCCAATCTAGCCTTTCTAGCCTGAATAAAAAGAGGAGAGAACAAGACTCCACTTTTATCTTTCCAGTGAGCTAATGATCCATTGCTTGGACTAATTTAGTCTTCTTATTTCAGATAAAAAAATTGTGAAAAAATTGGCATTGTGTGGTTGAACATGCCTGACATAAGTGGCTGCTACAAGAGTAAATGGATCTTCCCTTAATTAAACGATTTGAGAAGAGCCAAAAAAAAAAAAGCACCCGATGCAAAGTAGAGCCTCAGCAAACCTTTTAGCCAAACATTAATTGGTGAAAGACTAAACAGTGTTCATTCATATTTTTAGGCACTATCTCTGTTTGTAAGCAAGATTTCTCTCCTTAGTACTGCAGGGACACATTCGCTAACATCCCATAATTAACACAAGACTCTCATGTATTGGATAATAATGAATTATCTTCCTATTACAGCAAATAAGACAAAACTTGAGGAATGAGCTGCTTCCCTTTCAGCCTGCCAGCTGATCAGCTAATGCTGATCAGGTACTTAGTGGTGTTTCCAATCTGAATAACTATGGCATATACAATTACAAAACTGTTGCTAGCTCTATCTAGTTGTAACTAAGATGTTCATTGATGCATAATAGAGTTGCACTCATAGTATATGTAGTATCAGAATCTGTGCTGATCCAGCTCCCAAGTACTGGTACTAAGATCAGCAAATTATATTGTCCCGATACGATACTTTAATGTGCTTTGGCGCGATAAAAATAAAATATTTTTCCGGCAGATGGAAACAAAGTCTGCACTGTGATGATTCGTTGACATCAGTGAAGCAAAGTGCCAGCTGTGCCAATCTAAAGTGTCTGGCAGTGTTGAGAGCGGAGGAGAGGTGAGAATTCCTTTGGAAGCATAATTAAGTAATGTTGGTATAAATAAATGATGAAAAAACTAAAACAAAACTAAATTTACATTCACTATAGAGCCCCAAATTTTCTTTCACGAGACTTAACTAACTTGTCAAGTCAAATCTCCTCCAGTCATGCAGTTGGGCGGAGTGGTGGGGCGGGGGCCCCACCACTCCGCCCAAGCACCCGTAAAATGCGAGCGCACTTGTTAAGTTATTCTTAGAGTTTACGGCGGTTCATTCGCTATTTCTGAACATGAACAATCGCTCTTGAAGGGGGAAACCACAGAACCAAGACTCGACATCCCAGAGCTGCTATACTAAAAATGAATATGAAACTCTCTTTGTGCATGACAACCACAGCAACCACAATTCTTGATTATAGTAGTTCTGTCACTTCAAAATCAGAAAATGTACTCTGATAGCCAGAACGTTGTCCTGACTGCTGTCACAGTCCAATCGTTACAAATGTGTTCTCTGTGGGGTTTTTACATGAGGGTGACAACACTGATTACGAGGCTGAAACTAATCTTTCTTGTCTTTTTCCTGCTTTAGGAAATAGTGGTGAAAGTGGGCATAGGCATAACATACTGTAGGGCATACAGATAACCTATTCCACCTATTCCAAACTGAAATTCAATAGTACTCCCCCCCAAACCGTTGCATTGGGAATTTTCCCACTTAGTGCAGCCACTGAGAATCTTCAGAAAGACCTGACCAGAAAAACAGGAAGTGACTGAGAAGCCGAGACGGACTACACGCCTGAGAGAAGAGCACGAGAAGAAGCAGCTACTGCCATAAAGCGCCTCATGACTCTCATGACTCACACAGTACCATTAGCAGTAGCTGGTCTATCAGACAGAGCAAACACTCACACTTTTAATATTTCATAATGGCAAACATAGTCTTGCTGTGTGCAGAGGATCTACAGACACATGGCAGCGCACGTGCACACACACACACACACACACACACACACACATTCCTGTACACACACATTCCTGTACACACATTCCTGTAAACAGAATAAACACACATACACACCCTCCTGATGAGCTCTGCATTATAGATTAGCCTACTTTATAATAACAAAGCTACTAGTATCCCTGTGTGTGTGTGTGTGTGTGTGTGTGTGTGTGTGTGTGTGTGTGTGTGTGTGTGTGTGTGTGTGTGAATTGAAAAGCAGCAGGGTTTTTCTAAGGAAAGCCGGGCTGATCCATTTGTATCCGGGTCAGAGGGTATATTGATCTGTTGTGCCTCATCCATCTCTCTACAGTGGATGTATCAGGGGGTTAACCACACAAGCGCATACCCATACCTACTGTACACACACACACACACACACACACACACTCTCTTACACAAAATAGTGTGGTCCTGAGCTATCTGGCGTGACGGTCAAATTAACCATCTCTATTCCTCTTTCAACTCTGCTTGGAGGCTGCAGGTCCCCTATTCGATCGATAATATGACAAATTGACAAAAACGTCCTGTGATTACGATGAATAGCCACGGCTTCTCTTTTCTTTCCTCTCTACAAGTGAACCCAAAGCAGAACTTAAGGCCTCATACAGCGCTGTAACACTCCGTCATGACTCAATACTAAGACTAAACGAGATTGGTATTTTTGCAGTGTAGATTCAAAACTCTCTGCTGGCTTGTTTGTTTGTTTGCTCTCTACTTCTGGAGATCCAACCAAAGGGATCCTTGTTTCTACTAATGCTGTATCAAGCCAGCCGCAGGCATTCAGGTTGAATGTGGAGAATGCAGGCCCGACTCACAAACATTTCCAGTAAAGGGTCTGTATCCGGTCAGAGCGGTAGCTGTGGCATTTCCCACACAGATCTATTCGGCTGTCTGTCTTCCCCATTATATTACCATGCACCTCCGCTGCTCCGAACCCATTTATCCCATCCTCTGTCTTCTCTGCACCATCTCTCTCTCTCTCATTCTCTCTCTTCCTCATGTCTTTATATCTACCCATCACATAATGGCTCTCTTTGTTGCACAACAAGTTGCCCGTCTCATCTGATTACGTGCAGATGTATCCATCAAATCAGTGATGCTTTTTTAAATGCTTGCCGTGCGGATGCTGCAATATTGCTTCAGTCCCAGGAGGTAGTGTGTGTGTGTGTGTGTGTGTGTGTGTGTGTGTGTGTGTGGTTACAATCGCTTCAGAGAGTTTTGAATCTTCCAGAACATCATAATGGTTTGAGATTATCACAGATTGTACAAATAACAAATTATCAGCAGTCTGCTGCACCAGTTAAACGTGCCTTCGATTAGGGTGCAAAGTCTACGCTAAATATTATGATGATACAACTTGGTTTGATACTAAGCTACCATGGAGACTTAAGTTGCATCTTAAGTAGTAGAGCATAAAGGGAAAACTAACCACAATCAATTTCTCCTGCCCCAACTAGTGAGAGAAAAAGTGGATGACATCACCAGATGTCAACAAATAGGCGCGTTATCCAGTACATAGTAGTGATTAATTTGTAGTTTGTCTTCCATACCGACTATAAACACAAATGTAAATCTATGAATGAATGAAAGAATATTTATTTTTGTTTCTTGTCTAAACGATTAATCTCTTACAGGATTAAGGATTAAAACAGCAGAAACAACAATTACATCCTCCGTTATTTTACATTACATGACACGGAAAAAAATCAATCAATCAACATGTAGCACTTGGAGCAGGTAGTTTGACATGTTTCTAGGTTTCCTTTGAGCGCTCTCCACACTTTAAATACACACTCTGCCAATGTGAATATATTAAAGAGTATCGAGGTGCAGGAGTATCGAGGAGCAAGATTCCTGATAGATCTTTCTGGTCATGATCTATATATATTTTTTTACAGGCTTATTTTTCATTCGAGTTTTGGCTCATGATTATATTATATGGCAGCAATGTCTCCTATACATTTACTTTTAAATATGGAGTGCATCCCAAATTGTTGAAAAGATCTGCCTAATATCTTTCTGTCTAATCTGTTCCATAGTGCTAACATGCTTACTTTCCACCTGCTCTTGCATGCTCCCATCCCATATCACCTTCAAAGTTAAGTTCAATTAACAGACTACTTAGCTAAATGCCAATGCCCTCAGCGACGATGTAATAGCTGTTGGCCCCAGCATGTCAAAAAAACGTTGAGTTGAAGCCACCGCTGACTTCACAAAATCAGGACATGCACCGTGGCCACCATTGTAAATCATCTATCAAAGCATGTCACTGCTTCCCTGTGAGAGAAAATTCTATTCCCATTTCCACCTTTAATGCCCACATGGAGCGGAGAGAGACTTGTTTTGGAGGGAAAGAAAAAGGTTGCAGGAGGAATAGGCAAAGGAGATGAGATAGAGATAGAGTTTCCTCTTTTTTTTTGGAGACAGAGCAAACCCACAGAGAAGGTGAGGGCAGGATCAAACAGTGGGAGTGATGGGGTAGGGAGAGACAGCGGTAGCTACAGTGTGACAGTGCCCACTTAAGGCAGGCTGACAGGAGAAATCATCCACACTGTCAGTCTGGGGGAGTCAGCTCAGGGAAGGGGGATGTGGAATGTGTGTGGTTTGGGTTGAAGTGCCTCTGTATATGTGGCTGATGGTGCTGCAGAGAGAAAAAGGTAGACAAAGAGAGAGGGAAATATGTGTGTGTGTCTGTGTGTGTGAATAGTATGGGGAGTGTCTGAGTGTGGATGCCTGACCCTGTTGCCCTAGTTTCTCTCTCTCTGTCTCTTGTGTTTCTATTTCTCTGTCTTTTTCCTGTCCTTCTCTCGCTTTTTGGTACTTTTTCATTTTTTTGTTCAAGAGAGGTGCGGTACTTGTTACGGATGCTAGAGAGGATGGCGAGGAAGAGAGACCGATGGGTAGTGAGCAATGAAGGATTCTGGTGCTGCGCTCTCTCTCTCTCTCTCTCTCTCTCTCTCTCTCTCTCTCTCTCTCTCCCTCTCCACACTTCCGCTCATACCCTGCTAACTTCCCTCTTCTCTCCCCTTGTCTTTCACAGATTTTTTGTCTGGCAGCCAAGGAGATGGCTGCTCCAAATGAATGACATGAGACATTAAACAAGCTAACCCTGGACATGGCCAGAGAGGCCTTCTAAAAAAGACAGCTCTAATTCAATATTAAACTAATCCATCTGGCCCACGCTGCTGAATGCAGATGACTATCAGGACCAGAAACAACCTTGAGCACAAAGACAGAGGAACATTGACTCTCATTACCCAGCCTCACTCTCTCTCTCTACGGCGTCTCTTTGGCTTTACACCAAGATGCTGGATGTGAGCCCCCGATAGGCCCATTGATTTATTTCTCCTCTTTTGATTGGTCGAGGGAGAGACACAGTCAAAGGTGATATAGATTTGAGAAGCTTTTGAGAAGCATCTTTTGAGAAGCTTGGATCATCTATGGTGGGTAGTATACACTGCACTAATCACCAAACATACCTATCATAAAAGATTAATTAGTTGTGTGATTACGTAACCTTGCATCAAAGAACACTAGTGCATCCAGAAAACGCAGCACTAATTTACCTCTTTATTTACACCACAAAGTGGGCGAGTGTCACTAATTACATGAAAACATTAATAAAACATTTTCCTCCTCCGTTCAAAATCGTCATGTTGCAAAGGCTACGTGGATCAATAGCGCAGATGGGAGCACAGCCAGGAGTTGATGCAATGCAAATGGAATTGAAGTCAGTGTAGTCGCAATATTGACCAGCAGCCAAATCCATGTTGTGACTCTCTGATTATGAGTTATACCACAGCTAGTGACTTAGGTCTTTTAATTCAAGGGTATGTGTGTGTATGTGTGTATCATTCTTTTTTGCTATTTCAATGTAAAGCACATTGCGATGCTCTGTGTATGAAATGTGCTGTACAAATAAAACTTGCCTTGACTTAGTTTTTCTTTTTCTCCACGGCCTCACATTCTCTCACACCGCCTATCGTTTTCTCCCATCTCCCCCTCTCCTCACTGCATCTTTCCTTCGCTTTCTCTACTCTTTCCCCTCCTCTGTTCTTCCATCAGCCATCTCTAGATCATGTTTCCCCTCCACTTAGCTTCTCTCTTTCCCTCCCTTCCTCCCTCATTCCCCTCTCCGTGTCCTTTTCTGTCCTCTCGTTTCCTCCTCCCTCCCTCTCTTTTCCTGTCACGCCCTCCCCCTACCCCTCCTTCCATTCCTCCCCCCTCCGTCCCTCGCCCTCTCTGTCTCTGTAATCAGAACTGTGACTGAGCAGTGTTTACAGGGTCTTCCCAGGGGCCTGCCAGTGTGACACATTCACTTTACTGCTACTCCCCTCGCTTCTCCCTCCATTCCGTCTCCTTGCTTTGGTCAGATTACAGGGGAAGCGACAGAAACGTCCCCCCACCCCTTTTCCTCCTCCACGCATCCCTCGTCTCATCCCTGCCTCCCCTGCTACGCTGACCGGCTGGAGGCTGTCTTATCTTCCTGTTCAAATGGAAACCTCATCACTCCTGGCATCTGGGTCGAGCGGCAGAGCTTGGTCAGACCACCGGATTGGGAACGCAATCATTTAACATTGACTCGCTGTCCTACAGTACACGGCGGGATGAATCTAAATAGAGCAAACATGAATAGGTCTGATGAGTGTGTGAGGATCAGATATGTGTTTTACTGATCAGACTTACAAATGTTTTGCTGCTTTACTTCTCTTCTCAGGAGCCAAAAGCTTTGCTAGGAAATCAAAACCCCCAAACAACCAAAATCTACCGTGTTTTTTTTTACATGTCTATTTGTGTGAGCGTCAGATGAGCTGATTGGCACTGGAACTGACTGATTGCTCTTGAGGGAAGGTGGTAATTTCTCTGTCATATTGTGACTGATTATAGCTCTGAAATATGTCACTGTTCCAACTCCATCAGAAGTTTCTGACAGGGGACCGAAGCCAGTTTTCGCACAGACAGCTATCTAGCACCCCCTCCATGGGAAGTACCAAAACTGCTTTTTTGCCTCTGTTCACTGCACAGGCTTGTGTGCAAGGGGAGGGTTATGATGATGTACTGTGTTATTGTAGATGAATATAGTGATTGAAAAATGGCTTCTTCTTTTATCATAACTAGTCTGCTTGAATCACATCACTTGAGTCACATTATTTCATTGGTCCTTGAAGATTGGATAGTTCATAATAGGGAATATCTCACTTGTAAAACTAATAACTAACAAACTAGCAACACCCAGACAAAAATGACTAGTTATGCAGGCGATTCTGTTTTCTGAGAGGCCTTAGAGGAGACATTTAAGGGGAATGTGTTTCTGTGTTACACGGGGAAAAAAAATTAACTGTCTGAGGAGATCAAACTACCTCCATGGTTTTTGCCTCGAGGCTGCCAGAGCGGCATAACAGCAAGACATTTCATGGAGGAGAACTTTACAAGCCGATGTTCCATTGGGGACGTGTAACATGAAGACTGAGTCACATTCCTTGCTTGTGGGCACAATATTTAGCAAGTCATTTTTTTCTGATGCCACACTAATAAATTCAGGTTATACGAAGTCAGGCTCACTTTGCAAGGGTATCAAATATAGATATTGGCTATTGGCTGACAAATAATGGCTATTAGAATTCTACATTGTGTCATTACTATCACTAAGGCTGCAATCACACCTACAGTATGTTTCCTTTGGTGCAAACCTGTAGTTGAAAAGTAGCTGCTGGGTATCAGATGTCTCCTTGTACCCATGAAGCCGTATGAAACAATGGTCATAATGTGATACTTTATACTATAGACCTGAAAAGTGCTGCACTGTAAGATTATTATGCTATAGAGTCTATATAGAGAACTATATGGAAACAGGTGGGCGGAGATGTTGGTGGTGCCGGTGGTGGGGGGTACCCTTGTTTAACACATGATATTTACTGTAATATCTTCCCCCAGTTAACCGTACACTTCAGGGAAAAAGTGAGGGGCAGTTTTCCCAGTGCACTCAGAGGAGTGCTTAAATGTACCGTGACACAGGAAGAAAAGTACGGGGGGTCACCTAGGGTCAGATTGCTCCTTCGCGTGCGATTCCTCTGCGTCTGTGCGTCTAACACTAATCCTTGTGGGGTATGGCATCAATACTTTCTTTTATGTCGGGAGACAGCGATCGATGGCTCTCTCTTTCCCCGAACGGAAGCACTCCATATTCAGCGGTTGATTTCACGGCTGGATATCCTACACAACACTTAATGGTCTCTAGTGTGTGCGTGCGTGTGTGTGTGTGTGTGCTTGCGCATGTGTGTGTGTGTGTGTGCGCATGTGTGCGCATGTGTGTGTGTGTATGCGTATGTGTGTGGCATTGTTGTTGCATTGTAATTTAGAGTGATTAATCAACATGAGTTTATTGAACCCCACAGAAGGTAGACAATTTTTTGACACTCAAATTGTTTTTTTTCATCATGAGAATACTACAACATACGGTACATACAACATACGGTGCAAAACATTACCAAGTATGTGGCAGCTTTGCATCCATCTATGAAACTTTAATACATTTTTGTTTAGTTCAGCACTAATTATATGACTTTATTTCACTGCTAGATTAATTATGGACAAACTCAAAGGTAAAGAAAAATAAATTCAAGTTTTAAATTGTAAAGAGTTGCAAGGCAAAATATTATCAGCAAATGCATGACTTGTTTAAATTACAGTTAATTACTGGAATACTTGTGCTTACATGAATGTGTGAAAGACGTTTTATTAGGTGTTTGCCACAAATGAAAAATTGAGTTTCTCAGCCTGAGATGACAGATTCATTAAAACCAACTCCTTCTCTTCTCTTCTTCTCATTTTGGCGATCAACTAGAATTAGATCCACAACCCATTTCGGATCCCAACCCAGTTAAGAAACCATTAAGTGTTTTTCCAGAGAGTGATTTTTAAAAACATTTCTCTCCCAGGGCCAATATTTTCAAGATACAATTTCTTGCACGGCACAGCTGATTTTGCAGGCAGTTGTGCAGGCTAATCTAACAAAGCTGACCCTGTTCTGTTTTTAGCTCACATGCTGTACCTACTAACCTCAGCCAGCCTTCCACTGCAGGGTGTTGGGCTTCAGCAACAAAACGTAGCCAGCAGCATCAGATGCCGATATCTCCTGAATCATTTCAGGGTCGTTTTTTTTTTTTTTTCAAATTCGCATCATCCGTGTTTGGGTCTCACACCACTGTTTTGAAAACACTGGTTTAGTACATCATAGAGTGAGTACGGTTAGCTTCCACTAAGCCTCATTAGCTCATTTGTTTGATGGATCAGTGATGAAGCTTCAAACTGAGGTTCCAGTGGAGAGGGAAAACGTTGCCTTGAGTGAAGAAATTACACTTCTCTGCTGAAATCCACCACCTTTCACTGCAACACACACATGCACACACATAGAGTCACTAGGTGCAGCACACAACCTCTCTCTCACACACACACACACACACACACACACACACACACCAGATCTGAGCAAGGCAATAGTTTGTGCATGTAAATCATGCCCTTAACGGCCCGTGGAGCAGCTGAGGCGAGAAGACTCAGTCTCAACTCTATGAATAGCAAAGCAGATACAGCTGGGACCGCCAGTCATCAACATAAATAACAGATTAACATCTTTTCTTTCACAGATTAAACATTATCTTCCCTGCACACCAAATGAATCTGCTGCACTTCAGACAGTGTTCATTTAGAAAGGGCCCTGGGAGGAATACAGCGGTTGTGGAGTCTAGTTGCGCCTGCTGTTGAAAGTTGCTAAGCAAATAAAGCGTTTCCGGCTTAATTTCCCTCCAATTTCCCTCCATATGCCATGCAGTTACAATTCTGATCACTACCTTTCTGTTAGTGATCAGACATGTGCTCTTTTTTAAAAATCAAATCAAATTACAAAGCTTATAGGTATTCCATCCCAAAAATAAAGTTCAATGAGAAGTTGCTCAACGTTAGTTTATTTGATTTGTCTACATTCACCCAACAGACAAAAAGGCCCTGAGAAGGCAATTTGAGAAAGATATTCCTCCATCGTACCTCAAAGGCTCAATTTCCACTCTCAGGTTTGCATCCATGCAATTTTAGATTTAAACTTAGGGAAACAATTCTTATGCATGAAACAATTTCAGAGTGTTGTACCGTTGAGTCTGAGTCTGGTGTTACAAGAGGTAGAAAATAAATGATTCCTTAATCTTTGAAACTGGTTTCTAAGAGCCGGATTAAGTGAAGCCACTAGTGACTGATGGCAGACAGATCAGCAGTACTCACTAGACCAGACCTCCGCAGCTGAGGGAGCACTTGGGCCCCTACGCTGTCTGTCAGCTCTATGATACATTCTCGGAGAGAGGGGTAGTGTGGATGGGGAGAGGTGGATTTGATGGAGACATGCTGCTCAAATGACGCATGGCCGTTGGGCTTGTGTGTGAGAGAGAGAATCTTCACAGAAAGCAAGAGAGAAAGCGTCGAGCCTTCGAGGTATTGACTTTTATTTGTGGCACGATGTCACATTTCCGAGCGTCACACCGCCAGGTCCTCGTGTGCGCCCGAGGTTTCAAGAGCCCATGTTTCTCTAAAATGCAAATGGACCTTTCTGCTCTCGCAGCCAATAAAGACAGGAATCAAGCTGGGGTAGAGGCATTGTTTGTTTGTCATCACACACTGACATTTCTGCTCATCTCCAAGCCCGCAGCGAGGTAGCAATTTAAATGTTAACATGAGTTGGGTAACACTGGCAGGACAGAAAGTAGACATAGCATCTCTTAGAGAGAAAGACCTATTCTTCCCCCTCGGGAAGTCACTTCTACCATACAGGGGTTACTGCAGGTGTTTGAGGACAGCCTGGGAAAATCATAGAAATTAAAATCAAAGTCATAGAATCATTTAAGAAAAAAAAAAAAAACCCACTTTGCATCACAGTTTGACTCCAGCGACTTTCCTTCTGGTGTTAAAAGCATTACAATGTGCATTTAAGATCACTAATATGAAAGATGGCCACATAATTGATGGAGCAGTGTGGGAAACCACAGAGAGCGTGTTTATTTCCATGCCTCGTGTTCTTGTGGTAGGGGCCATGTTATATAAAGCATGAGTGAAGATTTCCTTATATAGAAATGAATGGATTTTGTGAGTGATGCCAAATTTTGGGCCGAGGAGTGAAATAATATTCTTATGGGTATTGGTAAAATGTCTAAACATGGAGGAATGAGAAAACATGATGAAGGAAAAAGTTTCACCTAAGACCTTGAATAGATATGTCATAAATTAAATGTTGCCGCTTCAACAGAAATCTCACATTGGAGTCGCATCACAGTGTTTGCATCAACACATTCAAATATCTCCCCCCATGCGTCACCTTTCAGTGGGATCATGTTGTGCCACTCATGCTAATCGGTGATTTGAAAAAAGGTGTTTTGCCAGTGTTTAAGCTGTTAAGCCTGTGTTTAAGGGCCAAGCCCTCATATCAGGAGGTTATTTTCATTATTCAGTGTATTTCCATTATCCAACAGTGGATGAGACATCTGACATTTGTCACATCCAATTGCTATTTCAGGGAACCAACAGCATTTCTCTCATTTTCACCTTCACGCGTCTTAAAGTAGACCATTCTCATTTTGTTTCATCTCTTCTGGCACCCTGTGGGAAAAAAGTGTCACAAGTCCCTTTTTTAGGGAAGATCACACAGGAGACAGGACTCCAAAAAAAAAAGACCAACTCAAACTTATTATCAGAAACCACCAGCAGCCTCTCTGGATGGTCTCTCTCCTTGGACTGTACAATCTAATCTTTAAGTCTTTAGTGTGGGAATCAGCTCCCACCTGGCTGATTGGTAACTCCCTTCAGATGGGACAAGATGGCGGACTGGCTGTAGTCCTTTTCTATAGTTTCTCTGTATCAGATACCCCAGTCTGCCACATGCCGTTGCTTCCCCAGTTGCCCAAGTGGTTTAAAAGTAACTTGTCTCACATCTGTACATCTGAATGATGATCCAGTATGTGTCTTCACACTTCACACATAAATGAATTATAAAAGAGACCATAAATGTTCTGCAAGCCAGACCTGAACATAGGCATGGACAATCAATGTCTACCAATGGCACTGCAGTAACCATACTAATGTCGGTGCTACCATGCGGTCCAGATGGGCAATCAGAGATCGTGTAATTAAACATTAACTTCAGTAGCACAAGCAGCTATGAGCTACTGCGCTAGAAGGAACCAGTTGGCATATTTACAGGCGTGAATAAAATGGAGCGCTGTCTGCCTCTGAGTGGTCCTGAAACAGACCTTTGTTTTAATGGGATCCTGGGGGCCCCACACATCAAGGCCAGGGGGGGTCGTACAGGGAAACGCCTGTTTCTGGGAAATAATGAGGTCATTTGGTGTATAATGAGGCAACTGATGGGGGGCAGGTAGACGCGGGGGATTTCAGGCTCCGTTCAACATCAATTTGTCGAAACATGTTTTCCTCCGTTTTTCTCCTTTCCTGCTCCGTTCCTCCTACCGTCTTTTACACGCTGTAATTTTGTTGTGTCATCACTAGCAGCAGGGTGTGACAACCCGCTGCTTTTAATCATTCTCAATCAGGGGGGGGGGACTCTCTCTCCATCTCTCTTTCTCCCCCTCCTCTCGCTCTGTTGGGGACAGACAAAATGGAGAAGAATGAAACATGCGTGTAACCTTTTCAAGGGCAGCAGTGAGGATGGGCTGTCCGGCTAGAAAGCACTTTAGGAAAAGAAAACCACTGGTGCGGTTAATACAGAAAAGAAGAAGAGAAGGAAAATAGATGAGGGGGCCTGAAAGCCGAATGTGATGACTTCTATATATAGCCGCTGCAGTGCGTGGTTAAGGCCTGCACTGCTAAGATGGCATGCTCTTCCTGCTAAAGGGATTTCACAGAGAATGTGTGTGTGTGTGCTTGTATGTATCTGTGTGTGTGTGTGCATGTGTTTAATAGGCCAGAGATTACACTGAGCACTGCTGCCGACAAGAGGAGAGGCAGAGAGGAGGAGAGCTTTATAGCTGCAGGAGCTGCAGCGTCCTTAATTACAAAGCAAACATCCAAGGGCCTTCTCCCTCGCAGGATAACTGCTTATGTATTTCTCTGAAGGGCTATTATTACAAAACTTTTCTACTCAGCAATTTCTCATAATTAAATGCTACAAAGACACATTATTCTTGTTAGGATGATATGGATTTTATGTGTCATTATTCAGCAAAAAATACATTTTCGATCCTTCCAGCACTACACTTCCTTAAAAGAAACCAGGCTGCAAGTTATTCACATGAAGAATATAAAGCTTCAAAATTCAAACTATATTGCATATTGAATAATAATGCTGTTATCAAATCGTTAGAAGCTATACTGAGATGAGTTTCAAACTATCTCAAACTCATTCTACTATTTCAAACAAATAAAAAATGGTTTGATTTGGTCCCCAGGACCCCAAATCTTTTCCAAAATTGTGAGACAATTGCGGTTGTCAGTTACAATTTCATGAAGATGGAACATTTATTGTAGAGCATCAATAATGCTGCAAGCAGTATGTTAGCCAGTGGGCACAAGATCAGCATTGAGCAGCTCAAAACTCAGTTCACATACTTCAGTGCTGGGCAGCTCATATTCCCTTTGTCTCATTGTAATGAGAAAAATGTCTCCATTAGGTCCCACAGAGACTGGGAGTGGCAATGGAGGTAAATAAAAGACTCCTGATTGTGAAATAATGAGCAGCCGGCTGCTGCTGTCAGCAGGTTTTGAATCACCGTGAGAGGCAACGGAACAGGGGAATAATGGGAGCTATTAAAACGGCCATAAAGGATACCTACATACAGTACCTACCCACCAAACACTTCACTTGATGGGGAGAGATTGGTGGATAGGAGTGACATCCTCTTGACACATTAGTTCATTATGCTTAGAGATGATATCGTTAGAGCATTAACAGGCTAATACTCAGTCAGAGAGGTGGAAGACAAGGAGATTGCCAGTTGCCAATTTTCAGTGACATAAATGGTCACGGTCAATGTCAAGAGTTACAATGGATTTCACTTCCACTGAGGCACTGTGAAAGATTACTCCCAATGAGGAAGCATTCAGAAACCATTGCGTGTGTGTGTGTGTGTGCGTGTGCGTGTGCGTGTGTGTGTGTGTGTGTGTGTGTGCTTGTACCTATATCCTAAAGAGAATCAGTGTGTTAGACCTTTGGAGTGAGGACATTTTTGTGAAGTGAGGTCATTTTGGCTGGTCCTAACTTCTACACGGGGCTAGTTTAGGATTGGGACCAGGTTAGAATTAGGATTATGTTTAGGGTCAGTGTGAGAGTTAAGGCTTTAGGTTAGGATAAGAGTTAGACATGTAGTGGGGAGGGTTAAGGTGATGTATGTACTGTATGTTTTGTGCTATTGTGTGCGCCTACGTGTGTGCGTGTGTGTGTGTATGCACCCATGCTTATGTCTATATGCAAAGATGTCCACTTGCGTGTGTGTGTGTGTGTGGGTGTGTGTGTGTGTGTGTGTGTGTGTGTGCGTTTAATCAAGGCTGCGGTGTGTGTGAGCGTAGTGGGCGCCAGGACCAGTGTTACTGCGAGCGGTTAATGAGAGAGTGGCAGAGTTATTAGCTGATTGCTGTAAGTCAGTGATCTGTGTGAGAGAGGATTATGTTCCACACTTCTTGCACAATCTCACAGGAGCCAGGAGCCCAGACTCAGGGAGGCTCATTAGATTTAAATGTGGGTATCTGGAGCAAATAGTTGACAGGATGGATGTAAACTCCTATTATGATGATGGGGAGATTCAGACGGTTAAGTGTGTGTGATTTAAAATGTAGATGGACGTTGCCTAATCACAACTTCACATTCAGATTTGATTACCTGCTATAACAATTATTCACTGAGAGACACAAACACAAGTTGTCAAGAGTCTTATTTGACTTTTATGAACAAAGACTTTTCCCTCGTCAGTTCCCCTCCCTCTTTCGCTAGTATTTAAAAAGACAATGCAGCATATTGAAAGCCTTGCACTCACGTCACATGGGTGTCACAGTAAATGCTCATTCAACCGTTCTAAAAACAAACTATAGATGATGTGGGACAGTGGGACACGTTTGTAATGCCTCCAGTGCAGTGACCAGCATTACAATCTGTTGACGGATTCCTGCTCTCTGTAAAAATCTGAAAAACATCTTCTGTTTGACATAAGTCACTCCACTTGGTTCAAATAAAAAAATCCTGAAACAAGTAGAGTTGCATATAAACATTATAAACATGTGAAATCTCATCATTGGCAGCTTTGTCACTTGTTTTAGTTGAAATATGATTGAAAACTAGAGTGAAGATGAGATGGAATAGAAGACTAAATCACTTATTGAGATGGACATTTCTTGCAGTGTGTGGTTATTATATAAAAAGCCAGGCCCGGCGTTATGTAACACAGCGGTGAATCAGGGACACACAAACACAACGCTGGGGACAGTAGTCCTGTTATAAACTGCCCTTCTCTGCAACTATTTGTCTTTATAACTGTTTCTCACTCGTGGTGTCTCTCTTTTTTCTCCCACACAATGACTCCTCTCCTGATTCTTTAATCTATTTTCCATCTCTTGCCCTCAGTGCATCTCTCTTTATTCCTCCCTCTCTCCCTCTCCCTCTTGTCGCTGCACCATGTGGTGTCTTCGGTGTATCTCTGTGACCTTGCAAATCTTGGCTAATTTGAACAGGTGCGCTTTCATTATGTGTGGCATCACATCAGCAGCAGGAAGGATGTTAGGCCGCTGTACCCGATTGTACAAAGTTGCATTTTCAGCCGTGCAAGATTCTATCAATACAACAAAACCTTTAAAATAAGACCGCTTGCATTTTGACACTGTCATTCAAAATCAAACAGTTCCCTGCCTTGAGAATAACACGGTGAAACAATCAAATGAATGATGTCCACATTAATACTATGATTTAATTTAATTCACATTTGCAGTAAATGCGGTGATACGACAATCTGTCAGGAGGTGACTGGCCAGCAATAAAAGCTCTGCAAACTGTGGACTATGACGAGTGAGTGCAGATTAACACACTGCTCTGTTGTGTTCTGCTCTGCTAATGACTTGGGGCGGTCGACATCCTCTGTTCCAGATGCATGGATAATGGATGGAAGATGGGGAGTATGGGAGATAAGACGTGTGTATACAGGAGCTGTGTGTGTGTGTGTTAATGATAAAAGGCACTTTTATTTTTGTGTGTGTGTGTGTATGTGTGTTATGTGTGTATGTTTTTTTTTAAAATATAAACACACCAAAGCGAACATTCACTGCATTTAGGCGGAGGTGTGGTACGTGCTAAGGATGAGAGGATGATGGGCAGCTGGTGATGGAGGATTGTGGTATCGCTGGCTGGGCGCTGTTCGATAGATGTAACCTCTGCCCATTTCTCTCTCTCTCTCTCTCACTCTCTCTCTTTCTTTCTCTCTCTATTGAAACCAATGACCCATGAAAAAAAGGCAGCACCAGCCACCACATTCCTTGGCCAGCCCTGCAAACGCACTGAGCCCCGCTGTGTGTAAAGTGTCTTTTATTCTCCTCCTCTATAAACTGTCCCCCGCCCCGCCACACCTCTCTCCTCCCCACTTCATCCCAGGGAACCAATCAGTAACTGGGCAGGATTATGAATTACTCAACGAAAAAAAACGTCTGCATAATCGCTTCCTCGTCCGACTCCAGGCACCCAGCTCGGGGCACAATTAGAAAAGAGAGAGAGAGAAAAAGATGGGAGAAGACGGGGGAGAGAGAACAAATGAGAGAGGTATAAAGGGACTGACAGAGACAAATAGACAATAAGAGGAAGAGAGAGAGAGAGAGAGAAGGGCAGAGAGTGCGAGAGCAGAAGAAATAGCAGAAGAGGGAGAGAAAAGAGAGAAAAAAGAGATGGAGTGGAAGTAGATGGAAAGAGAGAGGCATAGGCTACAAAGAGAGATGTGAAAAGACAGAGCAAGAAAGAGAGAGGAAGGGAAACACAGAGAGAGCTGCATTAGTTGCTTCAATCCACAGTCAATGGAGTGTGGGCCGGTTCAATAAAGCCAGCTGAGACTCGGCTGGGTAGAAAAGCTCGACATTGACTGGATGACATCAGACTAAGCTTGTGTAAAGGTGTCTGTGATATTGACTAGGCCTGACTGACTCTGATGGTGAACGCAAGAGAATACATTCAGAACTATAATTAGGTGTTTGATGTATAGTTTTATGTGGTGTGAAATTGGGTTTTTCAGGTGTTATTTCTCCCTGCAGTCATCATAATTTACTCAAGGACTGTCACGCCCAGGCAATGTAAACCAGCTGGCAGTCTCACAATTGTGCAAATTCAGCAGAAGATGGCATAATATACTCAAGTATATTTCCCCCCCCCCCCACCTTACAGTGACTCTGCCAGTTAGCAAGGTGTGTATGACAGAGACCTCAAATGCCACCCAGTTTCCTTTTTTCGAAGGGGAAAAGGCACCTATCAAACACAGACATCTTTCGTGAGCCTGTCAAAACAGATTGCCGTGACACGCCGGCTTGACGCAAGCTATGGCATTCTTCACTCCTGAGAGGTTTGGTAGGAGATACAGAGGCATAGAGACAGACAGCACTCATAAAACCTCCATTCACTGACAAACCGGATACCCCATAGGAGAGGATGCTGACAAGCTGACATATAACTTTACTGTATCCGTCTTTATTTCTCATTTTCTGATGCAATAAGCCTTATATAGTGCACACTGCCAGACAGCAGAAGGAACATAATCTTAATGACACATGTGCTGCTTTGTGATGGGCATGACAGGTACACATTAATTAGATAATTCAGGCACACGCACACACACACACACACACACACACACACACACACACTTCATTCTGCTTAGGTCATCAAATGTAGTGTCACATACAGTATTTTGCCTGGAGCAAGAATACTCTCTACCTGTCACCATGGCAGCTGCTCGGGATGATGGCATTCACACAACCAGCAGAGGCTCATGGGAAATAAGCTTGGAAGAACGAGCACTCCGGAGAAACAGAGAAAAGCAGATAGGTATATAGACAGATAGGGAGAGAATGAAAGAGCGAAGAGCCTGAGACTGGGTGAGAGAAAGAGAGAGGGAGAGGTAAAGAGAGAGACTGAAAGAGAGGGAGCAAGAGAGTGTGAAAGAGAGAGAGAGAGAGAGAGAGAGAGAGAGAGAGAGAGAGAGAATCAGAACACCCTTTAGTCTTCAAAACTCCACTCTGGATGTAGCTGAGCATCCACAAGCAAGAAAACACCTGGAGGAATAACATATATTGTCAGACAAGACTAAACAGGAATAAAGGCTAAAATAATAAAAGTGCATATTAGTTATAATGCACTTTTCATTAAAAGCAAATTCCATAACAGGAATGAAAATAAAATGCAATGCAGAAAAGTGGCCGGCTACTAATTCACAGAAAATGCTGTTTTGTGAAGAGAGGTGTTTAAGGCCTGTTTTCAAAAGAGCCCGTAGTCAAGGTGATCATGCAGTTCGGGGGGGGTTTTGAATTCATCCCTGGAGGAGACCAACTCCCCCGCATGCCCACACCCTTAGTAGGTTCATGACGTAACACGTCTACCTCTCTTGTTCCTCTTTTTCTCGCTCTCTCACACCCACTCTCGCTTTCTCTCTCATACATTAGCCTTCTGTGGGAATACACTGAATTAGTGAACCCGGCTGTGGGAGTGAATAGCATTCAGCTCATTCCCCTTCCATATCGCTCCACATTAGCCTCATTGCATCTCCTCTCTCCCCCCTTTCCCTCTGGGCGTCAAATTAGCCATCACCCCAGAGCTGTGGGAAACGTGACAACACGATTCACCCCTTCACAAACCCATCTACCTGTCATGCTCCTCACTTCCATAAGCCCTGTGTGTCCCTGCGTCACCTCTGTCTCCAGCAGCTACCTCCATCCCCAGCCATACGAGCGCCATATTTAGCATAAGCTACGGCACAGCCAATGAAAATGCTCCGTTGGATAATGCCGTCGTAATATGTTAGCGGGTGAGGGCTCACACCGGAGCCTGGGGTATGTGTTCTCGCAACTGTACGGCTCAAACGGACCAGATGCTCCACAGGGGGATGAAGGAGTTTGCAGTTTCACAGGGCTGCTGTTATACTTCACTGCTGCACAACGGGAGGATGAAGAGGGAGGAGGAGGCAGGAGGAAGGAGGACGAGACACCAGAAACACATAGGGCCTTCAAAGAAATCAAAGAAAACACATCAATGCCAGAACTCTCTAGATCAGCAGGGCTCCCAGTGAACTAAATTTATAACATTGACCAGAGCAGTGAGCCTTTGTGTAGGGATATTTGCTTCCATATGTCTTGCTAGCCACTCTAAAGCAGCGGTTCTCAATCCAGTCCTCAAGGACCCCCTGTCCTGGAGGTTTTAGCTCCAGCTCTACTCAGACACACTTGAACCAATTAAAAGGTATCATGAAAACGTGAAGCCTCTAATTGGTTCAGGTGTACCTGAGTAGAGCTGGAGCTAAAACCTCCAGGACAGGGGGTTTGAGGACTGGATTGAGAACCACTGCTCTAAGGCATCCTAGCCATCTCCTAGTAATATATCTTGTTTGTGCCATGAAATTAAAAGAAATAGCTTTGATTGGACCAATATTAAGGCCTTCTCTCGCCAGTGTAACACTGTTTGAGGAGTGCGGGATCATGCATTACAGCGACTGACTATCCGCTGGGGTCTGTCAGGCAACACGGACAGTAGGAGTGGAAACAGTGTGGAAATATTATTGCCTCAGACTTGCTTTTCCTTAGCCCCGCAGTAGACCCAGATTATCGCTGCCCAAACAACAAAAGATAAAGATAATCGCTAGCCCTGTCAATACTGGGGAGGAGTATCGAGGCCAAAAACAGCCAATTCCAGAGAGGTAATTACGGTTCGGTTGACTGGCCGCAGAGGGTGTGGATGAAAAATGTGCTGCTCACCGATAAAGACGATTGGCTCCATTCATTGTTGTTTCCCTCAGCCTGTTTGGAACAGTTCTCGTTTCTCAGGCCATCTCAGTCGACGTTTGGCGATGGGTTATTGTCTCATTGATCAGATTACTGACCAAACTGTCTGTTATGTCCGTTTGGATACAGGACATTACAGGAAAGAGATGCACATTATCTTGTTGGGGGAAATGTAAGTATACATGTGGATGTGTTTCTTCAAAATGAGGGAACAAACGTCCTTTAAATCAACATGAGTCGTTTGGACAGCATGACACACCAAGCTCTCTAAGTGTGAACAACAACATACACCTGAGGCTGTTCCCTACCTCCTTGCTATTTTGAGAGATTCAACTTTGTAGATGGGTTGTTGTCATGAATGCAAATGCAGGTCTGTTACCAAAGCCTAGGGCAAATCTGTGTTTTTAAACTTTAGTCATCCGGGGAAAATCTCTTTTTCAGCTAGGCCCTGCTTCACGCTCACAGACACACACCGTCTTCAACTGTTGGCCACTGAGCGGCTCCACTGGTGCAATTTTGGGTTGCTCAAAGGTACTTCAACAGTAGCCGTTGAGGGATAAGAGAGTGTTTCTCAGTCACTTTCACCACCCAGATCTTTCCAGCAGGTCAGCGATTCAAACCACACTAAACTTCTGCTGTGGTCAGGGCGCTGTGCTTCTGACCCTTGCAGTCCTTACTAATGGATTCTTATAATCTTGTTGATCTAAGACCTGAAGCTTACCGTTTGCTACTGTTGCGCTCATTGTAAAGCCGATCTGGATTAGAGCTAAAATGTTGTAAAATATTAATCAATCACATCAGAATTCCAAACAAGGGAGTGAAACACAAGAGGAGGCAGCAAACTCTAATTTCCACTGTAGCAAACTGCATTGGTCTGCTGCTGAAAAGTGATTTTAGTGTGCAATTTGTCTTTAACTAAGTAGCAACATAAAAGCCCAGATTGTAAAAGTCCTACTGTAAAGCGCCCTCAACTCTACTGCAAATCAAGCCATGTACTTGACATTTAACTTCCCCCATGGCTTGGAGGGGGTCTGCAGATCTTTGTCATTGCCCCCAGTTGTGAATGATGTGTCTATTGACTCTCCATTCATACTGCAACTGGCCCTCTGAACACTAATCAATGGACGCTAATGCCTCTATTATAATCCATGCTCTCAAATTAAGGTCGCATTGATCAACAGGCCTTGGGTTTCTGCAGTGGTGAGCCGTGTGAGCAAGTGGAGAGAAATTTCTACTTAAGCAAACAGCACCTCAGTCAGCGAGAACATCGGTGACATGGGAGTTAGAAGGGGAAAGAAGTCGGATTTTTTTTTTTTTTTCAAACCCAATCTTTAATTTGTAGCCTTTCCCAGAGGTTTTAAAATATGTATTGATGCTACCGGGCGGGTGGAGGGGTGGGAAAACACATCATGCATGTCGATCAAAGGTGTGCTGGATTTTAAATACCGCTGTGCTTCGGGGCGCTCGGTGAGGAAATTGCTCCAGGTGTTTTTCCAACAAAACAATATTGCATGAGTAAGCCTGCACCTCTATTAGCGCAGACATCTAGTTTTCCTATATGTTCAGCACAACATAAGTATGAATCTGGAAGTATTGCATTGCATACAGTATAACACGTCTAACACCTGCAATATGTGGTGGTGCTATTTTATGTGTATTAAGTGCCTCTGTCCTTCTCCATATTTTCACTGTGCTCTGTACTATATTTCATTATCAATATTTATATATCTACTAATTGATATAGCCACCAATTTGGAAACCAAGGAACATATGGGTAATATTGTTCCTGAGCTACCTAAAAAGAAAGTTTTCACACAGACGGAATCTCTCATCTGTTTGACAGTGTAATGAATCCCATGTGTTGATGTTCATCACAAGAATCCCTGGCTCTGATTAGATAAATATATAGATAAATATGATCTTGTTCTTGTTTCTTATCATGCTCTGTCAACCTGCCAACCATGCTCTGCCATCTCTCTCTCTCTCCCTCTCTCTCTCTCTCTCTGATGAGCCTGGAGGTCGGAGCCTGGGCCGTGGGTGTGGGATCACTACACTGGGTCACCTGAGGCAGCCAGGAGGAAGGGGCTGGAGGACCCCTCAGGAACTGGCTCAACAGACAGGGTCAGCATCTGCAAGATTCATGGAGAGACTGAAAGCTGAGGTGATGGGGTCACTACCTGAGGCAGTAATGAAGATGTTCAACCAACTTCTCTGAGAGTATCAGCTGAGGCGGGGGTGGGGGGGGCTGGCAAGGGAAGGGAAAGGGAAACTTACTTTTGCTACTCCGAGCCTGGGGAGTTCTGGGGAGTTAAAGGGGAAAGACCTGTACAATGTATGGCAGGTTTTAGATGGAGAGTGTTTCATAAGCTCTTTCTTCCTAAGAGGCCAGGGCTCCTAGAGTGGAGGATTTTGCATGGGGCCCTGGCAACAAAGAGGTTTCTGTCAAGGCTGGAGTCAGGTGTTGGGGAGGGCTATCTGGGACTGTTCAACATGTGTTTGTACAATGTGACCGTGTTATACCTGTTCTGAACCTGTTGCATGTACTCTGTGGGGATGTGTTCTCGCTGGAGTGTGAGTAGTTTTTGGGTAGGATGGTTTATTTCTATTTATTAAATTTTTTGGAGCAAACTGTGGCTGTTTCCTAGTGTATTTTAGCTAAGATGTTTCATTAAAGAACATCAAAAATCAAAGTCTCTCTCTCACTCTCTCTTTATCTCTCTCCCCCCTTCCCTCTCTCTCTCTCTCTCTCTCTCTCTCTCTCTCACTCGCCAACCCCTACTACCACCTTGATTGGTTCCCGTGCCTCGAGGCAAGGTTAGGGAGGAGGCCTGTAATTTACTGAGCCACTCAGCTTCTTCTCTATTTCCAGCTCTAACCAGGGAGAAATACTGGGAAAATGAGATGAAAACATTATGGAGTCGCGAGGAAGAGTGTGTCAGGGAGAAATCCTGGGTACACAACTGTGAACATTTCAATTGCCCAAACACAGAATAGACTTGCATATATGAAAGTCACTGCATCTGATACTAGAGCAGAAACCTTCTGCTTATCAGCTGGACTCAAAAGAAACAGCTGAATAGCCTAAAATAGACTAGGATACCATACAATTGTCTACAGTATAATAGAATATATTGCAATACAATATAATACAATATAATACAATATAATGCAATGCAGTAAATATGATATCATACCTTACAGCACAATATGAGATATAAAACAACTTTATTGTCTAACCAGGATAGAAAATATCTTTACCCTCTCCTCAAGCACAATTAAACACACAATAGCAATATAGATCATCATACTTTACATCAGTACATAGTTACAGCATGATGAGCGTGAGCATGGATTTGGCGTAGACTCCAAGAGGTATCCACCGATAGGGTGAAGCTCCCTGGGGGCAGGTAGGAGAGAGGAGAACCCCCCCTAGGCTGAAGATCAAACCCTCCTGGATGTCTGATGGAGCCGTGATGCTGGTGGTGGTGGCGGAAACACGGAAGCAGCCGAGGGGATACAAATAGAGGGTTTCTGAAGAGGGAGGAAGGGGAGGAGAAAGGAGCGTGGGCTATAGGGTGATTGGACGAAGCAGAGCTGGGGGCGTGCTTGTACCTGCTGACAAAATGTGAATGAGGGAGGTAGCCTTCCTGATTGAACTCACGCTAAGCTTCATTACACTAGCGCATAGGAATATACACACATAAAGGATATGAGCATCATATCATTCCTGCTATTCCAATCATTTCCAGGCCGTTGCGTTTTCTTAACTGCCCTATCTAGATAATTAAAGGATAAATTAAAAAAAAACACTGTTTGAGGGTGTTTCAGGAAATTTTGTATTTGTGACGATTTTGTCCCCAAGACCAGAAAATGCATCACAGTAGGTAATTTTATATATAAGATGACATATTATATTTTTGGCTCTGATTCACTAGCTATGGCAGCGACTTAATTCTAGCCTAAACTGCCCAAAATCATAGGATTTTTCTCTTTAGCACCTTTGATTTACCCAAAAAGGCAGCCTCAAACCTCGTGTTGGCACTATTACCCCATAGTCAAGAGACTCAGCCCGTCCGTCCATTATATCTTCATCACAGGTTTGCTAGTGCTCTCTATTTTTATTTCTGTCTCTCACTCTACCTCCGTCTCGCTCCCTCTGGTGACATTAATTACAATCAGGGGCAAATGGCACTCATTGCCTCAATATTACAGGGGGCACATTCAGCAAATGCGGAGCCTGATGAGGTGTCCACATCACACTGCACTGTGATTAATCACTTATTTCTGCCACAGCGGTTTAGGCCGATAACCCTTATTCTACACCATTTATGGCCCTGACATATGTGGCGGCGCACAGAGAGGGAGCCGTGTCATTTCTATTGATGCAGGCACTGGGAACCTGGAATCACATCAAACGATGAAAGGATCTGAGGACAAAGAGAGCTTATGTAACTGAGGGCAGGGCTCTGAATGGTATATAGCACAGAAATGTGTTGCTCTTATGTTGCAGCATATAGCCTTTGAGTATATATGAGAATACTTCTAATACTATTTTCACTTTTCTAATGTAAAGACACATCATTATCTAAATGTGTGTGTGTCTAAATGTGCACAGTCCAGTTGAGTCTGGTACTATAAGCCAGCTTGCGTTGGCTTGGGGGTTTGATTCAGTACTTCATATGCCAGCAAGACCCTCATACAGAGCCTATTGGATTTGACAATGTTTCACACTATCTGTACATGACGTGTCATACGGAGGCAAAGTCACAGCCGCGTGAAGGCTTTCCTTCTTAAGGGAGCAGAAAAGAGATCACAGTTTTTCCTGAGGCGTGGAGGGGAGGGGAGGGTGGTGGCGGAGGGTGAGAAGATGGTGGAGAAAAAAACAGAAGGGAAGAAAGAGACAGGTGGAATAGAATGGGCAGACATCTGAAGGAGACGAAGAGGCAGCGAGCCAGACAGACAACAGAAACAGAATGAAAGAGACATACGGATACGTAGACTATATAAGCAAAAGAGATTGAGAACGAGATGGAGAGATAGATAATGAGAAGGAAAAAGACTTTCACAAGAGGAAGTGAGTACGCCGCATCAGTCTATATTAGCCTGAGCTCAGCGATGGCAGGGAGAGTCTCTAATCCTTTCTCCCCGAGGCCTTGAATCACCTGCCATCCACAAAGTCACCGTCCATCCCACAGGAAAACACTCATTACAGGCTGCCATTACGTTTGACTGCATCTCTTGCCGTAACCTTGAAACACTGTTCACTCAGCCAAAAACACTTCAATCCAGCGGGAGAGCCGGGTCAATTGAGTCAATGTCGAGTGACTCCTTTCTCCCAAAGGCATCGCAGTTGACATGCTTTTTTTTCACTAGAGAATGTTACAAGGACGAGTGTAGGTATATCAAATGGGAACATAAAGAAGTGGGTATAACATTGTGCATTGATCTCGGAGAAGCCAGCCGGAGGGAATCAAACCTCCGACAAAGTGGTGCCCAGGTAAAGATACTACTGAGCAGATCCAAATCGGGTCAATGCCTTTTAAGAATTTCGTGAATCTACCCTTTACGATACGTTACGATACGTTATATGGATTGAGATATATCAGTATGTCAGTATTTCTCTCACCTGCTAGCCAAAATATGCCAAAAGTCTAAAGGAAGTGCCCGAGGTTGGTCATATATTTTCTCATTTCTGCAGTGTGTGTCTGTGTGCGCATCATGCATCATGTGAAGTCTTTTTTTCTTGCCACCGATCTTAATCTTTCTCTCTTTATATGTATGAGCACACTGTTGGTTATTTGTGGGGATCAGCTAAGCGGGAGATCAGCTAAGAAATAAGTCCTAAGCATTTTCAAAGGATCACAGAATCATTTTTCTCCTCCCATAAACAATTACACACTTAAAGCTGCTTTATCTTTAAATGATTGGAGGAATATTTCGCAGCTATTGCCAATTTAAAATATGTGTAGTCATTTCAAATACTCGACGCATGATTCAAATCCCCTTCCTATATAGACTTATATTACGTTCTGCGTTGGGTTTGACTTTCCACACCGCTCTCCCCTGCTGACCCCTAATAATACATCTAATCTGCATTTTTCTGCTAGTTAATTTGGGATAAAAAGTACAGCGAAAAAATACAGCAGGGAGCAAATGACGTCAGGGGAGACAGATCACAGAGGAGGGGAGCTGTAGCTAATTTCATGCCTTGTATTTTTCTGTCACACTTGGCTAATTCGCAGTTCAGGCCGGCGCGATGAAATGTGCGCCCTGTGATCTTCCACAGTCCTCCGAGCCGGGGGCCTCAAAGTGGTGTAGCCTGAGCTATCTTTATACTGGGGAGGCCTTGAAAATCCATATTACAGTCTCTTTTCCTACGGTACTAATTCAGAGAGAGCCCAATAAAGCCACGTGAGAGACAGTGCTGGCAGTTCCATTTGGGTTTGTTACCCTTGACTGGCTCTGAGATGTAAATGACTATACACTCCCCGTAGCCCAATTTGCCTTCTCTGCTCTCACTCCATTTGTAATTTAACACCTTAGACGGCATGCACTGATTGGCTGAGAAATATGAAAAAAATGCTCATCATCACCATGAACATGAAAACCCCATTTTTAAAAGAACTCAATGTTAGATGTGATTGGAATTTCGAAATGATCCTTTTTTGGGCTGATACATTACAGAAGACTTGACAATTATACCAAGTGCAACGGGTTGCATGTGCCTGAAATATATCAATAAAGGTGTAAGGTGGAACAAACACTGAACATTGCAGCTGTGTTCCTTCTTCCATCGGGGGGCGAACGCCAGCTGATCCACTACCAGGTATGTGTGGAGCGCAGCTGCAGCTCCTACCTCCCATCTCCCTCACCTGTCGGAAGCAGTTAGGGCGGAGCGGCGCCCCTCGCACCAGCCGCTCGGCAACACATTGTCTGGTTATACTGTGGAGGGCCGCAGCTGTCCCTAGGTGAACCTTTGCTGGCGCTTATTATGATAATGAGGTCCATTTCAGAACACCGGATGCCTGTGGTGGTGGTGGTGGTGGTTGTTAAGGGTTAGGGTTGAAGGAGCATGGATAGAGGGCCAGAACAGAAGAAATGGAGGGGAAGCGAGGGGAAACGAAGGGGGGGAAAGCTGCAGGGAACCTCCATGCATAAAGACGAAAACACAGGGGCCAACAATGCTCCAACAAATCAATCAGACAGTGGTTGGAGGTCGCGGCTGGCCTGGCAGTGGTCCAACTGTGACAGGAATATGTCCCAGAGCTGTGCGCGCGTGTGTGTGTGTGTGTGTGTGTGTGTGTGTATACGTGCACACACACACACACACACACATGCACCAGATCCCATCTCAAGATGTCCCCTGGATCCAGATGAAAAGTGAGGTGAAGCGAGAGAGAATTTGAGTTGCAGCATGGGGTGGTCTCAGAAACAAGAACAAGTTGCACACTCTGAAAATTCATTCTCTGATTGCTTGGCTCGTCGTCCCGCTCCTGCTCTGTTTTCGTGATTTTTTTATTCAAGCGTTGATAGCGTGTTGTCTGTTCGTTATTACACTTTTTGGTTGTGCGAAGTGTCCTTGCTGTGTTGTTAGTCCCACATGCAATATCACCAGATTTCCAATGTCACTTGTTATTGAACTGTTACATTTTTAAAACATCAAGCGGAGCAGAAAATGAAGCAGAACAGCGGCTACTTAAGTTCGCCTCGCAATACCTTGGCTTCACTTACAAGGTTCTGCCTCAAATCTGGAGCGATACATATCTCCGCTGCTGGAAGACGCTGCTGCTCACTTATCAGCACCCTCCATCAAGTAACATGCTCTAGAGATTAGCCGTGTGTGCTGCTGCTGCTCCTACTACGCTGTCTGTATCTCCCCCTTCCTTCTCAAGGTCAGATCAGTGTCGAGCGCCGAGCACCAGCCCCACGGGCGTGAAGGGATGAACGCAGCATGAAATGGGGTTTATCAGAGAGCAACTGCTTACTTGTTTATTTGAACACGCACAGCAGGCTGAGTAATTGTGTAAAAGGCTGTCGATGTTTGCTGAGAGCATTTTAATTAGCCCGGCTCTCTCGTTTCGCCCTCTCCACAACAAGCTCTCTCGGAGTGACAAAGCAATTTAGTGTCGATTAGGAAATTAATGATTTCTTCCCCAAATTGGGAGGCTGATGATGGGACCGCTGGTGCTTATGGGAGGCCGCCTCCCTCTTACCACCCTGAATGGGATGTGCACTGAGGCCTCTGTGCAAATGGAGAGGGTCCAAATATAGAAGGGGGTGAAAGCATCTCAGCCAAGCCCGCCTGCTGATGTAAAGAGGCCCTGACTGGCCGCCCCTAGCTCTCACTCTCATCCTCACACAGAACTGCACACATGCATGCATACATAGGAAAACATACAGTCACATGCACACTCCATTTCAATGTCTGTGTTTTTCTCGTGCAAATCAGAAACCTGAGAAACACCTGCAGACATCCGTGCTATCGCTTGTGTTTGGGTGTGCGTGTGTTCGTGTGCACGTGTTTGTTAGCGTGTGTTCATGACTGACAACCCACTTTTGGGTGGTGCTGCCATCTAGTGGTTGATATTTGAACTGACCATCACGTAGTATCTTATCTTACATGACATGGTACATTCATCACGTAATAAACTGGTGAGTGAATACACACATTGCTACATCATCATCTCATCCTGTGTTCGTTTATGAAAAAGGGGGACATGTAATTAAGAGATCACTCCCAATGTGCCTATTTCATATTGAGCTCCACGTAATAACTTTAAGCAATAAAGATATCCAATTTGGCTGATAGATTGTTCAGCCTTTACATTATATGTAGATGAAAGTAAATGTCTGATATACACGATTTGCACCCTCAATCAAACTACAAAGAGCATGCAATATGTGTAATGAAATGCAATTGTAAATCGGTATTGCATCAGAGAATAAAATACATAGACATAAACATTGAATCATCTATTTTGTTACAACAGCAGGATGGTGGCCTCAATGCTGCCTCAATATACATCGACTCTCATCCTCCTCGGTGCTCCAATAGCTGTTCCTCTTCCCTCTTATTAAGTCTTCTAGGCCCTGCTGGCAACGATTTGTTTATTTGGCCTTCATAACCTGTTGAAGCCCTCCGCTGACCTCGGGCCGGCCCTGTCTTTCTGTGGACCCAGACCTGTTGACCGGGAGGGACTCCACTCTAGCAAGGCAGTCAGTTTCAGCAACACTGGGTTAAGGTCAGTGTTAAAGGTTAAGGAGAATTTAGCAGCCATTAAAACTGCTCTTAGTCTGCCTTTCTTTCTCTCAGCCTTGTTTTTCTATCGTGTGTTCACCCACTTTTCTCTTTATCGTGTTCTTTCATGCTTATTCCTCTTTTTCTGTTTTTTTTTCCAACCACACACACACTCAATAAAAATCACAACTGTGGTGATAGCACTCCATCTTCATGGGTAGAAGAGATAGACAGTCTGTGAACATTGTGCACTGATGACCAGTCGAGAATAACCAGCCAGTACAGAGTTCTCTCCATACCGGCCTCCTGGATTCAGGAAAAGAGCGAAGAAGGTGTTCTGCTCTGTATACAACAACAAACTTCCATGTGATCCATACTGATTCCCTTCATCAAAACAGCTGCAGAAATGAACTGCAATAGCATTTATGTGTCACCACAATTGACAGACAGGGAAAGTTATGGAGTGAATGGAAACAAACTCATCTATCTGTCAGCCATCTATGGTGGCAAGGATCTATATGAAATTGAAATTGTTCCTCAGGTGGAAGATCGCAGTGGCAGAGCCAGAACAGTATTGTTTCACTCTGTCAGGTGTGCTGTGGCTCATGCAGTAAATGTCCTCCAGAGTATCTCACCTGTTTTGTTTTTTGCGCAGGTGTGTGTGTGTGTGTGTGTGTGTGTGTGTGTGTGGTGTGTGCTCTCCAGACTGAGAACTAGCTAGCTGCTGACCCAGTTTGAGTTGTTTTCATTTTCCAGTCACTTCCCATGAGCAGCCACAAGGCTCTTGCTTTCTTTCCACCCCTGTCTGCTTCTTTTCCTCCTTCTCCTCCCAGTATTTACTTGGTAATCACTGTGACATGAATCATTTCCGACAGGGAGGAGCTCAGCTTTCAGGACAAACTCCCCTACAAAAGCCACGGAGAGGAAGAGAAACTTTCTCTTGAATGCTTGAGTGGCTGATGAGTTTACAAGCGTGCCTTGGATCTTGGAGCAACATAAATGTTTACTGGGAATATGAGCTGCATGCAAAAGTTAATTCAAGATGTTTTCTAATTAAACTCAAATGAAAAACACGATACAAAGTAATAGCTCATACTAATGACTATTAAATTCATTCAAAGGGTGACTAATGAGTGCATTGCTGTGCGTATCTTCCTGACTGTTTATCTGGAATATGTCTGTTGATCTTCCTCTCCTCCTCCTGATCTCTTTTTGAGTCCCTCTGTGCCTCCGAATGACACCGGAGATGTGGGTCACGCTGATGACGATGTGGTTTCTCAGAGCATGTGTTGTGTTCCTCCGCCCCTCACACTTCTCCTGTTGGGAGGCTTGACATAGCCACTGGCAACTGGCACTGCCGCGTCGGCTCGCATCAGGGCCCTCTGCCACAACCCCGGCATAAGCGGCACAGCTAGCAGCACGTGGACGGCCCCTCCGACGGGGACACTGAGCTGGTCTGACCATGCGCCAATGGATAGCGTGACTCCACAAATGCAAACTTTACTTAGCAACATTGAATGCTGCCTGTCAGATGTAAGAGAATTAGCTTTTGTTTCCATTCACAGGTAGCTATACCTACGCTCTCCGGGAAACAGACTCAAGGTAACATAAAACTGTATTTCTATGATGCCCTTTGTTGATATTTCCTCTTAGAAACTGAATTTGAAACGTAAACAGGTTTATTCATTTACCATCTCCCAACATCCTCAAGAAAATACTCAAAAATCTCAAGCACTACTTACAAATCCCCCTGAGGGTGATTTCAGTGAAGTGCTGGAAAGATGCTCACTCCATCACTTGCTGCAGCACGTCCAGGGAGTGGTAGGCAGTATGGTATAGGGCTCCTCAATGCCAAATGCCAGACACGACGCAGAAGAGGAGCACCCAGATGATTGGGTCTATTAAAAGCTTTCTCGTCCCGTGCCACAGCCCACTGATTGATCTCCTCTGACGTGCCCTTTTACCCTCTGTCACATTAATAAACTACGTCTCTCCTGAGAGACTGACAGGCCACCTCCTCCTCCTAGAGAGAGAGAGGGGAAGAAAGTGTGAATGGAGAAGGAGAAAGAAAGAAAGGCCGGGTTAGCGAGATGGAAAGATGCAAAGACAAAGAGAAAGAAAGAAAGGAAGGGCAGAAGAGGCAAATATAGAGCCAGAGACAGACAAAGAAAGAAGAGGAAGATTAAATGGAAGGCATTGACAGCAGAAATGTCACTTTTAGTGCTGATCGTTCCAGCAGGATAGCCTGAGTCAAGATATTCATCATATTCATCATATCAGTCGGGCCCATAATGATGACATTACGTAATTCTGTTATTCCATAACAAAATCCCATTTCTCAAGCTTTTATGCTCTCCTCCTGGGTTAGGAGTCTCAAGTGAAACCTCTGCCATAATGGCGACTGAGACTGGCACAGCTTGAGGGATTCCTTCTGGCTATTTCACAGAGGATAATGTCTGCTGTCCTTTCCGCTTACACTGCTTCATGGCTCTGTCGTAGAACTCAGGGCAGACTACTACTACAGAGCAATGGAGCAAATCAGTTAGTGCTCAAACTAAACACAAACAGACAAATCTGAGCTATATTTGCACCGCATGAGGAACCCTGGTGAGCAAGGAGGGTTGCAATCAACCAAGCACTTAGGGACTTGGAGAGGCAATGGATTACAGTTACATAAGCAAAGGCCCTGGTCCTTTCAGTGTCATTCTCTTGAAAACAAACAGGTAAAAAGAGGAAGGAATTCAATGTTGAGATGTGGTCTCAGTTGACCTCACAGCCCAAGGCAAACAGCAGAGCTTTTCACACCAAGCTGACTAAAACGCTAAAAAGGAGGACATCATAGCACTAGTGAAACTGAACTTAGCATTCTCTCTGTTTCTCTATGTCAAATTACAGAATGTGCCACAACCTGGGATGGAGGCTTATGAAAACATTACACAAGATACTCTTCATTTCACAGAACAAGAGCAAAAAGAGGGGAAAAAAGAAGCGTTCTTGGGGCCATTAGTATATGGCAGCTCTATTGGACAGGCGTGACAGTAGTCTAAAAGGGCTATCACACTATGGAATGCAACTGCACCAGCACCCTGCCAGCCGAGTTTTTAAGTATGAACGCTGGAGGACTGTTCTGAATGGGACATAATCCGGATGTGGCCAGTATGTTGGTTGTTGGTTAAATGTAATACCTTGTGCACATGTGAACCTGCACTAATGCAGCATGCTTGTGGTTTGTCCTGTGTGATGGATATAAGAGGATGTGAATACCTAGACCTAGAGATACCACATACTTAGAATACAGCTAGCAGGCGTGTGTAAATGTAACTGAAGTTAATGCTTCTGTGCTTAGAAGTACAGTGCTTTTTTTTTTTTTATAAAGTCACGTCTTCTCAAGGAAAGGCAGCAAGGCAGGCAGAGGTGTGGACTCAAGTTATTATGACTTGACCTTGAGTTCTACTTGAGTCAAAAAAAACTGGTGGCTTGAGATTTACTTGGGACATAAGGGAAATGACCTAGACTTGTGCATGCTTATGTTGAGACTTGATTGCGATTCAAGATGAGACAACTCAAAATGACTTGTGATAATGTGTGTAAGCAAATGATTTGCTTACACACCTTGCTTAACAGGAGTAGCAGCTTCCACTGGAAGTCAAATTGCTTTGGCAAATCAAAGTTAAGTGGCAAATTGTTTCTCCTGACCAAGATAAGTGCCTTTTCCCACTACCCGTACTAGAAGAGTTATGTGATTCCCAGACTAGTACATCATGTACTCAAATGGTGGGGACCCACAAGAAACAGCAGCACAACCCACTTTGCGGCTTGCTCCATAACATTGGCCTCAACTAAGTTATCAAACAGGCCTAAATCAGCTGATAATTGATAATGGTTACTTTGGTGAAAATGACATTGGCTAGTAAATGAAATAATACATATATATATATTTTTAAAAACTGGTAAATGATGATTCTAAATGACGTATGTCTGTTATATTCCATCCCACTCTATTCTATAAAATTCTATTCTACTCCCACTCTATTCTATGTAACTGATTTCTACGGCTGTCTGGTACTGCGCAAGTGCGCATGCTCAGTTCCTTGCTAGGGAAGAAAGAGAAAATGTCTCTTGTGAGGTGAGTCGTGTGACAAGGCCTTATTTTTGTTTTTAAACTGCGAAATTGTGATCACAAATTATTTTGTGTCACATTCTGTATTATTATTATTCTTTACCGCTTCAGATGCAAGAATAATCTAAATGTTTCGTATTGATATCTTCGGTTTGTGTGCGATTTGCTACCTTGGCCAGAGCTAGCCATTAGCGTTAGCCTTTTAGCTAGCTAGCACGCTGACATGTTCATAGCTTAGTTTGCGCGTTACAAGTTTATCAACAATTGTGTGACAACAAGCGATGTGTTACATGCACAGTTCTATTTCTAATCATATCGAAATACCATTCGTTTACTAGCTTGCTATTTGCTAACGCCTGCTTGGATACACAAAACTGTCGTTGACGTGTAAAACTAGCTAAGATTAAAGTTGGCTAACGTTAGCTAGGCCTAATAGCTAGTGAGCTAACACATACACACAACATTAAGGCTCTGTACCTATCTGTATCAACAGCTTTTTACCGGCGCCGACCCAGCTGTCGCAGGACCAGTTGGAAGCAGAGGAGAGGCTCCGGGCGCAGAAGTCCTACTCCACCGCCCTCGTTTCATCCCGCAGAGAGCCTCCTCCCTACGGACACCGAAAGGGCTGGGTGCCTCGCTCACTTGAGGTAAATACGTTTATTTGGTCATTTGAAAACACAGGTCTCTCAGAGACAATTAAGTGTTTTCTCCTTTATGTGTTAGTGGTTGGAGAGCATTTTGGCTCTGGTTCCACATCCTTTCTTGTTTTGGTCCCCGTTTTAGTTATTGTACTCGCTGTTGCCCTGAAATTGTTCGTTTTGGAAATACATGTTGTTAAATGTATTCATTGGATATTTGTTTTTATTCCTTATTTCCTCTGGCAGTGGTGGCAATTTGCTTGCCGTGGTGGCCCACTGAATGTAGAGAAAACACTGCCATAGAAGTCATTTTACAATCTGTGTTTCTGTAGGATTTTGGAGATGGAGGAGCCTTCCCAGAGCTCCATGTGGCCCAGTTCCCTGTGGAGATGGGCAGGAAGAAAAAGACGTCCAATGCCCTGGCGGTGCAGGTGGACGCAGAAGGAAAGATCAAATATGATGCCATTGCCAAACAAGGACAGAGCAAGGATAAGGTATACTGGCAAATGAGTGCTGCAAGAAACAGTGAGGATACTATCAACACATACTTGAATAATTTGAGTCCACACACATTTGCTAAAATTGTAGACATAATCGGCGAAGATGCTGATATTTCAATTGACCTGCCAGTTAAACACACACTGCACTTACACACATTGCCAAAGACATGCCATCTCTCTTCGATATCACTGACTTCTGATACACACTGCACAATGCTGCACTTCCTGATGGGATTACATCAAGCAGACCTATTTTTCCCCAAGAATTACAGTTGTGTCTAAACCGTTATTGTCTTTTATTTGTGCAGGTGGTCTTCAGTAAATACACAGACCTACTTCCCAAGGAAGTTCTGAATAATGAGGCTCCAGAACTACAGAGGCCTGACGAGGAGGCCGTCCAAGAGGTGAGGCATGGTACACTGTGTAGGTGTGGGTTTCCCTTCTTTTTGGAAAGGCTGAGGTATAACGACATTGCCATTAGCTTGGGATTTGTACCGGATTGAAGAGTTGAAGACTCTAGACTGTAGGTCATAGAATATCCTTTATCCAATTTCCCCATGGCGATCAGTTTCATATAATCTTATATTCATTGTAAAAATTAAAACCCACTAAGCCTGATAACCCATCTGGGCTCAGTTTGATTGAAAATTGATTTTTCTTACAAATATCTACAGGCTATCCCCAAGTCCTTAAAAACTCTAGAAATAATTATCTGAATTTAAGGCTTTAAAGAGTATTAAATGGTGTTATTTCCCCCACATGTATTGACAGATTTCTTTGCACTATATACCCACTTAGATTTATACAGAACAGAGTTAAAACATTGTTTTCATTGTATCTGCTTTACTAAACACAAATGGGTGTAATGTCCCATAATTTAATTCCACAATTTCCTTTTTCTTATACTTCCCATTTATATTTTCACTTTGAAAATACTTTGATTTGCTATGCTCAATCGGAAAGGGCTGGTTTTGATGGTCTGTCTCTTCTATGTCTTCAGCTGACAGAGAAGACGCGTGCTGCTCTAGACAAGCAGGTGTCTCAAAAGATCGCCGCTGCCATGCCTGTGAGAGCAGCAGACAAACAGGCCCCTGCACAGTACATCAGGTATATATAACATGTATAGTAGGTAACTTTTTTACGATCTGTGTGTTTGTGTATGCATGTGAGAGTGTAAAAATCCTTTTATGTTGTGACATGTCTTGTTTCTTTTCCCAAGATACACCCCATCCCAGCAAGGAGTGGCCTTCAACTCAGGGGCCAAGCAGAGGGTGATCCGCATGGTGGAGATGCAGAAGGACCCCATGGAACCTCCACGTTTTAAGTATGTAATATAACATTCAATAATATTCAATTTTAAATGGCATAAATTCTTAAATGAAACTTAAAGACACGTTATATATTAAGTGGGCATTTAAAAAAAAAAAAAAAAAAAAATCACAAATGGAGTAATGACATGAATTTAAAGCCGTTGCAAGTTATAGGCTGCCCATACCAGGAGCTGAATTAAGCAACAGATAAAGAAAATCTCACCAGTAGGCCTGACCAGATTTAAAAGAGAGGTTAAAAACAATCGTGACCCTAGCTTATGTTCGCGCCTAGTTTTTTTAAGTTTTTTTTTAAATAAAATAATCGTATCCTAGGTTGAAGCCCTTTTTAAAGAGGATTTAAACTTTCAAGACATCATTCACTCCAGCTTCCAGGGTCTCCCCAGCAGATTCAAGATTCAAGAAGTTTATTTGTCACATACACACACGAGGTGTGCAGTGAAATGTAAAGTGGCAATGCTCAGCAGAAATGTGCAAAGGGCAAGCAGCTACTCTGCTTCAATGAACCGGTCATACAAATCAGTTTCTACCCAATTTTTTTTAGTCAGGACTTTTATTGCCTTTTATTTGACCAAGGTACTAATTTCAGTAAATATTTTGCATTATCTATTCCAAAGAAAAAGATATCCAGATGCCAAAAGTCGATTTCAACTCTTATTTTGGGTGAACTTTGCGTGAACTTTTTGCCTTTTTTTTCTCCCTGAAGCCAACCAGTGTCTACATACTTACTGCCGATAACTGGATTCTCACAGGACAATTGAGGCATTTGATGAAAATAACTGTGGCCATGTCATGTAATGTAATGTCATGTGAATATGTCTGTTTCAGGATAAACAAGAAGATCCCTCGTGGCCCTCCCTCTCCTCCTGCCCCTGTCATGCATTCCCCAAGCAGAAAGGTACAGTTGGGTTTGCTAGAACTGAAGTAAATCTGATTGAGTAAAAATGTTAATCGGAAGCACATAACATCATATGGCCTTTTTGGGGGGGTTTCTAAGCATTTTTGACTTTGAAAAATGTTTTGCTTTCCTAATCGAATACCCATAAATTAGTTGAACACTTGACATGTAAGTTGACTGCATCGTCCAGTAGATTGAAGTTTGAGAAACATCTCCCCTTGTTGTTTTAGATGACAGTCAAGGAGCAGCAGGAGTGGAAGATCCCCCCTTGCATCTCCAACTGGAAGAACGCTAAGGTAATGCAATACTGAAGCCAGACTCCCCGCTTTCCTGGGGCACAACCAGAATCAATCAGAACACCCTGTCTGTCTATTTGTAAAGGGCAAAGCTCATTGTTGTTGTTAGTAGCTCATGCAAGAATGTGTTTCCAGGCTATTTTGCTTTGTTTGAATTTCAGGAAACATAACTCCTGTTTATATTTCATGGTGATTCATAGTTTCCCTGGCTCACTGTCATTTTTTTTCTCTCGGCTTATGTGTCTCTCTTGCGCTTTCTCTAGGGGTACACCATTCCTCTGGATAAGCGTCTGGCCGCTGATGGTAGGGGGCTGCAAACGGTTCACATTAATGAAAACTTCGCCAAGCTGGCTGAGGCACTCTACATCGCTGACAGAAAGGTACTGCACCGTTGGCCCCGAGGGATCTTGGTTTCACTCTGTTGTCCAGTGTAGTTGCAGGTTCTGAAATGTGTACTTTTTGTATATATTTAAGATTATCATACATTGTTAACAGTCGCAGGAATATTTTTCTGTATCTGTTGTCTGGGAATTATGACTTTAGACCCTTGCACCCTTGCATTCCTTGTTTTTTGTAATGTTGGTGATCTAGGAATTAATCAATTAATCGTGGTATTTCCAACGACCTCACCCTTGACTCTGCCTTGATCATGTCTGTAGGCCAGAGAGGCAGTGGAAATGCGTGCCCAGGTAGAGAAGAAGATGGCCCAGAAGGAGAAGGAGAAGAAAGAGGAGAAACTGAGGGAGCTGGCCCAGATGGCCCGAGACCGCAGGGCGGGGATAAAAGGACATGGCGACAAAGGTGAGTTGTAATGATCGGAGCTAAGAAAAAAAAGAAAAATATCATCCAATACTGTCAGTGTCCTAATATATCTGTCTATTCATTCAACCAGTGTTTACAGGACCAGAAAGCTGTGAAATGTGTTTGCTTCCCCACTGCTAATTCAGATATTCTGGGGAAGAAAATGAATGTTGTTTTGGAGTAATGACCATTTAAAGAGCTGAACACGCATTGTGTGCATCAAGAAGGCAAAAATCAGAACATTGTTGTATAGCAAATCAAGAAGAGAATTGCTGTGGAGTCCTATCATCAGTAAGGAAAATGTTCTGCAAGTTGACTGACATCTGACACCGGGCCTAAATGCACTGGATGAGTCATATATCACAGCGTGTTTTTGGATCTTGTTGATGAGCTTTTCTTCATCCATATTAGCTAGCGGTGCTTTGTTTTGGAGCTCCGAAATCAAACCAAGTTCAAAGTAGACACGTCAAGCTATTTTGACACGCCACTTGACGCTTTCGGTGCAGCTTCAGCAATTGAAAACAATTTGTTACAATTGCTGTGTCTCTGACTACTTCTCCTTCTCCTGCTGTTTCTCTATCAATCCCCTGCCTCACACCCTTCTCATCCCTCCACCCTCCTTCTCCTCCAACAACCCTTATTCCTCTATCTTTTTTCACTCCCTTTCTCCTCTCTGTGCATCTCCCTTTCGGGTCTCTCCTCACGTCTTTTCACCCCCTCACTCCACCACCCATCCACCATGTCCCCCTCCTTCTGTCTCCCACTCCCCGCACCCCATGCTTTTTTATTTTTTGCTGCTTTTCTGCTTTCCTTCTCCCTATCTCCATCCATCCATCTCCCCACACAGCAGGTGGCGAGGACGGTGAGGCCAGGGAGCGTGACGAGATCCGCCATGACAGAAGGAAAGAGAGACAGCACGACAGGAACATTTCCCGAGCCGCTCCTGATAAGAGGTGCTGGACACGCACTTTTAACACGCAGCATGTGAACATGCCCCCCCCCACACACACACACTCACACACACACACTCACTCACACAGATGTGCGCTCACTGCTGAATCATTCATGCCGGCAGTAATACTGAACCAACGCAGCAGGATCCAACATAGCACTGAGGCATTAGGCCTTGTCTGCAGTGATCCAGAAGGCTATAGAGGCACGTGAGATGTGATTTATGTCTGTGCTCTGTCTTTGTGTGTGTGTGTGTGTGTGTAAATGTGTGTGTGTGTAAATGTGTGTCAGGTTGTCAGTTGATGTAATTGTGGGTCCATGGGGGGGTGGGAGTGAAAATCAGAGGAGCACTCATTACAATGACATTTCCAGCTGTCAAGAAAGAAACCTCATTATCTCAGATTGCTTTCTACTTAACCTTGGAATAGTTGTTAAAAGACAGTCAGGAGTTGACTTTTTTTATTTATTTTTTTGATGCGGCAGGACAGAAATGATTGACGTTTTGTAGAAATGGTGACTTATGAATTTAACTATTAGCTCAAATCTGCTGCCAGTTATTTTTTGTTACTCACTTATCCTATAGGGTTCCTCATAGTTAAGGTATTCTCTATCCTCACCACTCTCTTCGTTGTTGTCTTCGAGGATTCTGCCAATAACTTCTCATGCAGAACACAGCCCCTCTTTCATTTCGAGATGTAGCTATGTTCACTGTTTCATCTTACCCTCCTCTTTTGTGTGTGTGTGTCATTCCCAGGTCGAAGCTGCAGAGGGACCAGGACAGGGACATCAGTGAACTTATTGCTCTGGGCATGCCCAACCCCCGTTCCTCCAGCGAGGCCCAGTATGACCAGCGACTCTTCAACCAGAGCAAGGTTAGAACACATGCAGTTTAGATTGTGAATACAAGCTCATGCCGTTGGATAGACGTAGATTCACTGGATCAAAATATAAATGCATACAAGGCTGGATTCCCAAGTCTGCCATGTTTGGAAATGTCTACCATTCGGCCAGAGGTGAATCTGCCCCAGCCAAGTGAGCTGTTTTGGCTTCCAAGGCTTAAGATTGAGCTACCTTGCTACTGTTAGGATCCTTCAAACATCTGCTCCAGTCTTTATTTTCATTTCACCTCCAGGGTTTGGCCTGGCTTCAATGGAGGCTTAGGTGGTAAAGGTTCCCGTGGGTTTTATTTTGCAAGGAGATGGGGACAGGATTGAAAACCTTAGTTGCAAAACAACCTCTATGGCTGACAGGTCTAAGCAAGGAAAGTCAAATGTTTTAGGACTTAGATTAGACATAGATTGAACTAATCAACCATCAGCATGTTGAAAAGACATAAGCCTATCTAACCTACTAGCCCAACCAGCACCACCAACTTTAGACCCTCAGTGAAGATGAGGAAACATTCCCAAGAAAACCAAATGCAAAGGAGTAAGCAGAGAGCCAGCTAAGAGTTGGATATATGCAGGGAAATCTCACCTCAAAAGTTCCAGCTATTACATTTTGAACACTCTCTAATGTATCTGTGTCGCCCCTCCTTTCTCTCTCTCCAGGGTATGGATAGTGGTTTTGCCGGTGGTGAGGATGAGACGTACAATGTGTACGACCAGCCGTTCCGCAGCGGTAGGGACATGGCCCAGAACATCTACCGGCCCGGCAAGAACATAGACAAGGACATCTGCACGGATGACTTTGACACGCTCATGCACAACAACAGGTACGCTGGATTAATTGAATGATGGATGGGATTTGTTCTGTTGTTTTTTTTTTAATATGTATCTATTTATTTTTGTCAAACATGTATTTACCTGATTACTGACTAACTTATTTGTTGTCATATTTAACTATTTACATTTTTTACGTACCTATTCAGCATTTCTTCTTTATTCTGATAAAGATGATTTTCTCAGTACAAACACTGGTTTCCATGGTTGCATTATATGTCACATTTCATACACATTTAAGAATAACCATTATCAAGTTAATATCATGAGTGGGACTGCTGAAGCTGGACCACTTACCAAGTCACTCTTAACCTTCTCCATCATAATAAACTCTTAAGACAAGGGGGGGGGGAAATCATTCATAGAGACCTAAAACTTTAGAGGTCAATCTAGCTTAATTTCTAGGCACAAGGCAAGTGGGCACATGATGTCCCAGCAGGGGCCCTTGTCCTTGGGGCGGCAGCGCCACACTCCACTGGCCGAGCACATCCTACCCCATATGTTTAGTGGCCAGCTTGTCATTGTCGCTGGCTACGGGGTGATACAGCATTGTGCACATGTATATTAAGAAAATCAATAACTTATCTGTTTCATGGAATACCTTAACATTTTGGATCCACCAATACTTTTGAGTCTTATTTTTCTGCTTGTGGTGGAATATATTTATGCATTTGCACGTGACCAAAGAACAGCTGCTAGCAGTTACCTTGTGGTAGTACCCCCCCCCCCCCCCCCCCCCCCCCCTTTCTGCTTTGAGGGTACCTGAAGGACAAAGACTGAAACTAAAATTGTCAGTGTACTCCTGTAAATGTCAGTGTATTTCTGTAAGAGCTCAATTGTTCTCACATTGTCAGCCCGCAGGCAAATGACCTTCAAGCCAGCAAGAGAAATGAGGAATATGCTGCACATTCTCACTCTGCCTCTTTCCTATCCACCCAACCCCCATTAGGTTTGTCCCAGACAGGGAGTTCTCGGGTGCTGACCATGGGCAGAGGCGAGAAGGGCCAGTCCAGTTTGAGGAGGATCCTTTCGGTCTGGACAAATTCTTGGAGGAGGCTAAGCAGCACGGTGGCTCCAAGAGGCCTTCCACTAGCGGACGCTCCAAGGACGACTACCACGACAAGAAACGCAGGAAGGAGTGAGAGCAGCAGGGCACAGAGACCAGTTAGGGAGGTCGGTCGCTGGCATCCAAGAGGGTGGGGAGGTGGTCTGCACGCTCACAGCAATGTGCGGGAGTACCTATCAGGAATGCTCTGTTTAGATTTATTTTTTTTATTTTTTTTCTGTTTGAGAGAAAGCATTGTCTGTTTATTTGGGGTTTTTTTTGTTTTGTTTTTTACTCTGCTCCACTCAGTGTTAGATCTTTGATAAATATAACATGAGTGGAGTTGAAAGGATAGCTCTTTGTTGTATGTATGAGATCTGCATCTGACAACCCCGGAAATATATAGATTTTAGTTATTTCATTTTTTTTTTTTTTTTTTATATATTAACCAACCCTACCGGAAACTTAGCAGGGACCGTTAATATTTACCTTTTCACCTTTTTTCTTCACAACGTCCTGTTGTCATAGAGACGATATTCTGTGATGATGGTTTTATTTAAGCCACTAGTGTATTTGTGTGAAAGTTAGGGTCCATATTTGATACAGATATGTACAGCATTCCTGTAAATCAAGTTCTCCTTTGTCCTTTTGATCTGTGGCATATTGAAACGATGCAACCTGTTACCTGTAGGATAAAAATTAAACCAGCTCTATATTTCATGTACAGTACTACCAGTGGAATAAATTTCATATAGTGTGGAATTGAGATCTCTCTTTGTATTTCTTATGGAGTAAACAAATGTGTGGTATTTACATGCTTGGAAACCCTGCTGATTTGACAATAAAACTGATTTCCCCCCCGTCAGCTTATTCAATCCAGTGCAGTGCTGCTTAATGCCAACTTTGAGGACATAGTGTAGAGTCCATTAGTTGTGTAACTGTTATATTTTGCACATAGTAGTTCTCCCCCCCCCCCCCCCCCCCCCCATTTTAATCACATCCTGAATAATGTGTGCCATTTACATAGGTGATTAAATACACAAAGTGTGTACAGAGTATCCATCAATTACAAAGCATGACGAGTGACGTTTCCACCAGAAATAAGCTCTGCGATTTATGTGATGATTAGAACAAAACTGGTTCCATTAATTACAATTAATTATGATTTATGCAGTCTTGACAGTTTTATTTTCCTGGCCTCTGAAACTAATCAACGTGGCATTACACAGCCCAGCAGATTTACAAATCTCTGCACAATGCCATCTCTCATTCAAGCCTGAACAGGGCTCAGACAGTTGGTTTATTCACATGATTCATGTTTTGTTCAATGGGCATTATTTTTGTTATGGCTTTCCACATTAGTTCAATGTCCTGGACCTGCCTGCCTCTGTTTTACTGTCAGGCTTTCACCAGCATCAGAAAAAATTATAGTGGGTGGATTGTGAAATACATAAATAATGGAACAAACCTATTGAGCAACCAACATTTATTAACTCCCAAAAGAGTTTCGGCTCCATACCACTTGAAATTGAATTTTATTAGAACATCTGGGGGACAGGGCACTTTTCTAAACCTGCCAGAATTAGCTTGTTAAGCTATTTGTCATTTGTGGTTGTGGTTTGTGGTACTAACCTAAACCTAGGCCACATTTGATGAACTGAAAAACTAATACTAGAAAAGGACATGCTCGCAACTTTGACCACTGACCAAACGTTTCTTTCAAGCTCCAACCAACAATGAGATTGACCTCATTTTCAAGTAATACATGGGGGAACGCCAATTGCATGAAATCACCACTGGGTCCAAAATGGAATCAGTATTTTCTTTCATCAATAGGGAACCTTTAAGACCCATTTTTCAGTTGTCTATGCTGAGTTCCTCGTGAAGACCTGCTATGAATTCAATTTCTTGTCAAATACAGCCCTGGACACAGCAGGCCAAGAAGTAGAAAAATGACCCCTATCTGTCTCCGGTCACAGCTATTGCTTGCATTCAAAATCATTTTTTTGTTCTCGCCGTTTGAGATCAGAGCCAACACAGCTCTCACCGCCTGTTTACAGTTTTTATTGGGTCAGAGGAAGAGTGGGGTGAAGTGCTGCAGCTTGTCTCTGCCTCCCACTGCACCTGAGGAACCAGGCTAAAAGACATTAAACCCTGACTCAGTTATGGCAAAGTGGCTTTGATGTGATTTAACGTTGACCTATATCATGTGGAGAGGAGCCGACACGCAGAAAGTCATCTGACTCTCTCTCTCTCCAGTGTGGGAGGAACCAGGCAGCGTGTCCCTGCTTCCCCTCTGCACCAGGGGAACCAGGCTAAGCAACATAAACCCATGACTCCATGATTGGAAAAGTGGCTTTGATGTGATTTAACACTGACCTTTATCATGTGGAGAGGCATTTATTTATTTAGTTTTCATTCTTATTCAGAGCTGATTTTGATTCTGGGTGGATGTTTTTATCATTGTGTTATTATTTCCTATTCTATCTTCACTATTACTATCAGTGCTATCTTCACGACTTTGTGATTACATATTTTTTCATTTTACACTGTACTTTTAAAACGCTTGATTGATCTTTTGTCGTGCTCTGCTTTATAACTATGCCATGTGAATAGGGAGCGTACTGAAGCTTGTTCTCAGCGTGTAGCCCTTGCACATAAAAGTTGAATGAATGAATGGAAATTAATTCTCTAGCGCTCTACCGACAGCGGGGGGCTATTGTGCAGGCCAGTAGGAGTGTTGGTGTTAGGGAATCAATCTGACATGTGCCAGCTTAGTGGAATTGGAATGGTGTAGTCTTTCATGAAGGTTTGATTGTTGTCTGTGGTTTTGGAGGTGTCTGCTGTGAGAGTGTGTGTGTGTGTGTGTGTGTGTGTGTGTGTGTGTGTGTCTTGGACAAAATCCTTGCAACAGCATCAGAAACATGGCAGTCTCGTATGCTCTAGTCAAGACAATCAATTTAAGCTTCTGAAGCCAGCGGGGTCTCGTTTCACACATCACCAGCGTGGCTGTAGTTCCTCTCAGTGGACCATTGTTGAAGTGTAAAGGTGTATTTAATATTCAGGGACAGGTTGATAATGGCTCTCCTCTCAGCCCTTGTCTGGCTTTCCGAATGCGCACAGAGGAAGACGAATGAGTTTCTTATTCATGAAGGTAAAAGGAAATTGGTTCCTTGGCATCGCTTCTGTGTGCCATTCGACACAAACAGCAAACATATTGTGTCGGTCCATAATGGAATCTTTAGGTCGCAGACAGTGGCCATGATGGATAGCTTCTTATCTTTGCTCCAGAAGGGAACAAACCAAGAAATAATAAACACTCAAAAGGAGGATGGCTTAGTTTGTTTCGTGATGCATTTTCGTGATATTTCCCCTTCATCCCTCCCCTCGGTGGCAGCGAAGCAATACGTTTGGTGATAAATGTACCCGGTGCTACTGTTGACCTGTCGCCAAAAAAAAAACTGTGGCCAGAGAGAGATCTTATCTCACTCGACGAGAAGGTTTGTTCTTCTACTTCAGTATTGAGGGCTGTTGCTGTAACAGAGGCAGTGTTTTTGTTTGGGTAAAGTAAAACACCCACCTCCTAAGAAAACAATGTCCCTAGTGGCTCACTACCACCTACACTATTCTCCATCCTCATGGGTTTTAAAGTAATAAGACACATTTAATGTTATTTTTAATTGATATTTAGCCTCATCTAACATATTCAGTGTAGCTTTTATGCACATATAACTCTGTTTTTATGTTAGGAAATCATGTTAGTGATTTGTGAAGATCTGCTGCAGAGTTTAAGCAAAAAGCTTCACAGAAAATGACATTTCCTGCAGATTACACTCTGCAGACTCCCTTTGGGCCTACTTATACGTGCATAGTGATTATGCACCGCCACTGTCATTCACAATGTGAATACGCAGTGTATGAAGGCACACGTTCTGTAAATTGAAGCTGTCAAACTGACATTCTCCACTCGCAGCATGCACCTGGGATGGACCTGTCTTTCTTCCGTCACTCATTCACTTTCTTGTCATTAGTTCCTCATCTTTGCATATTTAGGACTGAAATAATTCACTCATCGTTATACCAGCAGTCTGGAGTTGGATAGAGGCTACTACTCACTGTAAAATGGTCTGCCTGTCATTCTGTCTGTTGGGTCATGGTGTGTAGCCGAGGCCCTCATCTGAATCCTGCAGCAGGATTCGTCCTCTCCTCAGTGGCTCCCTCTGTGGATAATCCATTATAGCGGGAAGATTTAGACAGGCGTAACAATCTCTAATGGTTGTGTCAGTCAGAACGCAGCCTACCCACTACCCACCAGCGGCGGAGCCTGCCCAAGCATGGTGGGAGTGCACATTGACAGCTCTGGGATTTGCCGTGATGGGAATTGATTGACAGCTCAGTCAATGTCTTTATCTGAGGAGATAGCTTGGTGCTGTTGTTTCCTGTCCGGTGGTAGTGGTGGTGATTAGCTGCTGCTACTGCTGCTGCTGCTGATGCCTGAAAGTATCGTCAGCATTATTATCAAGAGGTAATTGAAGAATTGCCTTCAGAAAGCAACGCCATTTCAATTTACCCCCGTATTCCCAAATCTCTCTGTTTACTGCACCTGGGCACACTTGATGTTCTCATTATTCCTCCCTGCACACATTCACTGTAGTTACAATTTGCAATGTCAAAATGAGTGCTTTGATTGATACTTTGTCCTTGCGTGATTGAGACGTTTATTGCAGGAATTATCAATCTCTTGGAGTGGGCCACGGTGGGATGTGATTTGCAATTGCTTCAGTTTGTGCATGAGTGGAATTCCTAGCAATGAGCATGCTCATTCATACTCATTTATATGGTTACTTGTGTATTATCCTCATTTCATCATTTGCTATCTAAGTCATTAGACGCCAGTGGAGTATGAAAAATGGCTGCTTGCCTAGACTTCCGCTATGGCAGCACTGGCTCTTAATAGGCTGTCGGGGGAATAGGAGGAGAGATTGATTCTCTTGATGATTTCATTAGATGACATCAAAGCAGGGAAATTGCAACAGAGACCGGGAATACATCTTCAGTGAATGGGAAATCATCTGTCATTTGAATGATAGTTACTGTAAAAAGCAGGCACTCCATCAGCAATGCCATGTAAACTTGTCAGTGGAGACAGATAGTAATTATGATGTTTTTGTTTATAGGGATAGTGCATCCTGCTGGGCTAGATAGCGATATTCATAGCTTATATAGTTTATGATGCCATAGTGGTGCAGGGGATCACTGAAGACCAACCACCTCAGTTTATCTTAGATAGCCCACTTTTAGTATATGAAAAAGAGATTCATATGAAATAGTATAGTTTTGGCTAACAATAGCTATCTTTGCATATGGCTCTGTTGAAAACAAAGCTAAAAGAGAAACAAACTCTGCCATGAGCAAAAAAGATTTTCTGCACATACGGTACATCACACATTCTTATCAGATGAAAAAACTGATATTTATTGCCATCAAATGCTAATTACAAATCATTCAATGTGATTTTCAATGTCTCTATCTTATCAGAATGTATTCCAATCGTTGCTAAAGCTCCTTGCTGCACAAGCATCAACGAGAGCAGATCCTTTTCCCTCTTAACCCTGCCTCTGATCCTATTAAAAGTGGATCCTTATCGCCTTTATCAGGTTTGGAATAGAAGGGAGCTTAACTGCCTCACTGTACATTGGGTTGATCTTTTATTATTACTCAGCCAAGGTTACTGCCTTGAGAGAAAGCAAAAAGGAAGGCACTGGAAATTGATTAGAGAATCAAGTAGTCAGATGTTATCAACAATGTCTTAATCATGGATGTTGCACTCTGGGAACATTGGGCTGCACACCAATGCCATTACACACTGAACTACAAGCACCAACAGCACCAGCATAACCTCTCCTTGTAGGTCTGCTGATGATCCCTTTGTGTGGCCCAACAGTGCCATCTAGGAGGTTGAAAGGAGCACAGCACAGCATTTGTACAGGGTGTTCCACAATTTCCACATCAAGAGAATCCCCCAACACTCAAACACACTTACAAATAGTGGAAGGAAGAATGGGGTATGTTGGACTACACCGACTTTTTGGGAAATTGGGCCATCGGTCAACTTCCCCTTTATGTGTGTGATGATAGGCAGAAAAAAACAACACCAACTGTATATTACTAAAAGATCTATCTTCTTACGTTAGATAATGCTAGTTTCCTATGACCACTTAATGTACTGTATGCTAACATGTTAGCATATGCGCAGAGATATCTACCAGAGACACAAGAGATGATTTTGCTGGTACTCATAACATGTAAAAGGTAAGTTGACCAATGTGCCAATTTCCCATAAAGTCAGAGTAGTTCATTAATGCTGGCATACAGGTGTACTGGTGTCAGGTACGCAAGTCTTACACACACACTCACACTGTTTGTTTTAAAGACACATTTTTTAACCACATATCAGGACCTTGTGCAGACACGCACGTTCCACTAGACCATATTTACCAAACAGGATGAGATCGGGAAGTACAACCTGGAGGGTCTTTTAAGGTGGAGGCCTTGGCCTTGACTCCAGGAAACACCTCTATTGTTGTTACATTCTCTCACTCACATTCCTCTCATCAGAGGTCCTCTCCCTCTCCATGCTGGTAGTTCCAATCATAACATAATACTCCTGCCCTGCCCTGTGGGCGAAAAGGAGAAACGCACAGATTTTTATCAGTTTGAGAAAAAAGGACGAATTTTTCAGACACTCAGTAATGAGAAATTGTGTTTTGTGTAGAACAAGGCAGGCTGATGGAGGGACAGATAAAGGTCTAACATTACAAGTTACAGTGCAAGTGGCATACCAATGGCGTGTCAGTATGCTTATTGTTGATGATTTCTTGCTGTGGTTCTTGGTGATTATCCCTACAAATACAAGTTCACAAACAAACATTAATCGTAAGATTTGGGGGGTTGGTGCCATGACAGGCTCAATCCTAAACTGCAGAGCAGACATATTTAGCCCTATGAAAGATTATTCAATGTAGCTGTAGTTTATAGTCATCTCCCACCCTCCAAGGGAATCTCCTTGAAGCTCCTTGACACCTGTTCGTCCGAATCCTGCACAGGTGAGAAAAAGAGTCATTGGAAGTATATTCAGCTAACGCCCAGGCAAAGGTTATTTATGGGTTATTTCCATGGGCTGGGCTTTAGGACCTCCCCCGCTGAAGAATGGGTGACGCTGGACAGAGAAAAAAAAATGAAGACCTCTCACTCTGACCCCATTTCCGCGTACAACTAACGTCATCGAGAGGGGGGTTGCAGAGTGTGCCCTGCTGTTAATGTAAAAGCGATATGGTCTCCTATTGCAGCTTTCTTCCATTAAGCACCTAAAGTTTATTTGGACCGGATTACATATAAACTGAAAACATGTTAGGGTTTGCGTCAATAAAAATATAGAATACAGAAATAGACGGTTTTTCGGTTGTTTTTTTAAATCAGCTTTGTCAGGATACATCGGGTCTGTATCCGATCGGTCGCTATGGCAACGGCTAGCCTTGTGCCGTCTCCCTGAGGCAAAATTAAATTGCAGCGGGTAAAGTGCATATTTTTTAGCGCCCACCCTTTCAGACCAGAAGGGGGGTCGTTTTTTGAGTGAATCATTGTCTTAAACATAAGGCATCTTTGTGCTGGAGTAACACCATTGGCCAATGAAAGTAGGCAGGGGCGTCGATTTCCGGCAAGCTCGTGTGACCAGTGCAGAGTGGGCGTCTCATCCGTCTTCTCCCCCTGGCTAATACTTGACTTCACGATTACACAAGTTGGGCCACCTCTAATCGTGATTTTTTCGTGCGCAGTTGCCCGACAAACATGACAGAAAGCTCCGCGAACAAGCTGCTAAACGGAGACGCCTGTCACCGTACCTCAAATGGCAAGAAATCGGGTAAAAATGGCTTCGTGAAGAACCAGTGCCTGTTTCAACAGACCCAGAAGTATCGTCGCCCGAGGGAGAAGGTGAGGCCCAACCGTCAACTGATCAATACTGTGTTTGTTATCACGTCTAGTACAGCTAGTAAAATGTGAAAAAAAACAACCTAATTTGATGTGTTAATCAACGGATGCTTCTTCATGTCCCACCGCGGCTATGAATTCTCCTTTTGTATACTTGTTTGTGTACAGACAGGCAAAAGTGAGAACTGCAGCCACATGAACACAGCCCAACGTTATTTCACATGGACAGCTGTGTGGAGTGTAATTAGTAGTGGTTACATGCGTTACAATAGCACTGCTCTCGTGCGACATAATGCTAGCTAACTTATCTAGCGTTAGCTACCCGGATTTTGAATTGTTATGTTACATGTGGCATACTGCAATATACTATGTTGTTACTACGTCTGTGTTACAGCTGAGAATCCTAACTTTAGTGTTAACATTTTCGCCATGTTATTTTTCTTTGTCTTTCATTTAGTTTTCCACTTCAAGCTACTTAACGGCATACAGGTGCATGCCACCTGATCAGGGAGGATTGTAGTGGTGAAGTGCTTGTAACCTTACACCTTGTTGTTAGTGTGTGTGTGTGTGTGTGTGTGTGTGTGTGTGTGTGTGTGTGTGCGCGCGTGGGAAGGGGGGGGTGTCTTTGTTTACACTGACACTAGCGTGGAGAATACCAGTATGGCCCCGTTGTGTCAGGTTACTGGAGGAGCTGGCTCTGTTTCCCTCCCGTCTCCTGGGAGACGAGAAGAGACCTTCTTCCACTTGACACTTTCTGGGGGGAGGAATGTCTTCAGAGTATGAAGGGTGTGGTACCTCCTATGCTGGAATGAAAAGCAGTGGTGGTGTGGAGGGGTGCCTCACACATGCCTTTAATGTTTTTGCAGAGGTTTGGGTTTAGTGGGTCTCTTACACACACCATAGAATCACACATACACACAGAAATATTGGAATTGAATAGAAACAATACAATACACTAAACACTCATATACATATGCATGCACAAATCACAAACAAACTCTCCCATATTTGAGGCTGTCAAATTCCAGACTGGCGACAACGCAGCTGCTGATTTCAACATACATTGGTATCAGATAATTAGGTCCAGGTGCCATGACTGTCAAACCAATTAGGTCCATATGTATGAATTGTCTTCAACCTGCCAGAAGTGAAGGCAGAGCTGAAGAAGCCGTGATATCAGTTATTCCTGTCTAGGGGCCCACCAGTATCGACATTGGTGTCTGATATCAGGCTGATACCATGTTACAATAGGGTAGGAGTATCAGGGAATTTCTCTGATGTGTGAGTCATGTGAAACATCTTGTAAATGTTTTAACACATGGAAGGATGTTAGAGAACTCTAATGGAGACTAATGGAGACAAATTGATTGAGGCTACTAGACAAACAATATTGAGACATAAGCCTAAACTATTGATTTGTTTGTTGTTCAGTAAAAGTAATAGACTGACCAGATAGGTACTCTGTATTAGCCAATACTGAAAGGTTAGTAGTAGAATTTGTATCAATATTGAAAAACTGATATCAGTTCCTCCCTTTCTGATCTGAGCCAGGTGCACCACCCACGGACCTCCTTGCCTCTTCTGGCTATACATTTTAAAGGGCAGCGTTTCATAAATCGGTGGATCAGGACCTAAAATTGTTTACTGGCCTCTTTCTGTTGAGCTCCCACATGACAAGAATTTAGTGAATCATTGTCTTAAATAAGGCATAAGGCATCTTTGTGCTAGAGTAACACCATTGGCCAATGAAAGTAGGCATGGTCGTGGATTTCCGGCAATCTTGTGTGTGACCAGTGCAGAGTGGGCGTCTCATCCGTCTTCTCCACCTGGCTAATACTTGACTTAACGTATTAGTGAAGTTGGGCCACCTCTAATCGTGAGTTTTTCATCTGCTCCTCACTATTCCAAAAACAGGCAAAAACTTATGGTGAAGCTGCTTTTAGCATCTACCACCTAAAACATTGGAATAATCTCCTGTTGGATCTGAGGACAGCTACATCAGTTGAAGCCTTTAAACGCTTACTAAAAACACACCTCTTTAGCCATGCTTTTACAGGACAGGACAGTTACTACTATTTATTGCTTTCTTTATGCATTTATTTAACTATTTATTAATTTCATTTATTTATTATCATTATAATCATCTTTTTACTTTATTTTTAAATTTGAATCACTTTGTATCTCGTCTATTAATATTTTATTGTATTAGTTTTAATCTTTTACCTTTCTCCACTTTGAATCTGTGCACCTTTTTATTTGATGTGAAGCACCTTGCATTACATCTTAATGTAAGAAATATGCTATATAAATAAGTTTAATTTGACAACAATATAGACCACGTTTTAATCTGGTGGGGGCACAGACAATCATTAACTGTACTCCTGGGTCTGGGTCCTGGGCTGAAAAATGTATTTTCTTGCATTGAGTTAAAAATGATGCCTATAGAGAGTTTGTAGGAAAAACAGTCAGTTTACAGCCACCAGGTAGAACGTTTTTGAGCAGGCAGGAATAAAAGATGGCACAGCCTCAGCTGAGATGATAATGTCAATAATGGCTCAGTAAAGATGAGCTGTGCTTGGAATATGCAATAGGAGGAAGAGGAGTCACTCACCTCTTTTATCACAATTTCAGACATGTACCACATGCAAGCTTTTCTTTCCATGAATTTAATGGGATATAATGGAATATGATCATCTATTCAGCTACAGAGCAAGACTGTGAGTGGGTTTGACGCTAGTCTGGGTGACCGTTGCTATGCCGTCCAGCTATAAAAGCTGCAAGTTTGACACAGGCCTAGCTCTTTTCAGTTGCTCCTTCTTCTATAAAAGTTGAGCAAATATGATGTAGACCTATGTTGTGGAAATAAATGGGTCCACCCTGGTTCGTTGTTGGTTGCCTTGGTTGACCTCGGGATGTAATGGTTTCTCCAAGTGGTGTGCTTTGGAATGAAAGTGTTTTTGTGCTCAGTAGAAGCTAGGTCTAAGTTTGAGTCAGTACACAAACTACACTGCCTGGTCTGCTAGCGAGTGCTAAACTTGAAGAGCATTCTCTAGGATCTTTTGGGAAAGAGAGACCTGTTTGCCCGGCTTTGAACACACACATGCAGGCACACACATTGCAGTGCTTTACTGTTCTCTTCCACAGATCAGAGAGGCATGACTGGTCACATGTTGTGTGGTTGCTAAGCCATAGGGCAGAATTTGTAATAAATGATGGCCCTCATTTATTTAGAGTTGGTTTTGTAGACAACCAGTCTGCAGTCTAACTTGTAGTGCTGCTCTAATTTTTTTGTCAGTAGTTGGTAGGTTTATCACACAAAAGGTGATCTGAATAGCATATATGGTCATTGGTCCCATAATCCTATATCCTAATTGCTGTTCATAAAGCTTCATGAACTAGGCCGGTGGTTATTTTATGGCCATTTTGCTGCCCATTGGTCCAATGGGGCTTGAGTCTGGTTAAGGCTCACCTTTTACAACACCTTTTAACGTCTTTCACAGCGCACACGCTACAGAGATGCAGCCTGCTCTTGGTGCTTATGTTTTTGCTAAGCCTGAGCCTCTCCTTCTCTGTTTCTTGACAGGAAGAGAGAGAAACAGAGAGGCTCCAGGCTGACCTGTTGGCTTGGTCTGCTCTGCCTTCTCTCACATTCAAATGGTCTTTCCACTGTGGCAGATTTAATGAGTAACTATATTTATAGTGGAGATAAGCCATTACCTTTTAAAGGAGAGATGGCCGCCTGTTGGAATGGCTTAAGGCTCACAGATAGTGTTTGGTCAAGGCCTAGCTGCAATGTGTCAAAAGCTTTTGTTCTTACCATTCAATCAGTGAGTTGTGAAAACCAGTGACCTGAATGACCTTGCCCTGTGTGATCATTGATGCTAATGAGCCAGTTTGGCCTCAAGCACCCAGAGGAAATATACATCCAGTGAGGCTAGCCCCAGTGAAGTTTTTATTTTTTTATTTTGTTGTTTCTTTACATTCCTACCTTATAAACAGTGTTTCCCATACATAGGCTTATCTGTGGTGCACCGCCACAATGTTGGCATGGCCGACACAAAATACAAAGTTTGTCAGTGTATAGAAATTGATCTAAATTGATCTCTAACGCTGCGTCTAAGAGGTGCGCATCAGCTGTTGTTTGTAAACACAGCTTACCACATGCCTTTTTTCCCCCTCATTTGCTTGTGTGAGACAGGCTGTGCTAGACAGACAGTGGTATGACCAAAAAGTGTGTCACAAGCTTTTTGGTCATACTCACATACTCACAACATTTAAAACATTTTCCTTGTTGATATGCCTCAACAATAAACCCATGTTAAGTTTTGAAAGAACATTGTTTTCCTTAAATACTCAAAAGCTTAAAAACTACTTATTGTACTTGTACTTATACACCATTGTTTTCTTTTTCTTTGTGTTGCACCAGAACCAAAATGTCACATATAACTCCAGCCTGTACAAGAAGCCCTTTGTGGAATCGTTTGAGGAGACTCCTCTTCTGGTGGCCGTTCTCACCTACATGGGCTACGGCATCCTCACCATCTTCGGTTACCTCAGAGATTTCCTTCGCCACTGGAACATTGAGAAGTGCCACGTGGCCCATGAGAGAGAGGAGCAGAAGGTACAATACGCCTAATATTAGGTCTTATTTGAATACTATGGCTGCTTCAAAACTATTTGAATGCCATGCCATTCAAGACTTTAATTCAATGATCAAAGGTTCAAGCCTTCACCTCTGTCAGGCAAATCAAGGCGTTCTTTTTGGCACATCAAAAATATGCCATCCTCAAAATGTTGCTGTTTTGTAAACAGCCCATATAAATGTTGCTCTTCTCTCCCATAGGATTTTGTCCCGCTCTATCAGGACTTTGAGAACTTTTACACTAGGAACTTGTACATGAGGATCCGAGACAACTGGAACCGGCCCATCTGTAGTGCCCCAGGTGCCAAGATGGACCTGGTAGACAACGTTTCAGATGACTACAACTGGACCTTCCGGTGAGTCGCTGCAGTGTGTGTGTGTGTGTGTGTGTGTCCGAGTCTGTATGTACGCAAGGTTATTTCATCATCAAGCTGTCTATGCGGTTGATTACTATGCTATTCCTACCACCTATGGGAAATAAGTGTGTAGATTACTTACTTACTGTCTCCTATGTCAAGCTCAGCAGGAAGTTCAGTGTTTTTCACTTAAGGTCATTCACCCTTTCTGATAAGGCTGACGCAAGGTATGATTCACTCAAAACCAGCAGTATCTGTCACATGGCACTGTGTTGTAACAGAAAGACACTGCGCCATTTATCAAGGAAGACACACAAAAACCTTTACTAAAAGCAGTAGTAGTATAAATACAATCCAGACAGCACAAAGTCTCTAAAACATTTTATATGTATGTTGTATAATTGAACTAAGTTCTAGCACTATCCTTGATTTAGTAGTGGCTTTTGGATTTTCATGAACCAGTGTTGGACTGTGTCAATAACTTCCAACATTACTCCAGTGCCTCTGCTCAACACCAAGGAGCTTGTCGATCATTTAAATCATTTTAAAACTCACTTTTATAGACTTGCTTTTATGTAATTACTTTTAATCATTTGTTGTTTTTCTTGCTAATTCTTTCTTTCTCTCTTGTGCGCTCACAGGCTCACGGGCACGGTAGTGAAGGATGTCATCAACATGGGCTCATATAACTACCTCGGCTTTGCTGAGAACACTGGGGCGTGTGCTGATGCTGCTATTGAAGCCACGCACAAGTATGGAGTTGGAGTGGGCAGCTCTCGCTATGAGATGGGTAAGCGGGGAAAAAAGCTCTGTTCAAGGGGTAGTTCTGGTTTTTAAGGATTTGTCATATTCTTGTTGCAAAAATGGGCTTCAGTTCATGATTCTAAAAAACCTTAACTGTTCCTTGAAAGGCGCTCCCTCTTTTGTTTGTTTGTTTGTTTGGAACACTACAAGACACATGACCTGAGCAGTTATTGTGTAGTGTAGCATAGTTTGTCTATTTATCTTTTGCAAAAGAAAAAAAAACTTGAGATAAACAAGTAACTGAGGGGATTTTTTTAGTACATTTACTTTAAGGAGAGGAGACCGACCTCTTGACACAATTAACCAGGGATAAGAAAAGAAATTCATAACTTGAAAAACACATTTCCCATTCAATTATTCTTCAAACTACAGGGATGTGGCAAGACATTGAAAGTTTATTGAAAGGTTGTTGTTGTCTCCAGGGAACTTGGACATTCACGAGGAGATGGAGCAGTTGGTTGCCAGGTTCCTGGGTGTGGAGTCATCCATGTCTTTTGGCATGGGCTTCGCGACCAATTCCATGAACATTCCTGCTCTAACTGGGAAGGTATGGAATTTCCTTCTCTTCTCTTCTTTTTTTTTTTGACATCCTACTCCTTTTAATTATCCTCCTCTTTACGTAGATGGTACTATTGTAACCAAAATGACCCTCGTGCCCGTAAACATTACCTGGTGTCGTAACAGTTTTAGGTGAGGTGAAAACAAGTTATGTTCTGCCCTTGGAAAGTTCAGACTGTTCCACAACACACTAGTTTCCGCCACGTGTTTCCGAAGTATTCTGAGTGCAGGGGTTAGTGAAGGGTAAATGCTCTTGCTCTAACCCCCACGGGTCAGACACACAGACCTCACTTCCTCTTTTCTTCCATACCCGAGACCTCTTAAGTAGTGTTTGAACAGGAAGTAGAAATCTGTAGGGACATCTTTCCTTGTCAGTTGAGGTAATACATTTTTAACAATGCCTGTCACTTCTCTGCTAGCTCACATCTTCACATCATGGCATAATTACGTGTTGTGTAACACACTCAATCATTCATTGACCAGAGGAAATGGTGTGTCCTGTGGAAAAGTTTGGCCGTGTTGAGTGTCTGGAGGTGGATAAGGTGTAAGCATTTGTACTGGCTTGTCTCCTTATTAGGTGGATGGCTGAACATATTAATGATTTGATTTGAAGAAGGCGTATCCTGGAAATAAAGTTACCCTAGAACCTCATTTATCTCAGACTACTGAACCAGCTAGTCTACCAAAGAATATAATGACCAAATAATGCAGTGATTTGTAAGTAGCTTACACTGAACTGTAAATTAGACCGGAGACAGCATTTCAGAATCTGATTGGTTTGGATAAGATTTTGGATGCAATTTCTAAACATCTCAGTAGCTGCATTAACATGCATGGAGAATTCTGTTCTTTTTATTTTATTACTCACGTAACCTGGGTTTGGTTGTAAATGTCATAACTCGGGCCAGGTAAGCTTGTACTCTGATTATGAGCCTGGTTATAACACCTAACCGAATTATGGCCAATAGCTGGAATACTCCATTCATGTGTAACTAGTGTTCCAGACATTTAATTCATATTCATATATATTCATATATATTCATATATATATATATATATATATATAATTCATATATATTATCACATATTCCTCAAAGAGAAGTAATCAAGATTCTACTGCACATGTAGTTAATTAAAGGCTTAGGTATTGCTATTTTGTAAGCACAGCTCTTAGGAAGGCTATTAAGTTAAGTATTGTTCCGTGATATGCTTGAGATCAAAATCACTGGATTATGAAGATCTTCTGCACACTTTCATCAGAGCATACAAGGTAAAAAATCCTAAATTCTACCTGAATAGTTGAAAAGAATGTGTTTTTTGTACGTTGTTCTAGGGCTGTCTTATCCTGAGTGATGAACTGAATCATGCATCCCTGGTGCTGGGTGCTCGCCTGTCTGGGTCCACCATTCGGGTTTTCAAACACAACAGTGAGTAACCTCCACTAACTAGCACATTACATAAGAACAATTGCATAAAATTGTTAACATCCGAAGCATGCAGTAACATAAAACACAGAGGTTGGTTGACTAAACTAGTGACTAAATGGATCTCTTGATTACTCTTGCATACTCACAGACAATAGTAATGTTGCCCCAAAAGTTTTCAGCTGCTTTACCCAAGAGAAAAGCAAATACATTTAACAAGGGTGTGTTTGCTGTACACGTTCACACACTGATGGGTGTGGTGTGGCTGTCTGTTTAGCACAGACGCTCAATGCTCACAGTCAGCAGCCAGGAACCAGGCTGACTGACTACTGAGAAAAACACTCAACGCCCCAAAGGATCGTGATCATAAAATATTTACACTCACTCATTGATCAAAGAATGATCTCATGTTACTTTAGAGGAATAAGATCTACTCTTTGACAATAAAAGCCTGTTCTGTTGAGATCAAAAGTGACTTCCTCTCTGTCTTTTCTTTGTTAGTTAACATAACACTAAAGGCAAATTATCCCTAACCCCTGTGCTGTGTATGTAGACATGCAAAGTCTGGAGAAGCTGCTGAGAGATGCCATTGCCCATGGGCAGCCAAGAACCCACCGGCCCTGGAAGAAAATCCTCATTGTGGTGGAAGGTATATACAGGTATGCATTAATTACACACAAACACACATATGCGTTACCTTTTGTAACCAGTTATTGCTAACAGCTGAGGGTCCATGTTTACTATAAATATAAGTAGGCACAAGTTTGTCATTCCTGAATGAAAGGGAGCAGAAAGTGGCAAAATGCGCTCAGTTAAGCAAAGAAATAAGACGGTCTGTAATTACTTCAGGAAATCAAGGTCAATAATTAAGACAAATCGCAAGAGCTTTGCAAGTGTCTGTAAGTACTGTGGCCAAGACCACCAGCCAATTTGAAGAAACTGATAATAGGGTGGACTGCTCACATTGTCAACATGAAACCGGTCCATCATGCAAAAAAGGTTGGGGACCCCTGGACTAGGGAGCCAAAATGGTGAGAGAATGGCTTCTTTTTTATTTTTTTTACATTAATGCCTCCTCCTTGCAGTATGGAGGGGTCCATTGTGCGTCTGCCAGAGGTCATTGCCCTGAAGAAACGGTACAAGGCCTACCTTTACTTGGATGAGGCCCACAGTATCGGGGCCCTGGGGCCTAATGGCAAAGGGGTGGTCGACTACTTTGGCCTGGACCCCAATGATGTGGACATCATGATGGGAACGTTCACCAAGAGCTTCGGTGCTGCCGGGGGATACATAGGAGGCAAGAAGGTGTGTAAATTATTGCACAAGAGGGTTGTGTTTTTGGATGGTAAAAAAAAGTCCTCCGTTCTCGTAACCATTTCCATGATCATAGATTCGGAGACAGTTGTTTGGGAAGTGATGGCACTGCTTAGCAGGATTTAAGCGTATTTGAACATACCACTGTGACACTCCTTCCTTCCCTCCTTTACTCATATCTCAGATCTAGAGGGTGTGGGATTGTATTTCTTGTTTTTTTCCCGGGGTGTGAGTTCTTTTTATGAGTCAGATTTACAGATTAACAACAATCACAATAGGTGCAGCACTAAGTCATCCTACTTGGAGACCTGGACAGTTTCCCAACTGCTGAAATCCAAAGTCCTTTGTGTCATTCAGTTTTTGTCATCACATAGTATTGGTCAACACGGTTTTACCAGCAGTGGGGGAGTTTTGTTTCCTGTTTTTCATAAAAGGATTTCATACAGCCTAGACTTTCAATTTCATTTAAGTAGTAAAGTAGAGCTGCAAGCAAGTCTGTAATTTTGTGCTGCTACAGTTGGCCATGGTCGATGATTTTGAAAATGTGCAAAAACAAAAGAAATGCAAGTTCATGTCCCATTAGTGCGAGTGGGGTAAATTATTCATTTAAACAACAATGTCCAATCATGTAATCTTGTTTGTAACTCTTACAAACTAGATTAAGATATACAGTATTTTATTGGCCCAGCTTTCCATTTGAGTAAGTAGCCCCCGTAGCCACGACCTGCAGTTACATCAGTGTTTTCTTTAGGCTGCCATATTGATTCCCAGCACAGCATTCCTTTCTAATCACAGAGTATTGTTACCCCGGCTCGAGGAGGCAACATGAAGGAGTCACAAAACCAAAATTCTATGTGACCAAAAGAAGATAGTTTATTATGACAAAAACTAAGAAAAACAAACAGCTGCGGTGGCTAAGACCGCTGCGGCTGCTGTGTGAGCGTGAATGAAGGGTGCTGTTGGGCTTTTATAGTCTTCCCAGCAGGTGCCAACAATCAGGTGTTAATTGAGGTGTTGTTCCAGGACATCTGAAACAAAGCAGAGGTTACATGGCAGACTACAAGGGGCATAACAGTATCCAACAACCTTAATTAAGTAGACTTCTCACCTGACTGTGGTAGAAAAGATATTAAAAATAGATTGATAACAGCCAGACAATCAGTGGCAATCCCGATTCAAACTAACAGACGGATGAAACCTAATGGATACCACTGACATCAACAAAAAAGGAATAGAAACCAGACATATGACCTTTTTATGTGTGGACAATCTCTCTTGAAGAAGACTTACTTTAGCACACACATATTCTTGCTTCCCCCTCACTACTGTTGGCAACTATGCCAACTACAATGCTACACTGTACTGTCTTTTTGTTTAGTCTACTGTTATGCAGTGCATCTTGTCTGCACTATATGTGAGGTCCAGTTGTTTTGTCTAACATCTAGTGTGTCTATTCTGCGTTGTGCAGCTGTCTTGTAATGTACCAATTGACCAAACCAAATCCCTTGTACTGGGTACTAAAAATGACTGATGTAATTTCACTGTCAGGAGCTGATCGACTACCTGCGGAGCCACTCGCACAGTGCCCTATATGCCACCACCATGTCCCCTCCTGTGGCCCAGCAGATTATCACTTCCATGAAGATCATCATGGGATCGGACGGGACCACACTGGGTAGGTAGCAGAAATACCGGGTGTATTGTGAAATCACTCAAAAGTGTCTCTCCATTGACAGTAGGGTCTTTTAGTGAGAAGGGAGACCACCCTTTCAACTGGAAGATCCCTGTGTTGGCAAGCACCTGCCCTCCTGAAATCGTTATTTGAGATTTGTTGATGGAGTGCTTTCTAAGTCTCATGTGCCCACAACACTTCCCAGACTTTGTTATGGTAAGGGCACCGTGAGGATGGAAACATCCATAGTATTTGGATTTCTTAAACCAATCACAATAATCCAGGCTGGTGCTCAAAGCTAGGGGGTTGATGGGCGTCATCTTGTATGATAGCTACCATTGTCTTGCCATTGTTTGCTGTTGCACCCACATGGACCGCAGAAGGCTTGTCGGCATTTCTTATTTTTACCCCTACCCCTCGTTTTCTAGTGCCCCTCGGAACAAAGTTACAAGGGGTAGTGGTTGAAATCTTCCCCTATGAATTGGGACAACCCAACCCTGCTCCTACCCTGCCAGTCTGCACTGATATTAGAAGAGCGGTAACAAGTGCAGCAACTTCGCTGCTGGACTTTAGTTATATTTTGGGCGTCATATGCCATCAAAGGGGGGAAATGCAACATGGAAATATGTCAAAATGCGGGACTGTCATGCACAAATGAGCCTTAAAACAATGTTGTAACCATCAGCATACTAGCGATTTTTTTGTTATGCTTGTTATAAAGAGAAGGTCTATAATACATTGAAACGACATTAAACTAAGATAATTCGATGGTTATCATAATTTTTAAATCTTTATTAACGAAGAATAAAGATCTGGTTTGTTTTTGTTGTTTGTGCAACGTTCGCCACCATCTTGCTAATGATTGTCGGAGATTTCTCATAACACTCGGTTTTGAGTGTTATGAGTGTTATCTCCGTTTGGAGGGTCATGTAGCCCTAACACTTCGCCCTACCCCTCGATCCCAACAAGAATCGGGACACCCTACCCCTACGCATGAATGCGCAAAACTGAGGCGTAGGGCTAAGTGGTAGGGGCAAGGGGTGAATTGGGATTGGGCCTTGGTGTGGTTGGCTCTGCAGTTATGTCAATGGAAGATAATGCTTTGTGTTTGGTGAACAGTGGACTGAAGGAGCTCTTCTTGATGGGATTGTCTTGCTTTTCTTTTCCCTTGGATAGCAGCCAACCAGAAAAGTTGTCCTAGATTTAGGCCTAGTTTTTGGGCCCCTTTAGAGTATTTTGTCTGTTATGGGATTACACTGTTCTTGGCACTGTTTGACATGGTGTTCCATCAATGACCACAAGATGGCAGCATAGACCTGTGGCTCTCTGTGTAATTCACTTTATATAAATCTGATGTTTAGTCCTCTCTCTGTGCAATGTCATTGAGGCGGTAACACAGCTTTGCCACCTTTGTACTTTGGCTCCTTCATACTGAGTGTGCCTATTTACTCTTGCAATCCACCCTTGCCAGCCAAGTGATAAAGGCTACTATCAATGGCCAACTGCAAATAGACACCAGTAAACAAAGGACTGGTACATTGGCTTATCATACCCACATGGCATGTGTAGGCCCAGCCAAGGTATGACTTAAATGTCTCATAGACCAAGGTCCTCGATCCATTCACACCACCTCAGTGGCTAATATTGAAATGTTGAAAGAGTCATTTTCCTCTTCAATAAAATTAATTTCCTGTTTTAGAAAGTCACTTCAGCTTAGTTTAAGTCTGGGCTGTGGTACAATGTCGTTGCCTCGGTTACACATACACCAAACTGAAATATTACAAAAAAAGCAGCTTATTGATTAACATTTTGAGATCATTTGTTTTTTATTATGTATTTTGCAAGCTGAAGCTTTTTTTTAACTCTTCTGATGAGGGTGAGATAAAACCTACACTATGATTGTTTCTCCACAATATCATCTCTGTGTTTTTCTCTGTCTTTCCCAATGTGCAGTTTTTAAGAACTGGTGGGTGGACAGTTCCCTGCTTCTCTCAGAGACGGAAGAAGCTCTTGAAGTGGTAGTGTGTTGACTCTACTACAGTCTCCCATTATGGCTTTCAGATGTGTGATTATTCGTGTGTGTGTCTTTGCCCTCCAGCTGGGTACAAAGCGGCATGGCGCTGAGGGCCAGAGATCAGGACAGATCAAACTCATCTGGTTGGACTCATCTCCAACACACACATACACAAACAGGTCACTCTGATCTTGTTTTTCTTGCAGGGCGGTACTCCTTAACTCATTATGGGCCTTGAAGGTAGCAGTTTCCCTTAAAATGCTGATATAAGATCAGATTACCCTGCCCCCCAGTCCTATTTTCAACCTCAACCTTCAAGCACCTGAACTTTTGTCGGTTGTTAGGAGCAACCACCGTGCCTGCTTGCGTCTTTCCATAGTATCTACAGATCCATCAGCTCTCATTCCAGACTGTTCTCTGTGGAGAGAAGGCCAGACTGGCTGACCTTGCACTGTATCCCGGCTTGACAAGTTTTCCTTGTGGAAGACTAACAATGACAGTCTGATTGGTTGCAGCCCAGTCAGTGTTTGAAATTCACGGCTTTGAAGTTGCAGGCACTGACACGAAGTCGGAGTGACAGTTGAGTTGCCTGCTAACGTTTTGGTGTTGCTAAGAATGGCCGTTCATGGTTCCAGGCACAGGCCTACATCGAAATGGAGGTTTCTTGTTTGAGGCTTGCATCAATCAAATATGTGGATGGGGCATGAGGGTACAAGACGGGTATGGCATTCTTTAATATGAACCCAATATGAAAGGAATGGCAAAGCACTTGAAAAGCAATCTGTCTGAATATCATATGCTACTGATTTTTTTTCTCTCCCCCAACTAATCACTCAATGCTGAGAATAGCTTTGGATTCCCGGACTTTAAAAAAATGTCTGGGTAAATATCATGTCAGACTTTGTTGTGTCTCAGGGTGCTTTGAAGCTGCCGTGGATCTGCTCTGTTTTTCAACACAGCCAGCGGATGTCTGTTGTTGTTGGCGCTTTTACCACTCTGTTATTTATTTGGTTAAGATGCTATCTCTGGAGACTTGGCATTATGGGGTTTGAGTGAGGCAATCCACAGTGTGCATCGGTCATCAGACTGTGGATTAATGCATGTTTAGTTTCACCTTCTTGACCTCATAATTTAGAATCCTGTTCGTCTTCAAAGGCAAGTGGTGTAGGGCTTTCTCCAAATCAACGTATCTCATTGTCAATTGGGTTGTGATAAGGAGCGTTGGTGCTACAGCTTACCACTCTGTCATCACTCTTCCATGTGCTAGAAGGAATGTTTAACAGGGAATCGATCCCAAGAACACATTTGGACATATTGAAAGCACAAGGTAGTTCATTGGGGCTACCCTTTGTAACCGCCGCGTGGCGTTTCTTTGCCAGTGTTATAATGTGTCAGCATAACTAATGTCACAGAAGTATATTAAAATATCATCTTTAGAGTCCCATATTTGAAAGGATTTGATCTAAACAATATTGTAGGGGATGCTGCTTTAACCTATGAAAGATCATGAGTGTTTCCCTCTGGTATAACAATAATATAATAATGTTTATTCACTTTAAATATTGTGTGTTATGAAGTTCTCCATTGCCAAAACAGCTTATCATTTTTTTTACTTTAAGTAAAGTGAATAAACCTTTTTTTTTTACCATGTGTATAATGTCAGCACTATGCTTGCCATCTGCTCCTGTTGTTGGAGCAGGATCACTTGAGCATTTGTCTCTGCCCTCTCCAGGTGCTGATCGCCTCAGACAGCTGTCAGAGAATACCACCTATTTCCGCAGGAAACTCCGCGACATGGGCTTCATCATCTATGGCAACGATGACTCACCCGTTGTACCCATGATGGTCTATATGCCTGCCAAAATAGGGTAGGGGATGCTCATTCATTGCGTATCATTTCATAGAATCTATGGAGGCCAGAATATGTATTTTTCAAAATTTCAACATCAAGGATGGCTAAAATACATTTCTCCACATAAGAGAGAAACATCATCTTGGATGTGGTGATGGTGGAGAGGTCAGACCATCTTCAGGCTTGCTAAGTGTTTCTTTATGTCTAATTCTGCCATTGCTTTGCAGAGCATTTGGTCGGGAGATGTTGAAGAGAAACATCGGAACAGTGGTGGTTGGCTTCCCTGCCACACCCATCATCGAGTCCAGGGCACGCTTCTGCGTGTCGGCTGCCCATACCAGAGAGATGCTTGACACGGTGAGTCACCCGATAAGTGCGATCAGCATCCAGAACACACCATTTGCATTCACTGCACCTCACCTCACCTCTGATGTGTAAGAACACAGTTCCCAAATTGCCACATCACCTTCTCTATGTTCATTGTTAGGTCAAATAAGGAAAAAGTCATGCAGACAATCTGCACTGTACTCATTCATTGAATGCTTTCAAACTTCCACTACCAATATGCAACTGTCATTTGGTCTTATATTAATCAGAGATCCAAAGAGAGACACTTATGATATCTACTCAAAGTCTATCTGATTCACCACTGGCTCCAGTTCAAGGGGGTATTGTTACAGCACAGACTTTTATTGTTGAAAACTTAATTTAATTCCTCTGACATGATATAAGAGCCTGCTTTTGATCCATGAATGATCATGTGTTTGGACTCACTACCCTTCAGAGCACTAAGTAAGCTGTTCTCAGCAGTTGGTCAGTCAGTCAGTCTGTGTGTGTGTGTGTGTCTCTGTGTGTGTGTGTGTGTGTGTGTGTGTTTTTGTGTGTGTGAGATAATAAATGCATCCAATATGTCCTTTATTATTGTGGAACTTGGAAAGCCAAGCTGTCTGTAAATATTACAGTATGGCTCAAACAGAAACTTTTACTTGGGCTGCTCTGTCTCTCCAAAGACACTTCATTCATCTCACTGAAGAGTATGTCAACACCGTTTTTTAATAGCCCATTTAAAGGGCATCAGCCTGCCTTTGTTGAGCACTACGTGGAGCCGATTTTTCCGTCTTTGGAAAACTTAGCCCTCACTATTTCTCAAACCATGGAATCAGGAAAAAGGTCAGGAGGAAGGTAAATTGTTTCCAGGTGCCATGCAGTGTTGCAATGCCGATACATTCTCTTGTGGAAAGGAGTGGAGGAATTTCTGCTAAGTTGTGGTATTGCAGGGAGCTCTCTGTTCACCTTTACTCCAGAGCTTCTCTCCTTTTACTCTTCTGACATTTTCAAAGGCCATAAATCAAGGATGATGATCACTTATCATTTTATCTGTCAGAAATAAGAAAAGTCCTTGTTCAAGTTGTGTCAGTTGTGTAATTGATAAGGCACGTACTTGCGTTATCAGTGTGCTACCCCTGTGTTTTTTTTTCCTCTGGGTCAGTGCGAAAACATTATTTTAATTTTAGTTTTGATCTGCGTAAATAATGTGTTGAATTCAGGATTAATAACCTTCTTCCTCTTCCTTTGCCAGGCATTGGAGGTCATCAGTGAAGTTGGCGACCTGCTACAGCTGAAGTACTCCAGACGTGAACAGCCCCTGCCTTCTCTGGGGTGGATGTCTGAGGAGAGCCTGCTTCAGGACTGAGCTACCTTGCCCTTCCTGTCATATCCAGTCTTCTCCCCAATACGCTGCTCCCATTCTTCCCCTCCACATACTTTCCCTCTACCTTTTCCTTTCTCAGGTCCCTCTTTTTTTTTTTCTCCACTCTCATTTTCCTGAGCCGCTCCCCATCACCACTCTCTCTACCCCACTTTACTCCACATCTCTCCCACCCGACTCCAAACCCAACTCACTGTAACGAAAGTCTTCATGGGTCACACTAGCATTGCTTATCAGGCTGTGAGTGTGATGCATTCTATAACCTGTTCCAACTGAATCACCCATAGCAGGGGAGGGCCAAAAAAAAATCACCCACATCTTGTCTGTATGTATCCGTTGTTGCAAAGTGTGTTCAGAGCCCTTCGGTTTGTCTTAACTTATTGTGACTGCATTTGTGTAAGACCTAACGTCAAGTCTTATTCCTGTGTGCACACTGAACTAGTCTTATTTGTGCAATAATAATAATGATGTGGAGTTTCTCTGTAATTCAAACAATGTAGAGTAAAGTAAGACAGAATTTTGTCATGGGTTATCACTCATGCACTTGGAAAAGAAGGATATATAAATGGTAAATAGGTTCATAACAGTTGTTATGCACACGAGTAAAAAAACATGTAAATATTATTTATCCCGAAGTCAGTAGAATACTGCCTTAGGGTAGCATCCCAAACCTCAAAGAAAGATGCATTATTTCAAAGGAGCAACATAAGCATGTGTTCTCCATATGTATTTATCAGATGGCTTTTTTCCTAGTCACTTTTACTTGAATAGAGAGTATAGAATATTGGGTTCTTTCCCTAACCAAAGGATATATATGTATAGATATATTTTCTACCTTTCTCTTAAAATGCAAAGCATCTGTTCAGAAATAATTTAAAAAAAAACATTAACAGGGAAAGAACCCCTTGGAGCGCAAGTGTAAGGAATATTTTTTACAGCTTATTTTCTAGAAATATTTTTCAGCCTTATTTACTGTTTACACCTGCACTCAAAAACTTGAGCCCGATGTCTTTAACATTTCTATAAGCTAATGTACATGTGTGATTTTATCATTCTCTCATTCTCACTCAAGTGCTTTCTTGTTAATCAGCGTCGACGTCAATCTGAACACAATGACACGCTGTAACTTCGATCTGTATGTATGACGATGCTGCGTCCATGCTTATCTGATATACAGACAGCTTTATTTATTTAAAATGTCTTGTCTTTCTCTCAGCTGTCTATTTCTGTGAGAAATGTACCTTTTTTAATTGAAAGGCAGCTCCAACTGTGTCCCAGTGGAACGTGTGTGTTTTAGCTGACTACTTTCACGTCTTACTTCAGTGCTAGTACTACTGACAGGCATTGTAAATGCACAGATGATGTAGTCACTGAAATTTGCGGTCTTTGTTTGAGCATGTTTAAAATGTCAGGACAGGCTTTCTTTCCCGTACGGTATCATCCGTGACCGTCTTATCTAATGGCATTCCAAATCGACCTGCTTTCCACTGTTAAATGTTTGTTTTGTTATACCGTTTCTGTGTGAACTAACTGACAGGTCACCCCTAAATATGGCATATGTGTCACTGTCAAACATTAATTTCATGTGTGTATGTTTATATTCTATCACTTTGTTGATGTGAATTGAAATACTTGTTGATCATTGGGCCGCATCAGTGTAGCCAGTGGCAAAGCTGGCCATTGTGTGGTATTGTGACCATTCCTATAAGTGTTCATCAAGATGGTTTTTTTGGCATTTCAGCACAGCATGACAACTTTTATGGTCACTTTTTTACTGTACATTCATTACACGTTCATTGCATTGTTGTGTCTGAGTGACAGTCATTCCAAAATGGTTATTGTTTGTCTTTCCCACAGAAAATGGCTTGAATAACAGTTGAGCAATGCATTTGATTCAATAAACACGGTAGGAAATGGTAGAACACATTACAATATAATCTGCAATTTCACTCTTCAGTCCAAACTTTTGCTTTGACATGAAAACTTTGCTTGTCAAGGTTTCCTGTCAAGCTGCCTGGAGGCCCATGCGGTATGTCAAGTCTCTTAAGTTTCTCTTTCTGTGGAGGCACACTGTAATTGCAAACAGCAAGTGACTATTTTTCTCAGCCGGGTTTTCTTTAGTTTGACACAGAAGTGTTAAAAACATGATTCAAATGTAGAATTGCTTGGTGCTCTTTCATGTAATGTGACATTGTTCAACCTACCACAAACAAACCTGTGAACTGACCTGCAGTGACCATTGGAAACTTCCTTATCAGTCGCCTTTGCCCTTGGCAATTTCATTGTATTTTGATCAAAGACAAACCACTTAAAGGGGTTTTTAAAGCCATGATGTATGTTGACCATGCTGTTGGAAACAGTGCTGCAAAGATTAAATCACTCTTTGTATTAAATTCTGGATTGAGTCTGTGTTTATTTACAGTGGGCACAGAGATTGTGGTCACGGCTGAAAAGTCAATCACATTTTGTTATAAAGCCTTCTTGACAGATTAGTCATTGGTATCCTGTTGTTGATTTAGTCTTATATTCAGTCTTAAAATTATTGTTTTACTTCTTTAAGAACATTTTCTGCCAATAGGATGACAGAATTGTACGTGTGAAGTTTCTCTTGTTTAAGGAAACTAGAGACAAGTGTCCTCTTGAAACACAACAGAATAAGGCAGATCACTCCCCAAGAAAATCACACTTGGTTCAAAGGCATTTTAGTGAAGTGAAATGATCTCATCAGCAGATTATTGCCCCCCCGCACCCCTCCACTCTCACCCTCTGCCTCTAGAGCTGTGAGCAGTGAGCATCCCACCATCTGACTTCCTCAGCATCAGCCATCTGAATGCGTGCATAAAAGGCAATTTTACTTTTATTCATGTGTTTGGTATTTTAGAACAGTGACAACTTTTAAGGTCACTTTTTTTTTACTGTATATCAAACTTAGATGTGTATTGCGTTCTTGTCTGTGAGTGTCAGTCACAGGTTATTTATCTTTCCCACAGAAAGTAGCTTGGATAACATTTGAGCGGTGGATTTGATTCAGTAAACACTATAAATGGTAGAACACACTACAACATAACCTGCAATTTCACTCTTCAGTCCAAAATGTTGCTTTGACATTAAACCCTGGCTTTTTGTCAAAGTTTCCTCTTAAGCTGTCTGGAGGCCCATGCAGTATGTCAGTGGAGGCACACTGTAATTGCAAACAGCACCACGACTATTTCTCTCTTTAATTTGAAAACGGGAGCGGTAAAAACATGATTGAAACGTCTAGTATTGTACTTGTACTTTTAGACCCCTTCAGGAAGCAAGCCGCCCTCACCCCCTCACCCCCTCCCTCCCGCACCCCACCGCCTCTAGACCCGTGAGCGATGAGTCCCACCCCCCCCAAATCCCCCCAACTCCTTCAGCATCAGTCCATCAGGCAAATTTACCGAACCCAGTTGGCTGGGGCGGTACACACACACACACACTCAAACACACACACAATACAGAACCGGTGTGGATGAACTTCAACTGGATAACGGATTAACGCATCAGAGATTAACAAATAAAAAACGCGCCGCATACTATGAACTCCAGATGTCAATGTATTGGAAGAAAACACCCACCCAACCACCCACCCACCAAAGAGATGACTCACATTTTTTAAAGTAGTCGAATAAGCGTGCGCCGGTGCGGACGGGGAGATTTTGCGTGGGTATTTGAGTTCTTTAGTACTTAAAGCTGTTCCAACTCCGTTTTTATGGGGAAAGTAGACACTGACCTAGACCCACCATACCGACAGACAGTCGCTGCGAGAGTCGCTGGTGCCAGACATGGATAGCGCGTCGGATACCTTTGGACACTGGTGCGCATCTTCATAAAGTGCGACACTTCGAGGCTGGCGAGGCTGAAAACTTCACTTGTCCCGAGTCAAAGTTGCAGACAAACTGATGAAGGACAGGAAATATCGCCCCTTCTAAATCAGCGAATTAAAGTTAGAGAAAATAGTTGGAGAAAAGCCTCCGAGGTACTTTTGCAAGTCTTCTTCAAAGGAAACTTTTCAGTGGAGAAGATGCGTCAAGAGGTCGGTGGGAGATTTCAGATGCTGCTGATGATTTGGCTGATACTTGTCGTTAGTTTTGGGACAGGGTTTCCCACCAGACACAAGAATGTTGCCCATAAGGTAAGTTTTCTTCATGCGTTAAATGTGTGGCTTTTTTGATTGAAGCTTACCAAGTTTAGTAGATAATGTTTCAAAAAATTACCGTGACGTCTTATGATCACACCTGCGGCTGGCAAAAAGTAATTTCCTGACGAACATGATTACTGCCCTGTTGAATCATTGATAACGTGAATTACTGAAGGCATCTTTGCTTATTACCTTTACCAAAAATAACTACAGTAATCCTTTAATACATTTGAGAGGAATACTACTAAATACGCATCATACACAGCAAAACTATAAATCCCTGAATGGATATTATAGAAATATTATGGTAAAATGGATAAAATGCACCATAACGTACAATAAGATCACTATAAACTCACTATTGAATACCACAGTCACACTCTAAGTTTCTATAGGCAATATTAGAGGGATTTCATAGTGATTTTCCGTTAGAGCATGTTTCTAACCTAGTATGCAAATATTTAATCTGCGTTTCTTTGATTAGTTTTGTTTGACAATTTTTACAATCAAAGCTGACGTGGAAGCTTTTTTACACCACTGAATCAGTGTTGAGCAAAATAGAATGTAACACACAAAAGGTACTATTTCTATTAGTCAATAAAATGAGCTCAAATGACAGAGTGGGGTTTCTGCAGGCTGATGATCATTGTTCCTTTTCTCTCTCCATGTATAGTAAGGTAGCAGAGGAGGTTTGCCAGCACTGGGCATACACTCTACACTTACACAGCACCAACAATAAATTCAAAGTTTCTACACACAGCCTGTGCAGTGTGTGGTGTGTGTGTGAGTGTTTGTGTTACACATGGACATATATGGATATCAAAGTCTGTGTGTTTGTGTGTGGTGTGTGTGTGTGTGTGTGTGTGTGTGTCTCTGTGTGTCTGTGTGTGTGTCAGAGTTCAGTTTTTGCCTTTGAACTTTCCTCCTTGTGTGGCCTCCCATGGATGCCCTACTGGGGCTCTCTCCCATCACAGATAGGGAGAGAGGGTTGGTGAGAAAAAAAACATGCTTGGCATTTATGATTGCTCATTTCTTGCTCAAAAGGGGGTGATAACTGTGCACCTTGGTCTGTGACCTGGTGGATGGAGATGAGAGCAGATTAGACCAGGAAGAGAGAAGGAGGCGGTGAAAGGACTGGTAGGGCAGTACTGTAAAGTGGTGCACAGTAACGAGAGGCTTATGTAACCGGGGTAAGGCGAACCCTCTGTGTCTCTCACACTGGAGCTTAGGTCAAGGGTCATTCCTCTGATTGTTTACATTGGCCCTTTTTTGTGTTAATGTGGAATTTCCTGTTTTTCGTTTTACCCTCATCTCGCTGGGAAGAGGAGGAGGAGGAGGGGGGTTGTGTTGAAGTGTGAGTGGCCTCTTTCCTAAATATCGGGACCTGTTTGCCCTGTCTGTTTTCTACCACCCCCCCCCCCCCACCTCTGCAACATCACCCCGATTCCACCAAGCATGCATTTGTTTTCCCTTTTTTTCATTTGCAAAAGCGGCGATCAAAGAGGTCCCATAGTTTATTGTTCTTCTGTAATGGTTTGGAAACGGCCAAGTGCAGAGGCCTTTGATATCTGCGGTCACATAAATCAGGGCTGCCACACCGCCTGCCTTTCCAGCCTGCCCTCCCCACCCCACCCCACCCCACCAGACCCCACCCCACCCCAGCCCCTGCCCCCATCCACTGCCTCGACCTCCTCTCCCTACTCTGAATGTGTGTCACCATCAACAGCAGCAGTAGCCCTAAATGGATCTAGTGTTTTCCAGTCAGTCGCCCCCTACAAAGGACAAGGCTTTGTTTTACTGGAGGGGTGGGTGTGGATTTCTCAGTAGTGTTTGTCTGTAGAGAGAGACAGTTTCCAGGCCAGGCCAAGGTCTCCCACTGCATCCATATAGTCGCCCTGTTAAACACACCACATGCCATCAGCCAATAGGCCTTTGATCAGGAGAGCCCCTATACCGAGAGGAGGAGAGGAAGAGAGCGGGATCAGAGAGAACGAGGGGGAGGAAGAAAGGAGGAGGAGAGTGATATACAGGGTGAAAGAATACAGGATCCAGATGTGTAACAAGATGAGATGAGGAGGGTGTGAAAGTATGTGGCCTCCCCTCATGACTCCGGTCTTAGTCGTTTCTGTGTCTCTGAGTGTGTTTGTGTGTGTGTGTGTGTGTGTGTGAGTGTTGGAATGTGTGTGTGAGTGAATATTGTCACTGACACTATAGACCCACGCACAGTGCAGAATGAGCTGTTGTGTCTTTTTGTGTCTTCTCCTTCCCGTTCTGACTACCTGTGGGATGCACTCACAGTAGCACTAGTGATGCATTGATCCTGATAGCATTGATCCTGATAGCATTGATCCTGATAGCAGGCCAACACCATCGTAAAACGGAATATTGTGCTGGAGAATATCCCCATGTTGTCTCTTTTTAATGGATTATATTTCAAACATTTCTTACTAACATGAACTTGCATTCATTTGGAATATTTGCTTTCAATATTTGCAAGGAATGGCTGATTTTTAAGGAATGGCTGATTTCCCCGAAAAGGTTATCAATTTGTCACTACTGCCAATTTACAGATTCCTGGGGGGGGTGGGGTAGTGTTGCCTTCTCCTCATCTATCGCTCATTATGCTTGACAGGCTTCTCTCTAAATAGCCATTATGTGCTCACATGGTTGGATTTGACCAACTAGATAACTTTTTTTTATGGGCCAATCACAGCCAGCCAGTGAAAAATACGCCCTGTTCTAGAGGCCATAACTATAATTCTTGTCACTTAATACAGATAGTGTTTCCCCTCTTTTGTCCTCCGACCGCCACTGTTTTGCACTGTGCAGACTACAAACTGGCATAGCGCCAATCCCAAGGTCCTGTCCCATCCTCTGCTTGGGTCGTTTTTTTTGTTTTGTTTTATTGAATATATGGTTTTATTGACTATATTCCAGATACGTATATGTTAAATAAGTTATATATATATGTTATATGGGGCGTGTATATATAACATATATACACAAATGTTCTTTTGAGTGATTAACTTCCTGTCTGCTGGTCGTCCTTCTGAGAACCTGAGACAGACCTGAGAGGGGAAGCTAAGTGACGGTCGTGGTGGTGGCAGCTCGGCAGGTTCAGACACACTCAGGCCGGCCCAGGGGTCCCACGCCTCCCAGGCCCTCTCATTAAAGCTAAAAGAGGATCTTTCTGGCACAAGCCCCTCTTTGTCCAAGGCCTGGATGCCATGACTGTTGTGGGAAAAAAAAAAAGAATGAAATGAACGAGGGCTAGTTGGTCGCTTGGCTGGTTGGTTGGTTGGATCAGTGGCTTTTTAGAATTGCTGACCAAGCTGTGAAATAGTAGATATTTTAAAGGGGTTCTTCCTGATAGACAGTACTAATTGTGTTTTAGAGGTGCTCATCAATGAGCCATTAAATCAATTATAAAAATGACAAGTTATTTTGTCACGAAACCAAAAGTAACCACTAGCTTTTGTAGAGTACCATAAGTCATTCCAGCTTGTGGTCCAGCTTGCTATTTATCATTGCTAATGTGAATAAGACGCAGGTGAAAAGAAAGACACGAGGAATAGTAATAAACACACAGTCTTATGTCTACACTTCTTTTTTCAATCAGGCTCACGGCCAGCCACAGAGCGGCGGGGTCCAATATGTCCCTGAGGCTTTGGAGCAGCAGAACCAGGTCCAGAGTATTCTGCCGGAGTCCCACAGCCACCAGAGGAGGTGGTCCCACTCCCGATCTGTTGGCGTCCTCCCGCAGCCCGAGCCCGAGGAAGAGACTAAACCTTTCATCCTGGATCTCAAGAACTTCCCGGATCTGGCCAATGCTGACATCAACTCGCAGAACCCCAACATTCAGGTCAGTGGTATGTGAGCAGCGGCGAGTCACAGATGTTTGTATTTGGAGACATATTCCACTAGGCCCTTTTGCCTTTGGCCAAGACGTAGATGAGGATACTTTCTTAAATTCTACTAAGTTTTACAGGGACTGAGAAAGAAGAATATTTTTTACTCTTAATGGACGTGTCTAGCCATAAGTTAACAACCCATTAAATGACACCTCACTCATTTCTGGTGCAATTACATAGTAAAGAAGTAGGCGGTACATTATGGGTTAAAGAGAAATCATTAAAGCAAAAAAAGAGCGAAACTAGTCCGCGGTTTTCTCTATTTGTAATGATTTATTTCCTCACTGTGTAACAAAATTCAACAATCTCTCTATCTAATCTTACAGAACCAACCGAGAGCCAGAGAGCCAGCTGTGTCTTTTATTTTTGCTACTATTTAATTAAAGTGTAATAAAGGAAAAAAGGGGGACTGTAATCATAAGCGTTACCCATTAAGTCCTCATCATTTCCTTCTGGATTGGCCTAAAGGTCTTCAAAAAGTCGTTCTGTTTAACTTATCACAGGGTAGTTATCCTCCCCCTCTCTGGTCAGTGCAATCAGGATGTGGTTAGTAATGATGCCCATCTCTACATCATGTAACTACAGTGACCCTGCTCTCACTGTCCCGACAAATCGGAATTTTCTGCAGCACGTAAACCAGACGTTGGGTACTTTAACTGCACGACTCTCTACGTCATGGGTGCAGCCGTCTAAAACTAAACAAAAGCAATTTCTAATCAGTGGGATTGTATTTTCCCAACTTGAATCCAAAATTATCCAATCCAAAATTATTTTCGCAGCATTTTCAAAAAAAGATGCAGACAAGGAAGCTTCCTCTGTAGCCTCCTTGTTGCCTGGTCTTCACATCAGCTGAAGTGGGCCGTTGTAACTACCGTAGCATCTAGGATGAGTCATACTGAGGTAATGAGAGGTAGTTAACGAGAATAAATGCTCACATTCTTCTCCCAGAGACGAAAGCAAAGGGATCTGGGATCGTTTGGTTGTCTGAATGCTCATGTTCATGTCTGGCTGGTTGAGTTCGATTCAGTGAGCGGGTTTGGTTTACTAAAATACTCCTTCAAGGATGTGAGATGGTCGATTTCCTGCAATGAGCTTGTAACTCGTGGTAACGTTGTATAGAGTGATATCATCAATTATCTGTGATAGTTCACTGTGCCGATGACGCCGATGACGTCTCCATTCACTGGCAATTAGGCAGCTCCAGTGACAGAACAGTCTTGGTTTGTTATTTTATAGATATAGGAGAGTTCATGAAGTCAAGATCATAGGTGAATAGGTGTTTGACTTTGAATACGCTGACATCCCTCTCTCTCTGGCCACTTAGGTAACCATCGAGGTGGTGGACGACCCTCAGATGGAGGTAGAGAGGGACCTCGCCAAGGAAAAAGACTGGCTACCTTCCTCTTCGTCCTCCCCTTCCTCCACAGTAGATTGGCTGGGAGGGAAGAAGCTTTTCTGGCCCCTTTTCTGGGGCTACACCGACGCCGATTCCAGCGAGGACAGCACCAGCCGCTCAGGCTTGGAGGAAACTGGAGAGGACGAGGAGGAGGAAGATTACTCGCTGGATTACGGCAGTGAGGAGCCCCTCCCCAGCGGGGTGGGTGGGGACTGGGATAGTCATTGGAACGAGGGCTGGGATCCGATGCAGAGCTACTCTGGTGAGCTTTGCCAACTGGTACAGTCGCTGTCTGCCAGTGCAGCCATATAAGCACAATTCATAACTCAGGGCGTTTAAAGTTGTGTAGAAGTAGAAAAAAAGGCACACACATCCCAATGTTCACCGCAGGTGCTGGGCAGATCATGGACAAAATGAAAGAGCAATAAAGTCAGCACGTTGCAATGCTGAAGAGCACGATGGCTCGAAATGTCACATGGTGGTAATACATTTGCAAAAGGGAGCATTGCAGTGTGCAGACTTTATTTCTCTTCAAAAGTTACCAAAATGAATCAAATGTTTTCCATTGAAGCAGGGATGGAAAAAAGTACATTTTTAAATTATCAAAAGAAAGTTGGGGCGACAGGAATGTTTCTAGGAAGAGAGGAAGAGTGAAAGAGAGAGGGAGAGAGAGAGAGAGAGAAAGAACAACAGACTGGTTTACGAGGGCTTTAGGCATTCTGAAGTCGACACTGGTCGAGCTGGTCGCAGAGGCCTGCCTTTTGAAGATGGGCCCGATGCGCTCGCTAATGGCAGCATGAGGCCGGCACTGTTCCCTGGGACAAAACAGCCCTCTGCTTGTGGACAATTAGAGGGCAGATTGGGAACACAGAATGACAGGGGCCATTCGGCTGGCCCTTTCATCCTCCCCCCCCCCCAGACCTGGCGGCCCTCACTGCCCTCAGCGGCTCGTCCTTTTGAGCGAGTTCAAGAATTTCGGGGGCTTTCAGGGCTCTGCATAACATTTATAGCTTTGTTGTTTTTTGTTTCTTTTAATTCTGCTTCCCTCCGGTGGGAAAAAGAGCAGTATGGCTCAGCGTACACAGATATTCATTGGCAAAGATAGTGAGTAAGGAGAGAGAGAGAGAGAAAGAGAGAGAGGATAATAGGCAAACAGTATGGAAAAGATTGGAAGAGAAAGAGAGAACAAGTTGAAAGTGTTTAACTCAGCTTTAGAGATTTCCATAGATAGACACTTATGGCAAATTGATCTGCTTTTTGAAAGTTGCAATAGGTGTACAACAACCTTCCTAGTTTAAACTATGTAACTTTTCTCCATATCCATCTACTAATATAAACCTTGACTATCTAAGTGAAGTGCATGATTTGCCAGCAAAGAGCAACAATGCCTGTTAAGTGGTCAGATCTAAAGGCTCAGTGGACATAAATCAAGGATGTCTGCCATAGCTGCTCCTGTAATTAAGACTGTCCTGAGACCCGATTCCCGCCTGGCCACATGGCGAGCTGGCAGCGCCCACAAAGGCAAATCGAGCACTTGCTACACCCAAGCTGGTATTTCTGCACCCACCTCGCCTTTAATCGAGAACGACTTGTATTCAGTGTCATTAACACCACGAGGAAACTTGGTGCGCAGGCGGATCAACCCACCCCAGCACAGTCTCGCTCTCTCTCTCTAATTTGACTGAAGCCTACTTCAAAAGACTATGGGTTTTCATGGGAAAGGTTAGACCAGAGGAAAATTGCCATCTATATCGACTGAGAGAGACTCCAAATTTTGAAAGCTTATTTTGGATTAGGATGCTGAAGTACATACCAAATCATCAGTTACTCACTTGGTAGTTCTAGATTTGCAGAGGTCTTTCCCTTGTGCTCAGAATCGTGATCAACCCTTTGAGGCTTTTATTTTCTTTTTCCATATTAGTGAGGTAACGAATGAGCCAAAGGTTGCAACACAGACATGACACAGTGCACAATGTAATTGAAACTGAAAGAAATTCCACCCTTTCTTTCACTTTCTAATAAACGCTTGTGCAATATATCATTTTAATAAACCACGCCTTAACCTCAACATTAGTTGAATTTTTATAGTGTTGCAAAGTGCCGAGCCCAAAATGAAATGTAACAAAAGGAGCTTAAAGGCAGAGTTAGTGTCGCTGACTATGTTTGTGTTTTGTTTTTCCCGCCACAGAGAAGGAGACAGACGAGTGGACTGCCTGGTCTCCCTGCTCAGTAACCTGTGGACATGGTGAGAGGAAGAGGACCAAGTCCTGTGGCTACTCCTGCACTTTGACCGAGGCCTCCAGGTGTGACCTGGAACCTTGTCCTGGTGAGCTAACATCATTCTACTTTGCCTTCATGCCTGATTGGTCCAAATGTTGGTCTGTAATATGTGGGCTCTTGTTCCAACCATTATCATTAATGTACTGTTCATAAGAATGTTTCCCAGTATGTACTGTGATGTTGGATGGTTGGATGATGTCAACCATGGTTGTTATTTGTGTAAAATAGGGTGTTTAATTTACAATTAATGTGCCTCTTTCCTCTTTGTAGATGATGTCAACACTGTGGTGGAGCCTTTTCCTTTCGAGATGGAGAATGGCACAGAACCATTCGGTACAGGTTAGTTCAATGTATATTGTGATTACCAAGGACTTACCTAGTAACATAGTGAAAGGAAATAGCTCACTTGTAGAAATACTCAAAAGTCAAATTCAAGAATGTACTTTTGAACTGGCTTTATTCGTAACATGGTTGTCCATCATGATGCCAGGCACAGGACTCATGGACTCTAGACTCTAGCTGAGAGACTTATCCCAAGAAGGAGCAATCCTTGCACCTGTAACACATGATTTTACATGGCATTCCTCTACTCTTTCCAACAGATGTGGACAGCTGTGAGAAGTGGCTGAACTGTAAGAGTGAGTTCCTCCAGCGGTACCTCCACCAGGTCTTGTCTGAGCTGCCCAGCTGCCCCTGCTCCTACCCCTCTGAAGTAGCGTACACAGTGGTCAGCATTTTCGATGAGAATCATGGCCGGCCGTTCCGCTGGCGTGATGCCAGTGGCCCCAAGGAGCGCCTGGACATCTACAAGCCATCAGCACGTACCTGCATTCGCTCAGCGCTTTCTGGCGACTCGTCTACACTGGCAGCACAGCACTGTTGTTATGACGACCGTGGGCGGCTGATCACACGGGGGAAGGGCGCAGGTACGCCTAACCTGATCAGCACCGAGTTCTCACCCGAGCTGCACTTCAAAGTGGACGTGCTCCCTTGGATCCTGTGCAAGGGAGACTGGAGCCGCTTCCATGCGGTGCGGCCGCCCAACAATGGGCTGAGCTGCCCAGAAAACCCCCATGAAGACGTGTTCATGAATGAACTGGAGGAGGCCAGGGAGTACTGAGGGACCACAGCCAAAACTACCACTTCACCCAGAGAGTCAGTGGGCCCAATCCTAACTTGAGAGGGGACTGCCTACCTTAAAAAACATCATGTCATCTTATTTCTTAATCATGCATTGGCCATTGACCGTGCATTGATGACTCAGAGGTAATGCACAGTTGTGATAGGGGTTTTGAGGGGTTATAAGACTGATGGTGAAGTATGGTTATCTCAAATTAGGATTTGGCACAGTGTCCTGATATCAGGCTCAGCTGAACTGAACTGAATTACATGAATGGAAAAAAAGATGCAGTATTCTCCCAATGCTTTCCAACCTGTTACACATCTGGCATGACATCAAGCTCTCTCTCTCTCTTTTTATTCAGTACACACTCCTGTGTGCATGTAAGCATGATGTCTACCTGTTGGCTTTTTTTTTGGTGGTATCCTGGAGCTCTTGTGATTGACAATAGCAACTTACGGTAAACATCTGGATCATTCTTCTTATCGATTTTACATGAGGAAATATATGATTATGGGCTGGTTATATTGATGAGAGAAAGGAATGCATGGGCAGAGTCCAACAAATGAATAATCCTAACTATGCTGCTAAGAATAAATGAACATATTTCAGGTTTGAAAGGTACTAAGGGGGATATTTGATAAGACAAGCCTACAACGTGAAAGGAGGCAATCAGTAGACCCTGAATGAATAAGAAAAATAGCTCAACATTTCCCCAAAGCACAGTAATGGCATTACATTTCAATCAATCTATCAGGACTCTAGACTACTATTAGTAATATTAAAGTATTGCTAGAAATATTAAAGAGATAGAATCCTAACTAGAGGAGTAAGCCAAAGGGATTTCAAATGCCCTATTGTCATTGATGAGCTTGCTGGTGAGGATTACGAGTATATCCTTTAGGCAGTAATGACACAAGAACAGCACATTTGATTTTAAATGCTTTGTCACACAGACTGATTCCAGGTGTTTCTTCGTGAAAGGATGTGATCTGCGTCACAATGAGTTACAAATCAGATGGTTGGCGTTGCGTTCAAATCCAGCCTCCTAAGTATCTACAGTGTAAATGTAGGCTAAAAGTGTTCTAAAGTAAGCAGATTGTTCTCATAGATGTGTCTCTACAATGTTCTCAGGGGGACTAACTGACCATGATAAAAAAATGTGTCCATTTACCTCGACAGTGGAGCACTATTGGACCTTGTACAAAGTGCAGGTGTATTCAGGTGGAGATTCGTAAGAAGGGTATGGAATGTGGAATCCAGATTCGGGATTGGTGAACAGATAATCGTGCAGTTTTGGAAAGCAGTTGAACCGTCGATACGTGTTATTATTACTGAATAGCAGTTGTCATTATGATGCATTGTGTTTGGCAAAAAAAGGTGTCATTGCTCTTGAGGCTGTTGGCTTGAAGTCTTTGGGTTTATGCACGGAACGTGAATGGATAGAATGGGCATTCCTGTACAAATAAACACTCTTGAGTGGTTATTTAGTTGGTACTCTTAAGACGGCTGACATAGAATATTTGGTAATGTCGGTGAGGAAGTAATCACAGTGCATAAGACTCAGAAGGCATTCCAGCAGTATTTTTGTTGAAACATTTCACCTTTCTGAGTCTCAGCATGAAACAACGCTCATTCCTGTGACAATTTAGCAAACATTCAATGGCAGTGATCTTAATTGTACAGAGGAATACCATGGTACTCCAAGGATTGCCCTTTCTACCCATTCCATTTCTATGGTTTTTCGCTCCAAACCTCTTTCAGGAATTCTACTTCCAGATGTATACATGCGAACGTGCATTTACATTTTGGAATCACAGATTTTAAAGGAAGGCACTTTATTTAAGGTAAATATACAAAAGATATATATGAATATCAAAATGTACTTATGTTTTCCATTTGTTGATGATAGTGTTATCGTGAAGGGAAAAGATAACTTGCCAGAAATGCTGCATTGTTCTATGAGTGCATATATCAAGTGTTCTGTTAAAAAAAAAGAAGCATGATCTTTTTGTGATTTCTGAACCTAGTATTACATATATGGTCTTGTACAGTATTTATTTGTCCATTCTTTTTTTTAAGTTTGCTGAAGCTTTGAAATGACTCTATACTCAACATGGTGCACTAATCGGACTGAGAAATGCAGGCGCTCGACGTCAAAAGGGAAACAACTTGCCTCACATCACTTCATACAGCAACATCAAGTCTCTGTATTTCATTCTACGTTGTACTTCAGTGCTCTATGAATATGTTGTTGCAATTATGATGAAGAAATATATAAAGACTTTGCATTCATCACCTTGCTCAGTTCAGTCATTATTTCTGACTTTTTTCACATTACATTGAGATGCTATAGCTCATAATGTTCTTTCAGTGTAAAAGACAGTGAGTACATTTTGCATGGCATGTCACCAGCACAGCAGATGGAAAGGGTCTTTCTGGTGCTCAGCTACTTTCCAAATCTGTCCCTCGTAGTCTGATTGATAAATTCAAGGTTCTCACATCTCATCCATGATGGAAACAAACACAGACCATTAATGGGAGGTCTCTGTATTATTTAGTTATGAATGTCGTGTGCACACAGCAAGGCCGGTGGAAACTGGAATGCTAAATTGTTTAATAATCTGAGGTAAAAAGATTTTCTTTTGGTGTGTTAGTGTCAGCCTTGATGAGAAATAATTACCTTTCCTACCTTCAAAACAATCCTGCACCTTGTGGCAACAGGATTCAATTAGTCATCATAGCCCAATTCCCTTGATAGTACATGGAAGAAGTATGTGCAATCACTGTTTTGTTAGGTTATTGCAACACCCTATGAATCAACGGCATCAAACGCTTCCTTAATTTGCCCCGTCTCACCGACTGTGTGTTCTCAGTTTCTTTTTCTAAGTTGAGCTCACGTCTGGGGGTATAAAAAGCCATATTTTTAAAACCATGTGTCAGGATTTAAACATGAGTTGTGGGCCAAATTCTGGTGAGTCACATGACTGATACATTTGCCATGAGATTCCCCGCACAAGAGACTAAATTGGGCACAAACTGCAAAAGTTGGAGGTTTGCTTTTATTGGCTATAACATCCTTTGAATTCAGTTTCCAGTTAAGTGGAGCTAAACTACATAGTACATCATACATATCAAAATAAGGCAGAACAGTTTCCACTCAACCAATCAGACACATTTGCACATGCACAAAACAAGACACTTCGCTGTTCCATAGGTTTAAACCATTTTGAACAAGGCCGTGTTCCCTGTTCATGGTAGCTACCAACCACCCTCACTGCCGTCAATCTCTGCTCTGGTTTCTAGGTTGTTCTGTCCTTATAATCATGCTGTCTGAGGGTATGCTCTTACAAGAGGATTAAATAACATCGAGATTAAAGGTTCAAGGGTCAGGGTAATGCAAATCCACAGGCTTAGGCGATCCAAATGCTCCTCTTAGATACTCTAATTCCTATAGGTCATGACGCCTAGCCTTCGCTTGCTGCTCTCATTGACCCAAGAGCAGAGACGCTATACATTTCCAATAGAACATTAGGTCACAGGTGGCACAGGGTGTACTCATGTTATATGCATTTGTAATTGAAGCCAAGGAAAGTCCTAGAAACATCCCTTTAATGGCTATCTAGCCATCCACGCCGGACTAAACCATAAGGAGCCTGGTACGTCTACTGTAGTCCTGTAGTGATTCATAAGTTGACTACAGATGAGAGCTGTGTGGAAGGAAGCCAGACACATGTTGACCACATTGCTGCCGCAGCATAACAGATAAATAACCGCAGATGTGCAGACAGAGGAGAAAGGAGAGAGGCAAAACAGAAGAGAGAGAAAAAAAGAACATAAAAGACATCGGAGGTTTCAGGACTGTGGCTAAAAATGTTATCTGAAATCTTGAATGAGGAAAGAGTTGGTGGGTGAATGCGTTTAAATATTGGCTGAATACACTCAACAGCTTAAGGAGGGAAGGCACGTGCATCATCTCACGCAGCGTGGCGCATTACGCTTGCACTTGACCAAGGTCATCGTACTTCCAATGGTTAACTTGACAACATGACACACAATATCAAACGGGGCAAGTAGTCTAACATACAAAGCTTGAAAAGGGTAGCCACCTTGCAGAATGCAGCAAATACAGGAAGTCAGTGAAAAAGTTTCTTAGGGGTTCATGTGCATCTGAGTGACAGCTGTGCATTCTAACTGTGGGTTTGTGACTGTGGGGGTGATATGTGTGTGGCTGACTGACTGGCTGTGTCTGTGAGTGTGTCTGTGAGTGTGTGTGTGTGTGTGTATAAATGCGTGCTTACACATGCGTATGCTTTAGTCTGTGCATGCGTGTGTGTGTGTGTGTGTGTGTGTGTGTGTGTGATGTGATTCATTCCTTTAGTTATAGTGCTGGTGGCCCAGGCCCAGTGCCAGCTCTCGGTGGTTACAGATCTGTTTACTCTTGTAGGCTGGCAGGAACATGAGATTTCCTCTGGGTGTACTGTGGCTGGTAGACCGGCAAACAGCACGGTTCTTAAAGTCCCTCGCCACTCCCTTTACAGTGTGCCTTGTGCCCGATCTCCTCTGTGGATCACATGTGATGAGGATAACACAAAAGCCTGATCCATACAAACACGCACACACACACACACACACACACACACACACACTGTCGGTGAGCTCATTAAAACCACATTTACACACACAAACACACACTTTGGTTACGCCACCTAAATGAATTATGAGAATACCAATGGATCTTAGGATCTTATGGATTATCCCATTCCTTGACCAGCTTGACACAGAGGAAGGCCTTGTTCTGAGATGATCGACAAGGCTAATCTCAAACCAAAGCCTCCATTCAAGACAGAGACAGACGTTCAAGGGTTATGGAGCATGAATAACATTTTGAACAAAATCGGGATTGTGTGATGACAGGTGGTTCAAAACACAGATCAATCTAAATGTCCTATGACAATACACAATGTACATTTGTCTTAAATTCACTGTTGGACAATACCGTTCTTCTTCATCATCTCTCTCGTGAAGATGTCCCTGGCACTTGGAATATATTTCTTGCTCCTCACTCTTGCAGACTGAGGACAGACAAATTGTTTTAGCAAGCAAAAACCACATCCAGCACAATAACCCCAACACTGGACATCAATATCCTCAGAGAAGTCTGAATAACTGAAATTCCGTAGATGAACGAGACTCTAAAAACTTTTGTTTGTTTACCCATGTCCAGTGGGAGTCTTAATTTTCTCCCTTTCTCTGTCGATAATCTAATCACAAGAGCAGCCAACACAATACCTTTGGACGTGAGAGGGGCCTGCAGATCCAGTACTACTGAAACGGCAGACAGCCAGCCATAACAACATCAAACAGCGCCTAGCCTCCAGCGTTTACACAGAGCCAAGACCTTGGACCAAAAATATGATTGCTTGTTCTTTTTAAGATAAGAATGCAGACAAGCTTGAAGGTTATTGCTAACAATATGTACAGGTATGAAATGCCCATACAAGTGGAAGTGGCTGGTTTGGACAAAGATGTTTGTCCTAGGCATTTTAGATCAGATGAGGTTTCTTGCCCACCTTAGAATATCAGGTAACGCTTGTCTGAAAGATGGAATCGATAATGGACAGCAGTGTCATTCAAATGTACAATACAGTGGCCTATATTCATGTCATTTTCTCAGAGCTGAGCATGGAGATGAGAGACTATTGGAATACTGAGAAACTGACACACAGCGACCCCTGCTGGTCACCATAACTAAATACATGCCTGAATACATACCCTACCAGTGTGCCTATACTGTCTACAACATCAACAATAGCATGATATTTCATGTTTTCTTTCTCCTCTCATGCACTGGTGTAGAGGTAAAGATTTATTTTCCCCATTCTTTTCCCGCATTGCACATTTATAAATAACAAGGTGGATGACATCCCCCTCAAATCACCCCTAGTCCCATAGCCATGCCAAAGTACACACACGGGAAAAGGTCAGATCTGTGAAATACCATCAATGGCAGCACTATTTTCTCTCAGTTGCTTTTCATGGTTAAATATTGATCAAAAGATATTCGTCTTGATTATATTTTACATTTCAGTGACACTGTTGAAGTTCCTTGTGAAAGAAACTTTTCTTGAGGCAGTGTTGCCTCTCCTTTTCGTGTAGGCAGTTATTAACAGCTTTGCTTACCATCCTATATCTAATCCTATAGTGTGTGTATAGATGGCATTTAGACCTTTCTGTTTCACTCTAAAACCAAGTCTGGCTCTTGGATTTTCACACGTTGTTTATCTGGTATAACAACAATAGCATTTCACACTTTGAGACCTGAATTAGCTAAAACATGCAGGAATTCCTCAAATGAGTTTAATCATTTTCTATTTAAAGGTTCACTGCTTTTGTCCCAGGAACACAGTGCTGTCCCTTAGCTCTGGGAATGCTTCAGAGGAATCTACTCATGGCACTTGAAGAGTAGCGCACACACAAACAAGAACTTCACCATCTCAAAATCAGATTCTGTGTCTACCACACTTATTTAGTCACAGTCTTTTCACCGCCCTCGCACTGCACAATGTATTTGATGATGAGCTTATTTAGTTAGAGGAGCAGATATAAATGTTCAACCCTTCATTTTGATCTACAATGTCCGTGTGCATCACTGCTCTCTCCTTGGCTCTATTAAAAAGTATCTATTAAAGTTTCTTTATATCCATTGACTCAAACAATTACCTCATTACACCAGTGTTGATGGAGATGAGTGTAATTGTATAAGCTGCTGCAGGGTTGCCTGCTTACCCAGCTGAAGTGAAAGCAGGCAGGATCTGATGTGTGAAGTGTCTATCTATGCAGTTCTATGGTTGGGTGGCCAATGATGATAATTTTTTTTTGAATCATGGAGGAATTCCCTCGTCCCTCCATGCTGAAACAGATTGGTGAGTGAGGGATGAGAGATAACTAACTCTGCGGTGGGAGGAAGAACAATTGGGTTCAAGGTTTTAGAGACGTGAAGCTCTAATTCACCAAACAATACAATGAACTGAGGTTTATAGGCTGCGTGCATGCCACACAGGCCTTCTTATGCTTCATCACTTAGGCCTATAGTTCTATATATAGTTATATTTGAGCATAATCACATTTAAAGTCACACTATAGATACTTTTAGCAACGTTTAAATGAAATAATTTAGCTTTGCCTATTTACATGCTGAATGCACTCTTGCCAGGTGTAAATGGTAACCCACACAATTTCAGGCCTCTACGTGTAGTATTTTAACTTCAGTAAAGTCCAACATCCTCCTTGTGACAGGAATCAATGGGGTTTATGGCAGACATTGTCTTAATTTTGATGAAAACTAGCACTAAAAATAAAATGGCCGTAAGATAGATCGTCTTGACCATGGTCTCATTTATTATGGTTATTATTTATTTCGGTGTTTCTCGTAAGGTATACGACCAGATAATGGGACATGTTGAAATTACACGAGGAAAATTAACTGAGGCCCCAGCGAGGATCGAACCCGCGACCCCTGGTTTACAAGACCAGTACACTAACCACTGCGCCAAAATAGGGTAAGAGCACCTTTAATCCCATTTAAGGTTAATACCATACGTCATTACGTACGGAAATTGCCACTTGGGTACGCAATAATAACAACGCAGCCGTCAAAGTCCAGACGTCTCGGTTGTGATTTCAGAATAACTGTCATTTAGACTGACCAGAATGGCAGTTTTCCATCTGATTTTATGCTGGGCTGGTCACGCGCTTTTCTATTTGTTCTTTTTGATTTTCATAGCATTTCTCGGTTACTGTTTGTATATTAAACACATTCATATGAAATATGATCACATACCTGGACCACCGAGAGACAGGTAGGTTAAGTGGATTCGGCTACTATTGGTTATGTACCGCTACGTAAAGCCAGGTTATGTTACCAGACGCTTTCCCTCCAACAGTTTTTTCCTCGGACATTCTCCAACCTTCTTGAGGGAAATGAAAAGTGGCAGAATTGTACATGACAAATTCGTGGAATGGTGAGCACAACTGGTATATTTGTAGGCTCGTAAATGTCTGCTTGTATTTTCACGTAGCATGTATTTTCATGTACTGCACTTCATTCCTTAAATATATTTTTTTAGCTTCACTTGCTTTGATGATGAAATAATGAACTCATTTGAGGAATTCCTCAATAACATGTGATGTTACCACATGACGCATGAAGACACTTTCAAATGATTTCAGAAGATATTGTACATTAGCATGTGCAAGGGTGGCAATAATCTTGGCTGGAACTGTATGAATGCACAGGTGTAGTCTCTCTCTCTCTCTCTCTCTCTCTCTCTCTCTCTATTTGTCTGTTTGTCTTATTTTCTCTCTCCCTCTCTCTCTCTCTCTCTCTGATGCTTGCATCTTTCTGATGGCATCTTTACAGGGCTGAGACTTATGGACCTGTTTACAGGCTCAATGGTATGCATCAGGTTTTCATGTGTGTTTCCTGTCCAGAGGCCACTAAGGTAAAGACCTGAGCTTGCAGTAGGTATTGGCTTGACCATCAGTTGTGGAGGCACAGTGCTTCGACAGACCTCTTTTGCTTGAACTACTTACATGTGAAAAATAGCACTATGTTTTTACAACTCTGGTAGTACCTATGACAATATCTCCACAAACAAAAATTCCTTGTTTTTGTATTATCCCTCTTTGTATCGCCCCTGGTTTCAGGAAATCATGATGTCCCCAAAGTACCCAAAAGATAAACTTCTCTACAAAGGACTCTTCAACCTGTTTGGTCAGAGGTAATTCTTTGGTCTCTTAACACTGTAAAAAAACAGCTATTGGCAATGTACCTTGGTTTTCTGGGTCCACTGGGTCCAAAGGGTTTGGATAATGTAACAGTGGCCAAATCCAGATAGCCTTAGCTAAATCTAGACACATGAAATATTACATTTCATATTTACCTCCTCAAATATGTAATACCTGTCAAATACTTTAAGAACTGCCGGCTCAGTCATTCATAATTGTGCTGATCCCTGATATTAAAATACCTTCTGTATACGATTTTCATTTACGGTCAGTCAGGTTTTTAGTCACTTCATAACTGACATGTCTGATTTCTCTTCAGTCATCAAGTGTTTCAACGTGTCAAACCCTCACAGATCTTACCTTGATAGTTTAAAAACAATTTGTGTCATGTCTCACCTCAAGGTTCCTAGGTAATGGTCTGGTCACAGCACAGGACCATGACCAGTGGTACAAACAGCGCCGGATCATGGACCCTGCCTTCAGCAGCCTGTAAGTTATCTATCCGTTTCACAAGGGGGTGGAGGGGCTTTTCAATCTAGCAGAATATTTCTTAGTCAGGGATTGCAGTCAGTGTAGATCCTATGTAAGGGATTCAGATTGTGGACCAAAAAAAAACATTGCTCTACTACTTCCAGAAGCAACACTGTTCGACTGTGTACGGGTTTGTCATCTTGGCTATGCTTTACCACTATTTATACCTGCCATCACTTCCAGGTACCTGAGAGGACTGATGGGCACCTTCAATGAGAGGGCAGAGAATTTGATGGATAAACTTGTGGATGTTGCTGATAACGAAGCAGAAACAGAAACCAACATGCTCAAGCTAATCAACTGTGTTACTATGGATGTTATTGCCAAGGTAATGTGTCCTGATCTATGACCTATTCTGCTACAGTAGAATAGGTGAACTAAAAATTACATTACAATATCTCTATAAACATGTATCGTCTGTTTTGTTTCCATGATAACATATAGGTTGCTTTTGGAGTGGAATTAGACCTGCTAAAGACTAGTGACTCGCCTTTCCCTAAAGCCATCGAGACGTGTCTGAAAGGGATGGTTGTCCATGTCCGAGACCGCTTTTACCAGGTATGAGCTCACTGCACGTTTGTATTGAGGTTGGGATGGCAAATGAAATCATCTTGTAAAGTGTGTGAGATCTTAAAATGTGGCGTTTCCAGTTCAACCCAAAGAACAGGAAGTTCATGAACGAAGTGAGGCAGGCATGCAAGCTGCTGCGCACCACGGGGGCAAAGTGGATCCATGACAGAAAGGTTGCCATCCAAAATGGCGATGATGTGCCGAAGGACATCCTCACACAAATCATCAAAACTGCTGGCAAAGGTTGTGGACCTTTAGGTTTATATTGTATTGTATTGTATTGTATTGCATTGTATTGTATTCTAGATTAGAAGATTAGATTAAATTTTGATTAAACTTTGTGAGAGAGAGAGAGAGAGAGAGAGAGAGAGAGAGAGAGAGAGATGTAGTGTAGTATTAAATGTAGTATTGAGTATTGAAGGTATGAATAAAGGTACAGCATCTTCAGGGTTGCAGGTTCGATCCCCACATAGTGTCAACTATCACCCTTGTAAGTCACTTTAGATAAAAAGTGTCTGCTAAATGCCTGTAACGTAATATGCCAATAAGTATGCTAACAGGTTTTACATCAGTATTAGTACACCTGTTCAATCCCATTTTTTTGTTATCATTCCAGAGGAAACCATGGGTAAAGATGATGAAGAGCTTATGTTGGACAACTTTGTGACATTCTTCATTGCGGGTGAGACTGCAGGTGGTTGTTTGTGCATGAGAAAACTTCAAAATCAGATTGCTTTGTTGTGGCAAGTAGGGTGGAGAGTTACGCAATGGTATGCTCAAGGCAGGTTTTGGTTTGGGGTCAAAACATTTGGGAAAAAAAGAACAATTGGATCAATTGTATTAAGATTACTATTTTCAACATTCTAGGACAAGAAACAACAGCTAATCAACTTGCTTTTTGCATCATGGAACTGGCAAGGAATCCTGATATACTGGAAAAGTGAGAACCAATACATTCACAAACAATTTATTTGATATTGTAAGATATTGAAAAATGATTTCCTCAATGGTGTTATCTTTCTCAGAGTGAGGAAAGAGGTGGACGATGTGATTGGGATGAAGCAGGAGATAAGCTATGATGATCTGGGGGATCTGATCTACCTCTCACAGGTACATATCAGTTAGCAGCATTATGGTTTGGATCTTTTTTTTTAAATGAAACCACCAGCTGTAATTGCTCGTTTTCTTCTCCAGGCTGGATAAAGCATGCAGTCAGAGTAATTGAAAGGACAACAATAATTGACCCAGATGTGCACCTTGTAACCCCCCTTCCAGGTGCTAAAAGAGACTCTGAGGATTTACCCCACAGCTCCAGGCACATCTCGTGACGTGAAAGAAGACATGGTCATCGATGGCATCAACATACCTGGAGGATTCATCGCGCTCGTAAGTCATTCAACTTTGAATGTGTTTGTAGCTCTTAAGCAGCATTTCTCTCACTGCGGGTCAGAGCCCAAAATGGATTGTGTGTTTCTGTTGAGTCCTCCTGTAAGAATACTGGTATATTTTAAGGTGCCTGGGACACAGGATGAAACTTAATGCAATCACTTTGGGCTAAAAGAAAGTTTTAGAACCTGCTCCACACACTATCCCACTATGTGACACGTGACACTAAGAAGCAGTTCGAACTTTTTGATTGTTTCTTCCGAAGCAAATCATGTCCCACAGAAACCATGTATCTCCAAAAGGAAATCAGTGAGTAAAACTGATGGATTTTGACCTTGTTGTATATGCATGTTGCATGCTCATGGTTTGACTTGGACCTAGTGCATGAAACATTTTCTATACACAGGGGACAACGGCAGCTATCAATTACAAAAAAGAAAACAGAGAAATACAAGGATTTTTTTTAGGAAACAGTAAAGCATATTAATTTAAGAGAAATCAAAATTAAATGTTGTATGATTTTTTTCCTGAAATTCAGTTTAGTGCCTATTTGTGTGGGAGATTGGATAAATTCTTCAAGGACCCACTGAAATTTGATCCAGACAGATTCCATCCAGATGCTCCCAAGTAAGTAGCCCACTATGAAATTCACATGATTACTCACCGAGTATGTGTGTACTGTGTATATATAAATATACAAATAATATACAGCAGGGTCCAAAAGTCTGAGTCCACTAGTCCACTCAATATGATGGTGATAGTTTCGGTGGTCTACCAGGTTGTTAGGATATTATATATAATATTTAATCAAGATTTGCCTTCTCTTAAATGAAATAAAGGATCTATATTTGCCAAGTTTGTTAGAGGAAATTGTACATGTAGTAAAATGAAAACAGTGTAAAGGGAATTAGTGCAGGTGCAACCTCCTGAACCTCTTGCATTAGTTAAATCAAGTGAGTAGAATCAGGTAGGTAAATAAGAAGTTAACCAATCAAAGGTCAGATCTTTGGGGAGGAGTTTGTGTGGTGCTCCCATAAAGGTGGGTCAGTTTGGTGTTACCGTGCAGGTGAGAAAGAAACACCATGCTTTGATCTAAGGCAGGGCTACTCAACTTTACATAGCTCAAGGGCCACACAGCAAGATACAGCTGTGTCAAAGGGCCGCAACGCACATTTTTTGGTCATATAAAACTATTTTGTAGTGTTATTTCAAGCCACATGGATATCAAATGATTAAATGACAGTAAGTAGGCTTTATTCATTAAATGTAAAAGTGTTAGATTGCTGTTGCAATAAATCACAAGAATGTTTAATAAAATAAATATAGGCATACTAAATTGAAAACAGGTCTGAGTATATCAAATTATTCCCAGATGGATATGTAATTCCAAGTCAATGTGATAGCCATCATGGTGACGTGAACGTTTGCCCGTTTTGGTTCTGCTATTGTTCTCTGGCAAAGAAGGCACACTGGTTTGTTATTTACCTCAACAAAAGCGAATTCTCCCTCCCATGCTTTTTGAAATAACCTGTGTTCATCAGAAATGTTACGTTTTGCCGGTTTTGCCATGACTTGAGAGTAGGCTAGACTAGACTTCCTGCACAGTTGGGGCTTTCACATGATCCATGCAAAGCGTCGGCGTCAACACCAGGTTGAGCGCGACCCCTTCACGTGGTCAGCGCCAGGAGAATTACATTACATTCATTACTTTCACACTGTCGAGTTTTTAAAATTACAGCATTCAGGAAAGAATAGAGTGGAGTTCAATTTTGGACTACAGCCCGCATCAGCTGTAGCTAACCACACCGCCAATGATCATACTAGCACAGCCATAGAAGTGAATATAGACTGGCTGCATAAAGTCCTGTACTAAGCTGTCAACCAACCTGGCAGTCTCATCTGTAAACCAACATCATTCCATGCCACAAACTTTTTAGTCAGATCGTGGTATGATTTAAGCGTCATGTTGTATAACTCGGGATGCTCCGACACACATAAAACAAGTTTCTCAACCATTGTTTGTTTTTTTATTTCGCGGAATGATATCAAACTGTGCTGTGATTGGTTTGGCGTCGCAGAGATCAGCGTCGCGAATGTCAAAGTTGATTATAGTTGAACTTTGAGCGCAGCGTCAGAGGCTCTGCCAGCGCCTGGCAGGTGCACAACGCCGAGGGCGGCAGCGACGCTTGCCAAATAGGAAATCAATGGCAGTGCCAGCGCCGAGCGTTTTTGTCGCTGATCATGTGTTGTTTTATCTACTTTGTTGATCCCACGATTGCTAAATAAGCACAGTATGCACGATCGCCATCTTGTGGTCATTAAGAATTTAGTTTAGAAATGGTTTGTGTTCATTGAAATGACAATATTATATTTTTATTGGCAGTTGCTATGACAATAAAAATTCAACCAAGGGCCGCAATAATATTAACCTCGGGCCGCGTGTTGAGTAGCGCGGATCTAAGGAGACCTCAAAGGACCTCGGGAAGAGAGTAGTGAGTGAGCATCAGTCTGGGGAAGGTTATAAAATCATATCAAAAAGATTTGGGTTCTTTCTGTGAGTCCACTGTGAGACAACGGAGAGGGTTTAACACAACAGCGACTCTGCCTTGAAGTGGTCTGTCCTTCTAAAAAAGAGACACAAGAAAAATAGTAACACTAGTAACAAACAACCCGAGAATAACATCCAGAGATCTGCATTGTTCTTTTCAGACAGTAGAGGCTTCTTTCTGCAATGGAGGCTTAAAAGATGAAAATGCACTGTAATAAATTAAGTTGTGTCTAATCTGTTTTACAAGGCCTTATTACTGCTACTACCCCTTTTCCCTGGGAGCACGCTCATGCCTGGGACAGAACTTTGCTCAGGTGTGTGGCGGACACACACACACACACACATACACGCACACACACATATGCACAAATACACACATACACACACAGATTGAAGAGCTCGATGATGTGATTTCAGATGGAAGCTAAGGTGGTGATGGCGAAGCTGCTGCAGAGATTTGACTTCACCCTGATCCCGGGGCAGAGCTTTGACCTCCTGGACACTGGCACTCTCAGGCCGAAGAGTGGAGTGGTGTGTTCCATCAAACACAGAAATGACAGGAAATAAATGGTCATCGCATAAGATAAAATGCAATGAAACTTTAGACGAGATGAGTGATCCCCGTGGGGGATTACAGCAGCACATAGGAAGAGGATACAGCAGTATACCTTGAATGATTGAATAAATGCTAAATATTTGCAATTTGACAGTATAGCAATATATACCAATATGTATGCAGTGTGAAATAGGTGAACGTATCATTATCATTTCTTATCCATAACGATGGCACTAACAAAGATGAAGACTTGATTCCAAATCCTAAGGGTGTTTTTTCAGGGTCAAGACATCAGTTTCACATAAAATGTAAGTGATAGGAAGGGGTCTTTGGGTCTAACAACAAGTTGTGCACCTTCTAGTTTTTACCAACTTGCTTTAATGTAATGTAATGTAATGTAACTTTAATGTTATCCTTGTTTTTGATTGTTTGATTGATTTGATTTTTTTTATCCAATTTTATGACTCTTGCCTTGCTTATATTTCTTAGCTTGATTTTATTGCTGTTGATTTTGTTTTTTATTAATCCTTTATAAATCACAGTGTTTTAAAGAGTTAAATAAATACAAAGTTATTATTATTCATTGCATTCATTCATCATTCATTTTCCATACAAGCGTATTCTTATTTAGGGTCACGCGGGGGCTGGAGCCTACCCAGCATGCACTGGAAGGAAGGCAGGGAAACACACTGGACAGGTTGCCAGTTCATCACAAGGCTAACACTGATGGACACTCACACCTATGGGCGATTTAGTCGTTAATTCACCTGACTTGCATGTCTTTGGACTGTGGGAGGAAACCCACGTGAACACGCTTGACAAATTTATTTTATTTGCTGGTCAATTTGTTGTCAGATGTTTTTCGTTTTCTTAACCTAACCTGGGCGTTTTTCTTTGGTCATTACAATAGTGTGACCGCAAGGTGGCGCTGTGACATTGCAAGGAAATCTTAAACGCACCTGTTAAACTTCACTTCCACAGATTGTTCTGTCTAGCAGTCCCATCAAAACACTCAAAAGTTATTATTCCACTTCTCTGTCTTTATTTCGTGTGTTTGTTTTTACATTTTGTTAAAATGTGGGCTCATGGAGTATTTGTTGAATCAGGTCAGTCGATCTTTGAACGCTGGTGTCATGTATATTGGTGTTTAGGGGGTTATTTTCCTTTTATATAGATTAGTTTTAGATTATCCTACATTGGGCCAACTGCATGGGAGAACTGCTGTAGTATAGTAACTGTTTGTATTCCTATTAATAGCTTTAATTGAAAAAAAAAAAAAATTATCAATATATTGTGTATTTCATTATTAAAGGTATTATGATTTCTTTTAAAAATCTAGAATATGTCCACTATGTAAAAGTCCAATGCACCAAGGGATACATTCCGTTTTTTCTTCTCTTCTTATTTCTCTACTATTTTCAATAATGATAACTGTTGCTATTTTTACCATTAGTTAAACTTACTGTTCCTTTAAGAGGGCTGAGCCTCTCCGTTGTGTGGGTTTCGCCACAGTTTTCATCTACCTGCTGCTCACTCCTCTCCCACGTCTTGATTGGCCGTCTTGGCCGAAATCCTCTTGAATTATTTCAAACCAAAGTATTTGGACAAGGAGGAGGAGGAGGGGAGGGCGCTGCTAAATCCGAGCTGTGTTGAATCCCCTCACCACCACCACCACACCATCTCTGGAAAGACACTTATCCGTGGACCGTTGTTGATTGTAAAAGGCGTCTAAAAGCAGTGCCGGTAGAAAAGTCGGGTTTTGGAGGTGTAGTGTTTACACAAATCTACAGTCTTCGTAACGTAGATTTGGATTTAATCTAGATTTTCAATTCGCTGCGTTTTATTTGCAATCATTTGAATGGAGAGATGTTCTGCGAAGACAGCGCACATTGAGATGGGACGCGGGTTCTGCTGCTGACAGGACTCTGCGCCGGGGACCATGACCTGATTGGAAATCACTGGTAATCGACTGACGATCGTTCACATGTTTTTTTTTGTTGTTGTTGTCGGAGTGTGAGTACCAACACTACTTTGCGAATTTCATGAAGGATGTTATTTTGAAAGATCAGTGAGGTCGCGCTCATTCAGTTCATGCACGGATTGCCATAGCATCCCATTAATATTTTCCTTTTCATTCTCGGTCTATTCTAGAGGGGGCATATACTCATATTTTGGACCATGTATTCATATTTTAATACAATTCCGCAATTGAGGCTTGGTTAAATGAGTATTGATAGTTAATTGCCACCCACCGTTTAAAGAACTGAGAGCAGCGCAGTCAGGATCGGTAGTCATGGCTAAAAATCCGTCCGAGGGACCCATGGATGACCTGAGCCAGCTGACGGACGAGGAGCTGCTGCGGTGCAACAAAGAGGAGCTGGTCAGGAGATTAAGAAGGGTTGACGGCGAGAAAATGAACTTGATGATCGAGCACGGCAACTTGATAAAGGACATCAACCGGCGGCTGCAGGTGCACCTGCATGAGATCCGGAACCTGAAGGAGATCAACCAGAAGCTGCAGGACGACAACCACGAGCTCCGGGAGCTCTGCTGCTTCCTGGACGACGACCGACAGAAGGGCAAGAAGCTGTCCCGGGAGTGGCAGCGCTTCGGCCGCTACACGGCCACTGCCATGTGGAAGGAGGTGGGCAGCTACATGATGAAGCTGAAGGAGCTGGAGGCCAACCAGGAGACCGTGATGCGGGAGAACTCTGAGCTGAAGGAGATCGTCCTCATGCTGGACGAGGAGAGGAACGGGGCTGGCTCCAGGAGCTCCATAGACAGTCAGTCCAGTTTGACCAACCTGAACGGGGGCACAGGCACGGTCAGGGATGTCGGGGACGGGAGTAGCACGTCCAGCACCGGTAGTGCCGGTAGCCCCGACCACCACAACCACAACCACATACACAAGCCCACCTCAGAGAACAGTAAGCTGGCCACCACCATAAGGAGGTCCATGGATGACCTGGCAGCACCGCACCATCACAGGAGCATCCCTAATGGACTTAATGGTGAGTTCACGTACTCATGACACCTGCTCACGAACCCAGCCTATCACACACCTGTAGACTCACACAAGACACAGACACCCACATCCCACCTATCAGGCCAGATGTTGCTCTGGTTGGTGCCTTTGTAGATCATATTGCTGCTATTCAGAACCCAGCTGGCAGTCTAAGATGACTGGCAGAGCATGTTTTTGCCTGTGGGATGCTGTTATAGTGGCTCATAAACACGTCTACTCCTACACTAGGGCACTGTTGCCTAGAATTGGTTGGAGTTCTCACCAACTCAAAATCAGAATAACTTTATTAATCAAGTACATCAGCTGGCTCAGCTCCTTTTTGTGTGAAAGAGAGCCCGTCAGGTTGGCCCTTAGCTTGTGTTTTTTTCATTATTGACCCTCTGTTGCTCTCACGCTAGGATGCAGCACTAATAAATGGCTTACAAAGATCTCAGACAAGGGGCCCTGGTCTAAAGCACTTTGGAGGCCTCATATGAAGTGATAAGTAATTGCCATTATATTGTGTTGTCAAGCCTGCTGTCTGGCCACACACACACACACACACACACACACACACACACTACGTACCAGTGGCCCATGGTCAGGCTGTGTTGCGTGTGATTACAATGACAACATATGCTGATCAAAATTACTGTGGAAGATTAGTGTGGGGTCTTAGCATCTTCTCACCACAAAGTCTTGATTGGGATGCTTATGACACACACACACACACAAACACAGCATCCTTAAGTGGCCTTTTCAGTCCCACACTACCCCATCAGCTGAATCTGCACTGATTTAGGTCACTGCTCTCGTGGTCTTCAAGGAAAAGGACTTATCTTAATTGCTTTTAGAGGAGCTCAAGCAAATTGATTTTTGGAGTCGTACGCTGATTATCATTGTTGTCTTTGGTTGTGGAGGAGCACTCGGTCCTGCTTAGGGGCTGTTTGAAATGCACGGCATGGGACCAGAAATCAATGTCCCCGTTTCAGGACCTAAATACCCAGCTGAAAGCTGTGAGAGGGATGAAAATGTTGTAATGGAACAGGAGGACGCTAAGCCTGCTTTATTTCACATGGGCCGATAACTCACCATGATCTGTTTGGCGAGGGGAGTAAATTCTGTTTCATGAGAAAAATCTTTCATCAGGTTGAACCTTTTTATTTTACCCGTATTTACACGCACAGGGCAACAGCAGGAACCACAGCATATAGGTGCTCATCCGACGGAAATAACTTCCCAGTTCAGGTGTCAAAGGTCACGTGTTATCCGTTGGACATTACGGGAATTGTGGGCTGTGAAAACCCTGAAAGTAAAGACTAGAATGCGAACATGAGGGAGAGCCGAGGGAGGCCTTAATCCAGAAACACACACACACACATAGACACACACACACACACACACACACACTTTTGGGTGCCATTACATAACAGCAATATTGTGTCTGCAGCGGCCTAGCACCTTTCTAAGCCGCTGTTTTGCTAGATGTGTTCTGTGACATTGTGTGCCCCTGAAGCTCCAGCTCTCTGTGTTCATCATTGTCAACTAAAGACACACACACACACACACACACACACACACACACACACACACACACACACACACACACAGCTCGCATTGGAAAGGCCCCAATCACTTGAGAGAGGGTTCATCGTTAAGACAGATACACTGTGGATGAGACTGATGGCATCTAGTCCCAAACAAACCAAGAGCATTACAAATGTTTCTTGCTTTTACATGATCCCAAACTCCTATGGGGGGAAAAAACATTTCTTGACAAAGTTACAAACTGCTTTAAAATAAACTAAGCTAGGAATCAAAATGAAAAAAAATACTCCAATGATCCTAATCTACTCTTACACACATTGGATGAGCCGTACACTTAACACACCAGTAACTCTACCCATAAGCACCCAAAGCAATTTTGCATCACTCCTCTCACTGAATCATTATCAAAAAACTGCATGGATGGAAATTTTACTTTTACTTACTCGTGGCTAGTATTCTGCTAGTATTCAACAGCTCAAATAAGTTCAATTTTTTCCCCATATTATCAGAGGATGGGCTGAAATCTGAGTGGAGTGACCATGTTGTGAGGTCAGGTTTAGCTAGAGCCTGGCCATGGTGTGAGGTCTACAGACTGGCTTTATTTAATGCTGTCCAAATGCCAGTGGTTCCCCTGGGTATTTAGCAGACAAGCTCGAGGATCGCCGCTCAAGTGCTAAATGAAGAGCATCTGTCTGGGTGCCAGAGACAGAAAGAGGTAGAGGGGAGGAGGAGGAGGAAATGAGTTTGGTACCCTGAGAGTAAAACCAATCACTTGTTTGAGCTGAAGCTTCGATTTCCATTTTCAGTCAAATATTTCACTTTTTTTTCCCAACTTTTTTTTTTTCAACTACCCTTTCCAACTCTTTCTTTAGGGGCAAAAAGAGGCACAGGGAGAGGGGGTGTATGACCGAGAGACCAACAAAGGACCCTCAAAGGGGCTCGGTAGTTTTGGGGGAGTGTCTGGATGGTGGTAGGGGGTTGGCTGGGAAGCTTGGGGGTGAAGTGGTGGGGGCTGTTGGAGGGCACACTGGGCTCAGAGGAGGTTGGGTTTTGGAGACATCCCGCTGTCTGTTTAATTGAATTTCTTGTGCATTGATACTGCTGACAACCCCCCCCCCCCCCCAGACTTCTTCCTTTGAGGATACAAGCCGTGTGTGTGTGTCAATGCATGCGTACATGTTTGCTTGTACATCATGTGCTATAATGTGTATATGGCCATAGTGAGGTTTTATTCTGAAGGAAAACAAACCCCAGCAGGGGCTACACTGAACGCTGCGGTGTTTCATAAGCTACATCAGTGACTTCTATTCCCAGACCTCTCAACGTCTGCATTCACTTTTGGTGGTCTGGAACCCGATTCCAGTCAGAGACCTACTGAAATATGATGCTGTCACAGAGAACTTGCATTAGGCTTCCCTAGTGCCACACAGAAACCGACCTCTGGTGTATCCTGGTCTGAGTGTAGCAGTATGTGAACTGATTTTAGGTTTAAAGGAGCTCTAGATATAGATGGGTGGGTATAGCATTATACCTCTGAGGAAAACGATTCAGTCTATGCTGCTTCTAGTGTAGGAATGACAGATACAACAAGCAAAATTAGATTTAAAGCTGCAATGAAAACAAGGTCAGAGATTTTTCTTAAGGTAGGGCGGGTTTGACATTGGACAGATGATCTGATAAAGATCCTCGCTCAGTAACGCCTGTTGACCTTAAACGGACCTCACACATTCCCCCGGTCTGTTAGCTGCCAGACGGCCACAAAGGAACAATATTTCAACCCTGCAGATGAAGTGTCTCTAAATAAGGAACCAGTTTATCAAAGATCCTCAAAACTTTTCAGACAAAAGAATTCGACATTGTGCTACTTTGGGACCCCTCAGAAGTCGACCAGATACTGTGCTGATTGCTTTCCCACATCATGCACTAAGCTACAGTATGTATATATGTATGATATCAGTGAAACTTGCCCTGTGGAATGAATTACAATTTGCTTCTAGGCTGCTCTGAACACACAAGAGCTGATTTGTCACTTGCGTAATTAAACTCGCTGTGGTCTTGGAATGTGGTACCCTTGATGATAAGTTTGTGGCGTGCCGAAGGATTAGCACCCTTTGCATCAAGAGTAAACAAGATGTTGATTTAGTAAATTGTTTTAGTCCAGCTGTGCCGGGACCACGGGGGCTAATCTTAGCGTAGAGCACAGCTACTGAGTAACAGCTACACTCCCAGCAACAGCAGCTGCACCCACAAGGGTTAATCCTCCCCACTCGCTCAATTTGGTGCGTGTGTGTGTGTGTGTCCATGAACATGTATGCATCCATATGTGTGCCACAGGGCAGTGAGATGTTGAATTAGGCCCAATCCCCGTTGAGTGCTGGAGACAGTGAGCTAAAGCAGTGGGCCTTAGACACTGATAAATGGCCCGTAGTGCCCCCCCCCCCGCCTCTCCTCCCTACTTCCATAATACTTTTCAGGCTGCGTTACCATGGAGTCTGTCAGTCATTCAGCTGCATGTGGCTGCTCTCTCAGAAAGGAGCCAGAGATCTTGTGATGTTTGGAGGAATGAGATTTAAAAAAAACGTAGTTGAGTGTGTTGAGTGTGAATTGGAATAATATGATATGTTGTTCAACATCAGAGGAGACTCCCTGCATTGGCCTCCTATTTGTTCTCTTGAGTGAATTGTGCTGTGATCCAAAGAAGCCGTGCCTTCCTATGTTGAGTCACTCTGTTGAGTCGCCCTATAAACCAAACCACTTAGGCTCCAATTAGTCTCTTAATTAACTCCCCGAGAAGTCATAAAACAGTGTGTTTAAACTAACACCTGCACTTTCATTGGCCATTCAGTTGTGTGTGTGTGTGTGTGTGTGTGTGTGTGTGTGTGTGTGTGTGTGTGTGTCTGGTGTACGAGGTGCCATGGTGAGTGTGAACTCTTCCACTTTTACAAGCCTCTCTCTCTCTCTCTCTCTCTGGGGAGTGACATGAGCTTAAAGCTCATAGTGAAACTGCAGAACCAGCCCTCCCAGTTAGCCACCAGTTTGTGTTTAGTCACACTGAACACAAATTAGTCATCGACTTTATATTCCACATGTTTAACAAATTGCTGTGTGACTGAAGCATTGTCTCCTACCTCAGAGGTGCTTTATCTCAAACTTTATCTTAAACTTTAAAGGTGTGGCTCAAAAATGAGTTTCAGGTGATACGATGGTGTGGAAAGGTATTACAGGTATTCAATGTTTGTGTTAGGGTGAAAATGGAGTCTGGTCATTTAGGCAAATGACACTTTGTTGAAAATCTACTTTTTATCACCTGATAGTTTGTTGAGTATTAACATTGGACTATCCAAATAAAGTATTAGAGACATTGCAATGGCTAAGGTGAAAAAATATTTTTTCAGTTGAAAAATATTGACAATATTACTTTCAGCTCTTGAAAATACAGACATGAATGTTTGGCTCCCGCTTTGTTTAGTGCTGCAAAAACAGTTTTTTCTTCAAAGAACCAGACAGATTTTCAATATCCCTTATGCCTTACTAAAACAAACCCTAATCAAACACAGCCAGCCGGTCAACGTGAGCCTTGAGTTACTGTGTTTGAGCTGCTTTCACATTTCAAAGGAAACCAGAGGATCAACAACACAATGGTGTTTTCCTCTCTGCTGTGGTTTCATGTCGTCGTGTGGAGTGTCTGCAGGGCTAAAAGGGGCGTCTAGCAGGAATAGGATGTTTCTCTTGCTGATATCCTGTTTGTGCACACTTACATAAGTCTCTGTATTCTAAGGTGTTGATTTAGATTTAAAATTTTATTAAAAAAGTCAGCTACTGATGGAGAGTAATTGACAAAAAATGTTGGTTAGTTTTAGAGTTTAGGACAGTAGAAGTTATCTTACAGTAACTTCTGACCGGGTCAGACTTTTTAAATGATCGTACGTTTCACTAAAATACGAGTACTTTTTAAAACGAGTCTGTCTGTACTTTTAGATTTATTTTTATGGGTGTTTTTGTTTTTTTTGTGCTTTTTTTTTGCTTTTTTTTGGCTTTTGGTCCAGTTTCTGAGCCATGTCGGCTATTGTTTGAGAGTTTCCCAGGGGCGTGGCAGGGCCGGTGCTCTCTGGGTTGCTTTTCCCAGCACCCTGTCTGCCTGTGTGAGGGCTTGCCGGATGATAACACAGATAATGGAGCAGAAACATACACACACACTCACACACAAACACACACACACACACACAGGGGAGAGATTGAGAGAAAGCGCCACAGGGGAACTCTCAGCTGTCTATTGTCAGTGGAAAGCCAGCTTGTCAGGACGTCCCACATTCCTGGATAAACAAAAGAGGAAGTGGGTCTCTCTTATAGTGACACCGCAGGAGCAGGACGGCATGGAAAGAGGAACAGGAAGACGGGAAGAAAAGGAAGTGTCCACTCTTTCTTTTTTTGTCTCACTCACTTTGTGTGGTCAATACATAACATATGATCTTGGAATATGTCAAAAATGCAGTTATTTGGAGTAAACTTTGCTTCTTTGCTTGCATCACTTTTCACAGTGTGGTGTTATCAGCCCAGTTAGTATAATGTTCTGCATGGGGATGATCATGTCACATTGTAGTAGGATTTGAATGGAGATTGGGTAGCAATCTGTAGCTGCATGTATTCAGTTACTTCTGTTTTGTAATATCTTATTGCATCTATGTGGTGGATCATAACATGCAAAGGATGTGTGGTTATTGGAGATATTGTGGTAGTTTCAAACATTTTCTGTCTTCCTCTCTGTCTGTCTCTCTCTATTTCTATACCCTGCTAAATGGGTGCCCTTCTTTTCTTGGGCAGTGGGCTGCTGGAGGGGCTGGGTCGCTCAGTTGCCTAGGCAACGGCAATGATCAGTGGGGCGAGTGGATGGCGCCCACGCCTGGCCTCAAAGTCATTGAAGCGGAGGGAAGTAAGGGATGGGGGGGGGGATGGGGATAGGTTTGGGCATGGTCGGCCTGCATGCCGGTTGACCCGTGCAGAATGATGCCAGCCAAAGTGAGGTCAGCTGTGTGTGTGTGTGTGTGTGTGTGTGTGTGTGTGTGTGTGTGTGCACTTGCTATTTCCAAGTAACCCTCTGAAATTAGAAACAGGGCGTGGCCCTCCCAGCAATTCTACTTTAGAATTGATAATTACTCAATCATGTACTCCTGATTGGTCCTATGGGAGTTTACATTTTATGGTGAAGGACATTGGTTAGACTGTAGAAGGTTACAGGAGAGGAACCATGTCCCACTTGTCCTCTGTCCCATCTCAGCTTGTCCTTGGCTTACTGAGGGTTTAATGGGAGAGGCACAGCACCCTTATCGATCTGTATTATCTGTGAGATGGGATGAGATGCAAACAACTGATGAAGCCGCAAAGGAGAGAGCGAGCGAGGGAGGAGGGGGAATGATGAGTAACTGGGTGGCACCGTGACAAAGTCCATCCCGGGCGGCCCCCCGTAAACTCCGGTATCAGCAATCCGATTTTGTCTACGCAACACCACCCGGCGACCTTCGATAGGGTAACCGTCCCAGGTTGCCGAAAGTCAGCAACTCCGAGACGTCCTCTTCATCAGCTCCCCTCGAGGCCTGGGAGGAACAAGGCGTTCACCTGGATTTTCTGCCCGTCAGCTGTTTGGTTTTGGTTTGCTGTGACACCGGAGACCAGACTCAGCAAATGTCTTCACCTTGCTTGCATTGAGATAGCAGGCGCTGTCACCTCACCCCGACCCGTAGTTTAACAGATACAAATTGTTTTCTTTCACACCCGGGTGCTTAAAATGTGGGCTTGGAGCCACAAAGGATTCAAGGATCTAGATTCGCTGGGTCCCACATGGCCAAATAGTTTTGGTAAGCGGGGTTTTCAGTTTGAGAGACATAATTCATTTGGAATGTGTGTGATTGGTGTGGTTGTGTCAAAAAAAGAAAAATTCCTGCACTGACAAATTCAACACGTCAGCATAAAGGACATGCAATGTTTTGAAGTTGGAACGGTTGATCAGTTGTCTTTTCCTGTAATGGTTCCTGCCGCCGGGGGAGAGATGGTAACAACACACAGTGGTCACGGTCAAGTTCACAGTGGAAGTTGACCTTAATTGCATGGCTCAGTTCGGCCTTTCTGCATAACCAGCAAGCCTGCAAAAAAATGTGAAATATGACTGGCTGGCCCTCCCAATGAGATGGATGAGATAATGTGAGAGTTTGACGGTCGGCCGAAGCATCTGGAATGAATTGTTCAGGCTCGACACTGTTGCTCCATCTTCAGGAAGTGCTTTTGGAATGGTTTTAGGTAACCTTGCGCTGCCTTACTGAAGGCTAATTTCCTCTCGCAGCCCCGATTTCATTCTCTCAAGCGCCAAGACGGGACTGCGTAACTTGGGAAAACACGTCTCTGTTTTGGTTTGGGATGGGCCTCGAGGCAGACCTTTTCTTTTCTAAATGTTCTTGTGTTACTGGAAGTCTGGAAAGAGGCCGTGGTTCAACAGTTCAGACGGGAAGGGATGAATAACAGTAAATGGTGACTGTGTGTGTGTGTGTGTGTGTGTGTGTGTGTGTGTGTGCGCGATGATTTCAGAGAGGGAGATCTTTCTTGATTTTCTAAACATGTCAAAAAATGAATTCAGTATGATTGTGGAACACATCTTGTTTTGGTTTATGTCTTTCTGTTTCTGGTTTTGCTGTCTCAGGAGGAGTTGGCTGTTTGGTTTAGGGGGGGGCGGGGGGGGGGGGGTCAAATCATTAGTGGTTTGCTGGAGTCTTCTGTTACAGTGATGAAGAGTTTGAGGGGTTGCAGTGTGACCCTCCCACCCCATCTACCCCCCGCATTAAGACTACTGTGGCCATCTGTCAGTGTATTGTCGTCCACACTGTGTGTGTGTGTGTGTGTGTGTGTGTGTGTGTGTGTGTGTGTGTGTGTGTGTGTGTGTGTGTGTGTGTGTGTGTGTGTGTGTGTGTGTGTGTGTGTGTGTGTGTGTGTGTGTGTGTGTGTGTGTGTGTGGTGTCCATTCCACCTCCCTGAACCTTTAGTAGACTTGGCTGGGGGCCTTATGATGGATGGCCTGTACATGGCATGGGTAGAAGTTGCTATTTAGGGAAGGAAGACTGAATAAACATTTGTTCTCAGTGTCCTGACAGTTTCTTTATAAAAGGGGAAGAAATTCTCTCTTTCTTTCTCTCTCTCTCACTCACACACAGACACACACACACAGTGGAGGATCAGTGTTTTTGAAGCAGTGGTGGAGTTTGTTCTTGCAGACATGGTCACAGTTGCAGTTTCGTCTCCTATTGGGTTTAAAGGCCTTTTCACAATGGCGTTTTTAGATTGTTTAAATGACCTTGCGGCTTTATTAGGCGGTATACAAGGTAGAGGTGAAAGAGGAAGATAATAAGAGATAACGTGAGTCACACAGGAAAGATCGGGCCAGTTTTAAACTTCGCCAACGTTCTCTTGCCCCTCCGTGTCGAATATTTGTTAAAAAATGATGCACCTTTTTTCTCAGTCTCTCTGTTAATGACACTCATGATTGACAATCTGATGCCTGTTCAAATTCCATTTAAACATCAAAAAAAAAATCAAGGCCACCCCACTTAACTGGGCTCAGCTTCAGATTATCCAGGCTGATCAAAATCATTATTTATTTCCACCCCCCCACCCCCCTCGCCGGGTATCAGCTGAACGCCAAGTGTTCAATTCCACTGATATGACTGTGACTATCGTAAAGAGCTTAGGTGAAATCCGATAATCATATGAAAACGCAGGATCATGGAAAGGGTTTTTTCTGAATGATTATGAATGCCTGGCAAACTTGGTGGGTGGATGGATGGGGGGGGGGGGGGGACAAAGAGAGAGGTACAAATACAAATCCCTTTTAGCTTTTTACTTCTTCTCAGCATATTTGATATTCACGGTATTAGATTAGTATTAACTTGGAACAACCGTTGGGGATGACAACGCGATTATCTAAAACCCTGGAGATGTTCCTGGGTCTCCCTCCTATCCTCTTTTAACCTGAACAGCAGAGTTGTTAGCACCGGGTTTAGCAGAAGTACAGATCACGTCTGATTACACACAGGCTGCTTGGCTCTGGAGTCTGGAGTCTTGCCACGATGCTCGGTCTAAAAGGTGATGCGATGGAGATTGATAGATGAAGGGTAGAAGCTAGAGTTGTGACTATGGAGAGAGTTCCGTTTTAGAGACGATCAGTGGAGGATAGATGGAAGAGAGGGGCAGAATACAACACCAGACCATCTCTACAAACACAGCATCCTCGCTTGGTTTTCGTTGCAGTTCGTTTTTCCTCAGTATGGACCGCATAGCTTTGCAAATAGTCGGCTGAGTTAGGCATCAGATGAGGCGAATCAATCCTGTTATTCATCCTCAGAGGGGCATCACACAGCATATCGCAGCCTCTTCTCACTCGCTTGACAGCCAATTATAGCCTGCTCGTCTCTCGTCTCCGCCACAGTGGCCTCTCCCATTCTGATCTCGCGCTGCTTCCGCTCCGCTGCTGTTTTTTGGGGAGTGAAGTCAATCGACCCACCCGTAACTTACCTCTCACGCACCGCTGTACAGAGGAAAAAGTCACACTCTCAGTACATGTCTTTGATGATTGCGCTTAAAGTCTTCACCAACTCAGAGTATGGGAATGTCTACCTGTAGCTACCCATCATCCCATGATCCCATTGGGTTAGATTCATTGAGAAACAAAAACCAGCCCAGAGGGATTGTAGGAAATGTTTCATGTTATCTCCTATGTTCTCTCTCTCTCTCTGTCTCTCTCTCTGTCTCTCTGTCAACAAAAGATGTAAGGGGATTAAACCATTGATGTTGTAGCTCTGCCGAGGCTCTCTGAAACACGGCAGAGAGTTTGGGGGGTTCTCCATTTAAACAGGATTTGAAGAGCAGGATCCAGTATCTCTGCCCACCACTCTTTTAAATACATGGCACGTAGCCCTGCGCATGATATGCGCCGTATGAACCGAGGCACTCTCTTAAACCCTTTAGAAGAGGTTTAAGAGAAGATAGTGTTATATTGCGTACACACTTAGGATAGTAGCATTATAACGGTGCAGCAGGGTGTTCTGGGAGATTGTGTAGAAGGATGAAGGATGGGAGGAAGGATGAAAGTCTCCTAGAGGACCATTGAGAAGAACCTCTGACAGAAAGGCTCAAGGTTGAAGATCCAGGAGCAATAGAGGACACTGCAGAGCAAGCAGCTTCTCTTTTCTCTTGTTGCTAGGATACTACACCCTTTGACTCTGTATTATGGGGTGTGCTCTCCCGCACTTTTTCGGCGTGCCACCTCTTTGCTCTCGGTGTCTTTCTGTATCTCCCTCTGTCCTTTTGACAAGTTTCTCTTGTCACGTTTCATTCTTTCTGTTTGTGCAACTTCTAAACAAGTTGAAACTTGCTGCAGAGAAATGCCTGTAGAGCCACATTTTCCTTGCTGGCGGCAAGTTTTTTATTAGAGGCCATCATTCCTTTCTGTCCTAATGTCTGCTAGGCCGTGTACCTATATATCTGTCAGGCCTTCTTTTAGTCAATACGATGCACGAAAAGGCTGTTCCTTTTGGGAAATGCTGGATGAGAGAATGTATTGTAAAAGCCCGCCATGTAGAATGAAAGCAGTGGTATGGAGTCGATTCCTATTGTGTTGACTTTGCATTTACCACAGCTATGCCAGTGCGGTTTACCAAATGGATGGAAAGGCTGAGAGAGGGGTTTTTAGGGAGCCCACATCAGCTGCCGTCATCTCGTGGGGACAGAGGAGGAGGGAAATAAGACAAATGAGGAGAGCAGAGAGAGATGTGGACGAGGAGGAGAGGTGGGATTAGGAGAGGAGGAAGGGAGAGAGAGGAAAAAAAAGGGGATAGGAGAGGGCAAGATAAGGAAGAAGATGATATGAGAGGAGAGAAAAAGAGAGATAGGGAAATGGAGAATAAGAGGTAGAAAGGGGGAAAAGAGGTGGGAAGAGGAGGGTGCTACTGTTAGGGGCCACAGCTGGAGCTTGGCCATCCCTGACACCTCAGCTGCTGTGGCTGAGAGGTGAGAGGGGAAAAAGAGGGGGGGAAAAAACTCAACTATGTGACAAACAGACAGGAAAAGACTGAGAGGCCTGAAATATCTATCAGAGCACTGACAAATTAATAAAAATGAATGAATTTCTTCACAGCCAATCGCCAGTTGCGTTTTGTTTCTGCTTTATTTGTTATTGTCAGTGCACCAATGTGAGGTACATATTTTCGTGCAAGGCTATTGGCTGCATGCCAGACACACCCACCCAACTCAACAACACAAAAAACTGCCTCAGTGTGCTTTTGACTCAGAGTGCCTCTTTTCCACAGGCCGAAGAGAATGGGGTGAAGGTGTGGTTGCACTTTGTGAAAAGGCCCTCAAGTAAAACGGTCTTCCCAAGCGTCCTTAACTCCACCTTAGTACACTTTCTCAAAAGCATTTTATTTTTTTTTATTTTTAATCCTTACAATAGGCTAAATTAAATTATACAGGGTTAGGGTTTGTTGGCTTTTGATGCTTTGAAGTTTGAACAAGTATCGTTTGGTATCACATTAGTATTGAATTGGATACACTTCCTGCTTTCGCTCTGTGACATCACTATACACTATATATAACGCACTGTATTGCATGTGTACACAGGCACACATACATTCCAGCTCAACGTTCCAGATCAATTCCAGGCAATTGAACCCAACAAACCCTGCAGAATCCCTTTAGAGCAAATCCATGTTGTAGCTGTGTGGCTTTAGAACGGGATTGATTTGCACGTTACCATCAGTATGTTTCATAACACATCTGAAATAAAGAGGATCGTTCCTCTTTATCCAGCTTGGAGTGTGTCCAGCTGTTCAGATGGCATCAAATATCTCAGTATTGGTCTAAAGTTGATTTATTTACAGTTTTGCTATGAGTTATGGATTCAGTATGAGAAATTACATCTACAATTGTAATTATTTCAAGACCCTAGTTGTTAATCGATCATGGGTGGGGCCTTGCCTTGCCTTTTAAATGTCTGGAGAATGCCAATAAGAAGAACTTGCTGACAGGAACTTGGACGAAAGGTGCAATAAACACAAAATACTGTCATTATGTCTGTCGTAATAGTAACACTGAGTCAGTTATGTAAGTCTTGCGTCGACGTCTGTGAGCATGCCCTATTGCTGAACTGCCTCATGGGAGTCTACATGTGGAGAGAAAGGAGTAAGAGATGGGAGGGGAGGGGGTTTTCCACAGGTCAGAGAAAAGAGCTGTTGTTGCCTTTTGACATTAGAGTTATGTATGGGATTTAGATGATCATAAATTTCAGTGCTGTATACAGTGTCACTTAGATAGTGCTAGCGTGCATTAAAATGTATTTGTGTTGCATAAAGCTAATAATTAAGCAAGCGAGGCAAAAAAAAACTATGCTGACATCAGCCTTTAGCCGGCAGCGTTTGAGTTTTAATAAGCCTTTCTTTTGGTCATTCTGATGAGGCCACAGACATAAACAAAACAATAAACTGGATCCAATTCTAAAAGAGAGAGAATGACACCAGGATGAAAACCTGGACAAAGGGCTAGCATATGTTCCTGTTTGCTAATCTGGGGCTTTTTACAGTAGATGATGAGAGACTGGATGACCCCTTCATTTAAAAACACAACAAAGGATAGAGACAGTTAGCTACAGGATTGATTTAACTTCTCTCTTCCTCCCTCCGTCTTTCCTGTCAGAACCAAAGTCAGAATCACTTTCGATTAAATTGTATAGGAGTTCATCTCGTGTAACAGATGCAGAGACTCCACAACAATTTACAATGTAACATGGTACTGACATACTAGTATAATAAAGGCCACGTCCACACTAAGCCGTGTAAATTTGAAAACTCTGGACCTCCTCTTCCCTCCTGCCTCCCTCCCTCCATTCCCCTTTTTTCTCCCTCTTTCTGTTGGTGATTTACTGATGACCTTTCCGCTGCGGTGCTGTAAGTAAGATCCATTGAGTCAGAGAGACCACCTGGTCACCACTGGCCCATTCTGATCTACGTCAGTCACTGCTAATGCGGGCTGACACATTAGCGACTCCCAAAGGACAGCTGGCTCAGCCGCAGACAATGGAGGCCACATAGTGTGTGACCCAACTGTGTTGTCCAGCCCTGGGTGAAAAGGAGGAAAAAAAACCCAGTCACAAGTACTGGGACAGTGAGCTAAAGTTAGTCTTGTATTTGCTGTTGACTCATCTACGATGTCTACAGTGCCTTGAGTCTGTGGTGGTAAAGGTCAGAGGTGTCTTGACACCGAGAGAGCCTCACTTGCAGATGGATGCATCATCTGCAAGATCAGATGAGCAATCTCAATGTTTGCTTGACGATGCCTTGGCATAAATGACCAGTCAAAACTAGTAAGTGAGCTTAAATTTGTCATTGACTCTTACAGCCTTTCAGTATGGGTCTTTATTGGCTCATTCATTCATCCTGGCTGATTTTGAAGGCTTCTGTGGAGTCTGATCAAACCAAATGTACCCTATTTTTTTAAGACTATTTGCGCACTAGTCTAAGTATTTCGTTCAACCCACAGTCCCCACAGTGCAGTGGCTTTGGAATGAAATGGCAGCATAGCATATCCAGTCACATCAGCTGTTTTTTTAAATTTTTTTATTTGGGAACAAATTTCAGTATTCTGTGGTTCAACATTGGAGCCCCATCCAGTCTCTGAAAAACCTTAGGGGACTATGGTCTTCTTGATTGATGAGACTTGACTAAGATTCTGCCCCAGCAGAGGACTTATCAAGCCAAACTGCCTCTCTGTGACCACCCTGGTGTGTAAATGATAGCCATGCATCATAAAGTGAGAAACCGGATGAGTGTGACTTGACGACCAGAAGATTGGGTGTGAAGGAGGTCTTATATGATGAAATGACCGGTTGACGAAATTCCCATTAGGCTTTATGAGGTGTGTGTGTGTGTGTGTGTGTGTGTGTGTGTGTGTGTGTGTGTGTGTGTGTGTGTGTGTGTGTGTGTGTGTGTGTGTGTGTGTGTGTGTGTGTGTGTGTGTGTGTGTGTGTGTGTGTGTGTGTGTGTGACTACTACTGTCCTACTGTAGTCTTCATCAGATTGATTCAGGGCAGGTTAACCATCTGTCTATAAACCTCTAGTCTCTCGCTAATGGAATTTGTCCCCATGATTCTCCCCTCGGTGTGTGTGTGACTGTGTGTGTGTGTGTGTGTGAGTGTTTGTGTGTGTGTGTACTTTCCCTCCTGTACAAGCCACACTAATAAACCTAATGGCTATTAAGTCAAAGGCAGGGTTTCTACCTATTAAAAGGATGGAGGGCTTGGATACTGTGATGGCTGTTATGGAATTAGGACTCTTATGATCTACCACAGCAGTGTATAATGACATTTAGAGCTGTCCCTCCTGCTACATGAAATATAATACCATAATCCACACCATCGTCTGATGATATCAAATATAATGCCCTCAATTTTAAGCTTGTTTCAGTCATAAATGTCATTGTTCTCTTCATGGTGGGAACTGGGAGCACTGCTTTTATTAGTCACAATTAAATGTTTAGTGGCGATTGTCTATCAGCTTGTCCTAGTTAGGCCTCTAAGGTCCTTTGAGGCTTGTTGGTGATAAAAGGCTAAATAAACTTGACTCGACTTGTGATTGATCGCTACCACTCGGATGGAGCAATATTAGGTTTAAGTGGGGCTTGTTTTATTGATTCTGTACACTAGAGAACTATAGAGACCTTTCAATCTGCTTTTTATACACGTACTTACGTGTGTGTGTGTGTGTGTGTGTGTGTGTGTGTGTGTGTGTGTGTGTGTGCACCCTCATTCACTAAATCCCCCCCTGACCTCTAAATTAGACAGTGATGCCTCTCTTCACTTGACCTGCACTTCTCTAAAACCCCAAATTGGCCAATCAGATTTGAGTAAAAGGGAATGACACCATTCTGTCTCTGTTAATAGACACTGATACCACGGATGGTTTACAATACAACTCCCTACACCGGGCAAGATTATTTTTTTGTGAACCTTAACTATATGATTATTCAAAAGCAACAGGAAGTCTACTTTGTACTGGTATCTAAAAGTTTTAAAACTTTGTAACTTGACGCAGGGTCAACTCGATGCTATGCCCCTCTCTCTTTTGGAGGTCAACACACTCAGGCCTGCATGAGAGAGAGAGTGGGGTAGTCGGGGAGGCCGGGGGTAATGACAAGCCAGGCATGACAAGGCCAGGTGGAGGATGGAGCAATCAATAAGGCAGTGAAGGAGAAAAGAAGAGTTCAAGTTCAAGTTCAAGAAGTTTATTTGTCACATACACACACGAGGTGTGCAGTGAAATGTAAAGTGGCAATGCTCAGCAGAAATGTGCAAAGGGCAAATAACAGGTTCACACTGTTTACAATAAAAAAACCAACACAATATTTACAATGTCACAGTAAGAGCTCTATATAAAAAACAACACAATATTTACAATAAGAGCACTTTATAAAAATATAGTAAAGGTAAGGATAGGATAGAGAAAAGTAGGGGAGGAAGAAAATGAGAGAGATGCTATTTTGTCATCTCATCAGCCAGGGTGGGGAGCACTGCTCTCATAGTCACATGACCTGGAAACAATTAGAGAAGATGAGACACCTTGATAGTGCTTGGCAGGTCCAATAGACCTTGTAGGCATTGCAGCAGCAGCAGCAGCAGCAACTAAGAATACAGCCTAATGATTGCTTGGGACAGTAAACTTTTTCTTTCATCTTTATCTCTCACTCACACACACACACACACACACACACACACATGCAAGCATATGCAGTCTCTTTTTCTCTCTCTCTCTGAAGCTGTAGGCATCTCACCATTGCCAGGGGAAAAGAAATGTGTTCCGCCACTTGGAAGATTAAAAAGTTATTTTGCTGCTGCCGCCTCTTACAAGAAGATTTTACATTAGGGGTTAAAAATATCCTGTTTCTGTGTGTGTGTGTCAGACAGCATGTCCCTGTTCGGATATGTCTCGGATCGTTCTGTCTCGCAACAGAGGATGAGGATGCCTGGGACTCACAGCCAGATACATCGGTCAGTTTTCCTCCACGGTTTGCCGGGGCCGACTCAAAGTGATTACAGGAGAGATGAGGAGAAATCATGATGCTTACTTGAATCTAAAGCCCAGCTGAAAAATGTCCGTAGGCACAAAGAATCTCTCTGATTATATTTGGGGGGTAAATTCAGTGACATAGATAATGTCCTGGCTAGCCCTGTCCTGTCCTGTAGTTGGGACCAAGCTGTTGTAATTCTGCAGTCTAGCCTCGAGCCAACGCTAACCATTCATAATAGAATATAATAGAATTCCCTTGACTATTATGTCTGTTTCTGTCTTGTCTGCACAATATCTCTCTGTCTATCTCTGCCTCTCCCTCTCTCTCTCTCTCATTCTCTCATTTCCTTTCTAATGGACGACGGGAGAGAATAGCGACGTCGCCTTCGCTTAATTTCGCCACATCTCAGAACACTGAGGCGAGGCGAAGGCTATTGAAGTCCAGTCCAACCATCAATCCAGTTGTAGCTTCGGCTGGATGAGATCAGTGTCCATCTGAACTGCTCTTACATAAGATCTTTTCCCCTTTGTGGCAATTACTTATTAGCCTTTGAGAGGTCTTTTTATTGTATCCGTCAGCTGGTGTTTGTGAATGGAGGGGTGTCTCTTTCCAAAAGGCTTATTTTGTGTAAAATACAATTGTTATCCTTAGTATTTGTTTATGGGGTTGCCCCGGTTGTTTGTCGCAGGTGATGCTGTGGGTCTTTAGAGATGTAGTCAACCATAGCACAGATAGAACAAGTCTGTCAAACACCCTAGCAAGATAGATGAAGTGATTTATGTCAGCGCTTGGATTGGGTGGAAGATCTCCAGGTTCACTCTAGCCTGCTCTCTCTCTCTGATTTGCATTAGAATGAAATGAGAGGTCTCTTTATTTTTTTGTGTGAACGGCAATAAAGCCACTAGATGATGTCAACGGAAAGAAAATATCATTCTCATAGAATTGGGGGAAAAAGCCTTATTCTGCACATTGCATCAGAACCCACATGGTGGATGGGATTTTCAGAGCCAGATAATAAAGGGGTTGAGGGTTATACTTATTGAGGAACGTCCTCTGTATTTACCATCCAACTGCACCCAGTTAGACTCTGCTTACATAAGCGCGCCCTTCGCCAGCTCAGCAGTCAAGTCAGACCGACGTTAATGGAACCGGGTGGTATGCAGATTCATGTAAATGGGGGGGTTGCCATGGGGTTTGTGGTGGTGAAACCGTGGCGACGGGGGGAGAGGAATGAGGTTAAAGAGGGCCACGGGCTCCGGGAGGACGTTCTCTACCCACAATGCCTTCTGGTGTTTGTTTACACACTGTGGTGGGTAGTGGGTTGTTTGAGGTAAAGTGGGCCATCTCCTAAGCCTCCTCCACAAAGCCTTTCATGGGCACCGTGGGTTTCTGTGTTGACGACACCTAGACATCCAGACATCTAGACAACAGGTCTGTGTAGGTGTTGGTTTAAATCTTATCAAAGGGGATAAGGTAAATTGCTGTTTTCCTTTTTACGCTTTCCCAAATATTTATGGTGGAAAAATGTCGGCATTAACTTCAATTTAACGAACAAGTAAAAGTACTGTCATTTCTTCTCACAAAGGGTATTTCATCCCCCCAACAAATTATCCCCTCTAAATAGTGGTGTGATACTCAGATGTATTTAAACAAAAGAGATCATGCAGCTTTTGCTTTAAGGCTCTGTTTTACACAATAACACTGCTATTTAAAACAAATAAAGGAAATACGCAGCAACACAGTAAATCCCACAGTAATTTGCCACCATTTTTCTTCTGTGCGAGTGGAAAATTCTAGCTGGTTGACTGATTCATTGATGGGGCACAACATTCCCCTGGATTAGTCAAGAGTTATGACCCTTGGCCTTCTGTGTCAAGGGCCGTGAGTGTCACTGAACATGAGGTAGCGAGAAACCAGCTCTTTAGGACGTCCGTGGAATGGGAAGATACTCAACTGAACATACTGAAGCTATAAAAGTGAGTAGAGCCGTAGCCGAGGAGTTCATGAACCTTCTTGGTGACCCAAATGTAGTATATTGTCCAGTCTTACCCAGGGCCCCAGGCTCTTTAAAACATCCTCTTACATGTGACCCATTTTTGGTCCTGATCTATTGTTACAAGGCCTAAAATAACGTACATAAATGTGCAGGACATTTGACCCCGTTTGTGAAGCTCTTTTACTTTGAAGCATGTAAACACTTCAGTCAAAGTACTGACTTAATCTGATCGTCTGTCTCCGGAGTATTTATGTGCATGTACGTGTACCCGTTGTACTCATCAAGTTTCACAGAGGTCAGCTGGGGCTCTTTGATGCACTAAGGGTTGTTAATGTCTATTGACTGGCAATTGAAGACCTCTCAAATCTCTCATGTCTGGGTATTGATCGGTCTGCCATGACATCCTAAGAGGGAGAGACGGAGAGAGAGAGAGAGAGTTTATTTATAGGTATTCCAGGAGACAGTAACACAGACATGTGTCTCGTTGCTATCACACATCCCGTCCAGCGAAGTGATGCATCCCCTGCCTGTCTCCTTCACTCGTTGTCACCACCCTCGCAGGGTCAGCTGACCTCTTCACACGCCTGAAGCTGTGTGCGGCTGGCTGGTAAATGTGTGTGTGTGTGTGTGTGTGTGAAGTTTGTGTGAATGTATGTGCGTGAAGGTGCTTGCATGTGTGTGGCTGGGATTTATGACAAACTGAAATAAAAAAATAAATAAATGAAAATCACTTGCTTTTCTAATAGTATTGTAGTCATGTGCACATGTGAAGCCGTTACGAGTTCAATAAAAAAAAAATGTAAATGCTTTAATGGTCCGTTCTGCACAGCGTGGGTGTGACAGAATGAAACAGCAGTGCCACGGCTTAATTATTTTCTAGATGATCAGGCCACTTGCAGAGTCGGTGCCCTATGCCCTATGCCCTTAATCCTTTGATTAGGCCAGAAGAATGGCAGTCTGGCAACCAGTTGGATTTAATCTCATGAAATCAAAGCTGGGGGCTTATATTTGGTCCTCACCCTTAATTACTCTCCCATGTGTTGCATGTGTTGGCCATTTACAGAGACAAAAGACCAAACAACAGATGAATGACATTTGGGAGAGGGCTTGGCAGTGGACTGTCTGTATGTTCTGTTGCAGCTCCATTTCACCACTACAGTGTCCATTGTTAACGTCATGTCATGTTGCATGTCATGTCATGTTGCATTTACTGTGGGACACTAACTATCTTGCACCTCAGTGAACGGGAGTGTTAACTTAACATCTTTTCAATTGACGTAAACCTGCCAAATCGGCTGGTGTACTCACAATTTCACCAGACAGTTTCTTAGTAGACGAAGAAGTTTTAAGAGTAGAAAGGACTATCTCATCAGTTTAAAGTGGTGCCATCAAAACATCCTTTCATATCTGTCCTGACAGTTATCTCTTTTGACAAACACGTCTTGTTCCTCATAGGAATGTGGGGTTGCATAAGGTATAATTAGAGGCAGAAAGGGTGATATTTTCAAAGCGTGAATGTGACGACCTTTCTTTTTTCTTCATGCCGTGCGCCAATGGCAAAACATTCTTTTCTGTAGCAGTGAACACACCTTCTGTACTGTAACAGTATATGTGCCCAGGTCCAAGGTCCCCCTGGCATCGAGTCGACAGCCTCATTTCCACTTCAGGGCCACGCGGGGCTTGCCAGAGGTATGATAGTCATTCCAGAGTGTACAAAGTATTTACATCGCTAACATTTCTGTCATTTGTTCTGCATTTGCAACTAAGATGATTTCTGATATGATCCGTTATTCCTCATGAATGGCGTAGTGGCATTCAATCCGGAGTTTAAAACATTTTGAGCCGTCCCTAGCCGCCAGTAAGCCCTGCTTGGCCTTGTCGTGGAAAAGTGGCTAATGATTAAAAAGCTGACTTCACCTGGTCAATGTTTGAGTTGTTGACACACACACACACGCGGTCCTTTTTGAAGTGTAATCCATTTGGTGCTTTAACTTTCACACTTGTCACTCAGCATGGGTTGTCTCTCTCTGAGCATGAAGTATTACTTTGCTGTTACACACGGACACACACAACATATACCTACACTCACACGCACATGCGAGACACACTTCTTGCTCTCTCATTCTCTAAAACACAGACTGTCACCCACACGCACAAACACACACACACACACACACACATTCTCCTTGCTTGCTACAGAGTGCGTGGGAAGGTGAGGCGTTCTCTCCCTCAGAGCGGGTGCCATGTCTTGTCAGATGGGGTTAGCTCCCCGCCAGCTGATGAGCCAGCCGAGCCTTTGAAGCCCTTCCAGGGGCCCGTGGTTTACGTGCCTGGGTTGCCAGGTTCTGCCATCCCCCTCATTAATGCAGCATGGATGCCCACTTAACTTGTTCTTCTCTGCTCATCTGGTCGGTTTGCCCTGGCTATGACCGAGCACGGGGCAGCCAAGCCGAGGAAGCACACATACATGCTAGCACGCAGGCCAAACACATGCACGTTTACACGCACATGCACACACACATACATGCAATGACAAGCAGTTGGGGTTGTGTGCATAGATGCAACTGTATAGACCCACGTAGAGTGCACAGACATACAGTACACAAACATACCTACACACACCATTCCTCTACTGTGTGTGTGTGTGTGTGTGTGTGTGTTCCTCTGACAGTAGAAAAAATATGGAACAGTAATCAATCAAACACTTCCTCTCAGGAAAGCACCATTGAACCCCGCTCATCTGACTGGCGCCAAGTCCTGACCCCAACAATGGTGCCTCCCTTCTCTTGAAATATCTGAGAATTTTCCTTTTTTTTCCTCTCCTTCCTCTCACTTCACCCTTTTCTTCCTCTATTCTATCCCTTCTCTCTATCACACTGATATGCCACCCTTTTGTCAGCGAAGAAATAACTATTTTTTTCCAGTTTTTATGTGCACCTCAGTTTGATTCTCCATCCTGGCGTGGCTCCGGTCCGTTCTCTCTAGAGTTGTTGTAAGTCTCTGTAAATAATGAAGATGTTATTGCCTGACGGATTGGACTTTCTGCAGCCAGCGAGGTCAGATTACATGGAATGTACTGTATTCTGCTGCAGAGAAAGAGGGCGAGAGAGACTATTTAGACTGTTTCTCCTCTTTCTTCAACATCTTGAGGTAATTGTCCCAGCCTCCCGCCTTGAACACACACACACACTCACTCACATGAACACACACACGTAATCACAGATGGGTTTCAAAATCCCCCTCTCTCACTCACTCTTTCTCCCACACACACACACACATTGAGCTTACACACCCACACAACCCACATGCACTCCCTATCTTACACATGCTGCACATAGGCGCTTATTCATGCTCGGCACACACACACACACACACACACACACACACACACACACACACACACACACACACACACACACACACACACACACACACACATCGCAGGGAGAATATCCATGTCTCGCTGCTAAAACACTGCGATACAGCTGTGAATAGGAGATGAAAGCCAAAGCCGAGCCAGGAATAATAAAAGGCGGAGTGATTTCAATGCATTGCAGGCTTCTAAACAGCCACGGGATCTGACTTGAAAACATAAGGGGATTCCAAAGCCTGGTCCTTTTTTTAAACCGTACTCTTTTTACCAAAGCCGCTTTGATGTAGCGAAAAGACCTCGGGAGTCAGCAACGGCGAGGTTAGTTTTTCGCTCTGATTGTAACGTTCCCATCAGTAAATGCCCAAAATGGAAATGTGTACGCGTGTGGTCCAATTTTCGAGACGAGCCCTCCCGCCCCGCTGCAACACCCCCCTTCCAGCATGCTTGACTCCAATCAACCCGGCCTCACATGCTGCCGAATACTGGCAGTCGGGGGATGTATAGAGATGGCGTGATGAAGAGAGGACTAAAGCACAGGAAGATATACTACGGGGAATGTCGAGACGGAAAGGCAAACATATAAAGAGACTGCTATGAACAGCGGATGGTTGCTCACCTAAAACAATAAATAAAAATAAATGTGCCTACATCAGCTTTATTGGGTTATTTATATGACATTTTTTTTAAATTTATGAATCACAGGCCATATAATAAAAAACACTGATAACCTTTTATTACTAAAAGGTCAGTCTTCTTACTCTGCTATTCGCCTACTATCACTCAACATAGTGTACAATAAAGAGTGGAGCATCGGAGCTGTCCATGTTCTCGTTATTTAATCTCCCAAATCTCCCTCTCTGTGTATTCCTTTAAGAAGGTAAAATAAAGACGAGGCAGAGAGACTTTGAAGTAGCGGTATATACTAAAAGGAAGCGAGAGAGGGGGAGAGAGACAGAGACAGAGGGAGAGAAGCAGGGAAAGGGGGGAGTAGAAAGGACTTAAGGAGGGAGTGGCTGTTGGAAGTAGGTCACAGTGGCGCTGATGCGATAGAAAGTGACGTGCAGAGAGGGACAGACTCGCGCCACTGTCAGCGTCGCGTTTTGTCTGGCGCACACACACACACACACACACATATTTATATAAAGATACATCAGCTCATTTCATTGGATAAACAACACTTACCCAGAGGTAAAAATAGCTCACTTGTGCTCATGAGATAGTGTAAGGATGAAGGAGGAAGGTTTCCCTCTCTACGTGTCCCCTTCACCCTCACTCCTTCTCTCTCTCTCTGGGGATGTATTGATTATTGTTTACTTGGACGTCCCTTCCCCTGTTCCACAGCTGCTTTGTACTCTTTGTATTGCATTCAGGTTATCCATAAGTAATAATCACCGGTCTCCCTGGGTGCTTGTTGTGGATAAAGGGGGTAGTTGCTGGGCTGAGTTGCTGAGTTTCACAGGGTAATTATTTTGGCTCGGCTCTGCGATCCCTGTATGATCCCCCAGCGCCGTGGTGGAGCGGGGAGGAGAAGATGTGAGCTGGAGGGATGGAGGGATAAAAGGATGTAAGGATGGCAGAGAGCCAGGGAACGGTTTAATTGCCTGACCCCTCTCCCTCCAGGATGGGTCTCTGGAGCAGGGTGTTAAAGAGAGGGGGCGGCTGGATTCTCCCACCAGATCCCTCCGGCTTTCTGTGTGCATGTGCGTGTGTGTGTGTGTGTGTGTGTGTGTGTGTACAGGCATTTTATGCTTGTTGTGTCTTGCTACTAATGTGAACACAGCAGATCTGCACATATTTTAGCAGGACCACTTAAATCAATGTCATGTGATTTGATGCTGAAGTGATCTGACGTCTATCTCTAACCCCTCCAACACATCAAAGGCGTAGAAATGGGGCAGTAGTGAGCAGTAGAGATGGTACTGTGGTATCTGAATCTCCTCAGCCTGTAGACTCATACAACTCTGGGTTTCTCTGGACTAATAGAGGCTATATACTGTACTATATACTTGCTCTGTCCCAGGATGTCCCACAGATTCAGATGACTTTATTGGAATATTGAGGGAGGAATCTCTTTTTAGTAACCTGAAAGAAAAAGCAGTAGACATTTATTTTCCTTCCTTTATCTCTTTTGGAGGTTCCTCAGTCTCTCTGTGTCCTTCGAGCATGGTGGTGATGACTGAAGGCTGAGGACTCTTCATCCTAATCGGCTTGAGGTCAGGCCAGCAGATGAATCCAGATTAGAGGGTCACAAGGCAGCAAGAGAGGATTAGCGGCTCTGGCCACTGCGGCCTCCTCGTCTAGCTGTCCGGCCATCACCTAACCAGCCAACTGACAGCACTGTCTGCCACCAATGCCTCTCCTAAAATGTCAAGGGACCTCCCACTGGTGTGCATGGGGGGGTAGACCTTTATGTAAACAGGGTAGGTCCTTGCCCTATGGGACACTTGCATGCTTCAAGTGTGTTTTTTCTACCATAGGGTCACCCTAGTAGCACATGAGACCCTCGTCTTTTTTCATCCTAATGGGACACTTGCATGCTTCATTCTAGCCCTAAGGTCACAAGGAACTTGGGGCAAAAACTAAGTGTGTGTTTTCTAGCTTAGGGGCACCCTAATAGCTTGGCTGACGCACTGACTCACTGTGTAACACGTCGGTCTGAGCGTCAGCCGAGCTAGCACCCTTGTACTGTTGCCCTTTTGCACATTCCCGTGAGCATTGCCACTTTTCATTTCACTACACACCCCGTGTGTGTATGTGACAAATTTAATTTTTTCTTTGAGTGGAGACAGTTTTGGGGGGTAATCAACTTTTCAATCTTTTTTTTTCTAGTTTGTATAACGCAAATCAATAGTATTCTCCATTCTAAGTTGGTGAATTGGAAGAGTTTTGACGCTGGCCCTGGTCTCAAACCAGTTCACATAATCTCTGTTCAACCTAAGTGTGATACAAGGTTATAACTCATCATCTGTGACTGATCGTGTGTTAGTATGTCTACCTACCTACTCCCCCCAAGAGAGACTGGATTCTGCAAAATAGCACCACCTGGTTTCAGAGTGCAGATCAACTGGGCTATATCTTGATGAATGAAGCCGGCTGGTTCGACTTATTTGGGTCAGTTATATATAAACAAACACCGTTACCTCACAGACGTTGTGTTGAACGAGCTGTGATTTTACCTGTGTGTGTGTGTGTGTGTGTGCATGTGTGTGTGTGTGTGTGTGTGTGTGTTCTTTTGTGAGATCTCAATGAGCAATAACTTACGCTTCTTACACCAACCCAACATTTTCATCAACAACCTCCAATTGGCTTTATTTATGTTTCCCCATCAGTTTCTACTCCACAAACCTCTTCTTTTTCTCTGTACTTCCACTAAGAAAAACAAAATGAAGCTGTGTGCGCAGTGTGTGTGTGTGTGTGTGTGTGTTCCTGACAAGGTTCTTGCGTGCAGCTCCTCCATGTAGTTCCACTTTGATCTCATTGTAAATTAAACATGACTTTTCAGATAACAGGTTCTGTGCCACCCACTGAGTCAAATCATTCCTCCACTCCTCGTAGAGCCGCTGTCCCTGATTTGAACTCACCAGAGTTGATCCAAGTTAATATAGACTGCTGCTATAATATGATAAAATAACAGTTTTAGCAGTCTCTCAGTTAGCTCACATACTTGTGTTAAGGTAAATACAGTATAGCATGATATATTGAAAGACCAAAATACCATTGATATCCATTTCACACTAGTAAGGCAGGGAATATATGGGTCGACCGTGAGTGTGAAAGGGTCTCCACAAAATGACCCTGGTCAAGATCTGGGGTTGACACCCAGGTTAAGCTCTGCTCCGCTTGGTGTGAGAGTTCATGGGGCCACACCTCCTTGACTTGTTTTTCCAGTACATGAGTGGGATGTGTTTTTCCTGCACAAGACAGAGCTGGTGAAAGGAGTATTAGATGACAATCCAGGGTTCATTAAAGCCTATGGGGCGAAATTACAGTCTTGGATAAGCCCTACCTTTATAAGTGTAACTAGGCGGATGGCGCCAGAGTTACACCTCGTACACATTTATAGGTTTGATGTGCGTCATTGGTGACACAAGGACAGACCCTGGGTTGGTGCAGAGTTGCAACAAAGTCCAATAGAATAAAGAAGACACTCGGCAATAAAATAGTAAACATTTTGGAGAGATGATAACCTATTGACTTGGACGTGATCCAATTCTAAATAAAACATGTTTATGTGCGAAAATACACATGTTTAAAAAATATGAATGTTTATTAAGCCCACAAATACAACCTCTGGCAGATCTTGATGGAGCAGGGGCGATGGAGAAGTTGGACATTTTGAAGCCGTCCCTTCTGTTTCGCACACGTCTGCCCACAATTTCGCCGTATTGTCAGCTAATGTTGCAAAAAAGGATGTGAATGAGGTGTTAGATGGCATGAAGATGCATGAGAAGCGCAAAAGTAGGCCTCTCCATGTTGTTGTCTGGCTGTGAAAGGATCATTTTGGTTCAGGGGATCAAATCACCGTGCATGAGATTAATGCTCAGATGTTTCCAATTGCAAATAAACACATAACACCGCAAAATTCTGCTCATATTGGAGTCTCTACTATACTTTATCCATAATAACAAAGATTTTTTTTGGTCTCTCAGAGAGCACATGAACCTTTTGAGCTCCTTGTGGTCCTTCTACTCCAGTGACCCTGCCTGACTGTATTCCTCTTGTGGTCTTTGAAATGGTAATCGCTTCTCATCCCCTCTTTTCTTCTTTCTCTCCTCCAGATTCCTCCTCCAACTACATCAGACAGCTGGAGACTAAAGTCCGGATCCTTGAGGATGATAACAATAAGCTTCTCTCACAGGTGAGGTTCATATACACACACACACACACACACACACAAAGGACGCTACTACACGTTCCTCTCCCATGCTTTTCAGTTACAGACTACTACTATTTGAGTTGCACTGTTAGCCCAGTTCCAGTACCATTCGCTAAAATGGCCCTCAATGGATCGAAGTGTACACCCCCTCACAAGAACCCCCTCTCACAACTTTCCAACATGGCCAACACTGCCACGATGAGACAAAGTGGTTTGCTGGATGCCTCTGCTGAAGCTATACCTCCTCACTACAGCCTGCCAGTTAGTTGGAGAATGTGTTTATCCATGTTTAATTCATGGGGAGTCGGTAAGCCTCAGTTGGGAGCCATGATGTTAGCCCCTGAGGCCAGTTGGAGGAGAAGAGATGAGGTGAGGAAAACGAGAGGAAAGAAGCATTAAGTGACCTTGACAGAGTAAAGAGTTTCTCCCAAAATTGACCTTGCTGTGACTTCCTCAGAATTTGGGGGGAGAGGGCTGAGTAGAGGCGGGAGTGTAGGAGGGAGGAGGTGAGACCAGAATATTATTTTGTTGTGGTGATTAATGGGACACTGAGGAGGTTTCTGGTTTTAGTTTTTTATCCATGTACCACATGTACGTGCATTTTAGAAGCATTCTCAGAAACTTTATACACTTGCATGTACAGCATATTGCATGTACAGCATATTATGATATATATCAATATATTTCATGTATTGTCTTTATCTTTCTGTTTGATCATAAACTTTTATTGTGCAACTCAATTCATTTGGATGCAAGTCGGAATAAAGACAGTCATCTGAGAAGTCGCAGTTTAAACAGGGTTTTTAATTGGAGCCTTTATTCTTTTTTTTCATTTTTTTTATTCCTTTCCCCAATTATCTCCCTGCAGATTTGTGTGTAGGCAAAAGAGTGAGGGCGGGAATCACTGAGATGAAATTCAATGATCCACATAATTAGCTCTAAGTGCTCCAATTAGGAGCTACACATTGTCTCACAGACGTTTCACATCAGTACATCCAATATGAACCTCCTTTTGAAATAATACTATTTTTAAATCACCTCGACTAAATATTCCTTTTACTTTAAACCATTGTGGTGGGTACTGAAATGTGATGTCGAGTTACGCAGTACTCATCAAGTACTGATCCTGTACAATCCCACAGCGCATTTGTGGCAATGATGAGAGATTTGCAGCTAAGGCGTGATGATTCATAGTTAACGTTAAGGTTTCACAATAACAGAACTTTTACTTCCTTTTGTTGGATACCACTCAATAAAGAACAGACGTGATTTGTATCATGCTGTAAACCATGATGTTCGATAGCGCATAGGTATAGGGAAGTGAAGTGTCTCACTGCTGACTGACTGAAAGGAATTTGCCTCTTTAGATCACTAGCTCCTTATTGGACATGACACAGATTCAGGGAGACAGTATTTGCTTAAGTCTGCATAGTGCAGAATTCAAAAACAGTTATCCAGAAGCAGCTGTGGAATCGCTACGACAGAACTCTTGTTGTTCGTCACAAGACTCCATAAAATAACCCAGATTACCAAAGTTAAAAATATCAAATGTGTCTCCAGGGTCACAAGTGTGTTTTTGTTGTTGTTTTTTTCCACAGTGACTATCATTTGTGGACCCAAAGATAACAACTCTAGTTGCTATCTTGGTTGCTAATCATCACTCCAGATAGAAAATAAGACAATTAATAAAGCAAAACCTGTTTTCTCTCCCCAGGCTTATAGCCGGTATAGCTTATCACAGATACAGACCAAGAAGGTAACTTTCTCCATTGCTGGTCTCTATAAAACGCTGCTCTACTGAGGTCAATGGGGCTAGCTTGCTTTTCCCGCTCTTTAATCTGTCTGGTGGTGGGACCTTCATGGCTCTTAGCTTGTTGCTGTCTCATATGGGTGGCACCTTTATCTGCTGATAGCATGCTAAGCTAATGTTTGAACACAGGTGGCACTGCTGCGTGTGTGTGGCCCGTCTTGGCAAAGAAGCTTTTTTTTTTTTTTTTTTTTGTCCTTGAAGACATTTTGCACAGCACAGTCAATGTTTGGTACTTGGTGCCCCGAGGTGAACGAATGCTACATTGCGCTTTGGTGCATGAACGACACATGCTTGTTCTGGCTTGTTGGGACGTCTGGTCGGGCTGAATAATTTATGATATGGGGGGGGAGACACAGGTAGATCCAGGCATCCATTATGCATGGCCAACAACTGGTGTGTGTGTGAGTGTAACTGACGAATGCAGGAACGTATGAATCTTTAAGGAACGTTATCGTGTTGTTTGTGTCATAGAGAAACTTCATGAAAATGCAAGAGTGCTACTAAAATTGGTAGTCTGCTACAGTAATTAGGGCTATAGTAAAAGACTTACGCAATTCCAGAGTTAACTATTTACTTTGTAGTAGTCATTTCAGTAGTATTACGCAATAGCCTAATTATGGTGTCTCAATACTAGCAGGTGTAATTTACAATGGATTATCTGCCTTAGTGGACATATTGCCCAACCTCCCTCCCGTGTTGTGCAACTGGCCCACTGGAACTTGCATTGAGCCCAAAGGAAACAATGGCTCCTTATCAGGGGAATGTTGACCCTTGGCTGAGTGATTTTATAAAAGGGAGCAGGGAGGAGGCACTTTGACAAAATGGTCGCAAGGTACAAACAAGACGCACGGACACAAAAAGGCATATGTGTTTGTGCGCATGTACCTGTGCACATGCACTCACCCACCCGCATGAACATAATTTGTTCTTTTACTTTTCTCCCTCTCCGACTCCCCACCCCCCTCACCTTTCAACTCTTACACTTATCTCTCTCCGACTCACTGAAGTGTGCAGCACCCTGCGTGCTCGCCGCCACTTTATCATTTACAAGTGAGCGCTCAGTGTGACTCGGAGAATTTAATGATTTATATGACAGACTCGATTTATACCAGATGACACCCCATCCATTAACTGCAGGCTAATTGACCTCGTTGACTTTGTGAGAGCGTCCTGCGGTAGGACTTGAAAGGAAGAAATAAATGCAAAATGGTTGATTTATTGACCAGGTTATTGAATTCTTTGATATCAGATCTGGACAGAAAATGTATTTGAACATAGTTTCCAGTATTAACCATGCCAAGAACTTATCAGGCTAAAAAAAATTGACTCTTTACTTGCAAGAATACCAATACAGAATAAAAAAGCTCTAGAAGTTAATCACAGAGTTGTAAAGACATCAGTTTGCTGGCAGACTAATGAGTTGATAGAGTTGTGGGCATGGAGGACTAGCCTACATCTAGCACATGTTACGTACAATGCACCTGTTCTGCTCTGTATTACATTAAATCACGCCGCTCAAGGAGGGTGCTGCTTTGCCCTGTACCCCTTTTTGTCACGGCTCCATCACCCCCTGCCCCCTCATAACTCAGACAGGAAATGATGCGTGACGTCCGCGGCTCCTTCCTGTCAGCACCGAGAACATTGTGATGGATGGAGAGACGGAGGGGCCCGCGTGCTTTAGCCAAGAGGACCAACTGTCCTAGCCTGTCTGGCAAACAGATAGCTTGGTGGGTCTCCTCAGTGGTCAAGGTCAGTTTAGGGGGAGCTGAAGGGAAGTTAGGTGAGGAGGGCGGGTTCCTTTCTGCAGCATAACAGAAATCTTCATCAGGTGATGGAGATGCTGTCAGAGAGCTCTGGCATGACTGAAGACTGCTCTTCTGTAATCAGTGATACCCTTACTGATCTTACTAGTCCTTGATAGATTTCTTGTTCATTTCCTGACTCGTGTGCAAATGTATGTCAAGTCTGCTGACAGACAAGCCTAGAGAAAGGACACAGTGATTGGTTGGCAGAGGTACAGACTGAGGGCATGGATGGGGAATACCAAAGGATAGATCAGGAAGTGCCAAGGGAAGGATGGGGAAAAGGTTAGAGGAACAATAAGGCGAGATCGAGCCAGAGGAGTGATGTGTAGAGGGGGATTGTGGCTTTATGTTCACGCACGTGTGTATATGCACCTCTGTGTGTGTGTGTGTGTGTATGTGTGCAGGAGCATCCAACACGACACGATGTCCGTGCATTCATAGACACACATACTCCGCTCATTGGGTTATTTATAGCCGGAGTTCTCCCGGGCATCACGTGTGCTTCCACGCTGCGCCGTGCGCAGAGGGAACACGAGTGCGTGACATGAGAAATGTCATAAGCAACCGTGGCGCTGCTGTGTGTTCCTGCCTGCAGAGAGACGCTAGGCTAGTGACTGCCCCCAGGAACCCGTGGTCTTTGGCTGCTAATGAGGCTGAATCTTAGCAAAGCAATCCCGGCATGAAGCCCCTCGATGATGCCGCGACATGATGCGGCCCAACGCTGCGCAGTGCCATTTACAAAATAAAGTTACGCCAAATAAAAGATACTGTGATGATGAGTAAGCAAAATGCCATGATGACAGGAGGCGTGAGTCTTTCAGTTTAACACTAATCAAAGGTAAATTGTCAGCCCTCCAAAGTGTGTGTGTGTGTGTGTGAGTCATGTGAAGGATTGTGACGCTGTTTCAGTGCCAGTGGCTTGAGGAACAAAACAAGACTGTGCATGGGTGTGTTTAGTTTCATGCTGAAACAAGTTCATGGCAAAATCTTAAAATGTTTAATATTCTGTGTGTGTGTGTGTGTGTCTGTGTGTCTGTGTGTGTTCGTACAAATGTTTGCGCCCAGCAGTGCAACACAGGTGACCTTCGTGCCCTGAGGAAGGGAATGACCCTCTACCACTCAGAGTCCCAGCTGTCCTCTCTGCCCCAACGCCAGGACGCTGTGCACATGGTGAGTACCCAGGAGGCCCACACACAGCTCACACACACACACACACACACACACACACACACACACTAACAGTAGCCAGAAGTGAGGCGGCTGCAGCTGTGCCTCTTCCCAGTCCCTCCACAGTGGAAACAAGTCAAGTCAGCTGTAATTCACTCCATTTCTAACTCTCCTTATTATACCTCCACAGGCCACCAGGTTCTCTAGCTCGCTTACACACGGCAGCAAGTGAAACACACATGCACCCAGACAGAGAGAGAGAGAGAAGAAAGAAAGTGAAAGGAGAGACAGGAGGTAGAGAGCGATAGAGAAGAGAGACTGAAAGAAGAGACAGAGAGAAGAGAAAGAGAAACTTTAGACTGAATGTGAGTGAAAATAAAAGGGAGCGAGCGTTCCTCCCATCTTGCCCTCCTCTCTAGTTCCTCTCAGCTCCCTTCATCCCCCTGGAGCCTGTTTGAACTGAATCCCACTATGAAAGTAATTATCCTCTCCAATCCATCGCCACCCCCTGACCTCGCCAGTGTCTGGGGAAGAGAGGCTGGGTAATTGTTTTCTGACTACTTAAAGAAGAGCCGGGCTGTGCCGCTACCCAGAGGACTAAATCTCCTCCTTTATTAAAATCAATACTGTCTTTTAATCACATCCCACTGTAAGGCCCCGGGGCCTGCTGCCTCCAGAACCGGGCATTGCACCGTTTAAGCTCACGGGTCAAACTCTCCTCCTCGAGCAGGTTCACTGTCCAATAACGTCCGTGAACCTTGAACCCCTAAGAGGTCTGCCCAACCGGGAGGAAGGTTAAACAGCAAATTATCTCGACGGTTGTCTCCCCACACACATTTTATTTCACAGCGCGGGTCACATATGAAACAAGGTTATGATATTGACTTGCGCAACGTAACAAAGGTCAGACATTGGCAATAGTAGAACTGATCCGGAGACTGAAAGGATGCACTCATGATACTGCATTCATGATTTAGACCAGTAAATTATCCCACAACTAGCAAATTAATCTTGAAGACAGCACAGACATGAACTGTTCCTCGCAGCCTGCATGTGGATGTTTGCTCAATTTGTCTTGCCAGGCAAAGCAGGGCATGCTATTTGCCAGATGGTACTGGGCACTCCTCTTTTCAAGTATTTAGAATGCATCAATTACTATTTGACTGAGTTTAGTGAGGTATTCACACTGTAGAAGTCCCTGTGTTGTTGAATTTGGCTTTTGTTGGTGTTTCAACACTTCATCTCTTCAGCTAGAAATCAGAACATCTCCACCAATACATTTGTCTTCATCCTCAGGACCAAAAGAATAGATAACCGTGTTATGGGTACATCACATATTCAATTATGATGATGCCGACTTGTCGCTAAATGTAATGACATGTAATAACCCTTCATTTGACCATTGATCTGCGTATAAAGTACAGACAGTAACTTCCTCTTGCTGGTTTGACTTAATCTATCAGGTGATTAGAAAGTGATTCACTTCTTCCTCTTTGTTTTGGCCTGGTTGTTGTGGCATCTCCATGGAGACGTACTCGTGACGAGCTGCGTGGTGATTGATTGGCTGCTTTCTAATGTGGCCCGAATTCATTTCATTCATGCATGAGAGAAAGCCCTTTTTGGAAGATGGAGAGGGAGAAAGAAAAAGAAGATGTGAGATGTGGGGCAACAGCAGAACTTGTGTGTGTCAGGTAGAGAAAGCGAGAGCGCGAATGAGAATGACAAGATGGATAAAGAAAGAAAGCGGCCAAGCTACTCCTGTTCTGTGGGCGAAAACTACAAACCATTGATTCTGACGGGGTTTGCTTTCCCTCCCGTCCTGCAAGGCCTTAACCAGGCCTGTTTATGCAGGGAAGCCGTCCCCAACTGTACATCCATATGAATAGTAAACATAGCCTGGAGCTGCCCGTGTCTCTGCGCTGTCCAAATCCTTGCATAGAATAAAGTGAAATACTTGGCCCCTGTGCTGTTTACTCATTTCACACATTGGCTTCAACCCATGGAAGAGAGCATCAAACGGGAGCGGCAGCAATGTACACACTTTCACTTTCAGTAGTTTACTTCCATGTTCACTGCAGAAGAGATGCATGGAAAACAACTCATCCAACTGTTAGAAGTTCATGCAGTAGCTTCATACAAACAGAAACACGCTGTAGCCAGTGGGAGATGTCTTCATATTTAACAAGGAGGTTGGAGGGCAGGCAAAGTCTGGGTTCTTCCCCTATCATTTTCTCAAAAACTGTAAAGTGTGCAGTGATGTGTACAATGTGTGTACAGTGATGCATGTAATCATTTTTACCAACAGTGTGGATGCCATACCCCCTCCGCCCCCCCAACCAGCACTCCCACCCAAATATCCTTCCTTGCTAGAACTTAACTCTTTTTTTCTCTCTACTTTTATAAACAATAATAATAATAATAACAATAGTAATAAGACATTTCATACATTTAATACAGTTACCCTCATGGTTTTAAATGGTTGGTCAGTTGTATCTATCGTTCATGTGGTTGGGTCTACTAAAATGAATTGGTTTGTCAGTTTTAGCGAAGCATCACTCTTCGCTCTGGAAGGATTATTGTTTTTATCTCCGTGCTATCAGGTTGGTTGGGCTCACACTGGCTCTCAAATGGGGCCAGCGGGTGCAGAGGAAGCTGACAAATGCATCCACTAGTGAGCGGAGAATTGAACCCAGCGCTAACGGAGCCACGGAGCTGTGTCTAATGCAGGGCCCTGATGCCAGGTCACAGTGAATGAAGCCATTGTGTGTGTCGTCCCCCCCCCCCCAGCTCTCTGTGTCCCTGCAACAGAGAGCCACTGTCTGGAACTAACTGGGGGGTGGGATGAGTCAAGCACCCCCCTGGTCTTCTCACTGGCTGGCTGCTCCCATCACACCAGGTTAAATCACACAGGTGCAGGTAGCGGACCTGGCCGAGAGTTGAATACATAAAAAAAACACATGAGTAACGAGGAGCGATTTAAGTTGGGATGAAGGGGACGACGTGCACTGTGCTGGAAGAAACTTTATACCTCCCCTTGTTAAATTTGAACCAAACATCCACTGATAAGGAGTGAGGTTTATCTAGTCTTGTAAAAGATATGCCTTCTTTTAAGACGGGTATCTTGGATGTGGTCCAAACGAACGAACTCTGTGACACGGTGCTAGTTTCGCTCTGACTCATGAGACTAAGCTCGGCGTGACTGCAGAGCATCTGAAGACGGAGGCGTCAGGGCAGCTCGATAGGCTGCAGCGCATGCCGTGTGATCTCAGATGTTGTGGGCTCATATCTGGCTCATCTTTGCTGTCTCTGTGGACAGAAATGTCAAATAATCTGAAAAAATACCAAAAATCACTTTCATTGTTCCCTTGTGATGTGGCAATGAAGTAGTTGTAGTTCTCTAGCCTTATTACAGTCAGTTATCATGGGTAACGGGCACGAGGTGCAAGCTACACCTGCAACGTCGTAGGTTCAAATCATTCTCTCTCCCACCTGTCCCTTCACTCACCACTGTATACCATCTCCTATCTACTATGCCTCCAAAAAGACTAAAACATACACAACACAACATCATGCATGTTAGAGTTTCTGGTGCTGACAGGTCTCCCTCCTCCCAGGGCACGAGGCGTCTCCCCACCAGCGAGTCCTCTCCCGCCACGGGCTACCTGTCCTGCGTCCAGAAGCCTGAGGCTGTGGTGCATGCCATGAAGGTACTGTATGACAGGGATGTGTTGGGGGGGGTTGAGGTGGGACAAGGGGGATGGCATTCACCTTGTTACAATCCATTTGGTAACTTCAATTTTAGGGAAAACTCTAGTTTCGCTGTTCACCGTTGCCCTAGTTAAAATCCACTCATCTCACAATAAAGACTTTCAGAGTTCTGTACTGTGCTATGATAGATCCAGTTTTGCTACAGCTCTTTGCTGTACTACAAAGTCTACTTACATACTACTTTTTACTGCATGCTGTGCTGTAACTCACAAACTGCTGCTATGCCTCCAAAATAAAACGACAGAAGGTGCAAAAAAGTGAAAAACTGATTGTTGTTTACAGTGATGACTTTCTAATATCCCTCTTCAGTCAAACGGCATATTGGCGATGTGATCTGACATTACTCATTTGTCTGCCTCCAGGTGCTAGAGGTCCACGAGAACTTGGACAAGCAGGTTCAGGAGGACTACGAGGAGGATCTCAGTGAGAAAGAGAAGGCCATTGTTCGAGAGATGTGCAATGTAAGTACAGCACTCACCCTGCCCTCAGGCTTTTCTTGTCCTAGTATTCCTGAGTATATATTTGAGCTGCTTCTCCATCCAAAACGTCTCATATATTATAGTAGGTGTAGAAAGACAATGACCTATATTGACTATCTTTAAAACGTTATTTCCTCTGAGGAAATAAAGCTAGAAGACTTGAGGGGAGAGTATTGGGCAAATAATACAGAATATATAGACTTGTATATCACACAATTCATAATTATTGAATCACACAATATTGAAACACTGTACTGGAAAAGACATAAAATGCAAGTAGTAAAAGTGCAGAGTGTGTACATACAGTATGTACCACTATACATTGTACACACTGCACTTTACTGCTATTTGCACTTCTGGTTAGATGCCAAACTGCATTTCGTTGTCTCAGTACTTCTCCTCTGTGCAATGACAAGTTGAATCTAATCTAAATTAATTTGTAATACATCGTTAATTGATTGTTCCTAAAATCATCAAGGACAAATAATCCAGATTAACGACTGTAGTCACAATATAATCATGTAGCCTCAAGATCTTGTCTTGTCTGGAGGCGTGATACTGTGTTGAGGTGTTCCTGGTCATGAAGTTCATGTCTGTACTGCCGGTCTGTTGGTCACTTTCTTTTTAGTTCACTTCTTCTGGGTGCAAATCAGGAGGTTTTTTTTAGTTGTTGCCGCAAATGACGAAGCCTCATTTGGTGTAGAACAACACTTGCAGCAGTGTCCTGAGCACAGCGCCCACTCCCTCTCTCTCTCCCTGTTTTTCTCCCTCTCTCTGCCACCCCCACCCCCTCAACACCCCCCGCCTCTGACCTCTAATTGGAAGCCCTAAGAAGAGGCTCGTAGTTGAGCTGTCAGAGCAATTAAACTGGAGCGGCAGGGAAAAGAGCACTCTCCACCCCTCAACCTCACCCCTCCATTCTTCCTCTCCTCTGCCCTCCCCTCCCCTCCCTCCCTCCCTCCCTCCCTCCATCTTCTCTGTGGTGCTGAAAGGCCCGGGCCGGGATAAAAAGGTCCGCTGATTAGAGTGAGAGGGGAAAGGGAGAGCTGGGCTATCTGGGCCCTGCAGAGGTATGTGACAGGCCAGGAATGGCGGGGGCACTACAATAGTACCTCTGTTATATCATTGGGGTCCCCTGGGGTCCCCCGGGGTCCCCTGGGGGCCCTCTCGCTCAGAGATCTCAGCACCAGAGACTAGAATCGGGCAGCCTCCCAGAGACAGAGGACAGAGATGGATCTACTATAGTGTGTGTGTGCGCTCACTCCTTTTGAGCTCAAAGTCAAAATGTGAGCATTTGAAGTTTTCCATCTTGAAGAAGAAAGTGTTTTTTTTCTAGCCTAGCCTTACTATTTTAGGTCTCTGTCTCTGTGTCTGTCTGGCTCTGCCTCTCTTTCACACACTGTCTCTTCCTCTCTCTCTCTCTCTCTCTCTCTCTCTCTCTCTCTCTCTCTCTCTCTCTCTCTCTCTCTCTCTCTCTGCAGGTGGTGTGGAGAAAGCTGGGTGATGCGGCAGGATCAAAGCCGTCCATCAGACAGCACCTCTCCGGGAACCAGTTCAAAGGGCCCGTGTAGCATGGCAACCAGCGAGAGAGAGAGAGAGAGAGAGAGAGAGAGAGAGAAAGACAGATCAGGATCTACATTCACTCACCTGACACCACCTCATATTATGGCCTACACTACCCATCATGCCACACTCCCTACTGCCTACAGTACTCAGTGCTCCTTCATCAAACCCTCACATGAGACTGGATAAGGATAGGATCTTTTAGCCTCTTGGTCATCATCAATCTACAACTTGACATGTACAGCACATTTTTACCTTCCTGAGCTTATGAAGTGTTGACACTCGGCAGCTAGTTTCACTGATTCGCCACATTCTTCGTTGATTTGGGGGCTTCAGGCTACAGAGCGATCTCTCTCCGCAAACGGCCTGCAGTATATTCTAGGCTCACGATAAACCTACGAAATGAAAGCTTATAAATACACAACAGATATAGTGTGCTGCGTTGCGCTGGTGATATTACATGGTTTCAAGCACAGAACTTATAAGGTTGCAGGGGACGTTGCTTTTGATGTGAGGGCAACATTGTGGTGGTAACTTGAAGATGAGGTTTGATAGTACCTCCCATAGAGACCCCCCCCAGCTCCTCCGTCACCTGTATCGCCCCCTAGTGGTCAACAAGTATAACTAGCATTAGCGTTATCTCAAGTGTTAACTAAGTGCAACCCACTGTGACCTAGCGCCTTTTTGCTCATAAGACAAGTCTGTTGATACCGCAGTCTAGAGATCACTGTTAACTTGTGTATATGATGTATAAAACCATAGCACTACTTTGTTGTTCATTGTTGATTTTACTTTTATCTGTTTTGTATTCTAGCGTGGCCATGTGATCAATTATTTAGTTTTGAAAAAGCACACACACAACCGGACCTTAAACAGGGTTTGCTTTTGGTAATAAAGTTCATCTTTTTCACTTTTTCTTATTTTTTTTTTTCCAGATGAATTGCTATTATACTTTCTCTCTGTAACCTCTGAAAATGTATCAAGGCCATTCTGAATCAAACACCACCTCGATCAGAGTCATTGGATAGATAGGTGGATGGTTTCCTTATTTTGAATTGTGAAATTAACTAAAATTGTATGCTGTGTGCATGCTCGACAATCATGTTCTCAGGTTGGGAGGGCTACAGCTTTACCTTTGCTCATCTGTGACTGTGTGTGTGTGTGTGTGTGTGTGTGTGTGCGCGCGCGTATGTGTGTGTGTGTGTGAGAGAGAGAAAATATTGAATGGTTCTCTTGCAACTGTAGCATCTGCCTGTGAATCCTCTTTTTGCTATTGAACCCTGATTACAACACAGTTGAAGACTGCTGAAGACATTTGCTGGATCCATAACAGGATAGGCCTCATGTCATCAATTCATTTGAGGCCAAAAGCTTTAATCCTGTTGCCTGGTTTACAACAAGATTAAGATGTATTATTATTTTGTTGAGCTATCTCAATGTCACCTGTCCTTATGGGTCCAGCAGGTGTGTTTCAGCAGCGCATGTTTATTAAAGATGAAACTTTTCTTTGTTAGAATACAAGAGATAAGTCTTCCCCTCGATGTCTCCTGAAAACACTAACATTTTAAATGAGTATCTATTGATGTCAGAATGAACAAGCACTGTTAGTCAGTCGAAGTATTTATTGCCAGGTGTCAGGTAGAGATGGGAGCGCTATCAGTAACTGGGCAGTCGTAGTTTTGATCTATCAGGGGAGATTTTGGTTTTCTGATGGGTTTGGTTAGTCACCGACAGCTCAGGCTCTCCCATTTCTAGTTCTAGCTCCAAATTAAGAGCGTTGTTGAGGCTGCTCTCCGTGCACCTCTGTTCTCTCAAATAATGGGTCTAAAAAAATAAATCAAAGTATGGTTTTTAAAAGTGTCCTTTTTTCTAGGAACTAATCTGAAGCCATGATGCAACTTTGAATACTTCCTATGGCATTTGCTTTGAGATGTGCCACATTTTTTTTCTGCATGTTTTGATTTGGAACCTGATTGTTTTTTTTAACCGTCTCTAGTGTTTCTTTTTTCTGCATATATGCTAAACCACAATTCAGAATCCTAGAATCTACAGTGTAAATGTCAATTCCTGTAGTAACTAGCATGACTGTAACTTCTTTTCATGAATTTCACCGATATCAGATGGATATCGGTAGGTGAAAAGAAACAACATGAAATAGGCCACTTTTAGAAACATTTGGGAGAAAATAAACAAAGTTGTTTAATGATTCTTTGAAGTGCTGTGTCGTAAATTGTTCAAATGAACACATTCAAGAAGCATGTTGCTATGATCAATCAAGCATGAGTTAGGCTGCCCCCTGTTGGTAAAGCATTGGAAGTAAAATCAAACTATCTTCAACTTAAAAACAAACCAGCTCCTTACCAAACAACCATTAAATATAAATACTAGTCCTTAGATACAGAAATAATGCAGCTGACTGTTCATGATGTGTGGGTTTGACAGAGGTGGAAATCATTAAATGAGATGCCTAAGCCAATGAGAGATCAGCACCGAGAACCTTAATCACAACAACACACACAACTCTGTTCAAAGTTGGAAAAAAAAGGGTCTTTATTGTCCCAAGTGGCACATAGACACAAAAAGCAAAGTTGCGTGCAGGATACATGATCACCTGTTAAAGAGAAGCCTGAGTAAGGCACATACGGATAGAAACTACCAAAAAAAAAAAAATTCCATCGGCATCAGAATGTACCTTGGACTGTCCAGTGTTACAGACATGGTGGGTTTGAGTCTAGCTTTCTGTTTGGTAGTTCATATAATACTGTCTGCATTGCAGAGTTACTTGAAAAAGTGTGACAGGAAAAATATACAAAGCAATGAAAAACAAAAATGACAGCATCTAAAGTGTCTAATGATACAGAGCACACATCTTGTAACATGACCAGAGCTTTCACAACACAGTAATATCAAACAAAACTAACAATGAAAGAATATACAGCATGTTTTTAGTAACATCAGGCAGTGTCTTTGAGCCTGACGGTCCTTTTCATATGCGACTAAGCATGTTCAACCATCTCAAGAATTTATTAGAGTCTGTCTTTCCCTGAAAAGTAAACAGTGGGAATGTGGATAAATAAAAAAAAAAATCTCTAACAGGAGGAGGTAAACGGATTCCAGCCAAACCAATAAGGATGTGCTTGGGACAAGAGTAAAAAGCAGGAAATGTAAGAGGGAGGCAGAATAACAGGAATCTCTATTGTGTTAAATAATGAAAAACACTGAAACCCCCCCAAGGTATAATAAAATTTGAAAAAGGAACATTGGTACATTGCATGCTCCAACAGGAGTGAGAAAAATTAATGAATGAGTACGAGTGACAAAATGTATTTGGGGGCATAAATTTCACTAATCCTTCTTGGTATGTTTCCACAAGGAAAAACAATAACGACACGGTTACAGGATCCCAGCAAGACGAGTATGAAGCACGTGTTGTTCCAACTACTTATTTAAAAAAAAAAAAAAAAAAAACATTGACCAGATGATTCAAGATTCTCACTGCACAGTACTGTCCACGCCTCGGGTTTCCTTCCACGTCTGTTTTTATAGGCCTTCATTCAGAACCTCAGCGCGTAGTTAACAGACGTCATGGTGGAGGTGAACTGGCTCTCCTCCTTTATTTGTACCAGTACAAGTTCTTGGCCTCTAGTTGTTTTCCCTCCTCAGAGAGCTTTACATTGTCAGTTCAGACTCTCTCCACTCTTCCTCTCCTTCTCTTCTGTTCCTCCTCCTCTCCTTTGTTTCATCTCATCCACCCACCACGGTTCATGGGCATGCCGGGGGGTGGTGGCAGGGGCACCTGTGACTGTCCTGGGGGCACTGGAGGCGGAGGGTACCCAGTGGGCGGAAGGCCCATCCCTGGAGGGGGTACGTGGCCCGGTGGCATGCGTGGAGGAGGCGGGGGAGGGTAGCTGTGGTTGTAGCCCGGCGGCGGGTAGGTTGGGGGCAAACTGGGTGGCGGGTAAGTGGAGGGTGGAGGCGGGGGACCTGGGGGGTGGCGCTGTGGGTGGTGGGTAGACGTGGGGGTGGTAGGGCGGCATAGGGGGTCCGTAGTTCGGGGGCATGGGGGCGTAAGAGGGCCCCTCCGTCTTCATCATAGACTGCAGGCTCTGGTAGCCCTCTCCAGACATGTAGGAGCTGCTGGTGGACATGATGTAGTTGGAGGGGGGAGGGGGAGGGGGTCGATGGGGGAGGGGAGGGGGCTGGTGAGGAGGAGGGGCGTGGGGGGGAGGTGGGGCCGACTCGTTTGCTGGTTCTGCTTCCGAGGGTGGGGCCGGAGCGGGGGCTTTGCGATCTAGCGAGAGAGGAGAGACAGAAGGAGAAATGAATACTAGTCATCATCATCTTGGCAGGCAAGAAGAAACACCATGAGGACACTCGTCCCCCCATGATCGACAACAACCTTTCTATTCCCAGATAGTGTACGCACAGCTAGACCACGTCTGCCAGGCCTCTACCCACACAGGAGGGCTCATTATCAGGCTCATGTGCTAATCAGATTGGTCTGGGAGAGGTTAGGAGTATGGAAACACAATGTCCAGCTGGTTACGTAACCAGACTGAGAGGACTAAAGCCTTGTGGACGCCTGTTGCTCTCTAAGCTGTCCTAGGCAGGGGGTCCAGGCTGCTCATTACTGGCCTATCTGGTGGCACACAAACAGGCAGCGGGCTGTTGAGAGGATGCAGTACAGTATCTACTAACTAAATGATTTTAACTTCCATTTCAATTCCTTTTAAATCAAGAGGACTCGTACGATGGTATGTTTGAGGTAGACAACTAACAGACACTCACCGGGGGGAGGTTGTGATGTGGGCAGCGGGGGCATGGGGCTCTCCAGTCGAGGAATCTTTGAGCCAACTTGTTCTACAAGTCAAAACGGACCACTCAATGAAATGGGAAAACCTTGTAAAGCCAGTGTACACATTTTAAAAACACAGGCTGTAAGACACTTCTATTTAGATAGTGCTAAAACATGCTTGGCAGAAATGAACACAAATAACGTTTAGAAAGAATTTCCAACAACATAATTGCTTTAAATGTCACGTTGCTTAAAGAACTAATCTCAAGAGCTTTTCCTAAACAGTGTGGGGACTCCAGGTGACTATCAGAGTACAAAGCAGTTAAACACAAGTCTCACCTGCAGCCTTTGGTTCATCTTTTGGGGACGGCTGAAACAAGATAAATATAGATAAAGATAAAAATAAAAGATAAAAATAAATAATAGTCAGTTCCCACTTCCAGGCAATACAAGTCACATGTTGATTGTCTAATTCAATAAACTAGATTGACACAGATATGAATCAAGTCAATCGTTGATACATTTTAAAATTGTAGTTCAAGTTTCCCCAAGTGAGAAAACAAACTGCTGAACAAGTACCAGGTCGCAGTACGTTTCCAATAGGGAGCAGTACAAGAGGACACTCTGGGGAAGGCTCTTTGAAATGTTGGCTGCGTTCAGGCTCTTTGCTCTACTGTGCTGTGTCAACTGGAGCATAATTTAGGTCCCTGCGTGAGCTTCCCCGTTTATATGTCTTGCACTCGGCTACATTTTCATTTCCACACGCCAGATGCATTTGTCCAATCGCCGAACCCTAGTGTGCACTCACATGTGATCGTTTGAGCTGGCGTGCAGGGCTGCCACCCTGAGGGGAAGTCTTCTTTGGTGGAGGGGGAGGAGGGTTGGTGCCCTGGGGTGGGCCCTGTGGGACTGGGGGAGCAGGGGGCTGAGGTGCAGCGGCCCTCTCCTTCTCTTGAATCTGCTGGGGAATGGGTTTGTTGCCCTGGGAGTACAGGTCCAGGATCTGATGGCAGATATCTGGGAGACAGAGAACAGAGGTTTTCTAAATCAAATCCACAACATTTTTATACAAGATAAAATAAAAAAAATAGATGCATACTAGCTTGATGCCTACATTAAAACCATTTCTATCACCTCCCCTCAGCCTTGGAACGACCTGTCCAAACAGATCAGGACACATCAATATCATCTTTGAAAGCCACTGCAAAATTTAGGATTTTAGTTTGTTTTTACCCAATTTTAGTGTTTTTTTAAGGACTTTCCCTGCAAAAGTATTAATTCTAAAGCTTTCATAACAATTATACTAACATTTCAACAGAACAGGAATTTGTCCAACTCTAACATAGGTTGTATGTAGAGCAGGAATCAGGTGTGAAATGAGGACTTGGAAACACTGTATTCAGTCTTCTCAATGCACAACCATCGTCATAGAAAAACAACAAATGTCTAGTATTGAATTACAGCTGTGAATAAACACATGGTAGATATTCAATAAGTGACGCTGCCATCAACGAGCATTGCCTGGTGCTGTACTTGTAGAAAATGCATGAAAAGATGTATGATGAATACCTTCCAGCAGCTCAACGGGGACGTCCTGGACAAACTGCTCCCACCAGCGGCGGGACGTCTGCTTGGCAGTCCACTCCTGGATGTCAAACTTACAGAGGCGGCCGGCCAGGTACATGACGGCCACCGCTATGATCTCTGGCTCCCACTGCAGAGACAGCATGGTGCATAGGCTGGGGGGGGCACAGACAATGCAGTTAAAATCAACACCCTGACCATCCTGTTTGAATATATATTTTTTTACATGCAGTAACCAACATCCCAATTCTAAGGCAGTCAAATCCTGTGAAAGACTGAAAATTGACTAGTATGATACGGCACTCCAGAAAGAGTCATTTGTGATACAGTGTGTGTGTGTGTGTGTGTGTGTTCACATTCTGGCAGCTCACCTGTCATTGACGAAGGTCCATGCCATCTGTAGCACCTTGCACACTTTATTCTTCTCACCTTGGACAATAAGAAATAAACACAATTTATTGATTCCAAGAATAATAAATCACCCTGATGCCTGGATGTGATGCCATAACAATCCACTCTGACCTTTGAGCTGCTTGACGTAGCGCAGCAGGAACATGTAGGGGTGCTCCACCTGCAGGTCAAACTTGATAGTCTGGAGCAAGATTCTCTCCAGCACCATCACCTCCTCCTGTTGACAGAAACACATGTTTCAACAACCCACGTAGCACAGGCTTTCACCACAGACCCTAACAGGCCTGTGTCACGAAGGGAGTCTCACGGCAGTGGCTCACTTTTAAGCAAGGTATATCGCCTAGGTAACTTAGGCTGCACACCTCTCTTGCTCTGGAGGTGGTTATGTTCAGGATATCGGATACAAATGTATAAAAAGGCCGCCTCCTCACCATTCAACTCTCTGGGAAAATGGCATCACCATTCCTAGAGGATCCTGAGGAGTTATTTTTAACTTAAGGACAGTACAGGGGATTCTATGGAAATTAACTGTTAGTAAGAAGGGCTCGTTGCAGAGCAAGGGTGTTTAGAGACTGTAGAGGATAAGGATTTATTGCATTTTATAATAATTATATTTCATTCATTTTATATTGATTGCAATGTTTGCAGCGTTTCCAGGCGATTTGCCCACTCAGACTATAAAATAGGGCTTCTACCAAATAGCAGGTAGCTTACAATGGTTGACTATCAATAATAAAAAAGGTTGCATAGTAAGTACGCCGGAATTCTTGAACCCATATTGTCATCAACGCAGCACTAGGGAACATGAGGCATGCTGAAATCTGTTCCTTTTGCTGCTGCAGCAACCTAACTTCCCCACAGGGATCAACAGTTCATCTTATCTTAAATCCGCTGCTCTGCATCTATCCATGTTGAATCTGACTGGCCCCCTTTTATGTGAATGTAATCATAGCTGGATTGAAAAGTTGACAGAGGGAGTTGATAACCACCTTCATTTGACTAGTTATACAGGACTTTGTGAGGTTTTGTGAAGCTAGCTACCACAAAGATACCCTATGTTGAGCTTGCTTTGAGAGACAGACCCCACTACTCTGTACACAGAACTCAGTATAAACAAGGCTGATCACATCCTTATCGACCTTTCTCTAACACTGTATGAGAGATCCTAACTGAGCAGTCAGTCAAAAGGCTAGGAAGATTAAGCATGTATGAGAGGAATGTTCATGTGATGTATTAATATGACGGTTAATGTGACTATGTATTATTACATTTCATCTTTCTGTTGATGTTTTTTTCTGTACTCTGACCACCAGAATTTATCTGAATGAGATACTAAGGTAAATAAGCAAATAATTCTGTGACAAATAGATCCAAGGTTATAAACAATTTGAGCAGATTTTGAGCAATCAGCAGATTTCTCAACCATGTTAAACGTAAAACAAAAGTCACAAGAAGACAGAAGGGTAGACAAAGGAATACTGCACCTTTGGGTCATCTCCAAACTGGGCAAACTGCACGTCATTCAGTAGACTGCGGGCTGTTTTGATGATGTCTTTACACTTCTTAGGGGTTTCCTCCACTTTCCCCGCCAGGAAAAGACAGCATGCACCCGTCACCTGTTGGGACACAACTCACAACATTTACCCTACATCCATTTATTCTACTTCCAGGGATTAAAAACGATAAGCATAGTCATCAACTGAACTCACATATCTGGGGAACTGCTTGAAGGAGTGAAACATGTAGAAGCGGTGGAAATATATGATGCCAGTTGCCAACGTATCGTAGTGTCTGATGACAGTCAAGGATTACAATTTGTAACACTTCAGCAATTCAATGAAACAAATTCTAACCAAAGGCAGGAGTTTATGACTTTTGTATTGCTATGATGTGTTATGTCCAATAACTTGCTTGTATATCTGTAAATCAAAACAGGAGGGAACAGAATAAATGTTACAGGCTAACAGGATTCAGTATTTCCTATTCCTTAGGGTGTTTTATCATTAAGTAATACAATTTGGTTGTTGTTATGGTTCTTGTTTGTGCTCGATCAGGAACCATATTAGAGAAAAATGTTAGTGTTTTCCTCAAAAGATGTTCATATATATTCCCCAGCAATCAAATCAATCAATCAAGGATACAAGCCAAGTCGGGTTCCCACATCAAATATAAAGCGGGCTCCCTCTCTCCGATACCGGGCCTCTGTGCCAGGGTCCAAGCCCTCGGACTGAGAAGGGGTGTGGGCCAGGTCTTTCTTGTCCCAGTACCAGCATGGTTTGATGTGGTCCAGAAATGTTTGGCCGGCCATTGATGCGATATCCTTGTTTTCCTTCATTTGCTGGGGAGAGGCAACGGTGGATGGGCCCGCTGCACTGGACTGTCGTAACACAGTTTAAAATCACACCAGAAAATGTGACTTTTAAAGCAACACATTTTATTGGCATACAAGCAGTGGATGGTTATCTGGCAAACTGTCAGGTAGAATGACGTTGATGTTCAAGCTAACGCTACTAGCCTGAACCAAAACCTACCGGCATCTGCCCCCATTCATTCACGGACTAGTTACCTAAATACAAAATCAGGACGTCTAACATTTTTTAAATTAGCTGGCAAGTGACAATTTATAATTGCATAGCGATGCCACTAGCAATGGAGAACGGTGGTTTCCCTGGTAATATCATAACAACTGTTAATAACAGCTAACATATCGAACCGGAGTTAGCTTCGTGGGGCTAATCCAATAAACACTGAATGAACATCAGTCGCGCCAGTGTATGCGGAAAGAGATAACTTACAATAATGCAATTAGTGTGGCTTTGCAGTAACGTTACACTCGAAGTAGCCAAAGTTGCCGCCTACAGCATGACCAAGCAGATCATCTTCGTCGTTAGCTAAGCTTAGCTAGCAAACTGGCTTCACTCGAGGTCAGCGAAAGCTAGGAAGTTTTCAACCTGTCAAATCCACCTTGAATTCACTTTAATTTGCGTCCGGATGTTTGTTTCGAAACATGAAGCTTACCTTTAACATGTAGCCTTCGAGGTAAACGACTGACTACAGTTTTAGGAATTATTTGCAAATATTTACAATAAATTGACTACCAAGTATTCAACAACAGTCCCCATTGTAACAAGGGCACCGCCATATTGAAATACGTCTGAGAATAGTGTACGTCATTACGCAGCACAACGCACACGTTTGCTATGGTTAAATATTTTCTCTTTTTCTACTTTAAATCAGTTTGTCTTAATAGATGAATAACTATTGCCATTATTGAAAAAACAGGAAGATTTACACATGAAGAATCATTTTTACATTACAGTCTACTACGACAACAAAACTGTGCTATTGCCAATATCCACTAGAGGGAGACAAAGAACGCTATACCTTTGCCGTCAAGAGTGACTGTGACAAGATTGATGAGACTTGACAAATAGGTACAATCTCTTTAAAGAACTTTTCTCAACAAGGCAAATCAAAAGAATAAAACAGTATTTAGATCAGTTCTTTATATATTATGTCTTATTATATCTTCATATATTATTATGACTCATGTGACCTACAGGAGCAAGCTACCAAGACAAATTCCTTATATGTGTGAATTTACTTATAAATAAAACTGATTCTGATTACACAATAATAGCTCTAAATATATTGGCCTGCAGATTAACAGGTCATATTGCATATTAGCATATATTTAAAACCAGATAACGTGGCTCTACACATTAGTGAGAGACAAATCTATGTATGAAATTGGATTTTCAAAACAAAATGAAAGGAAAAACACCTTTTCCTCAGGCAAACTATCCCTGGATACTGCAGCTATTAATAAAAAAAGTCATATCCTTTTTTCAGCCTAATCTTGTGGACATTTAGCAGAACCTTTCATGCACCCACATTTTTGAGCGGGCATGAACTCACATAAACATTTCCCAAACTGAATAGAGAACATAGCTATCAATGTAGTTATTTTATATCTGAGAGACTTTACATATCTGAGGTGGTATGCATCACTTACTGTAAGACTGTTTGTAAAATAGAAACCAGTTAAAACAGGGATCAATAGACTTTCTGTAGCTTTCTGGAGACTTGTATGCCAGTGGAGTGGGTTTTCCATTTTGATTGGGGGTTGAAGATCACACAACAACCTTCTTTATGTATAAAAATAATTCTGAACCCTGAATGCAAGGAAAAGACACTGATGTGACAGTGGAGCTTGAGACTGGAGCCATGCAAAGAATACATATGAAATCTTTTGTCTAACATATTGAGACATAAAAATTCCTTTTGGAGTAAAGAAAACCAAAACAAACCAAAACAGATAACCGAGAGCTTAATATTAAAGGTATACCCTGATACACCATAGCCCTGTTTTATAAGTAACTGATGGTCATTTTAAACTTGACTGGAACCACTACAGTAAGGTTAAAACTGGAGTGATATGACTGTTTTAATGTTAGGGCCAGTCAACATCTTTGTTATATTACATTTTGTAGCCTACGAATTGCAGCAGTCTTTTGAGTAGCACAAGGTAGCAATGGACTACAATAATCTAAACAAGACATAAAAGCATGACTTTAATGATGGATGACTTTCTGGCAAATAAAGAAATTCTTGGTTAAAACAAAAGTCAGCCACCATTTTTCATTCGACTTTTGAAGTTGAAGTGAAAAAAACATTATTTCAATTGTCACCGTTTTTTGTGGGCAGATGTTTGCTTTTGATGTTTGAGAGTAAGACTATGCTATGAGTAACATCCTGTGCCCCTCCCCTTTCAGCCTCACTTCTAAGAAAAGACTGCATTGAATCATTTACTTCGTCCAAATTAAAATTTGGAACCTAGATGCATTATATATTCACCCTTGCTTGGACAAATCCTCTTAACTGCGTGAGAAATTGTCAGGGTGTGTCCTGTAGAAAAGTAAGAGCCTTGTCTAGTTGTATTGCCCATAGCAAGGCAGCATCTCAATCTGTCACTCAAGTCTATGGACACACGCACACACACACACACACACCACAGTAAATCAGCTTATGAATAATATATACTTGTACTTTCTTTATTAATATTAAACATTGCATAATGAGGCACTGACTATTAGCAAATCCCAGAGCAACATCCATGTTACCATGGGCTGTCCTACAGTGGACCTTTCAGTCCTTTGTCACGTTGTGGTTAAACACATCAAAATGGCTGCTGTGACACGCTTGTACACTTAGCCCTGGGAAAACAAGATCCCTTTTTCATCAAAACCGTCATACACGCAGTTACGTTTTTTCATATACCTTGCTCTTTATTATATTAATGTCACATAGAGGAAGGATGACTTGTGACAGAATCAAAGTCATGAGGTATGATGTGCTTTACTTCACTGATTTACAAGGCCTTCCCTGAGCAAATGTTGGGCTCTGGGCTCATGTGTTATGTACTAACATAATTATAAATAACTAGAAAATCCTCAAATGCTTGGGCATTTTGCAATGGGGCTAATACATTTATTGCATTGGGCTACGCACTTATTAAATGGCTCTGAAAAACGTCATTTCAATTTATGCTCATTTCTTATGTTGGTGATGCCCTGCAGTGTTTTCAGCCCACTCAGGTATCTTCCATACAGCAATGGCACTTAACACACAAGATCCATGTCTCCTCAAAGGCAACACTTTGGACTTAAAACCTTTCCTGTGTCCACAAACTGGGTATTTGTGGTGTGCTGGCCCTGTGCAGCCCGGCTAAAACTGCCTTTGCCCGGGAGCCACCAGATACAAGCTATAATGGAGACATTGATGTATTATTGAGAAACCCATGGGTAAGGATCAAGGAAGTGCTTGTAGCCAGCAGGGACAGCAAGAGTGTGTGAACTCAGGCATAATGTTTTCCTCCAGCATCCAATGTGTCCATGATTGCTGTTGCTCTCTTGGCCCAATGCAAAAGAAGCTGTTTCATGTAATATCACATGCTGAATTTATGCACGCAAGTCAAAGCAATATGCTTGACAACATGCTCAACCTATCTGTGAGAGATAGCTGTTGTGCTGTACTGTTTCCATGTGGAGTCTGCTGAGGTTATGTCTACTTGAGCCAGAGCTGAGATGACATTTCATTTATATAAATAATTACTGTCCGGAAAGTCCCCTAGGCCTGCCCTGAAGCAATCAAACTTCTAATGCTCTTAAAATTGCTGGGCATGTTTTATTAATGGGAGCCTATAAAACGTATTGCTATAGCTGCACACTTCTCTGCTGATCCCGAGGAAATAGTGTCAACATTAAATGGGCTTATTAGGGTTTAGTTTTACTACGCAACGTATTTTGGCCAAACTGGAGAGTAGTATTAAAACATTTAGTTGTGAGGGACGGTATTAGCTCTGATTAGAAAACAGATGATCTGTATGATTCGAAGGTGGAATGAAGCATTTATCTGAGCATACATGGAGCATACATTGATCTAAATGAATACAATGAATTATGTGCGGAATGAGCGCACATTAGCGCCGTTAATTGCCTCTGAGTGAACTTGATCTGCTCTTCAAGGACCCTCTTAGGGTCTGATTTGTATACATAGCCAATTAAATACACGTCTTTTCAAACATAAAACGCAACCCATTCATACTATATTGCCCCCAAACAGGTTTGCATTGTCTCCTAGTCCTAGCTATGCCAACAGAGGGTACTGTTGCTTCACAACATGTTTAAAGTATCTGTATGGAACAACAAAGATCCGGTCTGCCCGTGTGTTATGCTGTACAAGGTGGGGAAGTGTGTTTTCATTGTGTTGGCATTGTTTCATGATTCACATAGCCTAAAACTAAATGTATAACTAGTCAAGTCAAACTAAATGTGTCCGGTTCTTTAATTCAGACGACAAATTGCATTTTTGTGATTCTCACAGTATAGGCTACTTGTGTAATGTGTATGTTATAACCTGGTGACCCTAGATCGGTCGATATAATCTGTAACTCAGACCTAATCTGTTAGCGAGTTTGAGACCCCAACTACTTTGGAATAATACCAAAATGAAATACGCCATAGGAGATCTGCAATATTTTCAGTTGACCTGATATGAAAAGAATAATAATAATAATAATAATAATAATAAGGAATTATCCTAGTGATAAAACCATAAATGAAACAAATGGGAGCTTGGCCCGTGCATAACTTGAAGCCAGTTTAGATGAAAAAAATAAATAAAATCAATAAACTTTACTTTCGCTCGGTGGAAGTATTCCCACTATACTTACACAAAGATGACAAGACCATTGGACCTCAGGTAACTGGTAGCTGAAATGTCCCGATTGTTTTCGAGAGAAATTGGGTTTGTAAGGAAACACTGCTCCCAGTGAGTGGTGAGTAAAATACAGCCACTGGTTTTGAAATGAGTAACGAGAGAGGAGTAATTTGATTACTTTTTTAGTAACTAGCCCAACGCTGAGCTCCGGAGCGCCACCGCTAGTCGCCCCCAGTGTCCGTGTAGTCCTCTGGCTTCAGATGTCTGGTGTCTCTCTCCGCGTGGACGCGCAAACGTCACGGACGCACTTGAACTTGAATCCCATCCCACTCCACGGAGGCAACCCCAACCACACACACAGACACCCAGACACACACACACACACACACACACACACAAACAGAGCCCCTTTCACCGTGAGACAACAAGAAGTAGCCTCGACACTATAGGAAACATTGGACCTCGGCTTGTTGGACGAGCAAGAGGACGAGAAGGAGGTGTCTTGTCTGCCCGCCTGTTGTCTCCACATCTCTCTCTCACTCTCTCTCTCTTTCTCTCTCTCCCTCACTCTCTCTCTCTCTCTTTCAACGAGGCTACCACCAGAGCCAAGAGTTGCCGTTCCGCGCACCGATGCCAAAACGCGCAGGAGGACTCGGTGCCAAAGGGTCATTTTAGCGCACCACTGCTGATATGGAAGGACTGTAGGGATCCTAGAATAAACAGCGACTGTTTGATCCCAGATGATTTAACTGTATTAATAAAAACAAGAAAAAGGAAGAGAGAAAGGAGCCAAATAATATAGGTACCCATCACCGGTGGAGTACCTCATCTGTCACCATTATCGCTGCAGAGGTGGGCACTCCAGGATTTTTACCTAAGAAGCGCAGTCTGCAAATAGGTTATTACAATAAATTACCTACATGCGCAAATATCAATTCATCAGCTGCCTGTATTGCCTCCTAAAACTACTTTGGCTTCTTCAATCCAGGTGTTGCTTCCTCTGAAGAAGTGACGCGGCTGCGGGACACTGTGGACAAATTGGTCTTCCACCCTTATCGCTTCTCCCATCCGTCTCTTTGACCTTCCAAACACGCAACCACGTTGCACTCGAAGACTGTGAATTGTAGCGGGATTAGGAAAAAGTTGGTCACCTGCGATCCAGAGAGGACCGACACCACGGTCCAAGCCGACTCCAAGTGCCGTTCACCGGGCGATGCCAGAGTAAATGCCGGGGCAATGTCCCGCCGCAAGCAGGTGAACCCGCAGCACTTATCGTTGACGCACAGGGAGACAATACAAGGTCGGTACAACTCCTTGTAATCCACGACTTCTGTGGAACTAGGTTCATTGGTTTAAATCATTTATTTTTTTTGCGCTAGTAATTGTGGACTTCAGAATAACAGAACAGTTTTGTTTACAAAAGGAATCAAATAGTATCCAAGTATTGTATTTAGTCCTTGATAATAGATTGCACCCATAATAACCGAGGTTAATTGTGATTTGTAAAAATGAATTTAACGTCTCATGAACATTATGCACAGACAGAAAAAGTGCACGTTGTTACGTTTTGAGATAATTTAAATTCTGAAGAAAAATTAGATCCATTGTTCAGATTATTGTTAATCATTATGATACGGGTTAATAATAACACAATTCAGTAAGATTTCAAATGCCTTCTGCAGTTCCACAATATGGATATACTGTATGATCAAAATGGATCAAATTATCTTACCTACAGTGGTACTGTGTCTGGCTAAGTGTGTGTGTGTGTGTGTGTGTGTGTGCTTGTGTGTGTGTGTGCTTGTGTACCAACCTATTTCATCCAATATAATTTAATTAGTTTTATTTCTAGCATATTGCAACATGTGACACTATGTGAGGGGCGTGTATCCCTTTTCACAGTTGTTCAGCGTTTGAATTCCAGGCGCTGCCTTCTCCTAAATATTGGGTCGTTTCTGTACCTAATCCAGTTTTTATAATTGGCAATAATCACACACACACACACACACACACACACACACACGCAAGCACGCACGTACGCGCGCGCGCGCGCCCCCCCCCCCCCCCCACACACACACACACACACACACACACATACACTCACACACACACCATACAAACAAACGCACGCACGCACACACGCACACACTTACACACTGAAGTCTCCAAATTATTTTTCATTTGACGGATAGGCCTAGTTATTATCTCCCCTTATGATTTAATATTAAGAACAGACCAAAATCAAATTGTGCACGAAAATAAGTTTAATTTGCACTTTGTTTAAAATCAAACAAAAGAAGACAATGATACAGTCAAGGTAACAACAATCTAAACTTTAATTAAAGCATTTTTCAAGGCGGAGGGACACAACTTGTTTGAGGCTTTTCAAAGCCGAGACCAAAATTTTGATTAAATTGTGCAGATTAAATCTGCGGCAGGAATTTTCGGGCATATGATTAAAAAGTCCCATAATCCAATTTCAAATCAATTATATCAATCTAGCCTTCATCTCCCAGCGCTCTGCCTTGCCTAAATCCAATTTCATAGTGGCCTAATCTGGGTAATTCATTGCAGAAATTCATGATGTAATCTTTGGCCAATCTGTTTTGTGTTGAGAAGGGTTAGGCACATTCCGTCCCGCCCGACACCATTTAGCATTTAGACTAATCATTAAGCCCGTTCACTTTGCCTCCCTCTCATTTTACGTATTTTCTTAAGTCTAGTTTTTCAAACGACTGATCCGCATCCCAAATCATTAGGCTCATCTCAAACGCAAATAGGAATCTGAAATCTAAATGTCTGCTCGGGGCAGGGTGTTGTTTGTCCTCTAATTGAGAGGCCAAGTAAGGTCAAGGCAAGTACAGATGCTTCCTAAGCAGATTTTAGGTAGATGATTAGATGATAAATATTGATCTATCTTGAATATTGATCTGGTATTTTTTCCTCTGCTCTGCTTTCCTCTCACTGTCAGTTAATTAAGACAGAAGCCCAATTGTACTCATACAGTACAATTCAAGGTTGCAATCAGTGAAATTCCTATGTACTGCAGGAGTACAGTTTTTCTTCAGTTGTGTGTGCGTGTGTCTGTGTGTGTGCCTGTTTAACATTTACCTGCAAGATTTAAGACCTGTTTGCATGTTTTCAGGGCTTTTTGGACTCATCTAAATATGGACTAACTGTCAAATATTTGCCTGCTCTCCTCACGACCATGAGTCACTTTGTTTGACGTCTTGTTTTTCATAATGCCGATAGAAGACTATATTAGGCCGACTGTACTGTCATTAAATTCTTCTAAAAGAGTCAATGGAACTGAATGGGCATACTTATGGCACACGATACAGTATACTGAATATTTGTAGTCACAGATTAGCTCTGAATCACTGAACATGTGTGATCGACCAGTCAGAGCTGGAGCTGTGTTTAAGTTCATAAATGTCTCCAGGATACATCCTGTCCTTGTCTGAGGCTTTAATGACTGCTTCCAGAGATCTTTTGCATGCTCAGCTGATTTGTCTGCAGAGACCTCCAAGTGTTAAACAACAAGTTTACCAGTAAAGATGCTTGAAAATGGTGACAACTGTTTGACATTCAGCTTGACCCTGTAGGAGTGAATGCAGAGCTAAAGCGGCTCCTAGAAGTATTAAGATACTGAAAGGCTGGGACATCTGAGGGGCCTGAATCTTGTCCTACCGGTTCCTTCACGTGACACTGTCTCCTGCTTGTTGAACCGTGTGGCCTTTAGCACAGTGAGAGAGACCTGAGAGGCATGAGTGCAAGATCAGGGAATGACTGGACTCACAGATATTTTTGTGATGTAATCAAGGAGGTCAATGGTAATGCCAAAGTACTGGACAGATGAAGGTAAAGCAGTTACATTTTTTTGTGTGCATCTGTATATCCCATTGTTCTCTCTCTGAGAAGAATCTGTGGTTGTGTGTGCGTGTCCTTGCGTGTGTGCACATATATGCACTTGTATTTGCATGCGTTCAAAGCACTGAGCCAGTATTTATCATACATACAGGATATCTCAATGTCCCTATCATTTAATGTCCTAAGGCATAAAGTCCCTGTCGGCTGTTTCCCTAAGCTGGGTGGGACTGGAGAGGACCAGGATCACACCTTAGGCTGGAGGATCTGAGGGCCACAGGGGGAAGACCAAACCCACTATAATTTGATTGAGTCAACAGATTGTGACTGCACTGCAACTGTACAGCATTGTTGTTGGTGTCCTGATGAAACCTCTTATCACCGACAACATTTCAGGAATTGAGGAACACTTGTTGACTGTCCCATTTACGCCCATACAGTTTTTGATGTTTGACGGCGCCTTGCCAGTAGATTGGCATGGTAACATTCCCTACATATGGGAAACAGTATTTGCCGTCAAATCCAGTTACAAGGCCTCTACTAATACATATAATAATTTGAAGTTTCTGCAGGACGCTAATGTACATCTACTACACACCAGATCAGGGGTTTCTTACAGTAACTCAGCAGAACCTTGTGCCCTGTAGCGATAGCCCAATAGGTCACACTCTACCTGGAAGAGCAGAGAACCTGAATATCAGCATATTTCTGGACAGGCTTTAGAGGTAGAGTAAGTACTGGAAGTCTACTCGCCAGGCCAGGCATCAAGAGGGGTGTACAACCTACAGTAATTGCAATGTATGCACGCAATACACAAGTATGTACCAAGCATGTATAGTGTATATGTGCGCACACAGGCATGCACACACACACACACAGACACACACAAAGATGACATACATTTACACAAGGCATCACACTCAAACCACATGATCACACATGTGCAAACTAATAAGTCAATACTAATACTGTATTTCATTAGTCCTCCACCCTTAGAGTAAATGTCAAATTAGGAATTAGGTTCCAGGCATTAAAAGGCAAAGATCCCTCCCAGGATTTTTTAGGCTTTTTCAGTAAGTTTGATGTCACATCCATGAGAATGAACAGAAGAATGTCCTTATATAAAAAGCCCATATATGAATATGGAACAATTGGTGAAAAGCATTTTATGCCTTCCTTATTCAAAAGAACTGCGTTTTTTACAATGTTTAATCAGCAGTGGTGCACACAATCTTTTTCTAGACTCAGCAATGGAAATGTTTTTGGTATCTGTTTACCCTCAGGATTGGCATGCTACTGGTGAAGCTGTTAATGGTTTTTTCTTTATTCACACCATATGGCTGTCAAATGCTAGAAAGAAACTCACCGTTCGCATTGCGACGCCACAGTAAATATTCTCACACATTGTGGTAACTGGATGAAAATGTCAGAGGAGATGATTGGTGAACATTTTATGATTTGCTATGATTTATTTCAGTTTATTGTCCTAATGTTCCAGATTTCCCCCCATATTTCAATATGATAAAAACATATGATGAATTCATTTTGCAATGCTATAAAGTTTATTTTATTATTATTATTATTTCCCTGACCTCTTAAATTGCAGATTTGATTTATCTCCAAACGTCATGCCTCATAACTGACATGTGATTTACAGTGATGTCACAGTCAACTGCATAGCTGTATTTTGCTCACTTTCAGAATGATAATCTAAGATTTATGATAAGAAATGAGACTGCTATGGATTAAATGGCGATAAGATAATGAAACACACAGCCCTGGCCTTACACAACACATACTGTTGCAGCGCTCCTTGGCAATCGCAGCCGAGAAAAAGGAATAGGCTAAGCGAGCCCGCTTGTCGTTTGAATTTTTGATTGCAACCATCTGCAACATTGCTGGTGTCATTTATTTTCAATGACAGCGTGAATCTTAACCGACTTTCCCAGTGGGATTTACACACGTGTGTGTGTGTGTGTTTGTGCGTGTGTGTGTGTGAGTGTACGTGTGCATGTGTTTTTTGCCCAGCCAGTGGAAGGGGAAAACAAAGGGAGAGGAAAGACAGGTCTGAACCCATACAGTATGGTTGACTGTCAAACGAGTGCCCCTGGCCTTACTTTGCCTCTTCCACTAGAACAGAGTGTACAGCTTGTAATGGAAGGTACTGTATGGTAAGGACTAAAAGTAGTGTCAACAGAAAATGGTTTCATGGCTTTCTGTTTAATACTTAGCTGTTCGAATCAAAATTGCCAATCAAAACAATGTAACACCCAGCAAAATGACTTATTTTCAGCCTCTCGCTCAGCTGAGAGGAGATGTTTCTTTAGAACAGAATTGAGCTTGGAATGGAAAAGAGCAGAACATATCTGACCATGTTGGAAAAATTTTCTTTGCCTTCACCTCAGGCAGAGTCATCATGTTTCTATGAGCATAAAGGGGCAAACTCACAATAATGAGATATTAGTGGGATTTATTAATTAATACCAGAGGATGTGACAGCAGCTCAGAACTTATTTCCACCTTGGGATGTTTTACCTACTAGTGTGAAAAACATTGACCAGAATAAAAAGTCTCAGTGCGCCTATCATACATATCACCAATTTTGCCTGGCATTGGCAATAGGCTAGTTAAGTTACAATGCAACACAAAATTGCATGGAAAGCTTTTTAATATATGCAATGAAAATGAGACAATGCCTTGCCTCCACCAACATGGCCCCTTCATTAAAAACATTTCAGTCAGGCATTTGGACAGGTTTTTTTTTTTTTTTTTTTTTTTTTACATTTTACACAAATGGAAATATTGGTGAAAGAGGCCCATTGTCTTCTCTTGTGTCTCCCATCTGGTACGTATTGTGCAGTGGCAGTGTGCGGCAGCAGTGGAGTGAGTGACTGACTCTCTCCTCATCAAACTGATAGGGGGTGCTCTAAGGCTGCCTGACTTACCCACACTTGATAAGGCAGAATAGTCTGAGTGTTGTTTGCTGAATGTAACTCTGTCTGTGTATGTGTGTGTGTGTGTGTGTGTGTGTGTGTGTGTGTGAGAGAGAGAGCGGGGTGGGGGGGGGGGGAGATATATATGTGTGGTATCATGGGAGACAGCTTGGTTTCATTGCTATCATCACGCCTTCTCGTCAGTGGCGTGTTTGACAGTGTGTCTGCTATGCTCCCTTACCTATCAAGCATGTACCTCTCACATAGCAGTTTATACAGAGGAATTAGACATTGTCTGTCACGATGATAGGCTACATTACGGTGTTTTTCTTGTGTGTGTGTGTGTGTGTGTATGTGCGTGTGTGTCGATGGATGAGTCTTTTTGTGTAGCATACCATGCTGATGCATTTAGCACCTGTGTCTGTCTCACACAAGCGAGTCGCAGATGAGTGAGCGGGGTTTCAGAAAGGGGTGCGGTTTTTGAAGATGTCCGACTGATATTCCAGTGTCTTAGTGACAGTACCAACGCCTGCAAATTTACCGCCTTCTGCCCTAGGCCGTGTTACTCAACCCTTTGTTAGCAAACAGGCTGTCTCTCTCTCTCGCTCTCTCTCTCTCTCTCTCTCTGCCTTTGTCTCTCCTAGAGAAAGTCAAGTTCAAATGCAGGTGTCTGTTAATTCCTTTGTTTGATGTTGCCATTCTCTTCGTTTAAGACACATCAGGAATCTGAGACTTTTCAAACCATCATCATGCCACCTGTCTTGAATATGTTCTCAGCATCAGAAATGAGAGCATGGCGCACACACACACACACACACACACACACACACACATAGGATGCATGTTACGTGGCTTGTGTGAACACACTGGAACATTGGCTTACGTGAATTATGGTCACAAGCTGTGAACTGTGGGTAAATATGTGTTTGTGTTCCTTCTTCGCTGCCTAAGATTATGAGATGGAAATTATCTGGCGAGCGTCCAGGAATCCGTCGCCATTTAGAGAAAAGATATTTGGCATCGGATCATCACTCCAGGGCGAAGTGAGGGCTATGTGAGGGTGAAGGGAGTGGACTGGAAAGTGTGTGTCAGTGGGGGTGGGTGATACATACTTACAAAGGAACATGTGAAGTTATTAAACTGGGCAAAACTGTGTGTAACGTTCAACCGGAACTCTGTCTGTCTGTAATGATTATGACTGGGAGTTTAGAGGAGGAAAGCCTCCATGACAGATTGGGAGGGGCGATAAGAGAGTTTAGGATCTCTCTCTGATAAGTAAGGTTTGGTTGAATACACACCCAGACACACACTCACATTGTCTAGTCCTTGCAGGTACTAGGGAGAGAGAGAGAGAGAAGTTGGAGGGGGGGGAAAGTGGAGGTATAGCGACAGGCAGGCTGTGCTACGCTCCTCTCCCAGGCATCAACACCTCTCCCTGGGTACTCGCTCATACAGACGCCTCTAGAGTCTCTGGAGCTTCAGGTTTCCTCCGGGCTCTTAGACGAGGACACGTTTTCATACTGGTACATCGGGGTAGTGTTAAAAAAAAAGAGAGAGGCTGTCCATGAGGGATTTACATTAAGCTGAGGGACTCTGTCGTAGCCATAGGGGGGAAGAATGTGTAATGGTTATTAATGACCGTGTCAGATCTGTGAAGAATGAGATTTACTCTCTTAACAGGACCAAGGGATCGGCTTTATAGATTTTCTGTCTATGGAGAATACAGTATTCATACTCACCTGTGTGCTGCTCCATATGAACACATTCAAACAGATGACACACACACACACACACACACACACACACACACACACACACACACACACACAGGCTTATCTCTGTTGTTCTCTCTTGCTCTCATTTTCTTTTTTTTTCTTCCTCTCTCACATGTGGCCTATAGTACGCTACACTTTGCTCTGCACTTGTAGTTGGGCTCCCACGTGGTGCAGGCAGCCATCTAGCTATGGCAGCTTAGTGCAGCAAAGGCCCTCACCGGAAACCCATCTAGCTTCCTGGCCACACACACACACACACACACACACACACACACACACACACACACACACCCACAAACACACACAAATGTTGAGTGCCTCCCGCGCAGATCTTACACTGATAAAGCTGCTCCCAGGTGTTTGTCTACGCGACGTATCTTTACAGCCACATTGTTTTATGTCGATTAAAGCAACACAATTGTTGAACGTAATGATCACCTCATGTGGCAGGGAGAGATGGATTTTTTCAGGTAATGTTATCGACAAAATGTAAACCTTTGTTTGTCTCTCTTTGTGAATCTCTCTGCATCGCTTCTCGTTATCTTTCTCTCCCTCTTGTTGTCTATGTTTCGCTCTCTTGCTCTCTCTCTCTTTCTAGTTACCAAAGTATTGTTGCTCACTTACAGAGCAAGAAACATTTTTTTGTAAAAAAAAAAATGCCATTGATTGACATGTGCACCTTCCTCTTCCCCTTTCTGCAGCAGAGGCCAATCATGAGTCAGGGGTGGGATCTCCATCTCCAGAGCTGTCCACTCCCAGCTCTCGAAGGGCGGGACCTGGAGAGCATGATCTGCTGACCTGTGGCCAATGCCAGACCAACTTTCCTCTGGGCGATATCCTGGTCTTCATCGAGCACAAGCGGCGTCTGTGCCAGGGGCCTAGAAGTGCCCCTAGGTCCTTCTCCAAACCTGGGGAGAGTGGCAGGGGGCACCATCATCCCCATCTCTCCCGGGGCCAGGTCTCTGCAGCTGGGTAGAGGGCCTGTCCCGGTGGAGGTGGGCATCCAAGTTACCCCGGGAGGAGAGGAGAATGAGGAGAGGAGGCTGACGCCAGCCAAGGGAATCTGCCCCAAGCAGGAGAGAGGAGGTAAGACGGATGAAATAAATTGTAAATGCAAAGGAGGAAACAATGGAGGATGCAATTAGTCAGAGTGGAGGACAAATGGAGGCTGGGGGTCAGAAGCACTGGGGTGGATGGGGCGTCGATGTTTTGAGTGCTATGACTCGTACAGTGCTGTTGACACTCGCAGAGGATCCAAGAGCTTAGCTGCTCAATTATAAACACATACGGATTTAAAGAGAGTCTCATTGTCAGTCTAGATGCCAGACACACACACACATATGTGTGAACACACATGCACTCATACACACTCACATGTACACACACACACACACACGTCTCTCACCTGTCCAAGACAGATAGCTCTCTTTAAAGAATCCCAGCTGCTCGTTATTTTGACAGTGGCCTTCAGGAGGGATTAATGTAGCCTGGGATGATTTCATTAGAGTGAGTGAGAGCTGCGCCGTGTGCCTATTCTGCTCTGCTCTAAGTGAAACATCACGCATACACACACACACACACACACACACAGCTATAGACACACACACATAAACACACACAAACACGCAAACACAAACACACACTGGCAGGCCTGAAGGACTTCTTCAGCTGAAACCAATTGTGAAAGGCGAGGAAGAAGGTGATAGAGGAGCCGCCCCCAGTGCGCGTGTTTGTGTTTTTGTGTGTGTGTGTGTGTGTGTGAGTGCAGACGCGTTTCTGTGTGTTCGCGAGTAAATCCTGCAGCATATAAAAAAAAGGTTAAGAAAGCTGATTAAAATTCATCTCTTTGCGTGGTGAGGAGAAGGGGATTAATAAAGCAGCGAGGCCGTTCATCTGGCTATAGGGGGGAGAGAGCTAGGCCTGCAGACTGCCAGCGCTGCAGGGGAACCAGTTCAAAGTTATCAGAAGAGACAGTCACCATCACACACCCAGAAGAACTGGGTAGGCTATCCAGGATTACACAGGCTTCAGTAGACTGAGAGAGACTTGCTAAGAAAAAGGGAAGCTGCTGCATTGTAAAAAGTTATGAGCTGTAATGATATCAAAAAAGATTAGAAAGTTAACAGAGAAATTGGTCACCACACACTAAGAGAGTGAATAGGTTAAGTTATATTGGATTACACAGGCTTTGGTAGACCGGGAGAGAGAGTTTTTATTTTATTATACATATAAGTTAGCAGAATATTAATAAAATAAAAACAATTGTTAGCAGACAGTAATCACCACACTAACTGTGGTTATAGTGGATTACGTGTGAAAAAGGACAGACTATAGTACTGCCAGTCACATCGTAGGTTGTGGTAGGATTCAGGTTTCGTCATCCTCGGTTGTAAAAGAATAAGCTATGACCATATTATTATTATTATTTTTTATTATTTAACTATTATAAATACTTAGAGTAGACAGTCAAAACATAGAGACTTAATAGAGTGACTCGACTTAGATGTACTGGAAGACCAGGGTAGGTAGGAAAGGGTAGGTGATAGTATCGTCATCTTTAATTTCTTTATATTTAGTTGTTATGTCACCCATGCATCGAATCTTGAATGAATGTATGACCAAGCTGCCGCGTGAGATATTGTAAAAAAAAATTTTTTGTAAATTGAAAATGAAAGAAAATGAAAACTTCACAGAAATCAGCAAATATGTACAGTTGTGTGTTTGGCCACCATGTTTCCATTAAATCTATTACATCTAATCTATAAAGTTCTTAATAATATGTGGTTTTGTTTATCAGACAAATAAAAAAACGTGGAATTGTTTTTTGTAGATTGTAATAAATCCTTCAATTAATTTCACTGCAGAAAAAAAACAGAGAGTGGAGAAAATAATAATGAATTGTCCCATCTATTCTATTAAAATGGCATCAGTCAAGGCAGTCAGTCCATCTGACAGCTTTTCCCTGGTACTTCCATTACATCTGACTTAGGTAGTAACACAGCTGTTGTTAGTTGTCTCATTTATTCATTAATTACTTTTATTTAACTCTCTAAAATAAACAAACAGCAACAACGAACCCACCTAAAAGCTCTGTTGTATGGAAAAGACAGGTGGTCAGGTGGTGGACAAACACTTAACTGAGCAGCTCAACACGACAAGGCTGACCTGGCCTGCCAGTCAGTCAGACAGTCAGCCTGTTAGCTCGCCAGTCAGTTAGTCCTTCAGTCAGTCAGTCAACTAGTCAGGCAGTCAGTCAACTAGTCAGGCAGTCAGTAAGGCTTATCACTAAGAGAACAGGACATGAAAGCACTCCAAGCCCTAAATGAAACAGAGGAGGAGCTCTGTTCAACACATTAGATTGCCACTCAAGGCAGTCTTAAATTTCACCCAAATTAGATTACATTATTAGGTCTAATTAGGTCCAATGTGGTGCAATCACGCACAACACACACTACACACACATATGCTCACGATTGCTTGCAACAAATACACATAAATGCATGAAACGATTTCCTGTTTATAAAGCCCCCCCCCCCACACACACAGACACACATACACACAAATACACGGTAACATACACACAAAGACACCGTTACACATACTGTAGTAGGGAAAAAATGCTTGTATGCTTAACCCTCAACCCTCTCTTCCCCTGGATTGTTTCACCTGGTTTTATAACATCCTGTCTGGCCTTGTTGTCTGTCAGCCTGCTTGCTTAGACTGCAAACATGCTGCAAGGCTAGCAGATTCAACCCCAAAAGATGCATGCACACACACTCATGCACGCACACTGTACGCACACACACACACACGCGCATGCATGCATGCACGCACACTCACACAGACACCATAGATGAAAAATGGCCCTTCTGCGCCCTCTTTTTTTCCCTGAGTTTCTCTTGCTGATGCATGCACTCTGCGTGTATATGTGTGGGCTTTGTCAGAGTGTGTGTGTTAGCATTGTTTGTGTGTCTGTTAGTGTTGTGTGCGTTTGTGCATGTGTATGTGTGTACATGTATGTGTGTGTGTGTGTGTGTGCGTGTGTGTGTCTGAAGAATGATGCGTGTCATCGGACAGCGAGTGGTTGTCGCTAGGGGAGCGTTGCCATGCTAAGATGACCCTGGCCCTGCCTTTGAACCCCTCCCAGGACGGCTGCCAGGCCCCCTTGGAGCACTTTGAGACATCCAGAACGTAGGGTCGAAAGGGACATTATGACAACCGCTCTCTCTGTCTTTCTCTCACACACACACACACACACTGTATATAGAGATCACATGGTAAATATTTCATGAGATGTGATGCGAACGACAGCGACATCCTCAAACATCTCTCTCTTCATCCACCTTTGATCTCCCTGCTCTGAACTTTATCCATCTCCACTATGGAAGGCATCGCAGTGAGGTCAATATATTAGTTGTTAAAATGATTTTCGATAAGATAGCACCGTGTTACAACACTGTTTTTGGTGTTCGATATTAAGCGTGAAAAGCATCACAGTAAGCAACTCCCTAGCGCACCCAGACACTGGTGCCCCCTAACTGAACCAAACCCAAACTTGCAGTGTATTCCAGACAGCCGCTACACTAATTAAATGAAAGTATTCCTGCCTCACACCAAAACGGTTCAGACTCATTTCACCTTTACATAACTTTAATGTGTTTATACAGCAGTAACAGAATACAGCGGAGCCACAAGGGCTGCACTGTGGCAGGAAGAATTTCAGTTTAAATGAGATACCCGCCACTCTCAACATGTGATACCTACAAAATGATGACTGGTGTGAAAGTGTAGTATACCACAACGTCAAATTTTAATGTGATAAAAAAATCTATTTTGTTTTTGAAAGACTGAGCAATAAACATGAGGGTTTTTTTCCCCCCCCTGAAATTGATACATGGTGGTTTTGGATAAAACCATTTAAACATTTTAACAGTGAGCATGACCTCTATTCCCACGCAGGTCAGATTTGCAACGTTCTGCACTTGTAGTTTCAGTAGCAACTGCTGGTGTCACTACAGATCTGTGACATTCCAGCTTCAACACCTCTCCAGCGGTGCATATTTGAAGGTGTCTCTCCCCCCACCCTCCCGCCAACCCCCCATCCCCACTTCCTCTCCCTCTTTTTTTTTTTGCCCCACCACCCAATGCTCCTTTAATCACCTGGCTTGCTCTCATTTCCATATTAAATAGGCTTTAATCATGAAAAGCAATCAGGCTCTTGCATATTCATACCTTCCCCTGTACGCCGGCTTCCCTGTCTCGCTCCAGTGCCAAGCAGCCAGTAATCAGTAGGCAGGCGGCGTAATGCCATAGCCCCGGCCCATCGCATGAAAACACACACTGCGTGAGTTAGAAATAACTTCACATGCTACTTACGTATTATCTCTACTCCGAGAGAGAGAGAGATAGGGTGAGAGAGAGAGAGAGAGAGAGAGAGGGAGGGAAGTAGTGTGAGAGAGAGAGAGGGGTAGAGAGAGATAAAAAAAAAGAAAAAAAAGAAAGATGGCGAGACTGATCCCTGATTTGAGCTGCGAATATTTGTACAGAGGCTCAAGGAAAAGTCAATTTGCATAATGACTTTGTAGTTTTGCATTAATCACATTTGCATATGAAACTGCGTTAATTACTCCTGATGATTTTTTTTTTTTTTTTTTTTAAACTTGCTTCATTTGATGTCCAAGCTCTGGGGTTGTGATTAGGGGTTACACAGTGGCAGTTGTGTGGGTGGTGTGTGTGTGTGTGTGTGTGTGTGTGTGTGTGTGTGTGTGTGTACATGCTCGTCTGCGTGCGTTCATGTTTGTCGTGCACGTGAGAGTTGTGAACGCTCGCCGGGGTATTTATCTTGTGTCCGCTGTTAGGCATGTGCGTGCGTGTGTGTGTGTGTGTGTGTGCATTTTCCCATGTTTCTCTGCACTGCCACCCTTTCCCCCTCTTTCTCTGTGGGAGACAAGAGAGACGTGAATACACACCTATTTACAATATCCCCTGTCACGTCTTTCTCTCTTGCACTTTAAAGTTGGGGAGCGAGAAAGAGAGACACCGAGACACAGAGAGATGTTGTTGGGAAATATATGCTATAGTGCTATCAACATTATACAGATTCCTGGGCTGTCTATTCAGATGTCCATGCGAACGTTTTACAGCAACGCAACACAAACGCAAGGTTGAATCTTATTCTTGAGGCGCAATCTTTTCTATGAATTTTTGTTAAATAGGTTGAATCTGAGAAAAACGTGATGTAAGATGATCGCAGGCGATGAAGAAGGAGAGCCAACTTCCTCTGCACACTACATACGTACAATGGCGGTTATTCACTTCACCTGCTCTGCGTCTTTGTGCGTTCAAATGCAGCTAATTGCTTGTGCGTGTGTACCTGTGCGTGTGTGCTATTATATGTGTTCTTGCATGTGTGCTCTATGTGGGCTCCCCTAGTGTTGTTGGCCCATAACACTGCCCCTCAGACAGGACCACCCCGGGGTCTGTCTGACTCCGCCTGTCTCTGTCTGCTATATCCAGCAGGGTCAACTAGGTCTATATAGGAGCTGCTAAACATGGTGCAGCTGCACATATTCACCACCACAGCCACCTGAGACACACACACACACACACCCGCACACACACACATGCAGATAGATGTACATACGCATAAGAAGAAACACGTAACACACATGCAGGAAAGTAAACACACAGATACAGTACACAGGCACATACACAAAACATGCATGCATGCAGGAATGCATATAACCACTCACTCGCATCTCACATTAAGGCATGCACATCCCACCAAAGACACTCACGCACACACACACACACACACACACACTCACACACACACAGCTTAAAGGCTCCCACATGAAGGCATCAAACGCTCCACAGCCAGCTTTATGGCACTCATATGGCAGCAGATTTGATATTTTCCTACCACAGCGGGGGAATAAAACTCGCCACTAATTTGGACTGCGAGCGCCGCCGCTAACTTTCAGCATGTGCCGACTGACTGTGTCTTCCAGATGTGTGGACTCTTTGCTCCTTAACAGCCTTACTTAAGAGGCATTAGAAACCTCACACCCCGTCCCTGCTACGCATGGAGGGTGATGATGAAGCTTTGGTATTAAACACAAACACATTGCTTTGCGCAAAGCTTTCAGTGAAGCGGTGCTGTGTTGCTCCTATAGACTGTAAGTTGTCTGTGTTGTCGGGAATCTATGAAAGTGTTTATGTTCTTTGCGTGAATAGCAATAATCTAAGTTATTTGACTGCTGCACAGTAGTTACGCAAGGTTCCCCTCGCTTCTCCTCCTCGGTTGTGACATTTGATAACAGGTGTGTATTCATCATTGCTGAGTAATGTAGCAAATTTGATAATAGGCCTACTGTAATTACAGTGTAAGTACACATGCACACACAAGCTGGAAAATGCATGCGCGCGCACAGATGCTTTCACACACATATGCCTCAATGCACAGATACACATGCACAGACACACACACAGATGAATGAACACAGATGAAAACCTGCCCGGCAACATGTACACCTTGCCCTTGCTGTAAGAACACTCTTTAGAGAACAATTCAAGCCTATATGACTGATGGACATGCAGATAAAAATCTCATGTGTTGGTGTGCGTTCAGCTATTGTACAGTCTGCCAAGACCTTGGTGCATAACATACAATATGCCCCTTTCAGGAGTGAATGGAGAGATTTTCTGACCAGGGTGTTCACTCTGTTTTTCTGTTGGAAAGTAGTGTGTGTTTGCCTTAAGAGGAAAAGGCTACCATTAGTGTTTCTGAAAAGGAAAAGAGATGGGGCTTGTTAGCTTGTCAGACAGGGGTAATCCTATTCACTACATTGTTGTTGTTCTCTTCCTCTTATCTTATTAGCGTCCCACTCTGATTGGGTGGGATTGTGGGAGAAGGAAATGAGGAGACAGCGTTTATGGACGTATTTTCCTTTTACATGCTGCTTCACCGCAAAGAGATATTGACGGCCTTTCATGGTACATTTATGATTGCCCTTATTTTCCCCACACAGTTGCCTTCAGCAATTACTTAAATAAAAAAACCTCCGACAAACACATGAATGACATAGGCTGTCTTTATGTTTGCTTGTCAGTTAAATATAAATCTGCAATGTCCAGTGAAAAACTAAAAATATATTGTTGATACTACTTGATCCACCCCACTGAGCTCAACAGAAATCAAAATCTCTAAGGTTTTTTGTGTTTTGGTGACGCTTGAGCCACTCAGAAGTTATATGTCAGAAGTCATATCATATAGTTTTGGTAAGAAAAAACTGCAAGAACCATTTACAAATACTTATTGTTGTTTTGGGTGATACTGGTGATCCAATTTTCCTCTTGATTCATTCAAAATATATCATGTCTTGTCTTTTTTTTTTTTTTTTTTGTACTTTTCAGGTGTTCAAAAATTCCTGTTCAAGAGCACATAGTGCAGCTTTAACTCATTTTTTTTTAACAAGTACTGTCATCCTACAAAACAGGGGAAAAAAAACAAACCGTTCTTCTTCTGGTCTGTGTCTAGGATGAAAGAAGGCCTGCACTGTCATGTCCATAGATGGCACTGGAGGCAGGAGAGTTATCGGCCGAAGGTTAAAGGGCTATACTCTCCGTATATTCTGGCATAATTCAAACTTTTCCAAAAAGCCCTCTCCTCTGTGTCTGTCTTTCCCAGAGCAGAACAGAGCAAGCCAAAATGAAATAAAGCCTAAGATGTTATCAGGGTGATTGGTGCCAGTGGAGCTTGTCTGGGCCTGTGGTCTGGCGGGGCAGCGCCGGCCCATACCAGCACTGGTATATGTATCTGTGTGTGTATGTGTGTGTGTGTGTGTGTGTGTGTGTGTCCTGAAGGCGCTGGATGGATGAAAGCTTTCTTTAACCATAAGCTATGCAGGAGTCGTGCCAGGAGCAGGAAATGTATCAGCGTGATAACAGCCAGAAAGAAAGAGAGCGAGAGAAAGAGAGAGAGAGAGAGAGAGAGAGAGAGAGAGAGAGAGAGACAGACAGACAGAAACAAGAGAGACAGAGGGAGAGGCCACACAGCACCCACAAGGGGGATGCATGGGACCAAACTCAACCTCTTTGCGCATACAAGCACGCACACATGTACACACACACACACACACACACACACACACACACAAAGACAACAAAGACACGTGTGTCACATCATAAGTATGTGTTGGATGAATGTGCGTTGAGAGATGTATCTATGTTTATGTCTGTCTGTGTGTGTGTGTGTGTGTGTGTGTGTGTGTGTGTGTGTGTGTGTGTGTGTGTATTAAACATGCTATGTTAGGTGTTGGAAACAGCGCGAGCCAAGAGACAGTTTGACACACCTCAGTTATGCTGCAGGCCCCAGAAGCAACAGAACAGAATTCACCTGGAGATACGACCGTTGCAACGATAATAACGTTCCCCCGCCGGCCTTCACATCACAGCAAGGCCTGAAAACATAGAGAGGGAGAGAGAGAGAAGCTTGTTGTCGAGAAGTCCATTTGCACGTTTCAATTATATTTTGGATTACCTTTGAAGATATTAGATTAGATTTGTTTTATCGAATCAGGTACAGCAGAGAGAAAACAGCGGATAGCGACGGTGAATGAGTTGGGCTGTGATCACACAGGATGCTTTTTTTGAAAGTGCCTGCGTCTTTCTTTCACTTGTTTTCAGCGGTTTGGTCGCGGCGGGGCCTGTTCGCCTCGCATTTGTGCCCTGGGCGCAAAGTTGAACATGTCTCAACTTTAGCCACGCCGCCATATTATATCAAAACGAAAATCTAGCTCTTTCGATGAGATGATAAAAACGCTCTGTTATCTCTGGGAGGATTTCAAAATGGGAGCCTCATCCTCTTCTTCAAGAGCGAGCAGAGAAATGACTCACTTTCTCTTGTCCATTTTTATTTTCGACAATGTTATAACGATGATATCCACTTTGTTTGCTAGCTTGCAAGTTGTTGTCAAATGATGCTCCCTTTCTCCCTCTATTTCTAGAGATGCTCACAGCTGTGCTTTGCGCTTGAGCATGAAAAAAAAAAAGCATCCTATCTGTTCACTGCCTTAAATAGTAAATAGTGAGCTAGAGAAGTTGTGAAGAGCAGTAGTGGATTAGATCATGAATGCCAGTTCACCCTGTTCAGTCTCTCTTTCCCATCTGCCCCTCTGCAGTCATTGTAATCGTCTCTACACCACGTCTGCATCATGTGAGGGGCAAGTTTTATAGTGGGCTGATTAGGTTGGAAGGGCCTGCGTGCCGCGTTGAGGGCCATGGTGGTATTTTCCTGTGGGCTGCTAGTTAACTGGCTCCAATGGGCAAAGCCAGCTGGGGACCATTACTACCGCTGAAAGAATATAGCACCCTGTCTCAGAATGGTAGTTTGAGACACACACTGAGCACACAAAAACACACACACACACGCACAATGAACAAGTGCACGTATATAATAAATGCACACACAACCATGCAAGCGCTGTACGCACACGGGGCAAAGCGCAATGCCTATTTTTCTCTCTCTTTTCTCTCTCTCTCTCTCTTTCCCTCTCTCTCTCTCTCTCTCTCTCACACACACAGACATACAGGTTAGGCAATTCTCATTCAACTCATTGACATCTTTCACAGGACAAGTGATGTTTAACATGTCAATAAAGACGGTGCAGCCTTGGAGCAATTAACAGAAGAGAACATGTTAAGAGAACAGAACTGGTCAAACGACATGTCTAATGTTTTTTGGATTTGTTTTATTTAGTTTAGTTAAGTTTAGCTTAGTTGACAATTCAAGATGAAACACACAACTGTAATGAAATTCTCAAGGAAGTCACAATTAAGTCACATTTTTTTCCCATTGTGCTCCTTTCAGAGCAAAAACAAACAACAATGACAAAACACATTTTATACCTATTTTGTATTAAAGAAAATCTTAAATCTAATGAACCCAAAACAGAATTCACATGTCACTTCTTTATCCTGGACCTGCTCCACTGGCAGCAAATAAGATATTGACTTTCTGGACAAACCGAGAGTCCCCACGGGGTAAGACCGAAGCTCATTTGGATGTAAAACCTCAAACAAACATTGTGTGAGTCCACAAAGTCACTCTCCACTTCACCGTCAAAGAGCAGCTAAAGATAAAGAAGATCAGATTTCCAAACATTTTTTTTCCCTCTGACCTTTAGCAGTGCCACAGACTTTTTGGTATTCCCCCAAAAAAATGACTCAGCTCTCCAAGTTCATGTTGGATATCACACATGAATTCTGTGTGTTAAGGGTGGATGTTCACTTGTGTGCTGCACCCCCACGGTTCCAGCTCCAGTGATGCCACCATCTTTTCCTAGTTGTTTATTTTATGGTGTTGTCTCTTTTCCCCCTGCTGCTGTGTCATGTTAATAAGGGGGAGGTGATGGAGTGGGAGATTAGCGAGATAAAAAGCCTTGTAATTCTACCGATAGTAGAAAAACAGGTGATGAGCAAAAGCAAAATGCACTTCTATTTCCACCTCCATCTCTCCATCTATTTCTCTCTCTTCTTCTCTCTCTCTCTCTCCTCCTTTCCCACCACCACCCTTTCTGTATTATCACTCCCTTTTCTTCTTTCCTCCCCGCCTCGGTTTTGCTCCTCACTCCATTCCCTTACATCTTCTCGCCACCACAAACACGAGTGAGTGTCATCCATCACGTTCCTCGGCGTCACATGATAGACAGCAGAGCCAGCTAGACCCCACATACACACACATGCACAGAGGCATAAATATATGTGTGCGTGCATGCGTGCACATACACACACACAAACACACACACATAGAGGCGCTGGGACCAGTTAGGAGAGGATGGCGATGAGTCAGGCTCAGAAACATGCCACAGAGAGCTTAGCTAATGCACTTTCTGGAGCTCCCTTTTTCTTCTCTTTCTCTCCCTGTTCTCTCTCTTTCTCTATCTGTCTCTCTCTCTCCCTTGCTCTCTCTCTCTTTGTTCTAGAGGCTGAGCCAAGAGCCATAGCTCTTTACTGACAGAGAGGTCTTTCCAGTTATTTTTCACGCCATGTCCCCTGTGCCCTAGGATAGCTTGCCTCACGGCAGTAACACACTCCCTTAGTCTGCTACATGAGAGGCTCTTTCACTCACTTATTGTTGTACAGCTGGGCTTGTTCATTGTGTGTGTGTGTGTGTGTGCACGTGCGTGTGTGTGTGTGTGTGTGAGTTGTTGAAGATACCTGATACCTTTTATTGTTCATTTGACCCGCATCCCAGGACACATGAGGGTCAGGGCGGAGCACCCAGATACCTCATACAGGTGCCTTGGTGTGTACGTGAGACAGAGAGAGAGAGAGAGAGAGAGAGAGAGAGAGAGAGAGAGAGGGGTGGGGGGGGGGGGGGGGAGAGAAGCAAAGTTGAAGAAGGTTTTGAGTGTCTTTGTGACCTGTGTGTGTGAGTGTGTGTGTGAGTGTGTGTGAGTGTTCCCAGAACATGGTCCTCGATCCCACACACACAACACACACACACACACATTAGGGAGCACTGTTTCTTTAAATCCTCTCCCTGGCTGTCAGGCATTTCAGCTGGTCATACTCAGATTGGCTGCAGACACACACACAAACACACACAGATGTACATGGTTAGTGGGCCGAAGCTGGTTTGAGTTAGCATGGAGCCAGTCACACTGTGTGAGAGCCTTACCCCCTGCCTGCTACTGCCACCCTCCGCAGTCTCTCTCTCTCTCCCTATTCTCTTTCCTTTCTCTCTCCATCTCTCTTTCTCCCTCTCTTTTACTACATATGGGTGACAGTCAGCCTCTGGTCTCCCAGGCCATAGTTTTACCACACACACACACACACACACACTTGATCTGCATGGCCCCGTGTCTCCTGATTAGCCCCCATCATGACAAACAAGCCATCAGAGTGCAGGGGAGGAGAGGAGAGGAGCAAGGGGGGAGCAGGAGGTGAGGTGAGGAGGCTGGGACCCCTGGGGACCCCTAGATCACAGCCATGCTAATGAGGAGCTGCTTTGCCAGCACCAGAGGTGTCAGCTAACCCCTGACAGGTGCACACACACACACACATACTCCCAGGGCTTGTGTGTGTGTGTGTGTGTGTGTGTGGGGAGGGGCGGGGCGGGGGGCAGGTTTTGGTCCCAGTGGCCTAGCCTGCGGGCGGCTTTGTTCTGTATGCTAATCTGTCGCCGCGGCGTTCTGTTGCCCTTGATGGAATGTTGGAGCAGTACAGCAAACCTGAACCCCAGGAATGCTGCAGCTCACACACACACACACACACACACACACACACACACATACGTCGTGACACATAAGATATCTTCTGGTTTCCGAGTTAACAACACGTACATGCAGTATCTTCTGTTTCTACACCAGAAGAGAATCAGTGTACACGTTCGCTAGGTGACCAATGTACAACACACCTTATTCTTGAAACTCTGCTGGCTCTGGAGGTCATATTTTTCAGCTGGTCTAGTGCAGAATTTTGGTATGAATGTGGTACAATTGAGAAGGTATGGCGGTGACAGTGGGCTAGTGTTCAAATGCCACTTCATTTCATTACTGAAATGTTTTTCCTAAGCATTGTGGGAGCTCATTTGACATCGGTGAACATGCACTACTATCCACACTCTAATACAAGCGTTCTATGAGGCCCATGAAGTCAGTATCCCATTCATTATCAATAGAGGCTGGAAGTTGCCCATCTTGATAATGTCACAAATTCAAGCTTTGGCTTGTGGATTTTATTATTGTTCTGTGGTTTTATTGCGAGTCCCTCTGGAAAAGAGCATCTGATAAAGGCGCCAAATGTAAGTGTAACGTAAACGGAGAGGGCTCATGCTTGGAAACATAGATCGAACTGTGTCAAGCCAGAGGGATAGCATATGTGGATTCTTAAATTAAGCACAAATTCCCATGTCTACACCATACGCCTGATGCCTGTTTCAATCCCTCCAACCTCACACCAACATTTCTACACTGCCCATATGCGAACAGTCAATACCATGGCTCCCCTTTGCTCACTGGCATTTTGTTTGTACTTTTTAAGGCAAAATAATGGCTATAAAAGGCAATCTGGAAAGAATAAAATCTGATGTAAAGCTCAGATCTGAGTCCCTGAAGACTGGGTTAATTGGCCCAGTGGTTTAGTAAAAAAACCAACCCAGGAGAAAAGGAGAGCGTTATTATTGGCCCACCTCAGCTCCACGCATGTGCCAATGCTTTAATAACTTCCTCCAGGCCTCCTGGCCCTTAGCCCTCGTTTTGTAGCACAGGACAAAGAGCTGCCCTCCTAAGCCGGTCTCAGGTCTGTATTGTGTTCCTGTCCTTCAAGGGAAGGTGTGCCTGGGCGGGTACCTGGGCAGAAATATATCTGATATGTTTTTCAAGATTTGAACTAGTTGAGGGGAGGTTCGTCAGACACACAGGTTCAAAAGTCGTCGCAATGATATAAAAAGAAGTGATATGTATAGCCTACGTATCATCGTTACACCCCACTGTGACTCTATTACATTTCATTTAACCTCTCATCCTTGTCACATTCACTGAAGAGTGAGGGTGGCCTGTGTGTGTGTGTGTGTGTGTGTGTGTGTGCTGTGTAAATTGGGCCATTAGGTCCAGGATCAGTAGATGTGTGTAGAGGCAAATGTAACTCTTCTAACTGGTAGTTGACCTTGGCGGTCAGCGGCGGAGGGGTCCCTGCCTGCACGTCGAGCAGACGACTGTAATTACCACAAACTGAAGCATGACACGGCTCACAGTGATTCCTTAATGAAGGCTTTTATTGGCTGGAGCACTGCGCAGCGACAACATTCATCCCAGCGTGTATGTGTGCGTGTGTGTTATGGATCGCTATGTATGTTTTGCGTGTGTGTGTGTGTGTGTGTGTGCGTAAGATAGATAGAATGGAGTGAGCATATGTGCGACGCGATGTGTAAGTGTGTATCTTTGTGCATCTGTCTGGTTGTGTGTGTATGTGTGTCCGCGGATCATGTAAGTGTGTGTTTCTTGACGGGGGCTGTGATTGGTGATTTCACACCATCACACTGTCATTACAACATTTCCTTGTGATTGGCTCATTTACATGTACTCCCCCCCTCTCTGGTCTTCCTGATGTTCTCTCTCTCTCTCTCTCTCTCTGTCTGATTCTCACTCTTTCATTCTCTTATTTGCTATCTCTGTCTTCTCTTCCTCTATCTTTTTCTGCCCTCCCTCTGCTCGCTTGTTTGGGAAGTTGATGAAATTTGTCTTTGGCCGTCATTAGGCAGCAGCCATCAGCTGCCACTCTATTTGCTGCCACGCTTCCTTTAACAGCATATGGCATGGCTGTGTAAGATGTGACAAGATGCAAATGCGTTGCTATGGCGGTGGTGATGGCGGTGTATTTGGAGTCGGAGTATTTGATTGGGTAGCTTGTTCTATCGATGAAGCCGTGTGTTTAAAAGACCAATGCACAAACGGGCTGCGCTTTACCTCCCTTCATAGATAAATGGAGAAAATAATTTGAAAAATCGAGTGCGATCATCAATCCCATTCCCAGTCTCATCTCTTCATTTCATATCGATCCCCCTGTGTTGATGAGATTATCAACTCTGTCTAACAGCCCCCAGGTCTATGGACCCTGTCCAGTCCCTGGGGGCACGTAAATAACCACTTTGTGTGTGTGTGTGTGTGTGTGTGTGTGTGTGTGTGTGCGTGCACAAGCGCTTGTGTGTGCCCAAACACGTCTGGCCCTTAAAGTCCCTCCACCTCTCTTCTTACCCCCTCTCCTCCTCCTCCTCCTCCTCCTCCGTTCCTTCTCTCCCTCTCTTCTCACCGTCCAAGCTGTTAAGCTGTCCAGCACTCTGCTGCCAAGCGGCCGTGTGAAGCCTAGCCAAACTAAACACGGGCAGGCAGCCCGCCACTCGCCGCACACACACACACACACACACACACACACACACATGTATACACATACAAGAACTCGCAAAAATACAGACACACACACACGCACACACACATGTTAGTCAGGCCATGTCCCACCCCACACAAACAGTGAGAGTGACAGCTACACCAGAACCCCCACTAATAGCAGAGGAAAACAGACAGAATCAGTAAATGAGCCCCTCATTAACTTTCTCTGACCCCATCTCCCCTGGGGCAAAGCCAAACCAATCACACCGCCAAATCAGCTTCCTGTACTAGACACTGATCCAACATCAGCTTTCGTTCATCTGCTTGTGTGTGTGTGTGTGTGTGTATTTGTGACTGTATGAAGGTATGCTCTGTCTGAGTAGAGAGAGACATAGAGGGGGGGGGGAAAAAGAGAGGAAAAGAAAATATAAGTTGTTGTGCATGTATCTGTGTCTGCATGTGTGTGTTCTACATTCCATGACAATGGGTGGCTTTGAGGCTGTCAGCCATCTTAAGGGCTCTATACTTGATCACATAAGACGTCGGGCTAGAGGAACGTCTCCCTCTTTTTTCCCCCCTCTGGGCTCCAGGCTGTGGGACCACCGTACCAACTTGACTCTGGCTGCGGTAGCTGCGATAAAGTAGATGCAGATGCCTTTCAAGCAGACGCAGGCAGGCGGGCAAGACTGTGGAAAGGCGAGGCAGCACGACGTCCCTCTTCGATGCTAGCCTGCGTTGAATTAGATGAATCCAAACCCAGGCTTTTTTTTTTTTTGTTTTATGACTCACAGGCCGCCTGACAGGGCCGTGCCACAGTGACTGATAGGTTCATTTGGCATTATTAAGTCTTGCCGTTTTAAAGGGGGCAATTTGTCAATGGGCGACGTAGAGTTTGTGTATGTGTGTGTTTGTGTGTGGGCGTGCACCACACATCGCATTACTGTAGCTGTTATTACACCAGTGACGTCGGGGCCTTTTTAATGTGGGTGCTGCGTTGAGACTGGAGGGATCTTTACTGTTTTACACATCGTCTGCATCACTCTCCTGTCTCTCTCTCCTTTTGTCTCTCTCTCTCTCTCTCTTTCGTTTCAATGCCCTGTCCCACCCGCCCTCCCTGCTTCCTGTTTTCCCATTGGTGTGTTTCTTCATGGTTCCCTCTCCTATCTCCATATGGGAATGACAGAGGCTAGTAGTCAGGATGGATCTGTATATTAAAGCCTAGCTGACATTAGCATTAGCATGTGTTGTGGCCCGAGGGCAGTACCTACCATCTGCATTAGCCTGTAGACACACACACACACACCGACATAGTTCACAATGTAGTAACACAAATAAAATGACACAATGGACTAAAGATTGTCTTTCTTTCTCTTGGCCTCCAGATAAAGGTGAGCCGTCCAGCTACATCTGCACCACCTGTAAGCGGACCTTCACCAGCGCCTGGTTCTTGCTCCAGCATGCCCAGCACACCCATGGCATCCGCATCTATCTGGACAACCACCCAGCTAACTGCTCCCTCACTCCCCGCATGGCTCTGCCTCCACCCCTGGGGCTTGACGCCCTGCCCCGCTCCCCGCTGCCCACCTTCCTCGGTGACACAAACAACCCGTTCCACCTGCTCCGCATGGCGGCCCCACTGCTCAGGGAGCACCCCCCACCCCCAGGGTACATGGAGACCAGGCTGCCTGCCACACCGCCCTTCATCAGCCCTCTGCCTCCCCCTAGACACCCCCTGGAGCGTCTGGGCCCAGAGGAAATGGGGCTGCTGTCTCAGCACCCCAGTGCCTTCGAGAGGGTGATGCGGATGACCCCCATGGAGCCTCCCTCCATGGACTTCTCCCGGCGTCTGAGGGAGCTGGCGGGTAACACAACCAATAATGGGGGGCCCACACCTCCTCTCTCGCCTAACCGTGTACCACCCATGCATCGCCTGCTCAGCCCCACACTCTTCCAGCCGGGCTCCAAGCCTCCGTCCTTTCTCACCTACCCCCCACAGCCACCCACCTCACAGGGGGTACCCGGCTCCACCAGCCCTCCTGATACCCAGGGACAGAACCAGGCCCAGGTGAAATCCAAGTCCTGTGAGTTCTGTGGGAAGACTTTCAAGTTCCAGAGCAACCTGATCGTCCACAGGCGCAGCCACACAGGAGAGAGGCCATACAAGTGTCATCTGTGTGACCACGCCTGCTCCCAGGCCAGCAAGCTCAAGCGGCACATGAAGACACATATGCACAACAAGACTGGGTCCATGGGCAGTTCCCCCGAACAGGGAAATAGAGGAGAGGGAGGAGAGGGCGATGAGAAGAGTAGGGAAGGGGATGCAAGAAGGATGGGGATGGACAATGAAGAGGAGGAGGAAGAGGAAGAAGAAGAAGAGGAGGAGGAAGAGGAAGAGGAGGAAGAGCTGAGGAACGGGAGTCGCCCCGATTCCAACTTGAGCGATGACTCCCAGGAATTCAGCCAGAATAGGCAAAATGGCTCTAGACAGTCTCCAGAGGGGAAGCCTCTCAGTGGAGACAGAGTAACTGACGGTGGCGGGGTGGGCATCATGCGCCCATACAACCATCTGGACAATCACCTTAGACTTCACCCTGGCAAGAGAAGCCTAGAGAGACAGCCCAATGGGGATGGCGGAGAGAGGAGGGACCAAGCAAGAGATGCAGAAACAGAGCGGGAGCAACACAGAGAGAGAAATAACCAGCAGCACCAGAGGCCTGTGATGAACGGGAGGATCAGCGTGTCTGAAGCAGACTCCTTCACGGGGCTGTTCCAGCGTCGGCCCACGCCCATCACCAGTCCAAGCCCCTCCAACAACAACAAGAGGATCAAGATAGAGAAGGAGCAGCTGGAGCTTCCCCCGACTGTACCCCTCATCTCCCCGGAGAACGTCTACTCCCAGCTTCTGGCCGGCTACGCTGCTTCACGCCACTTCATCAGAGAGCCCTTCCTGGGATTCACCGACGCCCGCCAGTCCCCCTTTGGCACCTCCTCTGAGCACTCCTCCTCTGAGACAGGCAGCCTACGCTTCTCCACCCCTCCGGGGGAGCTGATGGAAGGAGGCTGCGCCTCGGGCCGCAGTGGCAGCAGCACCCCTCACCTCCTGCGGGGACCCGGACCTGGGAGACCCCCTAGCTCTAAGGATCGGCGGAGTGATACCTGTGAATACTGCGGCAAGGTGTTCAAGAACTGCAGCAACCTGACGGTGCACCGACGCAGCCACACGGGTGAACGGCCCTACAAGTGTGACCTGTGCAGCTATGCCTGCGCCCAGAGCTCCAAGCTGACACGCCACATGAAGACCCATGGGCAATTTGGGAAGGAGGTGTACCGCTGTGACATCTGCCACATGCCCTTCAGCGTCTACAGTACGCTGGAGAAACACATGAAGAAGTGGCATGGTGAACATTTGATGGACAGCGAGGTCAAACTAGAGCAGGCGGACAGAGGCTAGGCCCAGCATCCTTTACTTACATAGCCTGCAGTGTACCCAAGCAAACACTCACACCCACACACACACACACACACAGACACACACACACACACACACATACACACACACACACAAATTCCCTATAACCACTTCTTCAACTATGGGGCTTGGCTGGATAATCTCTCTCTTGAATAATTTTGAGACTGGTTGATGTTCATTTTTTTTTTCTTGTCACAGAAACTGCCACCTGAGAAATATAAACAAAGGGAAACTTTAATGAGAAGTTGTCTGGAATGCCCAACTTGGTGTTTCTTGGCAAACTGTCTGAGGATTTTATCAGTTAGGAATCCATGGAGCCTTTCTACTGTGCAATAATTTCTGTATTTATTGGATTTTTGTAATGATATTTGGCATGTGCAGGTACATCTTTGTGGGATTTCATATGGAGTTAGTTTTGAAATGTGCTAAAAAAAACATTTTTTTCTAAAATGCGATAACTGGAAAGAAGTCACCCTTAATATGTTTTTTTTTTTCTTTTCCTTTAAGGAAGCTTATTATCCTGAGTAAAATTGTGTGAAGCAGTTAGCTTTTAAAAGTAACGATAGTAATTGTTTTCTATATTAACTGCAGCAGCGGACTACAATCCATTCCCTCATACAGGCGTAAAGCACTGAATGTCAATTTGACAATAAAACATCACGCTGGGTTTTAAAAATCCAACATTGTCTTATGAACCTACAGTATATAAATGACACAAAATCTATTCTGGGAAATTGTCCTTTTAAAAATTGGCATGTGATTAATATCAAAATGCAGTTACTGTATTGCTGTCCTGTTTCCTTGTTTCAGTCAGGACATAAATAAAGGTTGCACTTAATGGAGGTACCCTTAACTGATGCTCAGTACATTCCCTATGTAGGATTAAACCACCATATTTAAGATATTAAATAAGTTAAGACTACTTGTGATTAATGTGAGAAGGAGAACAGTCCTGTTTATGGTTTGTAAATATATTATTTTCTATATGTTAAAGTAGCCCCAACTGTACGTGAAAGATGGCCTAAAACTAAAACAATCAGAAGACCAGCTGCTTGCATCATCCACAGTATATGCTAAATGTAACTACCATACATTATTGCTTTATCGGACCCATCTCCCCCACGCCGCCCCGTCAACACCCACGTGTGCTTACTCAAAGGCAATTTGCTGAACTTAAACTAGTTCGACAAACGCAACATTCTCCGAACCATTCTCTCTATCTCTTGTGTCTGGGGAACTCGCTCTGACCCCGGTTGACTTCCCATGTCTCCTTAGGATTCGCAAAATGGTTTCAAATGAAATTCATATCAATATGTGTTAGTGTGTGTGTGTGTGTGTGTGTGTGCTTCTCTCTCTGCAATGCGCTCTAAGCCTCTCTCCAACGGCGTCTTTTCACAGTTCACTAGCTCAGATTCATGCATTAGAGCGGCTTTTAAAAGGAAGCCTGTTCATTCGCCTCACAAAGTGATATGGGTTTAACTCCCAATAACAGATTTTGAGACAGTGTGCATGTTCGTGACTTTTGGGGATTACAGTTTTTATTTTCTGCATCGTTCATCCTGAAATGAATCTGGTACAAAAAAAAAAAAAGGCTATTTGAGTTATGATAATTTCGAGCACAGTTGCACTGGGGGATGGCCGAGCGACCTTGAGTAGGGGCTATTCTTGTAGTAAAAATGAAAGATTGGAATTGAGAAATGAAGAAGAGAGAGAAAGAAATAGAGGGAGAGAGAGCAGGACCTTGACCATGGATAAGAGTCATTCAAATGAAATTGGAAGCATACGAAAAGTGTGGTTTTTTGTTTTTTTTTTACCTAAATGCACATCTCCTGGCCACATCTTATTAGGGACCATCAGAGTGTGAGAGAGAGTGTGGCAGGGAGAAAGCAAAGCCACATGAAAGGAGATTGAGACTACATCTTCCATTTTAGTACTTCTATTCATCAAATCATCAAAATGATCTTCACTCAAAGGTTTGACCGTTTTTGGCCAATTGTCACGTTTTAGCTACGCAATTTTGCTCTGATAAGAAAAGGAGTATAGCTTGACTATAAATTCCTAGGTGACAACAGCACCTCCTAAACCATTTAGCCACACCCTATAGTTTCAATGAGTATGTGATGGTGAAATACCACAAAAGTGAGATTTGCTGAAGAGCTACCTTCAATTTACCTTCAACATACCTTCATACCTTCATACCATAACATACCTTCAACGGACACATCTGGAGCTATGATGCATTACGAGTGAAACATTACGATCCTGTTGTATACATTGTTTTGTTTTTTATTCCAGGAATTCAGAGTTAGTCCACGATGAGCCATACAATTATGAAAAATATCACATTCAATTAAAGAACAGTGGAACCCTGACAGAGACCCAAATCAATTCATACATGGACATGCAGTCTTACAATATGTTTACAGTGTTGAAGTATGCCATTAATGAAATACTCTGTGTAAGTGTTTAAAATGATAATAAAGTATTGTTTTCTCCAATGTTCTCCTTTGAAATGTTTTTGAATGCCATAGCAGTTTTGTATGATTATGTTGGTGGAGGGATTTTATCTTCATGACTATGTTGCCATATGACTTCTTGTTCACTGTATGGGAAGACAAGCTGTATATGTAATTTGCGGAATCATGCCAGATTATTATTTTTTTCTAACAAGAGTGGTGCCAATTATTCTGCTATTGTTTTGCAATATAAATGTGACTATTGGTCTCCTCAACAGATCTTTTGGTTTTTGTATATGTTTCTGCTTGTTGGTTTGGTGAGGCTATCCTGGCATGGATGTAAAATGAAAAGAGACAAAAGAAGAATGAAAGCATCCTAAACAAAGGAGGAACTTGAGGCTGGGGATTATACAATATGGTCTGTGGAGGAAATGCTTTTCCAAATCAATTTTAGGAGACATTCATGGACAACATGTTTTTGCTCTTTTTCTCATGGTTGGTTGAAGGTCTTGTGATGGCACTTACAACTGTAATTTTAAATACATTTTCATCTATCACTTTTCACGACTTTCACTTACACTCTTTGTACAAAATAGTCCTTGTCCTTTTTGGGGGGAGTGCATCATTGTGAAAAAAAGTGATTTCAGAACAGTACACATCTGCTGTTTTGAACATATATGTATTTTTGTAATGTGTTGAAAAGATCAATACAAGAAAGACAACACTTCAATAAATGTTGCAATTGCTCTACGATTCAAGAAGGCTTTCATTCTTATCATCGCATCTTTACAACACATTGTACCGCAATAGTGCGTACTTACATCACAACCCCATCATCATAACTTCATATCATATCGTAACAGTTATGTGGAACCACTAACGGCTATACAGTACAACCAAATTAATAAATCTAGTAGTGCTAAACGACTAGTTAGTAGACCCTTCCTTGTAACTGTAAAGAGAGAGACTTTTTCAAACAATCTCTCTTGGTGTCGCATTATTTCAGCAGGCATGCAATGAAAACTGAGACTTTTACAATGGCTGCATCTCTAAATCTCACACGAGTGAATCATGCATTTCTACACTACCGACAGCGATCCAGACAAACCATCTGAAACCGCTGGTAATAATTTAGTGTGACGTCTAATCTGATGTCGGGGCTTGGAACCTTGCTCTCAATGCCGCCTGCCAATCAATACAGTCTGACCCAAATAGGATGACAAGGAGTAAAATAAAACTTGAAAGAGCTGTGTATAAAAAAAATTCAGAACATACACAAACCTGAGTACTACACCGTCCCTACCAACTGTTCTGTGTGTTGTAGCACGCAGATTAACATGCTACATGATAATGTTAACATAGTGTATTGAAAAAGAAAAATGCAGAAAAAAATGATGCATGTCTGGTGTCACGTTGTAGTTGTTTTTATGATCATATCACACAGCGTTGTGAGTGGGTTTTTACTCTACTCATTTCTGGTTCATATTTCTCCGATGCGTTCTGATTTAAATCCAGAAAACAGTATTTTCATGCTACTGACGTTGGAGACAAAAATTCTCGCTAAGCCGTTTTAATTTCAGCGTACTTAAACGCAGAATAGTCGAACACAGAAAATTGGAATGGTTAGACAGTCAATATAAATATAAATGTAATATAAAAAGATTTCCTCTTTATTTGTACCATGTCTATAATAAAACGGATCTGCAACATCCCTAGAAGAACTACAAACTGTAGCGGATGTACAATGATGGAAAGTGTAGTTCACAATATAGAAAAAAAGCTATTAACCAAAGGATCAAAGGAGTCTAACCAGGCCTTGTATGCATGTTAGCCAGGTCACCACCTGCCCTCACAATGATCCACAACACTGGTCCCTTAATGACTCCTCGAGATCCTTTTGTGTTTTCTTGTTACCTCATTTCCTGAAAGGGTAACTTGTGATTATTGAAGCAGGTGGGCCCTTTCATTGGGGTTAATGCTGTAGGTGGATGGGACTTCCACTAAAGGCCACTCAGTAGCCGATTCACAGCCAAGACGCCTGGGCTCTTGAGGAAGATTGTTAGTGTAGAAACACAATAATGCACGGGTGGATTTTTTTCTTTGGCCTAATCCTTGAGTTGATGTTTTTATGGCTGAAATTTAAGAAATGCCTATCACGTTGTCACTGTGGAATCTGGCCCGCTCACAATCAGTTGCCGCAGGTTCTTGGGGCAAGACAAAACAAGGATAGTTGGTAGTTACTGAATCTTTATATCACCATCTGACAAATAACGTTTCACATTGTTTTGCTGTGCAAACTCATAGACGGAAAAACAATGAAAATGGTTACATAATGGTACTGTCCATCTGTCCAGAGATTGCTATTCGAACGACTCTGTTCTCCACCACAAAACAATACTATTGCAAGTGTAACTCAAAAGCTTCAGTTTGGAAGTCGGTTATTGAGAGAGTCTCATGCTTCATAAATGAGTCCTGGCATGAGGAGGGGGACCCCTCAGGTATGTCTTGATATCAGGCCAATAGCAGTCAAGCCTGTCCTCGCTTGAGCCTCCGGGCCATTGGATAGCATAACAGAGACAGAGAAAGTGTGTTTGTGTATGTGTGTGTGTGTGTGTGTGTGTGTGTGTGTGTGTGTGTGTGCATGTGTGTGGTAGCGTGGGGAGAGAGAGAGAGAGAGCACAGAGAAAGAGAGAATAGAGACAACAACAGAGAGGATAGAGACGAGTGAATGAGCAAATGAAAGAAGCGCTTGTACAGAGGGGGGTTGTGTGAGAAGGACAGACCATGAGGAATCCTCTGTGCTTGCCAGCTCTTGCCACACAATGACCCATGAAGTGTCAATTTTAAGTATGGCTCAATGTAAAAAGATTATTGTTAGTTCAAAATATTCTACAAACAATAAAAAACAGCTACAAATAGCCAACACAGATGGATGATCGTATTGTTCGGAGGACATCGTGTCTGTAGTAAGGATGTGATTGTGACTTTCCCATGTGCATGCATGTGCCTGAAGGCTGACATCTGGGTGCCATGTTCATGGCTCTGGACAGCAGAACTGTGCATGTTGAGAGGATGTCCCATTCCCACAGCTCCTATCCTGGCACTGGCTTAACCCTCTCTATCTTTAAAGGGCTACTCTCAGACTGTAATCAGAGCAGGCCACACAAATGTGTGCCCGCAGAACCGTTCCGGCCACTTCTCTGCCACCAGCCAGTGTCATATAGTTCACATGTGACATGAGGTTAAAAAGCTCCCTTTTAAGCTTGTGTAGCAGAAGGCCCCCTCCTGTGTGCTCACTTTGTGCCCTGCTCCGTGGGAAAAAAGTGGCCTTGAGCACCACTGGTGAGGAGGTGCTGTATCCTCTTCACCAGAAAGCACTGGGTAGAGGCCCTATAGTCACAGACAGAAAGTCGTGGAGAGGGAGATGGGAAATCATGGTTTGGAGTAAAACCACGTCCTCGGGGAACAGGGTGTCAGCAGGGATTGCGATTCAGGTTCTGGACCACACAGAACCACATGGCCACCACAGAGACCCTACTTTCCACTGGATCACAGGGCCCAGGCCCCACTGGCCTCTCTGTAGATATCCAGTTACTAATCTACTAGCCCTGACCAGTACCCAGTCAAATGACGCTGTCCGCCCAACAGGCAAACTGGGCTTCTCCCTGCGAGACTGCGACCAGAGTAAATCCAGCCCAGCTGGCTGCTCTTGGGAGCTGGAGAAAGAAGGGGTGGAAAGAAGCAGGAAAGAGGGGGAGGGGTGGAGGGAGAGCAGGGAGAGCAATTTAGAAGGGTGGTCAGGAGACAGAGAGCAGTGTGGTCGTACCGTGGTCACTCAACAGCTTGGGAAGATTTTCTCTTCTGGGAGAATCTGACCCAGAGGAACAAAGGCTTTGTGGTCATGTCGAGCGTGTAACTAAAGGACAGGAAATGCAGACTTTTTCAGAGGGAGGAAAAACAGTGAAGCCACTTGGTGGGAGGTTTTGGTGTTTTGTACGGCACAACCATGTCGTCAAGCATCAAAATCGTGCACATATCAAAACAGAAATGACAACTTAAGGCTGCTGTAATTGCCTCCTTTAGGTTGAGATAATACCTCAACTAAAGGAAACCAAGTGTAAATTGTTTGACATTTAGACACTATAGTTTGCTTTAGCTTCTCACACCCTCCCGCGAGCATCCCCCATTGAGACTAATGGTATGGAAGAGTGAACGGTCATGAAATACCACTTATATTGAAATACCACACAGTGTGAAGACACCTAATCTGTTAACACTGATTCCCCTTCATCTCTGATGGGACACTGATCCTATTTTTATCACTAAAACAACTCCATGGGTCATGATGGCACAAGCCTTCCTAGACACTGGTCGCCACTTCACAACGGAGACATAATCAAGCGAAACGTTTATTTATCTTTGCGCCCCGACCACACCCTCACTGTCTGCATATTTAAGCCTGCTCTCCGCCCTTTCATTCTCTCTCTCAAGCTCTTCATCACTTGCTCCGTGTGTCATAACCCCTGTTGTATCTATTTCCAATTCTGTCCTCTTTTTATGTCTCTTTCCTCTCCCTCCGCTCCTCCTACTAAGTTTAGCCCCTAGATAAACTTTCTCTTCCCCTACCTCCTCCTCCTCTTTCCCTCTTCTTCCATTTCACAGACAAACTTTCTCCCTTCTCTCCCCCCATCCCACTGTCATAGTAATTCCATTGGTGTCAGACCTCCCAGGAGGGCCCAGACACAGGTAGATAGCTACCGCGGTGGGGAGGCTTCTTTGCTGGCGGCTTCCTGACGCCCGGCTTCCCCCCCCCCTGCCCCAGGGGGGTCAGTGTCATTGTTGACATTGGACACATGCTCATCGCGGTGCGATATTAAATCTTCTCATTTGATTTGGACTGTAATTATGTCGTAAAAACAAACTGGCTGTGAAGCCGTGGCCCGCCAGTGTGATCTGCTTTCATCAAGTGCAGACTGGCTTAATTATAGAGTGCGCCATCCACCCATCTTTCACTGGGCAGCTTTTCCTGCTGCTTCTTTAAGCCATCACATTCTTTTATTATGCGTTAATCACAAGGCAATTGGGCTGTTTGCAATGGCTGGGGGTATATTTTAACACTGGTCTGTACACATCCTGCGTATTTTGGAAAAAAAATGCAGTTGCACTTGGTAATGGAATCTGATGTATCCTCTATTTCTGTGGTGTGCTTAATGATATGGTTTTCATACCACAAAGGTATTCAAATGTGAGGAATTTCTGCTGAGAATAAAGGAATAGTTGTTCTTTGTGAACTTCAGTTTGTTAACGTTAAACAGATATAGCCATCAGAATCAGATTCATTTGACAATATATGACCAAGTCTCTTCAGAAGAATTTATATCAATGTGAGCAACTGTCAATAAAATTCATACTCTTCTTTTTTTTTTCATGTGCTTTTCTTCCTGTTTCATTATCTTTAGAGGGAGCCATAAAACATTTCTAGGAATAACACTGAAGTATGAAGATCTCTTGAATTTTATGAGCACATTATCTCCTTATATAGCCCTGCCGTTTTATCTGGGATTTATGGCCAGACATCTGAAATACATGTTTGTTCAGGTCTATAGTTGCCACATGGCTAAGTCAAACCAGATTCTGCTTCACATCAACCCACGCAGGAGGATGCCAGATGCCATATCACAACTTATGGTAATAGGGGTATTCATATTCATTCATTGCTATACTCCATTCAATGTTTTAGAGGGCTCCTTTAAAACAATAAAATAATTACTCAATTGTACTGTCCATTAATTTTGTTTTAATATCTGTAGGAACTGATCCTTTCATATACTTTCATTGATATTATGTAGTTTTATGGTCTAACTGAAAACAATTAGCAATAGCAACACGGGTCATTAAAATAATAAAAGCCTCTCGGTTGCCATGTCACAAAACACACTGACACTGGGCAAAATCTGAAAAATGGAAGGAGCCATGTTGTTTTGCTATTCACATCAGTGCCCAATGACCACCCATAAGAGAATATACTTATGGGGATAGAGGATGGAGCTGTATGGCGATTGACCCCTTTATGTCTTAATAGTCGTGCTGAACAAGAGGGGAGACCATGAAATCTGAAGGGTCACCTAGGGAGAACTTTGTTTTTTTGTCCCTCTCCACCAGTCTTTTATGATGGGTTCATCTGTGTTGTGACAGGTGTATGAGGTGGGCACCTTACTAGAAGTAATTGCCATTTCCTTCTAGTGAGTCATTGTTTGCTCCTTTGCCTGAAAAGAACATGAGGACGATTTTAGATGGGTACTATAACAGTCATCTTAGAGTTATAGAGACATGAAGACATGGGAAAACATAACACAGAAATGCTCTTTTTCTCACCAACACATATTCAAACATAAATTCAATAAGAGTGACAATATTAGACATTGTAGAAACTTGAGCAGATCAATTAACAGTGCGGTGGGCTGTATATAAACACAGACAGTAAACACACCCTGCTGATGTTGCTGTTCTTTAGCGGGAGAAGACTGCTGTGGCCTCACTGCACAAACCATTACGGTGCCACCGAGGAGAGTCATAAAGGTGATTAACAGCTGCTTCTAATTAAAGATCAATGGAGAGTCCTTTTGAAGTGATTTGTTATATGAATTAGGAAGCCCACTGTCCATTAATGACATCAAGAAATGTCATTGTGACAGAGTGGGCATTGATTATAGGAATATAGGAAACAAAACCATAGCTCATGTCCAGAACACTGGTGTTTGTTTATGACTACCCCTTCATGCATGCCTTCAACAACCCCCCCAAGATGTGAGAATTTATGGCATTTACTGTTCATGGATAAATTACATCAGAAGATGGATATGTAGCATGCATCTTTCTAATGCCATGGGAGTTGAGGTGGCCGGATTTAAAAAGCTGAAGTGCATCGCTTCCATGTCCACCGATTCAGTAAAGTAAGAAATTATAGATCAGCAATGCATCAGGAGAGCTGTGAAAGAGCCAATTTGTAGAGTATGTCATTTGACCATTACACTAAACGCACAGATCATTTTATGCACTAGGAATTTTAAAAAGCTTCTGTGTTCAGTACAGTTGAACCATTAGGTTTTAGCTTCACCTTCTGAAAAGGTACCATTACAGACTATTGGGGGCTGGGGACACAGTGGGAGACTAACCCAAGACAATGACCCAAACCTGACACTCATGTTCCAATCCCTTAAATTCTGCAAAAATACATTTGCTGCTTTTCACTCAATTCAAAATTACTTTGCAAAAACACTACACATGGTTCTGTGCATTTGATGCAATCTTCAAAACTAAGATCTTGTGTTCACATGGAAAATGGCAGTCAAAATGCTAAACTGAAGCTACCATTTGGCCACACTCACTAATCACAGGTAGAAATACTATTTGCAAATCAGTGCAAAGGACCAAAGTTGATCTATCCTGTTTCAGATGAATTGATTGCAGCATTGCAGGACGGGGGAGTGTAAGGACAAGGTAGCATTGACCCAGGGCTGAAGCCATCATGCCAGGTGAGACACCCCCTGCTGCTTTGCCAGGGAGACACTGTAGTGCAACCAAGTTTTACTCAGACTTAACAGATTCTGTATTTAAGCCACAAGTTACTTTTGTAGGCCTAAGCAAGTAAACGCTTTAACCCGCTATGTCATTGTAATCAGAGAAAATGTGAACATCATGAGTGCAGTGATAGTCTGTTTACTGAGGAATATTTTAAGCTGTGGGCAACTAATCTAGTCCTTTTATCACTCCTTTTATCTGTCATGCTAGACCCCCAGTCAAGTGCAGCTTGAAAACCATTAATACTTCAGTCACATGAAGATAAACCTCGACAAGTTAAAGGATGCTAAAACCAGAGCATTGAACACAAGCTTACAATTGTACAGGAAAAATTTTTTTTATTGAATATGCAGCACTGTAGGGATTAAGATCACCTAGTAGCCACCGATGAAGACAGGAGAAACATTAAGGTAGTAGTTTACATGACTGGTTGCTACCAACATATCTTGCCCAGGTTGTATCCACCAGCTTGGCTGCTCAAAACAGGTGCTTCATATAACTCTGCTACATCCAGCCCCAGCTTGGTCCATAGGGTAATCCAGCCTCAGGTCCATCGCCAGCATTCACAGGACTCTGCACAGACTGCTGAGGGTACACAAAGTCACTGGGAGCAGCCTGGATCTGCTGGTCTGCACTGGAGACAAGGGGTGCATTGTCTCTCACATAGTGAGACTCATGCCAGTGGTCTCTCCCCTGCTCATTGCTGCTGCTGGAATGGGTGACTGTGCCTGGAGGGTACTGGCCGGTCAGAAACATGTAGTCATAAGGATACCAATACAAGCCTGGGGGCGGAGGCAAAGCTGGCTCAAATTGGCCGATGAAGCTCTCTGGTCCAGCGGCGCCCTGGAAACCAGGAGGTGGTGGTGGTTGGAAGGCTTGCTCGTCTGTCTCCGTCTCGTAGGCACCATGCTCAAAGCTGCGCTCAAAATTAGTCATGTCGCCTGGCTGGAACTCTGACTCAGGTGGGCTACTGGAGCTGAAGTGCTGGGAAGAAGGACTAGGAGGTGCAACAGCCCAGTCTAGAAACAAAGAATCAGAGTAAAGAATCATTAACGTTGTAGAGGTTCTTGACACCAGCAGGACCGATTTATATTTGAAGTCAATACAGGGAGTTTGCGGCCACAAGTGTTTTTAATTAGGGAAGCAACTTTCCGAGAAGCTACACTTAGCGAGTTGACAACACTTCAGATACGGAGAGTCAGTCACGCCAACAGCAATTCTAGTTCCTTGTTAAATAGACCTGACAAATCATCAATATTACCATTTGTAGCGCTCCTTGAGTTACCTTGAGGATAGTCAGGCTGGGAAGGACCACTTGGAGCTGGTCCAGGTGCAAATTTCTCCACACTAGGGCTGGAGCCGCCACTATATCCTGACACAACTGGCGCAGAGTAAGCACTAGGGCTGTAGACAGCGGCCGGCGCGCTGGGCTGATAGTAGCCGGGTTCCCTCTTTGGCACAGGCTGTTGGGGGTTTAACTTTGAAACACCTTTAGAGGGAGCAACACCAGAAATAAAGACTGAAGCAGGTGCTAAGAGAGACACTGATGAGTGGAAATCTTCACTGAACACAGAATATTCAAAGTATTAAATATTTACCTAGAGGATAACAGTAAACATCCCAGCTCAGCATCGCCAGCAGAAACACCCTATAAAAACAAGACAAATAAATGTATCTATAACTGACTGACCAGCAACTCAAACATACATGACAGACTAACACATTGCCGCTTACCTTGCGCAAATACAAGCAGCCATTGTGGGGAGACAAGCAACTCTGGAGCAGTGACAACAGTCAGTCGTGAAAGGCTTTTAAATGTTGCGAGAGACCAGCCGTGACCAATCGGACACCTAACGAGTTAACGATGGACAGCTGCCAGTAAATTGCTGACAACAAAGGTGGACGAGTATATCAATGGACTCGGTGTGCACAAAGACGGTGACCTCCCAGAGTAATGCCATTTGCAGATTTGTCCAGTGTTTACCTGGTGTTTTCCAAACTGGCAAGACCAATGCTTTCATTAGGATGTTTGGCACAGTGGCACAGATAATGCTTGTAAACCTGGGAGCCACAGTACCTTCTTTATACACTTCTTTTGTGCTATGGTCAGACATTGGTGGTCAAACACACTCACAACTGGGCTTCGTTCATTCATTCACTTACTGGCGTTGCATATAATTTTCTAATTATAGCACAGAATATTATTTTCAACATATCTTAATCCTGTTTTGTTTAGGTTTGTTTCCTTGTTATTTCGTTTTCCCTTTAGCAATCTCATGCAGCATGGCTAAGCTAGTAGATCCTGCCATCAATGCAGTTCATTCCTTTCAAATGGATTGGATCTTGGTCTGAGCTTTGTCCATAATGTGACTCCTGGCATACGTGTTGCCTTTTGCTACATCATTATTCAGCAATTTTTATCACTGTTTAAATTTGACATTTGACAAATCTGACCCAACCCACGACCTGAAACCTTTTAAGAACATGTCTTGATAAAATTAATATGCTGCCCTATTGTATTGGAAATCTAAATGTGCTTGATCTTGGCACATCCCTTCACTGAGAACTTAAACTGTGCTCCTCTATACACAGCTTGAGATGGTGCCAAATCTGCACGGTGTTTCTGCATTGTGACAATATCCGGTACTTCAGATGTGTATTTCCTGGCTTTCTAATCAGAATGCTATTTTGTATCTCAATGGGGCTCCATTCAGCCCCACGTTAACAGCCCTCGTCTGTGATAACGTGGCTGCTTCGGGCCACAGGCCACCAGCTGCATCCACTTGTCAGTCTTTGGTACAGATGCCCTGTCTGTCTGCTGTGGCGAATGAAACTCATGGGCTAAATTGGCAGTTATTGTGCAGAGTGATTTTATGTACGCATTTTAATGTGCCTCATCCAATTCCTTAACATGGTTTCATTTTATCTGCTGACAGCTATCTCAAATTTTAAATGATTTGCATGGAAAGCTCCTGTCCCCCTTCTAATTTACGTCTTTGAGTGGCCAGTGGAGACTGAATGGATATAGATTTATGTATCAAAACCAAATACTGTGAAGCAATCTATCCAAACCTGCTGCCATCTTTTGTGTATTGTGTTAGTTTCTCATAGAAATAAAATCGAGTGAACTCAATTATGATCGATCAATAATTCTACATTCTCAATTATGCTTTAATTGTGAGAAGCAATATCACCCAATCTCATTGTGGGGAAAGGTGTTGTTGCTCTGCAAAGCTTTAGCTGATTGTTTATATGAGATTAGAGCCGTGTATCAAGGAAAAGATCAGGCAATGTCACAGAGCCCTGGATAGCCAGTCAGTGACACGTGCATGGATACACTCTCAAACCAGCCCTCAAACACACACACACTCTTGCACGCACAAACACATACATAAAGCCAAATGCTGCCACTAAAATTTGCATGGTGCTCAGTAATGCATTAGTGAACATCACTTGGCAATCTGTTCATACGGGCTTAATTGGATTTTAATACCGCCTCTGATCTTGTTTTCTAATTAACGGCGGTGGCTGGCAACCAAGCAGAACCGTGCACCCAGCAACACCTTTGATCCCGGCCATATGGAGTTCCTCCAAGCACGCAGGGGATGTAAAAATCCCTCACCTAGACGTGGGTGAACAACAGGCCTCCGAATCAAAATGGATGGGGTGAGGAAAATGAAGGAGTGTGAAGAATGGAGGAGGGTGGCAAAGGGGTGTTGAAGGAGGAGGGGGGGGGGGGACGGCGTGAGTTGGTAGTGGGGGTGGGCAGTGGCATGTGTCATCCACGCATCCCGGCGGTATTGTTATTGATTAATTTCTCTCACGATCAGTTGTGATCACGGATACATAAAACATGAGAAGTGGGACTGGATGCAAGTACACCTTACCCTCCCAGCCGCCATTCAACACCCACTCCTTGCTACAGGGAAATGTCAATAGCTTTTCTAATCTGTTTACTTCTCCCCTCGTGGCCACTGCTTTCTGCTTTTGATGAAGGGCTGCCAAAAATGTGTCCTTTTCCACCCTTCCTTTTCCGTTTTTGGCTGACAAAGGCAAGTATTAAAGCCTTACATCTGCATAGTCACCTCCCTCTCGCACTGCTCTTTAGTTATTTAAAGGCGTTTTACTTCAAGATCCAGTGCAATGATTTTAATGAAGTCAGGAAATCTCGCTGTGTGTTTTGAACGCAAGGGGTATCATTTTTCAGCTTTTGATTGTTCACCTCATTTCTTGTCACTTCTTCAGGCCATTTCTCTATGCTCAGCCAATTTTCAGCAGGTTGAGGTGGCGCGCCCCTGTGATCCAGGCCCGCCTGCCTTAGCGCCACCAATTTATTGTCAACAATCATGTCTGATGCGGCGGCATCTACTTAACAAGCAAATGTGAATTATTTTGTGAATTATGTGAAAATCCTAAAATATTTTCAATGCCACGTGAAATTATACACAAAATATAAAGTAGGGTTATCGACACAGCCTCCTGTCTCAGAATGTGCCTTGCTTACTCTGCCTTACACAGACCAGGCCCACTTAAATTTCTTAGTGTGGCATAAAATAATATGTATGTTCAAGTTAACGAGAAGAGTGGGAAATTGCAAATAACTGCATTATTGTCATTTTACACCAGCCTTCGTTGCTCTCGCCAGCCAACAAGGCAATCTCTCAGTAGCCTTTCTCTCCTGTCTCTTTTACACTAACACATACTCACTGAACTTCCAATAAGCCTATATATCAAAATGCCAGACATACCTTATATCGCATTTTTGGAGTCTCAAGCCCTGACTTGTGCTGTTCATGTTCATCTCTTTGCTTGTAGCCTGAGTTTTTGAATTTGAATTACATGGCATATAGAGAACATCATGCCAGACTCCATCCTTTACTTATGGGTAAAGGTACACAACGGGTAGAACATCCCTTAAGCTTTTTAGTAAACTGTAAATTTGTCATATTGGTCGTCCAGTTGGTCGTCAGCGGATCCATTCTGCCCAATGGAAGAGCAGTCTACAGGGGGAGTCAGCTGAGATTCACCAGGTTCTCCTTTAACCCTTGAACATTGATTTCAACTCTAGTACAAATCTAGTCTCTCCTGATTTGAACTATGGTTAACTACAGCTGGCACCACATTTACTATGCCTACTCTGAAATACACATAAAATATAGGCATATGTGATATATATATATACGTATATATATATATGTGATATATGTTGCTTCACTTATTTGTCTCATTTGTTTAAATAAAAAGTAGGTAGCTAACTTATTGTTACCTTAGCACTGGTTCTGCTCTGAGATGCTTGTTTAGGAAGGAAATGCACTTACGATTTCTAGTGACTAGTAGTTATCTTGGCTACGTTGAATACACTTATTGTAAGTCGCTTTGGATAAAAGCGTCTGCTAAATGACTGTAATGTAAAATGCAATGTAATTTGTAAGGGGAAGAAGACATTGACAAGCAGACGGATAGTTTCTCAAAGGGCATTAGTCAAATTTCCACAGTACTGACAGTTCTAGTATTTTGGGTACGTTTACATTAACCTCTGGGTTAATGTAAACGTCTTTTCTTCATCTCCTAACAAATAGGGGAGGTCTAATTTTTGTCTCATTTTGTGATCACCTTCATGTGAAATGTTTCTGTAAAACAGGAGAGGAGATAACAGAGAGATAACTGATTCTTGAGACTTTATTAGATTTTGGCCCCATGGTGTCAATAGGAAAATGCAACAGTATTGAGTTTTCTTTGACATCTTTCTCTAATCTTCATATTTCATATTCAGGGGAGTTAAATGACACTTATTTCAGATCATTTGGAGAGCTCTTGTTTTGATCAGAGGAAGATCAACATGAGCTTTTATGTGGTTGTTTCTCCTGAGTTGAATTTGAGAAATAGAAGAAAATGCCTTATGAAACCTCTTCTTGGACATTGCTTTCCTATGGGAACATGACCTTTGTTACACAATGTCATGAGATTGGGAAATGCGACTCTCATTGCAGAGTATCTTTAAGAGCTGATCATTGCAGCAGCAGCTCTAATTGAAGAGTGTTACCAATTTAAGTCCAAACAGGCTCTCTCACTCTGCTGTTTGTGTCTTTAATTCCACTCTCACAGAGAGACACTCCGTGACATCGGATGGCCTTCCACAACAATGGCAAAGAGGAGGCAAGGCCTGAAAGTCCCTGCCAGTGATTGCACCTGAATAAGAACGCCTTTTACATGCTGCTTGTTTGTCCTTCACAGTGCAATTATTTCAACAATGTGTATATTCTTTTGAAGACGATTGTGCCCTGGCATATATCCACATGGATTTTTTTCCTCTCTTCCTCCCCATCTATTGAATGGGTGACATATTGTGCCCTGGCTAATGACTAGAAATGCATTAAGACTCAAGTGGGGGTTCTAATGAAGATGGTTGACGAGGCCTGAAGGCCTTCTCTTTCTCTTTCTCTTTCTCTCTTTCTTTAGCATGAAAGGATAAATCCTTGCCCTCCTTAAAAAATCAAATTGTCCTTCAACCTTTGCATGTCACAAAGTTTTCATCCTTCTATCAAAGACACTTACAAGCACATTCAATGTTATGTTTACTTAAGTAGCAGATTTGATTTTGGAGTCTTTTTTTTTTAAACCTTAATGGATGACAGGAGTCAAAAGTGACCTTACCTGATTTGTTTGAAACAATAACATCCTATGACTACCTCATTTCCTGGCATGCTAAAGCTGCTGTATGCTGCCATGTCTACATACCACAACAAACAGAGTAGTTCATTGCCAGTATTGCACAAGTCGTCCGATTTGTCATTTTGCCATTGGTCACCAGTGTTTTCCTTTATTAGTGAGGAAGAGTTGGCAGCAGCTGAACCTTTGGGCAGGTTCCAGTCAGCAGCCAATCATATTTTAGCATTGCTATACGTGTACCAGTAGGCATTGCCTACTGCTGCACCACCAATGCAGCTCAAACTGGTTTGCAGGCCATTGTGGAATGATGTGCTTGTCAGTTGTCAGAGTGCAGATACTAACTTATAGTTGCTCAATTGCTTAAATGATTTTTTAAACCATTTAAGCAATACAGTTGGCATCATCCCAGTCAACTTTTCAAGACTGTTGTGGACACTGTGAGCCTGTGGAAATGACATAAACATTTCACTCTGATCTTCTGGACGTAATTGTGTGGAATGACCTAATGTTGACTCCTTGTGCTCTTAATTGAATTAAATTATAGATAGAAAGTAATATTTGTTAGTTTTTCCCCTGATCTAAAATTGTATGCAACTATGTCATCAAAAGTTTATAGGGAAGTCTACAACATGAATGGCTGAAAAGTGCATCTCTTTCACTTTTTCAACATGTGCATAGCTAATAGTTCAGAAACACACATTTATCTGAAGCATACTTACTCCACACATATTCAGCTTAGCAGTGACACAAAAGCTGCTCTACCAGTCTCTGAAAATTACATACAGGTTTGTCACTCAAACACAGGGAAGAGGTTACGCTATTTATCAGCCCTTGCTATGAATGGGAATGCTTGATGAGTTGGGCTGTGATGACAAAGGACATAAGTCGAGTACCAGGAACCCCAAAGACTAGTTAGTTATACTCGTATTAAAGCTGGTTTCTACTTATGTTTACTTTTCCACAACAGTTAATTTAAGGTTGGAAAAGGGATTAGCAAGAACCTTTGGTCGGTTACAGTAGAGTCGGTGTCTCAAGGGGATCATGGCTCTAGCCATACAATGCCTGGGTCTGCATTTTACAATAAACAGAATAATAGTAGTCCCTTCAATACTGTCTTGGCCCATCAACAGCAAAGCGCAGCTTGTACATCAGGACGATAATTTGACCGTGAAATGGTAATTATTGGATATTGAGACGAAAAAGGAGCAGATTTTCAAATGATCCTGGGCTTAATGAGAGAAAGAGAGACAGAGAGCGAGATGAAAACGCCCACTTTGGATCATCTTTAAATTTCTGTTGAATGCGGATGCAGTATACATGTTTTTTCCTGTGTGTGAATACATTCATGTGTACAGCAAATGTAGTTGGCTGGGTGTCAGAGTCAAGCTTTAATTAAGTTTTCCACAGAATAGGCACACATACTTTCTCTCTCTCTCTCACACGTACACATGCATGCATCATACACACTGCAACGTCCATGACAGTGTACACGCCCAGTGTACTTAGCCCAGGGTAATTTTGGCACAGAAACAGAAACCAAAAGACAAGTCATATCAGCAATGCAAACTGTCCCTCAGGACAAACATGATCAACATCAATTGAATACCAAAGCAAGTTATAGACTGGGGAGCAGTTAGATGCAAGTCCTAAAGCCCTGGTATGAGACTGCATGTCTGTAAACCAGGGCCAGCTTGCTCAAGCAGAGGGTGTAATCGCATGCAGGGTGATGAACATGTATGCATGTCTATCACTCAGCCAAACATCAGCTGTACATGTCAAGACGAGCTACGAAAAGGGGGCACAAGATGAAATCCTCGTGCCCCATTGAACCGCCCCACAGATGACATTCCCGGTGTACCTCAGTCAAGAGAAAATACCAAACATCACCTTTGCCAGTATGAATGAGCTTTGGTAGATTTCCATTCACTGATTGTGGATAAATGGTGCATAGCAGAATTCTGCCTAACTATATAGAATTTCGTCAGGTGATCTATAATCAAATAGACAAGTGAAATGAGGTGGGCAGTAATCAAAACTATAGAAGTCTTACGGAAGCACCAGATGTTTACGCCAGTGTATACAGGGGGAAGAATACAGGTTGTCTCCTTCTCCTCTCACCCAAAGGAAGGAATTTCAAAAGAATATGGTCAAGTCAGAACCCCTTTGTCACATGGCAATTCACTCTTTTTTCCCCTGCCGTCAAAGAGGAGATTAACTTGTCAAAATGTGGGTCCTGGTCCAGACTGGTCTTTTGAGTGGATATTCACAAGTCTGATCTTCGCCACTGCTAATAGACAGAGCTCAAAGGGGAGCAGGGAGAACAGAGGAGGGAGAGGGGTAAGAAGGCTTTAGGATCACTTTACCTGGATTCGGCAGTGAGGCGCTGGTGGATTAGTGCCCCGGGCCTCATGGCACGCTAGTCTGCAAACGCCCCCATAACACAGTCCTGCAGGTACACACACGCACACATGCGCATGCACACACGCTGACACACACTCATTTACAGTACAGGGGGCAGTAACTACACAAACACACACACACACACGTCTTTGGATCATTCGACACATGTACGTGTAGCTTGTGATCCTGACCTGCACACATGATAACACACACCCATGTGCAAAATGTCAAAACACACACACGCACACACACACACAAATGCCCAGTGATCTCTACAATTTCACAACAGTTCAGGTGTATGCTGCAACCGTCCAGGGAGAACAGGACTAGATGGAACAACTGATCTTAATTCCAGTGGCTTACAAAACTTCCACCTTGATTTCTGGCTGCCGTACAGTTGCAGGGCCACACAGAAACTTTCTTGTACATCCTTGAAGCTTCCAGAAGTCTGTTCCCGGTCTGATACCACCTTGTAAGGTCACTCACTCATCCAGAACTGCAAAACCATAACCCATAAAGGAGAAAATACAGGTTGTTCTTGGCAGGGAGCAGAGAAACCCACCACGGCACCATCCTTCTCTGCCGCCTCTGCCACCTCCCCCCCAGTCAGTACCTGATGACTTCTCCATCCGTTTTAATTGGTAATTATTTTGCGGGGTTTAATGCCTTTATTCAGACTGTCAGTGTGGAGTCAGGAGAGGAGGATTAGGTGCCCCAGGGGGACGAGACACTGGCACGGCCAGGACAGCTCATTTTTACACGGGCAGGGGAGGAGGACAGCTCATCTTTGATCCGGTTGGGGCTTCGCAGGCCAGAGGGGTGACAGCTGCACTTTCTTTAGCCCACATTTGAATTTGAATTCTATCTTAGGATGCAGCGCACCGCGGACTTGGCAGGGCAGTGGGGTAATCTGCTCGGCACAAACGCCCGGGCCTTTTCTTCCTGTGTGCCCTCGCAGAGATTGGAGTAATTAAAGTTAAATGGAATGCATTAAAAACTCACTTGTGCCGAGGCTGTGGCGGCCGTGCCAACAGTGAATGGGCTGGGGCTGTCCTTTTACGCTACTCTAATCCTGCGGAATATATGTGTGTGCCCTGTGACTTTGATGCTACGCTACCAAAGCATCGGAAACGGCTACCAATGGAGCTACAACTGACTGCTGGCTTTCACCTCAGAAGAACATCTTGGAGAGCAAATTCAGCTGGATTCTGACATTGGCAGGAGGGTTGGATAGATTCAGCTAGCGAATGCTATTAGCACTTTCCAGACTCACATGTCACTCTCAAACCACTATACTTCACTAGGCTATGCTTTGATGTACAGTCTTCATAACCACTCACCACTCCCCAGGTTTGGCTGTTGTTTTGATTGATAGTAACCTGTGTTGAATCCTAATCCTAACTAGCTGTTTATGGCCCTACTTTGGGTGTGGCCATAAGTTACTTGGCCTACACATAAAATACAGCTTCCCATGCCAAGACACAAAGGCCGACTAATGAATGCAACTCATTGCCGTGTTTGCACAGGAGATGGTGGCATCCCAGTTTATCAGCAACCTTGTGTACAGAGGTGGACAGTAATTGCCCCTAAAGACAAACCTGCTGCCAGAGCTGACTCCTATAGCCACGGGCTGCGAACCGGACCTGCACTTCACGGTGAATGTCAAAAGACTTCAGGCATCACCAGGCGGAAGGTAATTGTTGCCTTCTTTCACGATAGAGGAATGTGGACAGAGACAAAAGGGGAGAGGCTACAAAACTATCATCATAATCTCCACCTGGCTTTGTGTGTGATCCTCAAGCCCTTCAAATGAGAGGAGGAGATGGGGTGGAGAGGTAAGGGGTGTGGGACCTGGGAGGAAAGGGAAAATTGTTTTGTGAAAGAGAAGGATAAACTGTAAAATGTACAGGGAGAGATAAAGAGAGAGAGAGAGATGTAAAACCAGCGAGAAAAATACATATAAAAATATATTTTGTAGTGTATTTTAATGTACAAATAAATAGACAAACAATCAGTCAATCGACCAATCAAACACCAGGTTTACTCTGTCCAGTCTGTGTGGTATTTCTGATGCAGAGGTTACAAAAAGGAATCAGATGAGTCAGCTAAGAGTTGCTATTTCCATGTTTCCCAAGTGCAGCAAATGCCTTCAGCCAAAAGCATGCACCAATTTGTCTGAGAGTCCTGCATGTTGTACCAAACATTTCCATTAAGGCTCGGAGGGGACCAGGTGTAAAAACACTGCGGCCACCTGGTTTGACGCTACTGCTGACATTTGACAATATACTGTTACTTTTTTCATACCTGCAAGACATATAGATTGTATATCAATACATTATTTTGCTATTTTGTTATTTTTTCACTCTATCATCTTTAGATTTGGACATTTGAACATTGAACTATTTGGCTTCCTTCTGTTTTAGCTTCATTGTTTTTTGCCCCCTGCCAATGGCAAGTACCTCAAGCACAGCGGTCAAGGTATCAGCACTTGTGTGTGTGATGAGGTTTGGTTGGTAACATGTTATTTCTCACCAGTTCCTCGTGTGGTTTGGCCTACGTGGTGAAATACCTCTTCTACACAGTGTGAGTGTAAGCACAGGAGCAACATCAGGAAAGGCAGTGAAAACAAATCTTGTGACATAATGGTAGAAAAAAGGGAAGATCATGAGTAAGAGATTCTACAATAGAAAACACAATACAGTGTCATCACATGACATCCTCTTCTTTCTGGGATTCCTTACTGTGATTGATTTATAATATCTTCTTTGTCTCCCTCTAGTCTCTAGATGATGAACTAGTCTTAATAACTACAAGTGTCATGTGAAAGTGAATAGAAGGACTAATATGCTTTGCTCATTCCTATTTTTTTACTCCTTACATTTTGACAATAATAAGGATGAGGATCTAGTCCATTAGTAGCCAATGGCATGTATCTTCTACCACACACACACACACACACACACACACACACACACACACACACACACACACACACACACACACACACACACACACACACACACACTTGAATGAATGAATGCCTGATGAAAAGCATGTTGGTATTATGGTATTAACATTTTAAGGGTGGGGCTATCTCTTCCTATTCCTGTTGATGTACCAACATTTACTATTTTTGTTACAAAGAGAAATGGGATAGAGACAGGTGATCTGACAGAGAAAGTCAGACAGATAGGCAGACTAGATGAGAGACAGGTAGACAGACCAACACACAAGAGAGACAGAGTGGTAGACGGGCAGACCAGATAGAGAGAGACAGACAAAAAGGCAGATGCACAGACCAGACAGAAAGACTTGATCCACAGATGTTGATGCCAAGGTAGTCAGCACTAGCGTCAGTCATAGAAAGTTCACCTAGCCGTGTGCTCCTTTACCCAAGTGGACAGACAGACACTCATGGATCTGGACATTCTGCCTGCGGGTCAGGATTCAAGTATACCTGCAATCAAAACATCTTCTCTTTGTCTGTTTAGTAAAATCATAGGAAAGTGCCACAATTATAATCATACTACTATTGTCTGTGATAAACAGGCAAGCCAGTGCTCTCTGGAGGAGGGGATCAAGTGCTGGTTCACTTAAAAGTGAAAAGAATCTCTGAATAACTAATTGAAAAGTATCTGAATACCATGTAAGACCTTGGTTTATAGTTTTGATGATTTGATTAGTGGTGATTTGTCTACGCGCTGACAGATGCTTGATGTTGGCAAGATAAGAATAAAAGCTAAGGCTTTTGGCTGGGAAGCCCTATTATTCATGGGCAGCACTTGAGTGTGTATTTCCATTAGATGTGTGAAGGCCTCTGAGGTCTAAGAATGCACTTTAATAGATACCTGTCAAATGTAATTAACTATGTTTTTCCTATATCATACGCTTTCCCATCGCCTCCAGCCAGAGGCTCCTCAGTGTGTTTGTGTGCGTGTGTGTCTGTATGTGTATATGTGCGCATGTGTACTCATGCACATGCATGTATTTGTGTGTGTGTGTGTGTGTGTGTGAGAGAGAGAGACAAGAGTCTGTCTCAGCGCCTTTTGCCACCCAGCGATTGGAGACAGTTTTAATTGCAGCATGACAACCACAAGAAAGGACCAGAAGCCCCATAAAAGCCAAGGCAAGCTGGCAGCCTTCCCACAGTGGAAAGCTAGCCATGCCATAATTACAGGTAAAAAGACCTCTAGCACTGTAGCTCAGCACTGTGTTTATTTGACACCAATCATACAACTATGCAGGTATCTGAACAATAACATGCTCTGTCCCAACAGGATTGGGGTGCCTCTGAGAAAAACTTGGACATCAACAGCAATCAAGGAATGTCTTGTGGCTTGGAGATTGAACACTTTTCAGAACATGAAAGGAAAATGGAAGACCTTCATTTAAAGGGCTCCGACGAGTTCAGCGGGCCCTGTTGTGATATTGCAAGTATCATTGTTTCCAGTCAGAGCAGAGGCACACATCGCATCAATTATTCATTTGACATGACTTGATTCTGTCTCAGGTGAGCAGTCCAATTCAGACATTTAGATAGCCACATTCCAGGGTGTAATGGGCTGTATTAAAGGCACATTAGCAAAGTTAGCGACACCTCCCGCTGTGGAGGGAATTCATTCTCTTCTCAACTTCTCTGTGGTAAATCAGGGGGATCTCCTCTTGACTCATTTTGGGAGACTTTTTGAGATAACACCACCTTCGTGTCTTTGTGTCAGCAGTTGGTGTTGTAAGAGCAAAGGAGTGTTTAATGACTGTATGCATGGTGGCACACACACTCAGCCTGGTCTACGGGGGGCACCGTCAAAGTGGCGGTGAGGGGAGAAAAGGGGTGCTGCATATTTTTTTTAAGAAAAGTGTGGGTGGTGCATCGGGGACTCTGTGCCGTGCACTTGATGAGATTTTAAAGCTACTCGGCTCATTAAAATCAGAATTCAGCTCCCAATTTTGAACAGTCTCATTGGTATTCAGCACTACGTCGTGCCGTGTAAATCACAACCTTTTTACAGACAGCATCGGTCTCTATTTGGAAAACCAGACCCCAGCGTATAAATCTCACCTTTGCAAGTACTTTATGAGAGCACTATGTGTGTTTTATGTGTTCTTTATGAGTGCGAAAAGGCAACATCTTGAATGACACTCACTCCCAAAGCCATTGGGAGAAAAACAAAAACATTTTACAGGCTCATTTTCCATAACAAATGCTCACTTTCCACTTAGGATGAGTCTGCATAAAAACACAGGGCAACATGTTTCCTTTTACTCTCGCTCACCTCTTTTGTTGAGTTATTCATTCAGTGGTTCCTTTATTTATTTTTTTCCTGGTTGTGGTGATTTACTAGTTGGGTAATGACTGTCAAGGCAATTGGCTGCTAAAGTGGCGAACCGGGGCTCATGCGAAGGGCGGTGTTTATCACAGTATTGACTTTCTGACGGGGGTGCCGCAGACTCCTTTGTCACCGAGGCTGAGCCACTCAAAGACCAGGTCGGGTGTGATCAATAAGAGGGGAACTGACCGCTGTCAGACCGCTGACTGGCCACCGCTGCTTTTGTCACTTCGCATTGATGAACACTGTCCTGAATGGAGGAGATAAAATAGAGAGGAGGGGAGGAGGAGGGGAACACCACAAACAATCCAGAGAGGGAGGGTGGTTGTTGTTCTGTGGACTGAGAAGATGAACCGGGGGGGTTTTCGTGCAAGTGATGTTTTTTTCTGGATGAGGTCAGTGAAGAGTCAGAGACTTGACTGTACTGCACTGATTAAAGGAAAAACCCACACTCAGATGCCCTTACACTGTTATATGTGATCAATTTGTGATGTTCACTGCATTCCAGGAGTTACTTTGTGATTTAGTAAATGTTGTAGTTTACTTTTTTGGTTTACTCCCGGTGCCTCATCCAGCCTCATTTATTTCTATTTCAATTCACAGGATATCTTATTTTACCCAGAATGACTTTTGACAACCCTCAGAGAAAGGGCGTGTACTTATTGCTTGCAATCAAAGGAGGACGTATGGGCATAGCAATACAGCCAACTAGTTCCTGAACACTGGGGCGTATCTATGATTGTGACTGCACCCCTTTCTCAAAACACAGCATGCCTTGCGGCTGCATTGCATAAGGGTCTATTGGTCGGTGGAGAAATATGTGTCTCTGCTGCTTCTATGATAGATTTCTGTGATACGATTTCCTGTACGATTCAAAATAGCGACTCTAGAAATAAGCTCTTGCTCTTTGATTCTGAGGGGCTCACACCAAAACCTGACATTTATCTTTGATGTTTTGAAAAAAAATCTGCAATTGCAGTTGGGCTGGAAATATTTCATTATGAGGTCACGTCGTCTATGTTTGGCCAATTGTCCACAGGAATAAGAAAAATTCACCACCAAACAACAAAATGGGCCAAGAAATACAAGGTATATATACAGCTGTTTTAACAGGTGAGCGTATTAGGGCGGGTTTTTCCTTTAAACAGTACAAATACATACATACAGACAAGGCAAGGGGGCACACAGTAACATGCTGTGTCAAAGAGCCATGTAGGTATGCAAGATTGCATGCATGCATGTGTTTGCAAGTGTCCACAGATAGACACACACACACACTTGCACACACACACACACACACACACACACACACACACACACACAAACACCACATGCTGTCATGAGTTCCTTAAATGTGAGCTGCTCCTACTTTCCTGGGTTCTAGAAAATATTCCCCTATGCATCTCTCTCGCTCTTTTTTTCCCTTTCATACACACACACACACACACACACACACACACACACATTCGCTCGCTCTCTCATGACTATAAATTTGCATATCTTTCTAGAAAGTATTTCCTAGTAAGTAGAGCAATGGCAGCTCTCAGGAGAGACACAGACACAGATAGAAATTTGTATAAAAAAGAAGAAACATCTAAGCAGAAAAAGAACAAAACCACGGTACACCATTACTTTAATGATCCATCATGTTCAAAGGAAATCCAGCCGCAATAAACAAGGGAATGAAACACTGGTGCAAACTACTTTTCATTTGGTGTTCACTTGTTTACTTTCCACTCTTTCTTTTCTGTATAGGTGGCATTTCACCGCATTATCTCGAACACGTAATTTATCTGCACGTTATACTGTTAAGCATCTGTTCAACTGATAAAGTGTCCGAAACTACAATACCCAGCAATGGGGCTAAAGGTCAAATTCCCCTGGCATGTCCTCCCCACTGGAGGCATGTAGGTGGCGTGTCTCCAGTGATACCGCTGTGATTGACAGGCTTGATGAAAAACCAGAGGGACAGAGGGAAATTTGCCCCTTTTTTCCACAGGCCAATACATCACAGGGTCAGGGTTCAAAGGTTACGGGTCCCGGGAGGTGTCAACCTCATTACCCGAGACTACATCAACCCAACCCGAGGGCTTTCTTAGTATTTACATAACCTCTAACCCCTCGCTGCTGAGGAGGTTCCCTCTCTCTGTCTTTCAATCCATCCTTCACTCTCCGGTTCGCTCACCTCTTCCTGGGGGCAGGGTTCAAGTTCATTGTCAGCGCAGCCCAGACATGTAGAGGCTGTCCATTACTCTGCCTGAGACAGGGGAAAACACTGCTGTTGCTGTGTAAGTGTGTGTATTTGTGCAGGTGCCGGTGCAGGACTGAAATTTTTCAGTGTGTTGAATGAAACTTACTGAGGTGAGCTGCTTTTTTTTTGGTTTGTTTTTAATAGTCCAAAAGAGGGAGATATTGCATTTGAACATACTTTTTGCTGCATGCGTCCTAATTAACATCAATGTGTGACTCTGATGACACCGTCGACACCAGGGACACCGTGTGAGTGGCTGAGCTGGCTCGCCTTAGACAGACAGACAAAACAAGAGAGTCCCAGTACAGGATCCTTCCTTTCCTCTCCTCCCCTCTTACTCTTTAACGCCTGATTGTTTAAGTGATAAGTGACGGTGATGGATGAGCCGGGCTTTGTGTAATTATTGTCCCGGTTATCACTGTCACCGCTGATAGCATACATCACCGTGTCCCAGTCCATTTTGCATGTGATAAATAACAGTACCTGGAGAAATACATTCAAATCATTTAGCCCCGGTTGTGAACAGACCCCCCGAATGTAAACACACGGGCACGTTAATGGAGGGTCTCGGTGGGTATGAGCGTGACTGCCGACGGTGTGAAATCATGAGTATCACGCGATAGTGCGATTGTAATGTTTGCACTGTAAATCTCTTGTACCCAATGCGGAAGGAGCTGGCACACAGAGGTGGACTTGGCACACACATGACACACAGATTGTTATACACCACCTCAGTGGCCCCTAAAATGGCCAAGCATGCCATTTTCCTGACTCACTACGTGTCCTAGCCTATCCAAACAAGGCTGCTATTGAAGATGAGTCATTTTATCTGAGGTGATTAAGAGGTGATTAACTGACTCTGATGCTTTATCATGCATCTATGATACTTGACAGCCCTTAGGTGATGTAATCGCTGAAGATGATTTATGGATTATGGCAATTAGCTCTCAGATAAAGGCTATTATTACTATTCATTCGCCTTTTAGAGATGATTGTCTGCACTGCAATGTCTTTTTCGAGGAACATTTAGACGGTACCTGGATGGAGATAGAATCTAACGCAAGATAAGGAATGGCTTGAGGAAGTCAGTGCTTAATCTACAGGCTATCTACTGTGATGTTTCTCACACACCCACGTGGTAAGATATCATCTGCCATTTAATACATTTATTGAGTGTTATTTATAATAATGGAAGTTCTGTCCCTCTTTGATCCACCATAATGAAATGAGCCTTAAAACATTCTGCTTCTCTCTCTTATCCATGTTGCTGCTCTGCCTCTCGTTCTCTCCTGGGCTAGAGTGAACATGACCTCTGACCCCTAGCTCTGTGGCTGACTGAGCATTATGTGATGCTAATTGGGCATGTAACAATACACCAAAAAACGTGATATATTGCGATGTAAAATGTCAGAAAAACACATTGTGCACTAATTAGCCTTGTCCTTGCTTGCTAGCAATCTAAAGTTACATTTGGCAGATGGGGGTCATTTTGTAAATTAAGTATTTTAACAGAAACATCACATTTACTTTCAATCTCTCTTCCAACTTTATTTGTCTGGATAAAATTAATTTGGTAACACAATTACATGATGGTTTACTATTTAAATTCTCACATTCTCACCTGATCATCTTCATTCATCCTGGGTCCAGTCATTCTCATCAGACTTTATAGTTGTCTTTAGAGCTTGTATATTACTAAAACCTTACTATTACTTCCTACACTTTGTGCCCCTGTACGAGAATCCTCCTACCTTACTTATGATAACAAATCATAATGTCTTAGTTAGTTAGCACATTAGTTGAAGCATTCTTAATAGCCAACAAACATGTTAACAGATGGTTAGTTAATGATTAATCACCAGTTAATTAAACATTTATTAGTTATCCATAATGTACAGTGTTACCATTAATTTAAAATAAAACATTACAAATTTCCAAATTTTCAAAACTCAATTTGTGTTGAAACTCCACAGATTAGATGACATTATAATATCAAATTATGAAAACTATTATCATGTACAGTGGGGTCCAAAAGTCTGAGTCCACTACCAATAATCTTTTATTTATCAAAAACTAATAAAAAAAATTGTCAAATGATATTTCTTCAATCAAGATGACATGATTTAAAAATAATTTAATTAATAATTACAAATGCTTTTCAATGGAGGTCCTTTTTCAAAGTTAAAGCACTACCAGCAGTGACAATAATGCATAGAGGACCATATTAACTGAGTCAGTATCTGGTATTAGCTGTTAAAAGACCAAAACAATTCACAGTGTGTATTTCTCAATGATCATTTAGATTAGTATCAGTTCTAAATAATGCTGTTCTTGCTAGTTTTTGATAAGTGATGAAAACGCTCACTGTATCAATGTTTTGCTTAATCTAATTGCTAAGCCTTAGTTCTAACAAATCAAGCTGGTAAAGCTCACTTAGCTGTGCCTGCTATTATAGTACATCACTGTTAAATGGGTCTGCATTTGCTGTAAAGTTGATAACCCTTTGATAATGTTCACTGAGAGAACAGTTCAGTAATACAGTATATTGATTAGGAAACGTGTTGAGTATTGGGTAATGTAAGACTGGACCATTGAAAGTTCTCCAGTCCCAGAACAAATATATATCCACTCTTACAAATTTCCCAATCCATATACTACTGAAATGTTAACTCAATGAACTGTCAGGTTTTCAGTGTTACTGTAAAAGGAGTTTAACAGTTATGTCCTATCATAGTATAGTGGGCACACTTTGTTTAAAAAGCTAAATTCTATATATTGATCATTTTTTTACAATATATTTAATGCAGTTTAAGGTAATATCTGCAATTGCAATTAGACACCAATTGTATCATCGACCAACTGCATTCAGTTCTTCATTTTACAGTAGCAGACAACATATGGCAGTGTGCCTAAACCAAAAGAGCAGTCATCTTTACAGTCATCTAATTCCATTACTGTGTCGCCCATGAAGGAATCTGTCCTCCCCTCGCCTGTTTGAAATGTCACCTGATCCCATCAATTACAATCTGCTCTACAGACAAACTCTCCCTCACACCTTAATGGACGCTCAAGGAGATTAGATGTCTGACAATCAATTGAGAGGGCTAAAAGACCAGGCAAGTCACCTGGGGTCATTGGAGAGAATAGTCTCTTAATAAGTAAAGTTCTGTTTAACACCTTTAAGGGTTCTTCTGCTTGTACCTACTATATGTGAACTCTTATAAGTGCAATGTAGACCGCTTCATCAAAGGCTCTTGTAGGTTAATCATAGGTTCTTATATACAGTATATCATTCAACTACGTTTTGTAATGGCTCAGAACTAAGGACTGTCTCGTTTTCCCACAGGTGCCTTGTATCGACCGACACGTTAACGGTTGTTCTGTCCGTTTAAAAAGAGGACTTTGGAATAATCGCGCTGATGCACACAGCAAACAAGTTACTTTGACAAGTAACTTGAATTATAGCACAATGTTTGTCTCGTCTCGTCTTGTCACATCACCATGTGTTGTTCGCTCCAGGTTTTGATGACAGAGCAGCATTTTTCATGCAAGATGTTTTTTATCAACCAGCCTAAATCTTCTCACAGTAGAATCCACCCAAAAGGGTTCCTCAGATAGTAAAGAAAACAACTATACAACCCAACTAGGAACCCTGTAGGAACACTTTCTTTTGAGTGTGTAGGGCCTGAGACAGTAACAACATGTAAGCCGATATAGCGGCTATATGAAGATCAGATTTCGGGGAAGGAATCGCAGGTTGTTGTTCACTGTCAAAGTAGATGGAGGCAGGGGCAATCCAAGGGCCCTAAAGGCAGATCAATCAACGTTGGGCTGTGGAAGTTCAACTGCTGGAAAGGGTCAGAAGGGTCAGGGAGCACCGAGAGTTCAACGCCGGTAGCCTCAAGCTGTCCCACCATCCGCTTGGACAATAGGTCACTGCCAAAGGGAGGTGGAGTTTACTCAATTGGCAATCATGTTCCCAAAAACAAGGCTGGTTATTTGAATGATATGATATTTTTGAAGACTATCTCTGATACTCATCAGAGTGAGTGACATTCAGGTGTGTATGGCTACATACAGCACAATGAATGACCTGAAATGACAACGGCATAGACACATGAGCTACATAAGGACCCCGTGAAGCACCTTCACGCCTCTCTTTCTCTCTCTCTCTCCCGCTCTCTCTCTTTGTCTCACTTTCTGTTTCACCCCTCTCTCCATCTGTCTCTTTTCTATAACGCTGTCTTGCTCTCTCTCGCTCTCTCTCTCTCTTTCTTCAAAGACAGATGATACGCTGTCCTCCTTCCAACACCCTCGCAGTAGCACATTTCCCTCCCCGGAGCGAGTAACTCTGTCTCCTGCCTGTGTCCACACTCCTGTCCCCCCCACACAACCCAGGACAACTATGGCCTGCAGCTTCGATGGCCCTCCGTGGAACAAAAACACACGCTGCCTCTCAAAAGGCTCCTTTATCCCCGGCGAACAAAAAGACGGCTTCACCTCCGCACTGTTCCCACCATTAGGCCCTGGCCTAGGCCCTTTTTCTTCTCCCCCTCCTCTCCCTCTTCTCCTCCCCTCTCCTCACACCCCCACCGGGTCCTTTCACCATGGGGTGGGGGGTGCGAGGTACGCCCTTTATGTTCCACATGTGTCAGTGCTGGTTTACTCTGTCAAACTTGCCCCCCTCCACAATAGACGTGTAAAGAGATTGACCAGCAGCTTTTGACGCGGCCACCCCCATCGAGATGTGAATAGGCATGGGGTGAAAAACACACCTGCACCTTTATGTGTGTGGGTCTGTAGTTAATGCTACAATGATATGTCTGTTCTGTGTGACTGGGCATTGGTGGAAGACTGGTAAGCCTGAACCGGGCTGAAATGGGTTCAGTTAGACTGGTTCGGACCGACAGAAGTTGCAGTCTCGGGTGGACACGTGACATTTCCGCCCCCCCCCCCCCCTACGTGTCATAATATTTGGATATCATGAGCAAATTATATGTCCCCTTGTTCAACATATGGGCGCGCCGCTCCGTATACGAGACGGAGCGACGTGGTGGTAAATTTGCATTGCGTGAATACAAAGTGGGTCATTTGGAAGCGGCGTTGACATGTCGGCCGGTCATAAAACCAAACGCGTTTACATACTTCCTAAATGCCCCTGTTCTGTGTAATGTTCACCGCAACATTCATTTTCCCCTTTTCAAAAAGCCAAACGAGAGGCCCAGGCCATTTGACTCTGACTGGGTCCATGAAGAAATCATTATCCCCATGACCCGGAGCTATTAATTCCATCTCTCTCTCTCTCTCTCTCTCTCCCTCTCTCTCTCTTCTCCCTCTCTCATTTCTCTCATTCTCTAGATAAATTCATTTACATGAAAGACCACTACTCACACACTGGCATGGGCCCCGCAGGTAAATGACAATCTAACCAATGATTTCATGCAGTGTTAACGTTTTCCAGCACACATGCGTACCGCGAGCTGTAGCAAGTATATCATTAATAAATCTGAACCCTTTTTCCCGTGACTGAGGGGATCAACATGTTTTAATTATCCTGGCATGATTTGAACTCCGTCAGCGTCGCCGTTCAGTTGCACAAACATTCCACAGCCAGCGAGATAAACAGTCTGACTCTCTCTCGAAGGTGGCGCGAAGACAAGGTGAGACACAATCAGCCTCTCTTTCTGTCTCGATGTTTTGTCTTGCTGTTGGTCTTCCTGCCTCTTTCTGTTTGTCTGCCTCTCTCTCTCTCTCTCTCTCTCTCTCTCTCTGGGTATTGCCATATTAGTTGCCCTAGGTTTGTTTAGTGCTAGCAGAAAGACAGACAATGTATCCTGGCAAGCCTGAACCTGGGATGTGTCTGCTCAGCCACAGCAGTGCAGACATAAACAGAAAATATATATTAGAATATGGTTTCAAATATTTCAACTAAACACAGAGATGGAAGTCAAGCATACCTCATCGGGTCAGACGTGGATGGGAAGAAATTGTGACTAGCCACGCCTGACCTGATGAGGTATTCTTGATTTAACTTGCCTGACAGTCTTTTAAAATCAAGCTTCTTGTTTTTTTTCCTCAGGTATTCGACATTCCTTCAACTACTATTTTGCCCAGGTCTGAGGCCGGCTCCACCCTCTCCAGTAGACCACAGTGGGAGAACAGCAGGACTGGGACCTCAGCGTTACACAGGAACAGGCTCAGGCAGTAAGTCAGTCACTCAGTGCTCGTGTGTGTGTGTGTGTGTGTGTGTGTGTGTGTGTGTCTTCCCATCTCATCATCAGGAAAACAGCAGACTTTTTGGTGCTTTGGTGTTGTAAGTCCCGTAGGGCAATGGGCAGCTTACGCAGTTCACACAGACACACACAAACCAGAACCCTCTCCCCACACACACACACACACACACACACACACACACTATAGAACCTACACACACACACACACACTGGAAAACACACAGCCTCACGCAAGAAAGAACCTGTTATCAAAAGCTCGTCCCTCTGGCTGGCTGCCAAAAGAAACGTGCTGAGGCGAACACTAATCCACTTTAAATTACAACGGTACTGAAAGCCTGTGACCACAGCCAAATATTGATATGGGGTCATTAGTCAATTATGTTGGGGCCTCTCACTGAGTGATCAGAGCTGGGGAGGCGTGGCAGAGGTGGCCGAGGCAGGAGGTGTCAGAAGTTGTCCGAGAGGAGGAGGTCACTAAGGGGGGGGGGATTATGGTATTAGCGGGCAACTGGGTGAACTACACACTCCCGCTGCCAAAGTTAGACACCGAGAGCTGTAGCAGGGCAATCATGTGACTGAGATTCTCCCTTTTCTCTTTCCTCGCTTCTGTTCATTCAGACACACACACACACACAACTATAGTGTAATGACACAGAGTACTTTGTGGTAAATACTGACTGGCAAAGTGATGTGGGGTGTGTATGTGCATGCACGTGTGTGTGTGTGTGTGTGTGAGAGAGAGAGAGAGAGATCATTTGGATGTACAGTATTTTTATGGAATGCCAGCCCATGTGCTTGCTTGGGCCAAAAAGCATCACCACTCCCCCCTAGTGGTGCACAGGGTTTTAGACCTGTGTCACTGTGCAGTTTCCAAGCGTTTTGAACAAGAAGTATTGTAAGTTGTAAGTATGTATTATTACCCATTAGACTAAAATATATCTAAAATAAATCAAAATGTTGCTGGTCTTCAGAACACTGCCGTTTTCTTAGTCATCATGTCTTCATTTTTACCTGGTTATATTTGTTAAATTGATATGTAATGCAGTCAATTTTCCTCTTCAATTGGAATTAGGATGAAGATGGATAGAAAATCTAGAGAAATCTAATCATTCAATTAGGACCATAGTGTTTCAGGCTAAGTGAAACTACATCAACTGCTTGACACAGATGATACCATTAATTTCCTCTGGGTTAGTAATTTGATAAAGCATCAAATTGAAGAGATTGCTTTGCAATGGGCATCATCATAGCCAAGGCAATTTAGTCACAGTGTGGCGCAAATGTAGGAAATAGAAGATTAAAAAAAAGATTTTTAAAAAATAGTAAAAGAAATATATTTTTTTTTTTCATCATTCACAAGACAGATTACATTTAAAAAAAAGATTGTATCACATATGATGACATTTTGTTTTAGTCTATTTACGTTTAACCAAGGAGCAGCACAAAAAGTTTGCATGCGTACAATTTGGCCTCAGCAGAACCTGTAAACTTAATTTGAAGTGTTTCATTACCCAATACCTTTTCACCATCAATGGCGCTTACACATAAACAATGAAAGAGTTACAGCTCTGAATTGTGAAAATAAGATGGCAAAATGAGAAAAAAGCCCAGTAACAGACCACCAGTAAAGTAGAGACCACCTATAAATGCTTTCCATCGGTGGGTTCACAGAAGCACTTGAGCTGTAATACTTTAATTGCTCAGGGACTCAAAGTCTAATAAGGTTTCTAAATCGAGCTGCTTTATTTGTTTTCCTTTGACTCGCGGCTACAGCAAAAATGCAGCCACTCTAATTGCAGTGCCGTCATTAAGAGATGTGGGTATTAAAAGTTTCTTCCTCCAAAAGCGAGCACAGTCCAATGTTTTTTTTCTCTGCAACTGAATGGTGAGGCCCTTTCGTCAAGGCCAGATTCACACAGGAAGTAATTGAGTTTAATAGGAGAAAAAAAACGTCTTAGCCTGAACAAATGCTGAAATACAGAATACAGAGAGAGTTCATTTACTGTTTTACTAGATGTGTGTGATGGTATTTCACAACAATAATCTGGTCGCTATTAGCCCAGCCTCGGCATCCTCGCCTAGTAGGGAGTGAGTGTGTTTGTTTGTGGCAAAGAGGGAGGTTTTTCACTCCTTACCCGTGTATCAAATCAATCATCTCTTCATTGCTACCTGGTTATATTTGTTAAATTGATATGTAAAGCAATCCAACAAACCCCTACGTATTTATCACGCTCTTCACTAAAAAAAAAGACACCATATCCAAAACTCAAAGTGTGCCCTACTTTAAAAAAGGGGCTTCCCTAAAACGAAACATATTGAGATCCAGTGATACGTGATGCTTATGTTGTAATTTCACTCTATTTTATTAGCAATCTTGAGTAACAGTATCAGTTTCATATTCTCATATTTTAATCAAACTTACCTCTTTCCTCTTTGAGCTGCTTTACTTTTAATTGAATTTGTGTTACAGTAATTATCAAGTGAGAGGAATCGGAGGTATCTGTCAGCTAGACGTGTCACAGGTACACTCTCACATTGACATGGGAAAGGGGGTGGGGTGGGGGGGGGGTCCTGTACGTCCCCTGATGAGACACACAATGGCAATCACAACTCAATTAACGCTTTCTATATATACAATTGCACGCACAGGCACACGCGCACACAAACAGACACAAACAGTGGGGAGAGGAGTGAAAAAGGTTGTTTTTCTATGAATCCTGTGACATTGACAGTTACATCTGTTTTTAGGACCTGTGAAATTAGGTAGGAAGAACCCGCTTAAGACTTTTTTCGAGTCAGTTGATGCCAATTAGTTAACTGTGTTGCTATCCCCAATTAGTTTCATGCTGCAAAGTTTTTTTACGTGGAGAGAAAATTAAAAAGTTTAATTGGAGTGAGAGGCAGGTAAAGAGAGAACACACATTTCTGTGCATTAATTTTTCTTCACACCCAGAATGTAGGTCCTGTCAAAGAGGAGGTATGATATGGAAGGTATGATCAAATGGCATAATTGGATGCATTGAGAAAAATGTCAAATATTTTGGTTAATTAACTGATGAATGCACGGTACACGTCTGAATACAAGTGTCTCTTTGTCCCATTGTCACGCTGTACTCATGGATTTACTGTATTACTGTATAAATCTGCTCTGACTGGCTGCTATTTCATTTCTACTTTTTTTTTACTTTCACAGTCGGCCAATCTTCCTTTTTTTGCCACACCTGATCCGCTTTTACTAGGGCCAGTCAGAGAAATCCACCTGAGAAGTTATTTCTGAATAGTACCACTTCTCTCCTCCACTCCCGGCTTCACTCAAACGCTCTGTCTCTCTCTTTCTCTTTCGTCCGCCGCCCCTCTTTCTTTCTTTCTTTCTTTCTTTCTTTCTTCCTCTCTGTCTCTCTCTCTGTCTAAACTTGCTTTCCTTGATGAGTCCTAGCAGGGAATCACAGGCTCGGAAAAAAGGTAGGGGCCTGACAGAGATTGATGTCTGAGCGCTCCCCCTGATTCGCTGATTAAACCCATCAATCAATATGCAGAGGAGGTGTCCGATGCAAATGGATCCAATCAGGCGGAACGGAGTGGTATTGTCTGTGTGTTGTGGCGAGTGGTAAAGTTAGAGGTGGAGGACAGGCACTTCAGCCTGCTTTGTCTCCCCAGGACAGGGACTATTAATGGATACAGGGAGACAAGGGGCTCAGAGGAGAAACAGGAAGACATTTTGAGATAGAATTATAGAGAAACTGTGATGGCTGTGAGGTAGTGTGATTATGGTGGACGTTCATCCAAAGGAATTATATTATGTCACGGCACTCGTAATAACAAAGAGATGAAGATTGTGTGTTTTATCATTGAATCTGCCTTTCAACTCTCTCTCTCTCTCTCTCTCTCTCGCTCTCTCTCTCTCTCTCTCTCTCTGATACATAACTCCCTCCCCTCTTGTGAGCAGGAGAAAAAAATGGGATCAGTCAACTACAGCTGCTAATTTCACATCACACATCACACATCACAAACACAAACAAATAAGCACACACACACACACACACACACACACTCAGTCACTCACTATATCTCTCTCAGACTCACGCACACACACACACACACACACACACACAGGCTCACGCACATATATCATCTGGGCGCCGTTCTCCTTGTGCCGTCCCCATCAGCTCACACACACTATCATATTTTCCGTGTCTCCATCTTCATCCAATCTTACTGTAATGGTGCAGCAGGGACTGCGACTGGATCTCCCCTCTGGGCCCTGCTGCTCCCTGAAGTATCTGCCTTGCTCTCACTTCAACCCTCATTTGAATACAAGTAGCATCCTTGGTCATTATAGGGGGAGCGTATGTCCTGCTCGCTTGTCATTGAGATGTGTGTGTGTGTGTGTGTGTGTACTGTAGTCATGTGGGTACTGTAGGTCATGTGGGTCGAGGGGTGAGGGGTAGAGTGGGTGTGTGTGTGTGTGTGTGTGAGAGCCTAGATGGTTGTGAAAGTGACACAGTCAGGATGGATACCGTCGTACCCAGGGGTCACGTTGGCCGCTGAGAGTGGCTCCGCATGCAGTCGTTCCGACTTGTCGAAAAACACAGCCGCTGTCGAAACCGTCGTCACCAGCTTTTATTTTCATCCAGTTCAAGTTCATTATTCATGATTGTTCCATCAATGTTCTATCTCCATCACTCCACGCGCTCGCCCTCCTCATTCAAAGCCCACAGAAAGAGAAGGCTGGTCATTTGTTTCAGTAAATGACACAGATGCCTCTCACTCTGCTTATAGACTTATTCCTCCCCTTTTTTTTGAGAGAGGGGTGGGGGGGGGGGGGGGGGGGGTGAGGTGGCGGCGCATGTGAGGGAATGATACCGTGACACGTTCTCCCCTCCTTCCCTCCCTCCCTTTTCCTCCTCCTCCTTCATCTCCTCCCTCCTTCTTTTCCTCTCCCCTCGCCCGTCCACCACTCTATCCATCCCCGCTCTCTCCCCACCCCTTCCCGAAGACAGCTCTAGTAGGAGAGACAACGAGCCCCCAAAATGGCTGCCTTGGTGCCAGGGGGACCACAGGCTGCTCTCCCATCTCCCATAATCACCGGGGCGATGCTCGGATGCCTCCCCCATTTGCATAATGCCATCCTGACACTTTCACTTCCGCCATCCATCACCGGCGGCGTGAGTCCCGCGGCCTGCTCCGTCGCTCCGTCTCCCCCTGATTGCGTCCTGTGTTTATCTGCCCAAGCACAAAAGATTGATTCCCCGCTGTCTCTCGGCCTTATGTTCAGCAGATAGGGATTTTCGCCGAATGATGAAGCACCCAGTCAGCTAATGATAAACAGAAAACACATATTCAAAAGGACGGTCTCCCCCCTCTCTCCGGCTTTAGTGTGGCTGCCGCTCGCCTCCCCTTCTCCTCTGCCATGTGTGGGGAAAGGGAGGGATGTCAGGTTAAGGAAGTGAACACACTCTGCAGGGAGTTCAATTTGAAACGCAATTGTTTTCCTGTCAGTCCTTTTACATTTTTTCTGTTGATTTGCTCCAGGGGTAAGGAAAAATGAAGGACCGGGAGGAAAGGGAGATAGCAATTAAAATAAAACTGTCGTCTTGATGGCTGCTCTTGTTCTTCTACACACCACAGTGCAGGCGGATCTGACAGACCGTGCTTTAAGAACATATCCTGCCTGAAAGATAAAAGCATACATGAGTGCAGCCCAGTAGCTTTTAAGAGGAAGGAATTGGTACAAGAGGGTTCCTATACTGCCATTGAAAGAGTTACAAACCAAAACCCAATGAATGCATTATTTATTTAATTACTAAGCATCCGACATGATGTTACATTTACCCTCTGCAGCACAGCACTCGCAGAAGAAAGTATCCAATGATGCTGTAAAAGAAGCACGTTACATTATTACATTCATTAAGACATTTAATAAAACGTTATGACATCATGCTTTACTTTTATGAAGCGGGCTGGAGCCACGTTTCATGAGCTGTACGATGTGCTTGTGTGCAGGTTACAGCGTGATAAGTGTAGCCTATGCCATGCATGCCACAGAATGCCAATGCAGAGCGTTTCAGCAAGTGCACTAAGTCTGCAAAGTTTCACTCCACGATAACAAAATACCATTAGCTGCTGTCACGTACAGGAGAAGAGAGATTATTTTATTTATTGAAATGAGATTGAAATGATAAATCTCTCTCCCCATGATAAAACACTGGGACTCATAAGCCTAGTGTGGGGGATAGGGATTAGAAAAAGATGGAGGCGAGCGAGAGAGAGAGAGAGAGAGAGAGAGAGAGAGCGAGAGAGAGAGAGAGTGAGAGGGGAAGAAATTCATAATGCATAATAAAACAAAAGGTGTCGTGGGAAACATCACTGATATTAAAATCAGAGACAGACAGATCTATATGAAAAATGCAGATTTGAAAATGTAAATAACCATGGCCCTAGGGGGGAGGGGGAGTGATTCAAAGATAGGATGACAACATGAAGAGAAAGGCATTTATATGGGGGCTTTGATGTTTCTCGCATCCAAATTTATGCTACTGACGACCAAAATAATGCCACTGAAGGGGATTTTACACAGTGCTCTGCTGGCCCTGGTTTCATACCATGATGATCTAAAATACATTATGCTTCACATTATCTCAGTGTGAGAATGCTTGGTAATGAGATGATTCACATTCAAGAGGGATACTTAAGATTGCATTTTAAATTTCCCAAACAACATGTTATCTTCACATTAAAGCCGTGTTCCGAAACAAAGGCGTTTGATCCGCGCTCGTATGTGTACTGCTTGAATGGGAATATCCACACAGTGTGCCTAACCTCAGCCATTGAGGTTGACCCTCTCACTTTAATCCAAATGCATCCCAGATTGCCTTGATTTTCTGGCGGAGTCGAGCTGTCAGTCAAAATCAGGAGAAGAACGGACCCCTGTGTTTAGATGAAATATCCCTTTAATAAAACTGACTGTCCTCGTCACTCAAAAGGGCAAGAGGAGATGGGATGCTGCAAAAACACGCTCCTGTTTCAGTCACTGTGCCAAAATGACAATGTAATTAAGCGGCATATGAAAATAGTATAGTATTAGACCTATAGGCTGTGGATGTTATTCTGTTCATCTTGTTCAAATCCAGTGGCGACTCAAACTTAGATCCTCTTTGGTTGGTGCTTCTCTCTCCAATGATATCATTTAACAGAAGGTTTGTGGGAGTGTGAGAAAACTATACTGGGACACACTGTTGATTATAGCACATGTTCTATGTGTAGGAACACCCCCCCACCCCACCAAGATTGTGAAGAAAGGAGTGGGAGTCACCAGCTCTTTCGCCATGTAAATCCACTGCACAAGTTTATCCTTGTCGTGGTGCAATACCAGAGCTGCTCGGCTCCTGAACATCGCCATTAGGGAGCTCGCTCACAGCCATTATTTTGAATATATCATTATTCTGGCAGCGCATTGAGCTCATCACCATTTTTCTCTTTTTCTTTGTTTTGAATAGATAAAAGCTTCACGGGAAGAGAGCATCAAGTCACTTGAAGCGCTGATGTTTCAATAGCCAGATTCATCGGCACTTGAGATTTCTCAGATTCTTTCTCAAAAGCCGATCCACATCTTACACTTTTTTCAATGTTAGCGCTCAATGTTAGCGCTCTCATTATCACATCACTGCCATTTACTCAAAATATGAAATTCTAACCACAATGTTACTACTTTACGTTTTGGGTCTATTTTGCTGTAATTTGATGCATTATACTGTTATTAACCTTTAATTTGTAAACAGAATAACAGAGCCAGTACCAAACTGATCAGTGGTGCAGTTGTATGCCAAGTTAGCTCACATGGAGCTCTTAACACTTCCATGTGTAGACTCACTGAGGTCAGTCTGCTGAGCCCTTCAAGAGCACATAGGGCCTTCACCCCCGCCCCCTCCACAGCTGCTTCTAGTCAGGGCCTGAGGTCCCTCCATTCCCTTCCTCCCCTTCCCCTTCCCCATCCCCTTCCATCCCTTCATCCCTCCTGCCCCACTGCTTTCTGTTCTCTTGCCAGGACTGTAATCAAGCCTTCAGCTTGTGGCCAGGACCAACCCCCCTCCCGGCCCAAAAAGCCACCAACAGACTAAACTATGAGAGAAATGAAGGGCAGAGATGGAGGGAGGGCAGAGGGGTGTGAGAGGTGGTCATTAAAATTGCGCCCTGTATGGTAAGAGAGGACATGCATAATGTTTTAAAGAGGGGGATTTGTAGTTTGTTTGGGAAAACATTATTGTCGAAAATTCTGGCACGGTTAGAGATGCCAATGCAGGAACAGTACATGAATGAACTCTAATCAAAAACATGTGCACCGCAAATTCCGCTCACATTATAGCCCTGTCTGATTAAGGCCCATGTCTGGATATTTTTTGGTGGCAAAGGGGTGAGAGCTACGATTATGAATACTATGCACAGGATCAACATTGTTTGGAGGAATTAGGCTGTCTATCTGTCCCTTACTCGAGGGGCCAATTTTTTCAAGTCACTCACAAGGGCCGACTGTACCTGCTTTTGTGTGCTTTCTCTCTTTCCAGTCTCACCTTCCATGGCTGGAGGGAACGGTGTTGCCGCCACGGTCGTGTCCAAACAAACCCCCATCATATTCCTGCTCCTCTCGAGTACAACGCCCTCTCAGATGACATGACTGCAACAGCAGCCCATTATTCTGGACAGCCCTTTTGGTTTGCTCAAGGATGTGCTGTTGTCAGTATTGCCTTTCAAGGCTAAGTCCATGTACAATCTGTCAAGGCCACTGAAAAACAATGCTGAGGATCATTACACAGAAATGTGAGGCCATAATCCACTTTTTTGCATCTAGACAAAAATGTGAGCACCACAGAATATAAAAGCCATGTGTGGGCAATATAGTGATGACGATAAAGACGTGATGTGGGCTTTGAATTTGATCAAAAAGAAAGTTTATTTCCCATAAAGAAGATGAGTGGAAAACTAAAAGCCAGTAAGGCCAAAATTCTCAAACGAAGTTCTGTCCCTACATCAGAAGATCCCTCTTCAATATTTTTAGCATCTAAATATTTGTTTGCCTTCTTAAACCGAATTTAAATAAAATAGGTTCACTTTATTTTCTAAAGACATTTGTAAAGGAAAATCCATGGCAGGAAATCCGCCCAAATCCTTGGAAAATCCAATAATATTTGCATAGAGCTTAAAACATGCAAAGTCCCGGCGTATGAATTAAGCTGGAAAGGAAAGCCCTGCTGGTTATGCATTAAAATGGATTGGGAGAGAGAGAGAGAGAGAGGTTTGACTCCTACAGGTAAAAGCCCTGGAGTGACTCTACCGATTCTGTACTCTGAGGAGACAAACACCAGAGATGTCCCTCCGCTCCCATCCAACTCCTCATTGTGCTGCAGGATAATCTATTTGGCCACGCTGCACACTGCGCGGTGACCCTTTCCAACTCTCACACTCACAATAGAAAAGATGAGCACGGAGAAATCTGTTTCCCGTCTCACACTGCAGAGCGCAAGGCCAAGGTCGTCGATGTACACAGAACAGTACAGACCAATGTAATGGAGAGATTTCATTGTGACAGAAAAAGAGAATGGAGACAACTTAGTGCACAATGGCCCTTGAGTGCAGAAAGTTGGAGAGAGCAGAATGTGGAGGGATTTTCTTAGTTGAAGTTCTTCCAAGGCCAGTGCTGATTACAGGACAAGGCCTGACACAGTATGCCTGTGTGCTGTCAACTCGGGAAAAACAAACATAGAATTTATAGCACATTAAGAATTCAACAGGCAATCTATTCAAGCAATTAATGCCGTATGAAAATAAGCTCTGTTGGCGTTGAAAGCACTCCAACACGAATGTAGGCCACGACTGTTGTGTGCTTTTGTTTTCCGCTGATTCGCCCTTGAGGATCACAGTTTCAAAAGCTCACACACTTCACAAAGCTTCCCTGCAAGTTGCTGTGCCCCTTTTTCAAATCCTTGATTTAAAATATAGTGTGTCAACAATTACAGTTCCTCCTCTGTTTACCCACATAGGACATTTGAGGTGATTCTGATTATACTAAACAATGTTTGACATCGCAAGATATCCAGGACACACTGTCTTCTGTCATCTCACGATTGAAAAATTACACCGCTTTGAATAAACTGCCACTTGACGGTTGAAATATGCCCATAGGGGGAAAATAAATACATACAGGATTCCTGCAAGGGTAGTCACGCAGGGAAATATACCATGCAAATATTGTATGTCCAATTCACCTCCATTTCTCATGCAACTTTGGTGCTGTTGGTTTAATTTTCAAATGTAAATAACGCTTAACTGACAGACAACGGACAGATAGCTAACTGATAATGTTGAAAGTTAAACACACAAACACACACACACACACACACACACACGCAGAAGCCTTGGGCCCTGGGCATACAGGTACCCTACGAGTGACCCCAGGCCTCACCATGTTTTCTTTACACAGCACTATTGTCACTCACACCACATTCCATCCATATTTGTAAGGTCAGTCATTAGTGCCCTTGTGGCGCTGTTTCCACTGTCCCTTTGCAACTTATTCAAAAAGGAATTTCAGGGTTAGGGTTGTGAAAAATAAAATAAACCAGAAAATAAACCATTTCAGAGAGATTTCCCATCTTTTTGGTAAGCCACTATATGCTACCTGCACTAGAAATACAAATGCTTCTAAAAAGTTTCAAGCCAAGGCCAGTAAACAGCAGAGAGCCATACTGTAAATTACATTCGAGAGCATTTTTTCTGTATGACACTGTGCCCTGACCCATGAGAGGGATTATGGTGAGGCCTTGACAGCTCAGGAGTTCCACAACAACCACTTAGGACAGGAATCTGAAATCCTGAGGGAATGCGTGTGTGTGTGTGTGTGTGTGCATGTGTCTGTTTTTCCTCGGGTGTTCTTCATGAGGGTCCGGGTGAAAGAAAACAGCCACACCCCGTCAAACTATTGTCACGAGCAAGTTAACGTTGTGCACACAGTTTGTACGCTGTCTCCATCAGTGCATGCGGTACATGCACAGGACCATGTATAAATGTATAGCCTGCATTACACACCCACGTTGTATGTGCGGCCAATTATATATATATATCTTAAATAGACGCAAGTACATCTCACACTTGCACGATGCCAATTCCGGCAATTCACACGTGCTAATTCCAAAGATTCACACGTGTATGACATAAAATGATAATTCTAACCCTTCACACATGCACAACATTAGTTTCACATGTTGTAACCTTCATGTCTGTGGATCGTAAAATGATTCTCGCCGTCAAGGAGAGAGTGGTGCAGATTAACACAGTGTACATTATAGACCGCTGATGCCTCCCTGACATGTGACCAAAATTAATCAGATTTAGATTTAAGTGATCAAACTGTAATTAATCATGTGAAGAGGGAAATGATCCTTGACGCGGCTCCAGCTGCGAGATGCCTCTGTTTGGTCCCGCGTGCCCCTCTTACAGGGGGTCCACCGGGGCTACATTAAGAGGCTTTGTGCCAATGTCACCTAAATTACAGTCACTTAACACAACAGATGTACTGAATGTCGAGCAAATGATGCGCTCGGGTTGGGGCGGCACATTCACATGCATGGAATAAATTTTACCCGATGTATCAAACATGTTTTTGTTGCTTCTTCTCCCCCTCTCAGTGCATTTGCATTTGGCTATATGCAGAGCATGCTCCACTAACCCACACTGTCTTGTATCTCAATCTCCAAACAACTCGATAGATGGCTCTTTTATTTACCGGCCTTTACGGTCTCCATTTCAATGCTGGTTTTTCTGCAAAGGGAAATTAAGCGTATTTATTTCAGTGCATCAGTTTGAGGAGATTTTCTCTGCTCTTATAGACTCAGCAGTGGATATGCCAGACAAGCTTAGAAGATTATTTCTCTCTTTGTGTGTCAGACTCCTCAGCGGAGGCACAGGCAGATACAGGTATTCAGACGGGTGCCAATGCAGACCGGGCCATTGTGCTTTCCTGCACACAGGAACAGAGCGTTCTGGCATCGCAGGTATGGGGGGGGACAATAACCTGAGGTTGCAGGCACAAATTACATTCATCAAGTTTATCAATGGCAAGTCAGGATTTAAGCCAACTGGCTCACCTTACTACCCCTCCTCATAAATCTGCTCGTGAATGCACAAGTTAATTCTGCATACATTGAGAGAGAGAAATTATCTGCTAACAATTCTGCGTCTTTGGGTGTATATTTTGTGAAACCAACACCACCACTACTACTCCAAACCCAAAACAACACTAGAGATCTAATTTCTGTGTATATATCGTAAATATACTGTATCAATTCCACAGCCACTAAGACCTTCCTTTTTCTATTTTCATCTGATACAGAGAGCGAGAGCAGGCAAGTGAGAGAGACAGTTTAAAGGATGACACCCTCATCACTCTGTAATTGTACTTTACTGAGAGAAAGGCGGAAAAAAAAGTAAGGAGGAGAGGAGATATGCAGTATTCTGAAAAATCATAAGCCATTATGCTCCGGAGAGGGTTTGTGGGGCGGGGCGTATATCTACATAAAGCACTGCTGAGAACCTCCAGCAAATTACCCCGCAGGCCTGCGAGGAGGGGGAAATATCACTAATTGCCCTCCATTCTGTCAGGTCAATTGACTCTAATTGGAAAAATAATAAAAAGCATACTACCCCGGGAGCAGCAAGCTCTGAAAACGACAGGGTCCTTTTTGGAAAGAGAGCAAGGAAAAAAAAAAAAGCTCAAATTCCTCAGTGCAAATATGGCATCTGAAATCTATCTTTGCCACTGCCATTCCTCCCTCAAAAACAATTACAGCATGCCTTCCTTCTGCCACTCGGTGGGTATAATTACAGGAAAAAGGGCATGGGTTACATACCAAGTGAGTATAATAAAATGATATGTGATTATGCATTAATGTGCTTGATCCGGCTCTTTTTACACCTTAATGTGTTATCTTTGATACTGTTGGGAGTGTGTGTGTGTGTGTGTGTGTGTGTGTGTGTGTGTGTGGTAGGGGGGTGTCTGTTGGTCAGCTGCCGTTGAATTGTGTCCCTGGAGAGCTCAGCAATTTGAATCAAATGAGCGTAGTGGGGAGGCCAGGCCACCTACAACAGTTACAATATAGGAGAACAAGGAGGTATTGAATAAGAGCCATGCCCCAGGTGTTGGCAGGCAAGAGGGAATAGAGCTAATCTACTATCTACATTACTAAATTATTGGAGATGAATGGCCCTGCTAATATAATCTTCTACCCCAGGGGGATGATCCTGAGATCAAGGGTCTGGCTCAGTATTCTTTGCAGTATTCATCACATTTTGCGAGTTTCTCAAAACTTGTAGTATTGTTCAAGGTCAGTACCTGGCACCAACTGCACAAAAGCTCTCCAACCTACGCTTCTTAAATCGTCATCTGGTGATGTGATCATCAGACAAAAGAGACGATTTATGTTTGTTCTGTTTGTTCGTCAACTTTGTCAGTAAGTCATCCGTCCCTTACAATACTAAACATTTGTTGATGAGGCTGAAAGGGAGCTGTCATACTGAATTGGGTGGAGTTGAATCGGAATCGGAATCGGAATCAGAATCAGAATCAGAATCAGAATCAGAATCTAATGTAATCTAATCTAATTGATCTTTTGTTTTAATACTGGGCTAAGGCTAAAATCCTCCACAACTTCTCCGAGACTGCGATTGAAGAAAGATGATTTCGTCGGATTCGGTGCGATCGCAGGTCTTGGAATTGTGAGGAATCCGCTGGCATGTAAAGGCTTCTGGATGACAAAGACATTTTCCTATGAGACCCCACCGGCACATCCCCCGCCAGCGCCGTGTTGCCCCAAGAGACAAACTTATGATAAAACAATGACAGGAGCCCAGCAGCACGCAAACCAGTGCCAAACAGCACACCCCCTGCTTATGATCAATGAAACCTCACAGTATACTATCTCAGCACACCATGCCAGCCGCTGATGAAAAGCCTCATCGTTAGTGACCGTCTTTGATGGGCCCATCGCCTGTTTTGAAATGTAAATCGACGGGAAAGGAAAGGGCTCGGTGAAGGAGTGGCATGCAGAAGAGAATAAGGGACCCCGCCCTCTGGGGAGATTAACGCCACCCCAGTAAGACATGTGTCAAGTGGGGCTTGATGAATCCTAGGAAAATGAAAAAAGGTGAAAAAAAAGAGACAGAAGAAAGAAAGCCCTTTCTCTTCCCTCCTTGCCTCCTTCTCAACATCCTTGCCTCTCAGATCATCATCTCCCGCCCTTATTCTGTCAACGCCCTTCTTGATGGTTACTGTCAGAGGTGCGCATCTCTTTTGTAGTGTGGTGTTTTGCTGCTGCCACAGTGGAGATGCTCCCTTCCTCTGCATATGCACAAGTAGGCAGGGATGGGGTAAGGAGTGATTGGAGGGTGGGGGGTGGGGGGGGTGGGTGGTGGTGGTGGGGGGGTTGGCAAGGTGCAGATGCGTGTAGTATCTGCTGATGCTGACACACCTTTGGGAATCAGAAACCAAAGGACAAGAGGGAATGTTTCTCAAGAAATAGTGAAAGCATGATCTGGGAGTGGAGGGGTGGTGGTGGTGGTGGCGTGTGTGTGTGTGTGTGTGTGTGTGTGTGGGAGGGGAGCGGGGGGTGCAAGGGCAACGCTCATGCCTGTGACATTGTCGCTGCGAGTGCAGGAATGACAGCTAACCAACGCAGTGAAAATCCTGAAAGAGGGAAGGATAGGAATGAGATGTAGAGAGGAGGAGCTGTTAAAAGGTCTAATCCTAATCCGTATATGGTCAGTGGAGTGAAGGGAAGACAACATAAACCAGGGGATTGGAGTGTGTGTGTGTGTGTGTGTACCCGTGTGTTGGTCAACCCACACCAGCGAAAAGGAAGGTCTCTCTTGTCACAGAAGGGCGGAGGTGTCACCTTCTTGCTTCACTCCTCTGTCTGTCTGTCTGTCTGTCTGTCTGTGCCTGAATAGACCGTTGCATCATTTGAAGTGACGATGAAATAGAATAGCTAAATAACGTCCCAGCAGGAGGCCCCGTTGCAGGGATGATACAATGTGGAGGGCCTGCAAACTAACGGCCAGCTGTCTTATAATGAGCCCCAGCGATCCCGGCCCGTTGATTACCCCCCCACCCCCACCCTTACCCCATTCCCATCCCCAGTCAGGGACATTACAGGGGAAGGTGGGAGGGTGGGAGATGAGGAGCAGGGGTGTAGAGGTGGGAGATGAGGGTGGGACTGTCCCTCTCTCTCTCACAGCCTCCCCCCCCCCCCCGAAGCCCTCCATCCCCCCCCCTCTCTCCGTTAACGAACCGAGAGCCGTCTAATTAGAGCTCAAAAATTCATGAGGGTCCTCATTAATATTGAATATCTGTTGTGGGCCGCGACTTCAAAATAAGCACTTGCATATGCAGATGGAAGGTGAGAGAGAAGGAGGGAGGGAGGGAGGGAGGGAGAGGAGAGGAGGAGAGGAGAGGGTGCATCACATTGCCAAAGCAAAAGGTAGCGAGGTAAAGGTAGAGGAAGGGAAGGCATGGGGATCTGAGGGGAAGGGAGCGGGAGGCACATGAAAAGAGAGGCGATGGAGGCAGAGGAGAGGAGATGGGAAGGGAAGAGGAAAAAAAAAGTGAGGGGGGACCCCAGAGAGCTGTACCTGTGGAGGAGAGTTGTAATGTCGGAGGACTCTCCTGGGAGAATATGCATGGTCTTTAATGAGGAGGGTGGAGCGCAACGCCGAAGAATAACAACAAATGAAAAAAAAAAAAAGAACACTCCAGCTCTTAATCCCTCGCTGAGAGAAGAAACTCTTTCATGCAGGTACGCAGAGGTATCGCTTTTCAAGTCCCTCACTCCTTCTGTTTTACCCCGGAAGAGGGTACGCAGATAAAAAGATACAGTCATTTGAAGATTGTCTGCTACCGACAACCGTCATTTGCCTTTGAGATAATTCTGGGTATTCCACTTCAGATTTAGAGGCATATGGGTAACGCAGAGGAGGGGGCAGATACACTACATTAACTATATGGCAGCCGCTCTGGAAGACATCAAGAAAGTCATTCCGTAGTGAGGACACAAAAAACTCAACACAAATAAACAATTGCTCCTGACATTGCCATACGAGCTGCTTTTGTATTACTGCGGGAACATTTCTACGACGAGCCTCAGCCCTCGGGCCTCCGTAAGGGATCCAGGTTGCGGCCAGGCGACAGGCGACTTCCTGGTTTGGAGGCCTATGGGTCCGCAGACTACTGTTTGCTTTATGAGGACAGACAACTGCAGGAGCTCGTGGTCTGTGTGTGATTGTGTGTGTGTGTGTGTGTGTGTGTGTGTGTGTGTGTGTGTATTTGCTCATTGCCAGTTGTTTGCCCATGTGCGTGCGCTGTATGAAGGTGCACAAAACAGTAGCGTGTGCATGTGTGCTTGTGTGTCCGTGTGTGTGTGTGTGTGTGTGTGTGCTAGTGTTGGTTTTTGAGGTGACTGTGGTTGGAGCCAACCTGAGCACTCTTCCTCACTGTGTCTGGGAGGTCCAGGGGAGTTGAGGACGTTGGAGGGCGTGGATATGTCTGCGCTGAGAGATTTATAGGCTTCAACCAGGATCACTCTCTTTCTCTGGTGCCAAGTTAAGCTGTAGCATAATTAAAACCTCAGAGGAATCCTTTTGAAGTCAACAATGGGCTCTTAGGCAAACCATAATGCAAACATGCGTACCGTACACACACACACACACACACACACACAAACTGTGTCCTGCACACACTTGCGCGCTCTCTCCCTCTCTCACACATAAATTAATACACATGCGACCACACGCAAAAAACACGTGCATGTGTCCACGCAAGATACACAGTGAATGTGTGTATCATCCAGTGAGTGTGTGTGTGTGTGTGTGCACATAGCTTCTTTTAGTAGTAGACTGATGAGGTTGATCCAAGTGAAAGCGATTATCCCATAGTGATTTTACTTATCGAATCTATTTCAATCGTGAAGGAGGAGATGTGGATGAAGAGTAGCTGATAGTTCAAGGACTTGTGGTGAAGATAGTGCAACTCAACATTACGAAGGTGTTCTAAATATTTTTTTGCATTTCCCTACATGTTCTTCCTCAGTGCATGCTATCTCTGCTTTCCTTTCTCCGTCTATCTCCTCACACACATGCACGCACACACACACACACACACAGGGTACGCAGGACAATTACTCACATTAAACACCAACAGATGCTGTCTTGATTAAATTTGACCGCACAAACACAAATGGAGGCGAGTGGGTCTGCGTCAAGGGTTCCCCGAGCATATGCCGCGCAGGTCGTCGGGAGCCCAGGAAAGAGGAAAGGATCTGAGACTGCCTGCTGTTGTTGCCTTGCTGACAACTCACTGTGGAAAATACACCCCGAGCACCTCAGACGGCACACAGGCCGTGACCCACCAGCCGGCCCTGCGCCGAGGATTGGCACAAAACGCAGAGAGATGTAAACACGGGAGAAAAAAGACTACAATAGATGTTAGTAATTTGCAGTGCGTGTAGGTGCTGACCTTGTTAAGCGAACGATAACATTGCTGCGGAGACTTCTTGAAGGTGTAAATTGGACAATCCGGCTTTTGTTGTAATGAGCTATTTCTGTATATCGTTTTTCGCAGCTCTTGACACATCAAAGTGAAAACCGATACAGCCTGTGTAGCCGTTCTGAGGCTGCAAAGTCAAGTTAGATTCATGCCCCTGGACTCATACTGGTGCAGATCAAAAGTATTGGGCTTTGTAATAGGATCACAGTGGGAGTTCACAATGTGAGATAACTCGTTCTTTAGAAGGGGGGAAATGAAAATAAATGTGTGATCCTTATCCGTCATTGCCCATAACCCATGCAGGCATGGTGGTAGTATGCATCGATAAACTCATAAACAAACTGTAATTACTAGCCCATTAGAGTCAGACCCACACAAACAGGCTCATAATCCGTACACAGGGGGGGATGGAAGCTTGTCGCTCATTTTCATAACCCACTGAGCAAAAAAGTAGAGCAAAATACTTAATGATTTGTGACTGAGGGACAAACAAACCATTTTGATATAAGAAGCTTAGACTCTCGAAAGAGACGCAGCAATGTTGACACTCACGCGCATCATTGTACACATTCCATGTTTGAATTTGCGCACTGCTTATTACTGCTACTTATAGTGGAGGTGATCAGAAATGGAGGTTTTATTTGAAGGAGGATAAACATATATTCCATAACTGGTAGCAATGAGTAACATAATCACTCCAATCATTACATCAAATCTACTTGAGAAGTTTTCCAGGATAATAGCGTTGTTGTTGTTTGAATTGGACCCTGTGGAGAAGACAGTTTTTGTTTCCCTTTGTCTAGACGGAAAGTGTCTTGACAGTCCTGGCCACACTCACTCCAAGGCGAAACTAAGTCCAGAGGGATTGAAGGCAGGAGCCTGGAGTTCATTCATTATACAAGGCGAGTCTCAAACAGGCTCAAGATGCCACTCCACAACCCCGACTGGGCCTGTCGCATTTTGAATGATACCATGGCTTTCCTATGACATTTTGGACATTAATATTGCAGGGATTAGTTATATCCCCTCACCATATCCCTATGTATTCTTATGGACTCCTTCAAAGGCACTGGTCAAGTCCCCTAACCTGGGTCACGTAGACGCCTCTCCATCTCCTCCACTTGCCTCCTAGTTGGACAGGATATGTCATGATCCAGAGCTGCACTGAGATTCTGAGTGAGTGTGTGTGTGTGAGTGTGTGTTTGCGTGTGTCTGTGTGTGTGAGCAAGCACATGTGTATGCATGTGTGTGTGTGTGTGTGTGTGAGTGTGAGTGTGTGTGTACAGGGCTTCTTCCTAAATCTGTCTCAGCCCTAACCTTCAGTGGAGGCAGTATGACTGAGTGATCAAGCAGATCAAGCCCACATCTACCTCAGCTCCTCTCTGTGGTGACATTTCGCCAAAACCCCAGACAATCCAAGCTGCCCTGATCCTCCACACCCCATGTTTATTCAAGAGACAGGTGGGCCAGCAAAGGCTAGTGACAGTTTGGATCTTAAGGCTATAAAAACAAGAAACTTCAACCAAAGGAAATGGATATTGTTATCAGTAAGGGTAGGGATTAGGAAAATCAATGTGAACAACAAAGCAGGCGATATAGAATTAAAGCATCATTTAAAAAAAACATGGTGGCAGATTTGTATTGCAGATTTGCGCCGCCTTAAAAAATGTGCCTTTGTCTTTAAAACTGTCTTCTCTTTCATTGTGACTGAATGCAACTAATCATTGATAATTCATCATCATTTTGTAAAGTGCCAAACATTATCCCCTTTTGTTACACAATCAATCTGTATAGCAACTAAGAATACGGCAATATTTCTGTCACTGCGTATCGCCTCAAGCAATTCTTTAATCACTGAATGTATTAACTCTTTTTCTGCTACAGCTGAAGTTTCTTTTGTATATTTTGTATTCTATAAATAATCACTATAAATATCACTTTTTGCTTTTTGCTCGTCACTCCAATGTGAAAAGGAGTCCTCATTTCTACTGCAGAGAGGCACCGGGAACACCAAGGAACATTTCGTACCTAAACAGAATACCTCCACCGTCTTCCTGACTATTATTAAAGTAGAAAGAGATTGTTTTCTTATGCCCGGGACAAAATGTCTTCAGGTCGGAGGTGGTAAATAATAACCAGAGATGCTCGAGTGGATAGAGAGGTAGTTATTAATTATAGTACCTGTGTGATGTGTTAGAGCGCAGGGTACCAGCCTCTGGAGCGCTAACGGGTTGCTAATGTGTTTAGTGTTTGACCGGCACTGAGCTCTCTAATATGTCTGCTGGGACGTGGGGGGGGGGTCTAATTAATCCTGAGCTGACGGCCAAGCCAGGACATCCCCCGGGAGGCATCAGGGAGAGCGAGGAGTATCACCGCACTTATCCACAGATTAGACCCAACACCCTCACTGGGATACTGACATGGGATGCTGGGCTAGAGGGCTGCGATTGTTCCTCTCTCTCTCTCTCTCTCGGGTAGGTGAGAGGACAGGATGCTTTGGCCTCATTTGAGGGTATTTGTTTCTCTGTACATCTCTTGTTAAGATAATTATTTTTCACCACTTATCTGTCAGTCAGATGAGAAGGTGTTACTGAGTTATTATTAAAAAATCAATATTCATGTCCTGCCTGACTCACTCAAAGTTCCCTCTGCTGAAAAGGTTGTCTGACAGAGGATGAATCTCATGCATGTTTGTCAATATAATTTGCTCTCCCCTTCACCCCAGAGGAACATCCCAGTCCCTAAAGGTTTCCAACTCAAATGCCAACATCTGTCTGGCAACACAGCCGGAATGAGACGGACTAGGACACCTTCATCAGAGGTATTCTCTGGTTGATAGAAGCCATAACGTGGAATATAGATTACCAAATAATGGACGACCTGAAAAAGAGTCTTGAGTATGCAAACCCCCCTCCGCCACCAGCCCTGTCTAAAACAATCCATCTTGATTAATATTTCATGTAATGAAAATCTATTAATCAGGAAAAACATGAAATTTGCTGCTTTCCCAGAGGAAGTCAATCCCTTGTTTGTGCCTTTTCTGATAGTTTGCAAATGTGATGTCATGTTCTTGGCAGCCATCTTGGAAAAAGGAAGATAAAAACATTTTGTAATAATGCGCCAAAAGAACCAACCTCTCTCTTTTTTCTCTCTGGGATACAGATCATGCTAGTCGGTGCTAAGGAAGGCTAACCAGGCTCAAGGTCCAAAAGCTTCAAGACTCACAAACAGTTTGGCATGGCTGCTCACACTTATCCTCATTCACAAACATTCATTTACGTATTTTGGACTTGGCACCATCCAGCCCTCCCCAAGCCCCCGCCCCACACCCACTCTCAGCTGATAGACACAGTGGGTGAAAGCAACACATCACAGTACCACACTCCTCTCTACCTCACCGCTTTCATTATATTGTCATTTTGAATTATCAGCTACGATGGGCCGGCAAGGATGACTGACACATTCCTGCGAGCAGAGCAGCTACAGCCTGGCTCTCCAGCATGTCCTGGCAAGCCCAGCTTTAAGCTGTGCCAGACGAGAGAGGGCTGGCCAAGTGTCTGGCCAAGGGGCTGCACTAATACTGAATAAATAGGGGGGAATCCCCAGCCCCCATGCTGCCTGAAAACAATACATCTATGTTCAAATGGAAAGCGATATACCTGGGAAGACATGTGCTCCTTCTATGATTATATGTAATTGAGTAAAAAAGTCACATAAAAGGCTGAGATGCAGATATGGTAGGATGAGTACATTTTAATATCTGCACCATATCCATTACCAAATGTCAATTTCAAGTCAAGTGTGATATAATTGAATAAAACAGATGCTCTCTTGCCAGAAATATGAAGCACTATAACTAATGTGTCAGTGAAAATCTATCTGAAACAAGTGAGGGTGACAGAAAAGATATCACTATAAAATGTGGTTTTAGCAGCAAATTAGATCGCGGAGCAACGGATTTCACCATAATTTGCATTTTGCATGTAAGCAATGTCGAGCCAAAAATACTTGGCGTAACACCACAGCGACGGTCTCTGAGGGCTTAACTGCAACGGCAGACGAGAGCGAAAATGGGAGAGAAAGACAATGAAAAAGAAGAGGGGGGGGGAAGAGAAAAAAAAAAAGGACACGCTAATAAAAAAGTCCCAGAGAGTCCCAGCGCAGCAGGGCGATGGCCAGGATGGAGTCTTGTGGGACGTTGCATTTCACAAGACGCTGGGATCCACATCAACCAGTTAGCAGTGGTTTTACAGCTATGACTCTGTGGTGAAAACCACTTTGTTGCCTAGGATGTAAATTATGTGTTCATACAGAATCATGGGCTCTGACACTGTACGGATCCTAAAGACTGGGCCTCTGTTTGTTTCCTCACCAGTCGGCACTTCAAATCTGGATTGTGAAGACAGATTCAGAGGGACATCTCACAACTAGGCTGGGGATTACGAGGGCTTGTGGTACCTGTGAGGGCTGAGAGAGGGTCAGAGGCAGAGGGGGGCATGAAAAAATGACTGTGAGCTACTCTTTTACATTACAGTCATTTAGCGGACGCTTTTATCCGAAGCGGCTTATAAAGGTGATAGTAGACACTATGCGGGGATCAAACCCACGACCCTGAGAGTCTAGTCTAGTTTCACCTGAGTAATTTCCTCCGGATTTGAATTCCTTGAAAGATCTGCTCATCTATTCAAATAGATATTGTTCCAGTAATGTGTAACGTCCTGGACGGCTGTCAAGCCGGAAGGAGGAATTTGAATAGTTTGACAACTTAAGTCATGAATGCAATTTGTTTAACAAATCGCAACACCTGTGGTTTGGTTTGTTGATTGGGTTTGGAAAACGGAAATAGATCAAGGTAGGATATATTGGGGTTGGGGTTCGGGGGGGTTGATATTTACAGTAATAAAAATGATTGTAATAAGACTTGTACCTATGACTAATTTTCCTAGAATTTCCTTAGATGTTCCTGGCTGCCTGTAACCAAGATGACGCAGGTCTGAGCGTATCTGAACTGAAGTAATGATCAGTGTGCAGCCTCACTGTGTAAGGAAGAGCGAGCCCCGTGCAAGAGACACTCGTATTGGTTTCCCCACAACGCGGCTGTGAACATTGTGAAATCCTTTGCTAATTTGTATAACTGCAATGCTGGAGAGGGATTTGTTGCACCTCATTCGATCCACATTATCTTAAGCATATCTTTGCATACACACACACACACACACACACACACACACACCAAACCATACTGCTCAGTGGTGGCAGGTGGGTGTCTTGCTATATCAGACTGGCTCTGCCATCTCCTTGGCCAACAAACACAGGGGTGGGTTTCCGAACGAGAAACACAAACACACACAAACACACACACAGATGTTGCCGATTCTGCGAGCATGCGGCAGACGTGGTGTTTTTCCAGTTAAAATCTCATTGTGAAAAGTATTCAAAGCGTACCACATGTCAGCCCCCCTAGCCCATCCTCAGCGCTCTGTGCTTCCTTGGAAGACACTCAGACGGGTGTCAAACTTTGTACAACCAGACTGAGTCAGATGGGAAGGTATTGTTAGTTATTTGTTCCTATACTGGTACACACGACTGGAAACAATGTACTCAAGGAGCCGTCGACTTCTCTCGTAGAAATACTGCCCCGAAAAAATCAAACAATTCAATTAGTGAGGGGGAAAAAAAAGAAGGTCTTTTGATTTCAATGTGAAAAGAGAGTGGCCAAAATCAAGGTTGGTACAGATTTTCTTCCTATCTGATAGACCCCCACGGCACCAAAATGAATTATGGATGCTATTTTTTCTCTCTCCATAATTTCAGTATTAAAGAGAGTGTCTGAGGCCGCAGATGAACTGGCTGAGGACCGGTCGCTTAAACTAACTCTGCCTATAAACATTCTGACGCCAGTTAATTGTTGGTTGGTTTGAAGATCGCCCTTCCCCCTCCCCCCCATCTTTTTGTTTTCTTTCTTTCTCTCTCACACTCCTCTTCTCATTCAGTCTTTCACTCTCACCCCATTCTCAAACATTGAACGTAACTTTTATAGAAGAGAAAAAGAGAGATAGAGTGGGTGAGGCAGAGAGAGAGAGAGAGAGACAGAGAGAGAGAGAGAGAGACAGAGAGAGAGAGAGAGATTGCAGGCAGTGGTGGTGTGAGAAGGGGCGTATGGCACCCATTATCTTGTTTATTAAAAGCAAGTTTCTTTCCTTCCCTCCCTCCTCCCCATGCAGCTGACCGCAGATATTTCCAAGGGCCTCGTCTCTGCTGTGCTCTGCCTACTTCACAGACGGCTGGAAGGGTCACAGAAGTTGAAGTCAGAGGGTGTTAATCTTCTGTTTCGCTTTGTGACCCGAAGGAGGCATCTCAAAGCTCCACAGATTGTGTGTGTGTGTGTGTATATGTGTGTGTGCCCTGGTTCATTCACCCAGATGTCAAGTTTACAAGGACCTGATCTGCGCGATTTGTGCCCCAATATGACTCATTCATTTAGAGGTGAATTCACATGTTATCCAAATGTTACGTTGTCTAATGAGTAACACACTTGTCACACAGCGTCAAGATGCCCACATGTTACCCAGAAGACACTGAATGGTACTACTGTATGTGGGCTGAGTCAATTTTACTGCTGGTAAAATTGACTGTAAAACATCTGAAGCATTACTGTATCTGCTCCGTCTTTCTGCAGAAACGAATGTGACTCAGACGCTTGCAGTGGGAATCCGCCCTGGAAACAAAATTCCCATGTTTTTCTTTAACAGTGAAGAGGTCACAGGTTATGTGAAAGCGCTTATCTCAACGCTTTAAGCAAGAAAGTCAAGAAGCATTTATGACGGCGCTCTGTGTCGATGCTGTGTCGACACTGCGTGGATGGTTCCCAGGATGATTTCCCTGTGATGTGGTGATGTAGTATTTCTGGTGGAGAGAACTGTTAACACTACAATGAAATAAAGCTTATTTAAAAAATTAAAAAATAAAACACATAAATACATAACATCTGACACCAGCGCCGTTGGAACAGCTCCAGAAAATGTCTCTTGTAAACATCACAGATGAGTGAGTCCTGGTACGTCTGGTTCATAGTTTAGAGTTGGGGAGAGAGTTGGTCATGTTTGCACACTTTGTCATGAGAAGATCATTGGCCTATTTTCAGGTGGATATTTCCCTTACAGTCGATACCGTAACATGTCAGTTAATGTTAATTTTATTATCAGACATGACAGATACACCACATATTGCACACTCTCCCCTCAGATGTGACATTTCAGTGAACCACTGTTGTGATCAGGGATAGGAGTTAGAAACAAACCTACATGAATGTACAAATAAACACACAAACGTGCACTCACAGGCACACAGACGCTCACCGTCCGACACAGAAACACAAATGCACACACACACAAACATACGCTCACAACCCGTCTGTGCTGCGGTCATTGTGTAGTATTATCATCTAAGCGGGGATAAACATCTACCAGGAAACACCCGTTATTCAATTTGCACCAAGCAAATCTCTAAAGCTGTTCAATTCATCAGAGCCAATTTCTGATGCAATGTGGTGGAGGTTATCTCCACTCGCCACGTTCTGCAACTGCACTCAGCCAGACATAGACCATCGATTCTGTTATGAATCAGGGTGCTGCCTGCCTGGCTGCACAATGGCCTCATAGTGCAGGCTGAGACTGGGTGGTCCAGGGATTTGATACTGCCCAGCTTCGTCAAGGACCCCACTGTACTGTAAGTCCAAGGGCCTTATAGGTTGGGCGATCTTTCTCAAGGACACTGATCTTGGATCAGTTTGAGATTACCTCACATGAAATCCATACCCTTTCCAGAGTGGAAAACTAATACTGATGTCAGATCAGTGCCAGAAAAACAAAGCGATAGCTGAGTTGCCGGCAGCTACAGCGAGTCTGGTCGGTTGGGTTCTGTTTGCATGTCCTGCTTCGTGATCCCTTCTAATTGGCCGTCATTACACCCCACATTACCCTATCAGGGCCTGGCTAGAGGGGGAAGCAGACCATGGTGGCGGATGGCATGCTTTGGTAAGTCTGAATTACACAACTCCAGGGCCATGACTAATATTGTTGTAGCCGATAACTGCTAATGCAAGCAATGGAACAGATGCTTACGGTGAAATAACAACAAATATAGTCCAGTTAACCTTCTCGCTAGGCTGCCTTTGACCAGTCAGAGAGGCGCAGGCTCGGTCAAGCGCACATGATGGCTCTCATTCAGCAGTGATTGTGTTTCCTTGTGTTGTGTTAAATGTTTATTAGTTTTAGGTGTGGTGATTTGTATTTGTTGTTGGCGTGCTTTTATTTGTTTATATATTTGTGTGTGTGTGTGTGTGAGGTGTCCATTTCTTTGTGTGTTTGTTTTAATTGTGGTGTGATTTAATTATGGCCAGATTTTATGAATCCCACTACCGCAAGATTAAAAAGTGGAAAAAGCAATCCTATATGGTAATAAACGCTTCTCAACTGCGCAAACAAATGCTTATGGAAGTAAACGCATGAAGAAGGCCTCGCTTGAGAAAGTTAAATAAAGACAAAACAACAAAGATCACTTCCATATTTTTTGTGACTCATGGGTATAATTGTTTGTTTTTGTTTGTACAGTCTGCTCATGTTAACGATGCTGTCCTCTGTTAGAGATAGAAAAAAAAAAACAAGAGAGTCCAAAGTATTTTTCAGCACAAACACAAACACGGAATGCAAACATGAGAAGTCTTCCCCCCGCAAATCCACACCTCTCATCCCGTTCTCTCACACACTGAAGGAAATTAAACATCTGTCTTTTGTCTCCCTCACTCCTGCGAAACTCGGCATCTTTGAGTAATTTTTCTTTGTTTTTTTTTTTGTTGTTTTTTTTTGGTCAGGCCTGGGATTCCCTTGCCACAGACGAATCCAATTTACAGCAGTTTTTTTTTTGGTGGGAGCCCTGTTCCCTTGCCACAAGCTGCCGTCTCATACAGGAGAGGAGCGCTGGGACTAAGGGCCCAGTCCAAACCGCTATAGGACGGGTCTCGATCGTCTTCAGACCCCGCTAGATGAGACTGTTGCCTTGACCTGAGCTGAGTGCTGAGCTGCCTGGTCGGTTGATTGAAGTGCACCACACTTGAGAACATCAGCGCCTTGCATCCATTGAAATAATAAGCTGACCCAGAGAGCTGCTCGCCTTTGAGCTGTGGCCAAGCCATCTGAATCCACTCTGCCCAAATGAGGGCTTATTTTTCAAAGCGTCTCTCTCATGTGTGCCGGCCGACCCTGCACCCGTGCTCTGTGTGTACTGTATGTATGTGTGTGTGTGTGTGTGTGTGTGTCTGTGTGAGTTAGTGTATTGGAAAGGAGCAGATCATGTCCATGGCTAAACAGTTTGTTTGGTGAGTCACACGTTCCTGGGAAGTTGTGTTTCCAAACTTTGGCTCACTCGGAGATCTTCTCTGCAGTTGTTTCCCCCCTACTTTCATTTGGTTTTTAACCTCAACCTTAAAATCCCAACTCATTCTGAGGTCAAGAAAACTTCATCTTGTCTACACTGTCCTACACTGTTAAACTCTTCAATATTATCAGCTTACAGAAGAAATAAGGTATTTGTGTATATCACATATCAATGAAATAGATATTTATATATTATATTATGTCTGTGATATAAAATATGTTCTTTCACAGGTTTGCAATGTGGTTCCCATTGTCAGTAATTTCATATAGGCCAGTGAGATGCTCAGACCTAACTGAATAACACACACTAACCAGTCTGTTTCTTTCTTTCCACTTTGACAAGTCTTTACAACATCTGACATGTGTTTGAATTCAAAAGGCCAAGTGGAGACTTCTCTTTTTCCATGCTCATCTACCCATGAGGTTTATTTTTTTTTCATCCACTCTGCATCTCATTCCTGATTAGGACTGTCGTTTGGCCATCGTCACTTTGCAGCCCTAGTCTGCCCCACCCACCCACACACACACACACACACACACACACACACACTAGAGTACAGTAGCCGGTTAGCAGAATACATGAATGGGAATTAATCTGTAGTAAAGTGGATGTGTGGCAGTAAAAATCAAAGTCCATAGCGGGTACTTAGAGAAAGCGGTGCGAGGTGTACAATGGCAGAAGGGGGAAATGTGTCCATCAGCGGTCACTTCCCAGGTCTTACGAGAAGAGGACAGAGTGGAAGGAGAAGAAGAGCAGGAGGGGGAGAAAAAGAAAGGAGAGAGGAGAGAAAGACGTCACCATGCAATCTGCTCCCTCAGCACAGCTTCTCAGATGTGGTCTGGCACCTAGTTCACAAAGCCAACCAGATCCACACATTGCATTCATATATCTCTGGAAAGGGAGGTGGATGGGGGGCGGGGGGCGGGGGCTGGGGGGTGGGGGTGATGGAGAATGAGAGGGAGAAAGGGAGAGAAAGAAAGAGGGAGAGAGGGAGCGGGTGACAGGGGAGGGGAGAGAAGAAAGGGAAGAGCGAGTCTTTTGTGTTTACTCACACCGAGTCGCTGCCAGAAACTTTAGACCACATAAGCGATTCACTTTTGTCATCTTTGCTGACCCAGTCCCATGTAAAAGATTGATGAGGGAGATGATGAACTAAAATAAACCAATCTCCCAGTCACTCACACAGACAGGCAGCCAAGGAGGCAAGCGAGCAGACAGGCCCTCTTCTGTGAGCAAACCCAGAATCTCCCCGTATGTCTCTCCGGCCAACTCTCATGTTATCCTAAAGAGGAAAAAGCCCTGCTGGTCAATCAATGGCAGCCTGCTGCCCTCTTTTGTCAAAATTATAGCTGTACTAAACAGCTGTCATTTTGATTACAGCCCTTAAAAAAACAAATATATCTTTGAGCTCCCCAGGGAATGAACACAATTATAGAATTACAATGGTTAGAATTGTTCTTCCAAATGTTGATTTGAGCAGGAATAGTCCTGTGGGTTACAAAAATAAAGTGAAATGATTTTGGAGATGCATGAATGAAAATAATTCGACAACTTTAGCTCCCTCTTTTCCTCACTTCTCTTTACCGCTGTAATAATATAATACTTGATGAATAACATGCGACGTGATAAGCTATACCAGTAAAACCTGCATCTGTGTTCATTGCATTGCCTGCACAGTATACAGAATCCATAAAATGATGATCTTGTTTTAACAAGAAAAGAAATCCATTGCCACCGTAATTGGTAAGTGCCCAAATCATTAAGCCCTAATGCGGGGCATTTCCTTTGGAGGTAGTTTCCATTTAAGAGACAAGTGTCTAATTGGTGAGTTGTTGAAAAGCACCACTACCTCCCCAGAGATCATTTCTGAAATCATATAGAGGATAATTCCCTTTCAATTAAATGCTACAGTATTCCAAGTTTGATTTAATTGAATGCATTTATTCAGACCGTGGGGGGGGGGGCCGGGGGGTGGGGCGGGGTGGCAGCACCGTGATTCCATTAAGGGTGGTGTAATATTACAAGGCCAGTGTGAAAATATCACTCTGTCTCAGGGAAATAGAGCAATATCAAAAATAGATTGCATGAAAAACAGAACACTCCAAAGTAGATGGCAGCCGGCATGGGTGCAGATTGAATAAACAATGTTCTGTGCAGAAAGCATAATGCTGAATAAAGATGACCTGCTGATGCTGCTGTATTTGAATATTATTGGAATTAATTCGCGGGCCGATACTGAACGGCGACTATTTGTCTGGAAACTGAATAGGTCTTCTTGTCAGCGCACGTATGGAACACGGTGGAGTGAAAACCAGTTTTTATATATATGAAGCTGGGAGCTGGGATAGAGTCAAGGTCAGGACGACGTGACAATCGGGGCATTCAACATATCGCCCTAAAGAAATTCACTTTAATTGAATTCACACCGAGTCAAAGTATGAGAAAAACCGAGACCGAGAGAGTTTCCGTAGCGAGTCAAATCATGAGCGCGGTTTCTAAAAAGCAAAGGTGAAGTGAAAGGTAAAGATTTATCTCAATCTCTCACTGTTTGTTCTGTCCTCCGTCACACAACCCACCTGCTCTCTCTCTCTCTCTCTCTCTCTCTCTCTTACACGCACGCGCCTTCTCTCTCTCTACATATATCTCTCTCTCCCTCCCTCCCTCCATCTCTCTCCCTGGCAGGTGTCACACCCACACTGTGGCCTTTGGGCTGCAATAGCAGTGCAGCATGGCAAGATAAGGGCTGTACGGAGACAAGCGCACATCCTGTATGAGGTTAGGGCCCCACCAGCACTGCTCTGCACAGTGTGTGTGTGTGTGTGTGTGTGTGTGTGTGTGTGTCAGTGTGTGTCTGTGTGACCGCAGCTCCTTCCCGTCTCCACGCCAACGGGGACAGGGCCTGCGGTCGCTAAAGCGCAGGTGTGTTGTACGAGTGCGGAGCGACGACCGAGACCTGAGAAACTCTGTCGCGTTCTGGTCTCATGGTCGTTTTGATAAGTCTCAAACAAGGTCAGAGAGGGTGAGGCGGCCTGCCGTTATGACGGCGGTCTACAGATGTCATCATCTCACTATATTCAACAGCTTTCAACTTCCCTCAGTGAGGCATGTCTGCGGTTTGAGATGTCACTCGTTCAATAAAAAAGGTTTTTGTCTCTATTTCATTGTCAAAAATCTTCACTGATCCCTTTTTCCAACATAGGGGGGGGGGGAAGCCTCTGAAACGTGTTGGTGGTCCGGGATTGAACTTCAAATCGGCGTCACAAATCTATTTGTCAAAGACGAGTGTGTGTGCAGCAACAGTTGAACTTTGACAGTAAAAATCCAACTTTCTTCACACTTTCTTCACACATCTGGGACTGCGATGCCCTCTCATGGCTGCAAAAGTATACACCCACCGTGTGGTTTTTAAAGGGGAAGAAAAAGTGAAAGCAAGCCTCCCACAAAGCAAAGCAAGATAGTCTGCCGCCGGATGAACAAGGGCTGACGTGTTCAAGGGGGCGACTATCACATGTCGTCAGTATGGACAGAATATAGTGTTTTCTGCTCTGTACTGTAAACTGCTCTCCCTTCATCCGAGGCTCTCTGTGGGGAAAGGGCTTCTCATGTGTGTGCATCATCGCTGACGTCGATGTGTGTGTGTGTGTGTGTGTGTGTGTGTGTGTGTGTAAAAAAAAAATGTTTACCAGCTTTGCGTGAACTCGATGAATGCATGCATTTGCAAATGTGATAACAAATTTCCCAATATTCTCAAATGGTGTGATATTACTTGAAACTAGTGAAGTTTATACACACTGATGCACACCACGAACACACACAGGCACTGAGAGGCACACACACACACACACACACACACACACACACACACCGGATGTCATCCACAGGCCGTATCACAAGCCATCCCATCAAAGGAGTGACTATTTCTCCCACTCCCTGGCTTTTTCCCTCTAAATCTGACACCGCTCTCATAATAAGCAGCCTTGCATATCAGCTCCTTGGAAAGAGATGCAACTGCTCAACTGAAGGGAAGAAGGGAAGAGGGAAAGAAGAGAGAGGGGAGAGGGAGAGGGTGAGGGAGAGGGAAAGGGGGGGAGGGGGGGGGGGGGGATAGAAATCGCGAAGACTTCTGTCACTTCATGAAAAATAGCTTCCCCTTTGGACGGAACTTCACAGGCCACAATCAAGCGGTGCCAAGACGCTGCAATCGTGGCAAATCAAGTCAGCATCTATTAATAATATTTCTGGGGCTGCTGCGGTGAGTGCGCGGCGTGTCCTCCCGCTGTCACAGCCCCGTGATGGAGCGCTGCCTTTATCTCAGCCCTGGCACGCTTCTGTCACCGTGATAAACAATTCACACACAAATATGAATAAGGATCCTCCCAGTAGGCCCCTGCACACCCTGCCTTTTCCCCTCATTTTCTAGATGGAGGGAATGTAATCTACTGGCTTGGTCTCTCTTTGTTTCTCTCTCTCTTTCCCCCTTTTTCTCCCTTTCTCTCTCCCTCTCTCTCTCTATTTCCCTACATCTATCGCTATCTCTCTTTTTCCTTTTTCCTTCTAACCCCCCTCTCCTTTCCTCCCTCTCCTTTCCTCCCTCTCCTTTCCTTCCTCTCCTTTCCTTCCTCTCTCTTTCTTTTCAATCTGTCTTTCAAAGATATGTAAATGACCCCGAGATGGGACCCCAGTGCGTAGGTGGTGTAGCGTGAATGTCAAAGCCCGGGCCTGTGAACCCTGCACACACGCGCACACGCACACGCACATGCACATGCACACGCACACACACACACACACACACACACCTACACTGCACAGATGCCTGCATGTTCATTCACAATCCTGATATGTTCCTGCTTTAGGAGTGTGTACAGTACCGTGTACAAGCATGCGCTCACCTACACACACACACACACACATGCACGCACACACACACACACACACACACACACACACACAGGCAGAGAAGACAGCGAGGACAAGGACCTTGTCATACACTGTCACCTTAGTGTCACATTCCAGCTTTATCAAACTACAGTGAAAATGCTATCAATTTTATTTTCTTGAACGCAGCCATAGCACAGTGTGAGGAAAGTGATAATTAATGGATGAAGGTGTGTTTCATTTCACTGCCTACCAGCTGTGCTGACTTTAATATTTTGCACCACCCCTAATGCTATAATTATTAAAGGAGTATTCCTTTTTTCATCTGACTTATTTCATGTGATGCTTATTTAGCCTGTGGGAAGGAACGGGGACAATTGCAACATGTTTCAAATTGTGTGCAAAATCTCGTAAAAAAAAAAAAGGAAAAACAAAACACTGCTGATTTAAGGAGATTTGGCAAAATAAATGAAACATGTCACGCTTGCCCCTATGAATCATTTTACAAGCGATCATTTTACAACGGCAGCAGCTGGATTTGCATGACGAATGCCAGAGAGCCAACCAATCCAGACGTTACCTGGTGTCATGGCTAACTGTCAAGCTGCAGAGACGTTTTCATATCACATGAAAAAACAAAAAAATACATAAATACAAATAAAAACTACAAAAATATATTTAGATATTCCCAAATAAGTAAATAATCAAATAGATAGATAGATAGATAGATAGATAGACAGACAGACAGACAGACAGACAGACAGAGTGCAGTCTGTTCACACCTGGTCTGTTTGGTGTCTAATTGTAACTGGCTGCGCCCTGCCAGGACCGGGTCCTGCTATGTCTGTGATGTAATTGTGCATTTCCGTAGTGAAACATCCAAAGAGGTCTAAATGAGATTTCACTCAGCGGGACCCGGCCTGCGGTGGGGTGCTGATGATGAATGTATTGTAAGATTGATTAGCACCAGATATGGCCACCAGAGGTGTGTGTGTGTGTGTGTGTGTGTGTGTGTGTAATGTGCCTTATGTGTGAGTGTGAAAATGTGCGGAAATGTGCATGTGAGATGTTGTTGGGGACGAGCTAATGTGCATGTGTGACTGTGTGAGTGTGTGTGTGTATGTATGTGATGAGCCTTGAGCATGACTGTTTGTTTTTGTGTGTAATGTGCCTAATGATTGCATGTGTGTGTCTGTGTGCTCGCGGTGTGTGAGTGTGCACATGTGTGAATGTGTGCATGTGTGTATGTGTGCATGTGTGTTTGGAACCGGATGGACCACAGCAAGTGTCATTCAGGTGAGAAATGAGACTTGGAAAAAAAAGTGTACGTGAAGAAACGTGAAGAAGAAAGGAGAAAACAAAGAAGATCTGGGCTGTTTTTTCTTTTTTTCAATAGATTGTTGGCGTCAGACGTACCAAACATGAATATAACATACACTGCAGAAAATATCCACTAATATCCACCACCAAGTCATTTCACCGCACATTGAGTCTCACACCACTGGCAAAATTGCTGCTTGTTTTCCAAAAGTACAAATCTACTGTAAATGACTGGTCAATGTGAACATTTGTTGCAGTGTAATCAGTACCATCACGATAACGTATATATTGAACCACAGTAAGCAGGTAGCCATCCAACTCACTAAGGTAGAAGTACTGTGGTGGGTTTACCCTCTGCCCCAGACAGAGCCTCGCTTCAGATCAGTGAGCATGGAATATATGCATGGTGTCCCCTCCTCCCTTGTACAGCTCCATCTGCATCACCGTCTCTGGTGAAGTGACAAGGGTTTAGATATGGGCCTGCCCCAGACAGAGGATCATGGATGGGCCTGTAGCAGTAGTAGTAGTACCCCAAATAAGTAATCTGAGTAGTGTACTGTGTTACAAAGTAATGCATTACCCCCGACACTGGTAGTAGTAGTAGTAGTAGTGATAGCAGCAGCAACAGTAGTAGTAGTAGCAGTAGTATTCCTTTGTCACTGAAACCACAAGTAGGACAATATATATAATTCATATATATATAATATAATAAATCACAATCAAAACTCCACTCAAATAGACAGAACCAAATATGTCAGTGCTGTTGGTAAATACAATACAGAGTAAATAAACATCTCGTGGGAAGCCACACTAAAAGGGTAGTTCAGGTAAGCTCCGTTATGTTTATTCCAAAGTCTCAAGGCCTGATGCCCCTGACACAGGAAAGTGATGGTGGGATGGGGGAGAGGGTGAGCAGTAATGAGACACTCGGCACTGCCCACACCCACACAGATAGCCAACATGCATACATTTGAATGGTTTATTTGTATCTTTGAATACACGAGAGAGAGAGAAATCTCTGAGAAATCGCAAAGGCTCCAAAGACCCTTATTTTGTAAACATCTGCTAGTCGTGCATCAAGGCCGAAGATGTATAGATAAACTCAGTACTCTGGTTTGATTATTAGAGGGAACTCTTTTTTATTAGATAGTAGAGAGAACTGGATTCAAACCTATAATATTCTGAGTATGCAGTGTGCACCTTTGTCCACTACCTGGCCAGTCCCAAATAAAATGTTCATATTTCTAACTGAAAATATAGAAAAATCTGAGAATTCTCTTATTTTACAAACACTTTTTACGAACATAAAAATGTGGTTTGGTGTTTATAAAAGCAAAGGAGTCCTCAGATACCATTTAGGCCTGGCTGTGGCACGGTGACACAGGCCTCCAGGCTTTGGCATAGGCTCACCCTACCTCCTTCATAAGAGGGAAATGTCTGTGCAGCCCTTCCACTGGAACCTAGCCACCATTCAGACAGCCAGAAACGCCACACGGACAATTCCCCCCACTCAGTTTTTAATGGCGGTACACAGAGGCAATAATCATAAAAAGCCAGGGTCTTTTTTTGAATGGTTACTGACATTCGTCTCCTACAATAACCGCAGCCCCAATGCTGGGCAATTTCCCTTCAACATGCAAAACTGTGGGGACAAAATGTGGGACCTGCCATTCTCCATGCATATTAAAGACACTTGTCATCAAGACGTCACCCAGGAGCTATGAGAACAAGAGGCACAGTTCCTCCGAGACAGACTCACTCACCATCAAAACCATGAAATTAGACCCGGGAAAATATCCTTGTGATGGGAAAAATGCTACACTTTAGTGCATTTTGCATATAAAAAAAACTGAAACGGAAGCATGTAAATTGCCCATGCCACAAAGACAAATTGGTAATTCAGGTTTGGAATGAAAATGACACTAAAGTGCAAAAAGGAAATGGTGCAGCATGAAAGGAATAAGGGTTGTTAAAATGTCACATTTGAGATTCTGTGCCTTTAGGAATCGAGATGTATTGTTAGAGGAAATGTGATAAACACAAGCCAAATGTACCGGTCGCAAATAGAGCGCCATGTATACCGCGTTGTCTTACTCAACGTGTTCAGAATTATGCCCACAGAAAAAGACACAAACTGATGAATGCACAAATTGTGTTTATGTACTTACACACTCCTTTCTCTTAGTAACACTGATTCATTTTCTCTGTAACAACAAAAAAGGAACGTGTACCCGCACCATGACATTCAAAGCATAATTCAAAAGTAAATGAAACCAAATGTTGTTGATTTATTCAAAGCGTCAACAACTCTTAGTAACACTTGTGCATATGTGCTCACATCACTGGGAGACACAGATCCACAGAATTCCTCAATCCAAGCCAAAATATTATGTCACGGGATACAGCGTACCTTGAACAAGCATTCTCAACAACCCGCTATCCAAAGCAGTGTCAAAATAGAAAAACTATAGGCTTTATTGGTTTATTTGTTGTTGTTATTCAGAGTGTGTGAGGAAGGCCAAGGTAAATAGCTCCCCCTCCGCCCCACATGGACACTGGTGACACAAACCCCCCTCCCATTGTCCCTGGGCTCCTCGGGACCAAGACCAGTGCCCTCCAGGATGACAAACGGCCTTAATGAAATTGGACAACTCAGCATACATGCATAAGAGGACGTTAAATATTGATAGTGAAGATCAACGTAGCGGTGCATATTCCACTCTTTAATATTTTAAGTGTCAGACAGGCCTATTGTCTATCTATTGGGGGGGTAAATCACTTTCTGTGTCCCCGGTTCTCTCTGAGACGTACATGAGGTCGGGCAGCATTCACTCAGCCACGGATGAAAGCACTCAGATCGGTGCTTTGCATATATGCTCAACAAAAGCGTGTCACGGCGGAACAACTTTTAATACATTTTCATTCTGATCCAGTGGGTTTACAATTTGGAGACGCACACACACGTTAGCGGCCAAATGAAAGCTATATATTTATTTATAACGTGAGCACCAACAATCAAAGGCCTTATAGAGTTCCAGCTGAGCAAGGACAAAGGGAAAAGCCCTCAAATCTGGCTTCACTCGTGGTGAAAACCATCATTTTCATCATCCGGTTGAAAGGGATATTTCTTAAGATTGAGCTTTAATTGACGCCGCCGTGATCTCTTTTTGAGTCGTCGAAACCTCTGATGTATTAAACGTTTTTTTTTTCGAGTTACGCAAGAAACGTGTAATATCAAACACTGCAGGCATGCCAACACCATCATATACACTGTACTTATCACAGTGGCGGCGCTTCTCCTCGAGGGCGTGCCGTTCTGCCGCACTGTGGCAAAGGCAAAGATCACATGAATAACCATTATTCAAATCAATTCAAATTAGGGGGGCACTCAAAGTAATCGGCTAATATCCTACAAAAAATCAATTCCACTCCCATTTGGACACAATTGAATGCGTCTGAAGAGGGCAATTATTAAACACACAGATCAGATCCATAATTGGCAGGGGGGGGATACATTGTCATGAGGGCTAATGCACTTCCAGTGAGCCAAGAGCCACAGCAGACACTTAGTGCTAGCTAGGTTGCATCGCAAGGGGTGGATGTAGCTGGCAGGGGATAGGCTGAGGAGCTGCCAGGGGGGAGGGGACGGGGGGGGCGGCGGGCTACCTGGGGACTATGCCTAGGGGGGCCCATTCCCCTGCAACCTCCCCCTTAGCTTACACCCCAACACCCCCATCTTCCACATCCCCTGGAGGCTTGCTTCACCACGGGTCCCTGACACACCGGAGGGATGACCCTGGGAATCTCATTATGCATACAACCAAAGTGTGCCCCCCCCCACCACCACCACCACCACCACACAACCACCACTACCACCACCCTCAACCCCACCTCCAGACCCCCCCACCCCCCCCTCCCTCCTCTGCATTTGCATACAGAAGACAGACCAAATAAGGTAATAAATCAGCGGCCTATATTCAAATGGTTTGCAGGGAGATTGAAACCCCCTGCATACACTACACAGAGTAAATTCACCCACACGCTGCGGAACCAGATACCCATTCTCATCAGCGGACACAGGCACTGCGTCCGCCGGACACCTAGATATAAATATATATTCCCCCTTCATTGCATCGCCCAGGGACGAACCACCTCAATATATCAATATACATATGCTTATATCTCATATGCCTGGGGCAAACTAACTGCCTTGGTTATCAGGCCGGGCTTTCATGGCACCCGAAGGTCACAGCTCATACTGGGAGAGGGGGACAATTTGAATATTGCACTTAACGCAGGTCTGTGGACACCAGCTCTGCCAATTCACTTTGCCTCATCAATAATGAAATTGCCATGAACATGGAAATCAAAGTAATTTCCTTAAGGTAGGATTACAAAGGGGTTTCAATTTTCTTACACCCATGCTCACTTGTAATTGGGCTCCCCCCCTCTCTTTGTGCCGGTCACAAAAGTGATACTTTCCTTTAAACTGAAGTGATTCATATTAGACGTGAAGGAAGTCTGTAGCAGCGTTGCACATGCTTGATATGGCTGATCATAAAAGTGTGGGGATGAATAAAGAGGGATGTCTGGCTGCTGTGCATGCTTGAATAGAACACAGTGAGATGGAATAATGAAATCAGATCTTAAACAAAGTAAGATGTATTTGTACGTGTGTGTGTGTGTGTGTGTGTGTGTGTGTGTGTGTGTGCGTGTGTGTGTGCGGGCGTGCTGACTGGCACAATAAAAGCAGTCCTACTATGATTGCATTATGATCTGGTGGAAAATGAATTCTGTTTAACAAGCCCACCCCCCCCACCCAGCCCCCCCCAGCCCCCCCAGCCCCACCTACACACACTTACTTCCATTCCATTATTTTCAATAAAAAGGGGGAGAAAAAAGATGCATTTTAAGATACATGCAAATAGCTATCCATCAATCAATTTGTTGGTCCCAAAACTACCATCAAAGGGGCAGAGGCTGTGAAGTATGCAATTCCCCATCAACAAATGGAGGATTGAAACTGAATCCTTCAAGCTTAATTAATGGGAAGTCTGCCACTATTACTTGGTTTGTTTAACGCGCCTCACACAGAGGGCAAGTTGTCCTTTTTTGAATCACTGCACTGAATTCCACTTGTTCAACATCACTGAACTGCTTTTCATGCAAAAAAACAATCAATCTAGTTTTTAATCCTTTCCTCTCATGGGTCGACATGTCATTATTTTGATCCCCACGTACAATGGCTTCACACATTCGTACCGCATCACTCTGAGAGCACGCGGCGGTAATTATAACAAGGCAGAGGAGTCCCATTTGTAGAATAACCACCTACAGTTATCTCAAGCAAACACGGCAATGACTCTGAGTGATTGCCTGAGTTTAGATGTGTCCACTGTTGTATGATACACACATGTTGATTCGTTCCTAAAACTCCTGATGTGATTGTGTAGATTGTGTACTTAATCAGAATGGTATATTGAGGCAGTCATTTCTGTTCCATCCAAAAGTTCAGTCTCGCACCAAATGCCTCTCTACTCTAGATAGCCAATTACATCTTGGTAAACAGTGACTGAAAATCCTATTTTTGTCGGGGCATCGCCGCAAATGTATAATAATATCTAATAAGAAAAAACACAGAAGTTTGTTCAAACAATGTCAAGCTCAAACTTTTCGCAGGGGAACCAAAATGGGAATAAGTCAATGTAAATAATGGTTTAATAAAATCCCCTCCAGTGTAAATCCAATGTGAAATTCACCAAAATATGTGAAACTTTTCACCCTCTTGAGCTAATAACTGGTGACAGGAAGAGGGCTTAAACAAAAGATCAGTCAAGCGTTCATTTGAATATTCAAATCCTTTTTAATAAAACTCGGCTTGATTCATTTCCCAAAGATTTGCCAAAAACACTCGTTTTGCATTCGAGAGAACATCATTTGAATTTTGCAAAAAAAGAGAGAGACAAAGAGAAAGAGGGCCGTTGCCTTCAGAGTGCACCGGCCCACACAGGTTGGTTTGTGGTCATTGTCACACACTTTGAACATGATTACAGATGTTCAGAAGAGAGCTTGTGTGTCATATAGTGCAAAACTTGTCTTCAGTTTCTACTCACAAACACAGAACTGGCTGTGATAAACAACGACACGCGGATAAAGAGTGCATCAAAACATCAGTTAGAATGTTTTTATCGTTTTTTTTTCTCCCAGATGTTTTCGTTTAATACATTTTCACGACGGGATGTAAAGGAAGCAGCGTTATCCACGTGGCAACTGAAACTTTCCACTGAAAGCGATATATATGAATGAAATTCTTTTAGTCGTGTCCCCTCGTGAGCCGACGCGCTCCATAAATGCCGCACTAACTCGCTTAAAAAGAAAACACAACTGCACCTTAACAACGGAGAAGAGACGTGTCGGAAAAAATGTAAAGCTCACACGACACCCGTGACTGATTGATTGTTCCCGTGAAAATCAAAAACGTTGCACTTGCACCCGGTACAGTAACAATACTGCAGGCTGGGAATTTGAACCTCTTTCCGCTTTTTCTTGCGTGGTGTGAACAGCGCTCCCTTTTGACTTCCCCTGTTCCCAAGGCCTCAGCACTCATAAACAAAGTGATTTATTCAAACTTTCCATATCAGAATTCTGCTATCTAATTACTTCAGGGGGACAGCATATTCCACTCGCCGATGAGTTATGGAGAACCTTCTTTATGAGTGAAGTTGATGGAAGATCAGGCGAAGAGCTCATCATAAATCCTCAATAATGCAAACGTTTGAGGAATATCTCAAAATAAAAATGCAAATGTGATTAAGAATGGGTTAGCCTGTGCTGATATGGCAGCTTGTATCATCTAAAGAGATGCAGAGCCCTAACGGAAAAAAAGGTGCCACGTACTTAGGAGGCACTCAAATAAATAAATAACACTCACTAGCATAGATGCTGTATGGTAATGTCTTCTTTACAGCATGCATGCAAATACACACGCGTGTGCATGTGCATGTACACACACACACACACACACACACACACGCTCACGCAGAGAGAGTACGCTTACGAAAATGAAAGTCTGCCCAACATTTTAATCTCACACCTACGTGGCCCTAACGAGAAGGCATAAACTTTTAGGAGGGAGGATGAAGTGGAGGCTTGCAGATGCAAATGGAATGCACGCGGAAAATGGCGAAGGTACAATGCAGAAGCTTGTTAGTGACTGAGAGGCGAACAGTGAGGACGATCGCGACACCTCGTCACTCGGCCTTTTATCTCTCGTCACCGGCGGATGAAAAATCACGGTGAATCTGCCACATTCGTCTGCATTAACATAACAAAGCCTCTGAGGAGAGAGAAAGAGAGGTAAAGAGAAAGAGAGGTAGAGAGAGAGAGAGAAACAGAGAGAGAAAGAGAGAGAGGCCATATCAACTGTCCTTCTCAAATCTACCCAAAGTCCAAGCAATGTGCCGAATTGACAAATTCTGTACTCCTTTTTACCAATTATTTATCTTTCTTTCACACAAACACACACACCAGCACACTCACAAACATGCACATGCACATGCACACACATATGTAACCCCCCTTTTTACCTATTATTTATTCTTTCTCTTTCTCTCTCTCGCACACACCCACCCACACACACACACACACACACAGGATACAGACACCAAGAACAGATGTCGAACAGGCACCTAAAGAAGATCCTCCCCAATCTTAGCATCATCTCGCCACTCAGCCAGTCTTGTCAGCACAATAGATTGGACAGAATTACAGACGGCTCTCTCTTTCTTTAAAAGACACAGGGAAAAAAGAGGCAAAAGAAGGACTCTCTCTCTCACCCCTCTCTCTCTCTCCATTCGTCTGTAACCCCCCCCAACCCTCCATACAAAGCTCATCGGGTGGAAAGAGAAAGAAGGGGGGGGTGAAAGGACATTATGCATATGAAAATGTCCTGAAAGAGGTGTGATTTATGTATGCATTAGATGCAGATTCCATTACGGGCCAGTGGGCTCAAGTGAGATCTTTCCAGGAACACCGAGGCGACCTGATCAAACTCACTCTCATTACTGGCCATACGGGCAGCAGGGACACTACTGAAGGAGGAGAGAGAGAGAGAGAGAGAGAGAGAGAGAGAGGCATAGAGAGAGAGAGAGAGAGAGAGAGGGGTGGTGCAACAGAGAAAGAGAGAGAGATAGAGGAGGCATATTTACAACCTGGACACACACACCTCACCCACAGGGAGAGAGTAAATTGCAATCTGCCCTCCAAGACCGCGGCGGATCACAGACAGGCATTCACCTGAAAGACGAGTGGGAGAGAGAAAGAGGGGAGCAGAGGAGGAATAGATGGAGAGAAAAGTGTGAATATCTGTCCGTTTGTCTGGCTGTGTCGGCGGATAACTGTGGTCAATGGTGAACATTGTTAGGGCGTATGTGTGTGTGTGTGTGTGCATGTGTGTGTGTGCATGTGTGCTTCTTGTACTCGTCTGTCTATCTGTGCATCTCCCAATACATGCATATACAATAGATTTATTTATGTGTGGTGCGTCTTTTTTTTGTATCTTCAACAACTATACATTATGTACCGTATGTGTACTGATCCACATGCACTCTTAAAAAAATATATGCAAGTGCACGCCTGTAGGAGGGTTGGGGCGGGGGGGGGGGGGTTGTTTGGCTTGATAATCACGTGCCCGGTCGAGATAAGGAAAAAGTGTTTTGTGAAAAGAAAACATGGGCGGCAGTCCTCCATCCTGGGTGACCCCGGCGCTGTAGCCCCTGTGATTGGGGTCAGCCTGGAGATTCCTCTCTGGCCAGCTAATGTGATTGCATCGGAGCAATCCCCTTAAACGCCATCAGCTCTGATCTGCATAGTAATTGGCTCGACTCTCCTTGGACGTGACCTTGGGGAGGGGCGCTGTCACTCCCGCCGCACTCTCCTGTACTGGCAATCATACACACACACATATACATACACACACACACATATACACACACACACACACACACATACACACACACACACACAAACGTAGCCCGTGAAAACAGGCCCTAGACAGACAAGGTGAGGAACGGACGGCGTGCATGGTTCGCTGGATAGTGGCTGCAACTGACAAAGAAATGCAGGTGACAGGTGTTAATAAACTACCAGAAACTGGGTTATGTCTCACAGTAAAAAAAAAAAAAGTATTGCAAGGTAATGAAACACTTAGTGCACATAGCTGCTTATTGAATGCACACGGTGGTCAAAACTCTCATGATATCGTGTCGTTTTAGGAGAAATATGCTCTGTTGAAATGGGTTTTGGAAGGCTACAGGCTAATGTCGCCTCATCGATCCCATTGTAAACCCTGAGGGGAAAGTGGAGCGAAAAATGCTAAAAACACCCTTAAAGCTGCTTTAAGAATGAATTAATCCTTTTTCATGATCAATAGTAATTCATATCTTTATCTTGCGGAAAGCCAAATGAGATAGGGTTAAGTCGTCCCCGCTGCAATTCCGTTTTTTCAAACACCCTGTAACCTTCTCTCTTTTTGTCCTTCTTGCATCAGCACTATTTGTCGAAGATCTTAAGGAAAGACAAAGAAGCAAATGTATATTTTATGAATGTGTGCCTCTGGTTTATCTTTCTTTGTGGGGCTTGTGTATACAATCGAAACCAGCTCTCGAAGAGAAGGCGCGTTTCTTCTCCTGTCCCCCGATGTCAGTGACAAGGTAAGTTGTGGCTTTGGCTGGCTTTTTGATATGCATTTCAAACGGGGGAAACTTCACAACCATAGAGGCTAATTTGCAATGGAGATTTTTTTTTATTATTATTATCATTCTCTGCTTCGGAAAGCAAAACAGAGTGTCAAGCGAGTGACAAGTTTGTTTTCCTATAATGATTTCTGCAAACTTGAGGTCTGTTCTGTTTTGTTCCTTAGACAGTTTGACCTAGTTGGAGTGTGAGCACGTCCCCTCTCTCTTTCCCTCACTCATGCATTGTTAAAGCCGTGGGCCCATATTAGGCACTCCCAAGTCATCGCAAGTCAGAAAGAGCTAATACAAACTGTGTGGCTAATAGAAATGTAATATTTTAAAAGAAAATTGACGTTTAAACCAAACCCGATGAGAAGCTCATCAGGAATGAGAAAAAAAATAATCTAATTACCTGCAAGCAATGAAACAGACGGCCATTGCTGTGAAATTCACCACAGGGGACACGGTGACACTCCCTCAGCTATAATGTCTGTGTGAGCCTGACATTAAACCGCCATCTATCCTGACTCCCAAGTAACCCTCTGCACGGCCACAGCAGCATTGGATTATTCATTTGAAACATCCGCACTGAAACGGGGCCCGATGTCTGCGAGAAAAAGTTTCTGAGGCATCCTCAAATGGCTGAGGGGAAGAGTGAGGCCCAGAGGATTTGACTGGAGCGCACCCAGCAATACTCAAGAAAAAAAAACCAAAAAAAAACGAAGAAGTGCTTTGTTAAAAGAGCGAGAGGCATCCCTTGGGCTGTCTCTTTGAATAAGCCAGGAGTAAAGCATCCAGCACCACCATCACCACCCCACACCCTTCCCTCCCTCCACTTCTCCTCTCACTCACTCACTCACTCTCTGTCTCTACCCACCATCTCACCCCCCCTCCTCTTCTCCCTTCAGAGCGACAGAGGTATAATTGTGCCACAGGGTTTAAGGTGGTGTGACATATCTGTCACCTGGAGACGTGCTATACTGTGCTCTCTGGAGGAGCCTTGCCTTCCTGTTGGGTGTCGGAGAGAGAGAGAGAGGCATAGCGAGAGAGAGAGAGAGAGAGAGAGAGAAGGAAGAAAGAGAGAGAGCGACAGAGACAGAGAGAGAGATGCCGGATGGCTGGGGCTGTTTGCTGACTTTTTGTCACTGCACTGATGCTTTGTAAACTCTTGCCCCCCCCCCCACCACAAAATTTTGTCACCCCGCACCGGTACATGAGGTGGGTGGGGGCAGGTCACATGTGTGCTCCATGTATGGGCTCCATATCGGTGCCATTAAATGGAATATACAGCCACAGAGAGCGAGAGACATCTGTTTAACGGCACATTCATCAGCTCAAAGGATCCCTGTTAATTTTTGCACGAACACATAATGTTTATCAGTATATACTAGAAGATGTGGCTATGGTTGTTGTCCCTCCTGACAGGACGGTGGGAAAATCCCACGTTTAGATGAATTATGAAATGTTGTCCTGGACTGTCTCTCTCAAATAGTCCTTCGCTCTCTTTCTCTTCGCCCTCTCACTTTACAGCCAAATCAAGAATTCTGTTGGCATTGAAATATATTGAATTTGACAACTCCAAGAAAGACTTACTGGAGGATAGCGTTTTATTTTGGGTGACCTAATTGTACGCTCCCCATGGCTGCTCCTTGTGCGGTATCTCACTCACTCCTGAAACAGCTTCATTTCTACATTCAAATTATTCATCATCGCCCGGATTTATTTCCTCCTTTCTTCACTTTTCATACCTTTGGTGTTCTCTGCGGGGATTTGAGACGAGGGGGAAAAAAAGTGCTTCTTTGTTTTTTTTTCGCAAGCTATTGTTGAAACACCTTAAGTCTCTGGTGTACGGGAGAAACTGAAGTGATAGACAGGGCTGCCCTATTTACAGCCAGATTAAAAAGAATCACACAGGAAGACTGTGTTAAATGATGATTGTCTATGACATTTAACAATTGATTAAAGAAAGATAAGTTTTAATGGGTGGTGGTGTGTGTGTGAGTGTATGTGGGGGTGAGGGGGGTGGGGCTTCTGAGCAGAAACATATTTATTTTTTTATTTGTGCCAAAATCTTCTGCTTGTAACAATGAAATGATAAATTTAACATAAAACATCTTAACATAATACATGATCAAAAGAGTCTTGTTATTGAAGCAAATGATGATTTTTTAACTTAACAAACACAGACGTACTCTTTCTCATGCACTGTACACACACACACACACACACACACACACACACACAGCAATATACTTTGTGTGGGTGTTAATGTGTAACAGTTGATGTTTTAATAAGTAACTATATAGAACTTCTACTTAGATGTTTTGTTTTGTTTTGTTTTGAGTACTTTCAAAAGTCTTGAGTGTTTTTTTAAGCATGTATTATCTGAGGTTTCGTTTTCGACATTAAGAGTGAGTGAACACAACGATATCTGCCCGTTACGGGAAACCACATTTCATTCTAACCTCCCTCAACTGATGCTGGTTTCGTTGATTTGATCAAAAAGGAAAATACTCAAAATCTTTGACTCATTTCTGTAATGACCCATCAAATATTTGCATGTCTGGAATGTGCATACTTTCTTTTTCTTTTTATTTGAAAGTAACGACATACTTTTTCTATTTTCTATAAAAAAAACTTAGTAAAACTTCTACTTAGTAAAACTTAGTAAAAACTATCTGATCTAACAGCACTTGTACTGGAGTGAAATATGTGTGGATTATTTCCTTAGCATGATATAAATGACATCTTCAAAAATACTCATTGATCATATCTAGTTGGGTGTGTTTATTAGTAATGTCACTCAACATTGTCTGGCATCATGTCAGTCTAAGTCTAATTACATGTCTGAAATGAGAACATTAGAGTGGGGGGGGCGGGGGGTGGCATGACTATCTGACAAGACCATAGATAGAAACATTCACAGATCAACAGGCAGGTAGGCAGGTAGACACATCGGCTGACAGGGAGGCAGACAGACGGAAAGACAGACAGACAGGCAGACAGACAGAGAGAGTCATTGGCAGAGAAGTTACACTTTTCACTGAAACTCCACCATTTTCAGAACAGAGGACAAAAGTGACAGACAGTGTCAGAGAGGATGTTCATGTTTTCAGATACAGGCTGAGCAATGACAAAGAGACCAGCAGCAGAGGGCTGTTGTTGTCTAGGCCCAAGGTTTTCAAAGTCTGAGTCAGGACTTCAAGGTAAGACATCAAGAGAATGAGGTGGGCGCCTCAATTGTTTAGGAGAAATCTTTGTCTAAGGTTATTGGCAATGATGACTAATTCTCCAAAGTACTTGAAGTGTAAGCTAGATTGAATACTCTCTTGGCCTAGTCTATAAGACAATATTTTTTTTGGTAGATAAGCACATAGTTTAGCCTGCAAAATCAGTTTCAGCAAGAGCTAAATATTTTGAACATAGGTCTAGAGAGGTTTGACAATAAAACAAAGTCAATTTCATTTTTATAGCAGCACACAATTACAAAACCCTAGTGAGTTGCAGTCCTGACCCCATTCCGATCCCCAGGGAGCGAAACACAGACAGAAAGCGTACACCTGACAGATAAATTTGATCGCAGATGATATTTTTGTGATTGCTAATGAATGCATGTCACTTGAAAAAAAAAAAAAAAGAAGTGTCAGAGCCGCACACATATCAAAACATTTCCAACCAAAACTTTAATAACAAAAACGAGGGGGAAGTACAAATCCCACATTTCCATCAAAGGAAGAAATCAAGTTTTTCCAGTGTGAGTCAACATAGACAAATACAACTTCATCCGAGAGTTTAATGACTTGAATTGCATTGTGATCTAAATAGTCCCTCTCCACAGGGCACTGCATTGGCCTGCGGACGGTTCCCGGCATGTCTGTGAAGTGTGGCGGTGCCCTGTGGGGACGGGGAACGCACACACGCCAGCCCCACCAGCATCCCCCTCGCAACAGCTGCCATACTGCAGGAGGCAGCCGTACCCCTCGCTGATCAAATCTTGTCCGTCACATTTCCCCTAATTAACGGGCATCTGCTTCCCCCATTTTCCCTTACATGGCTACACACTCTCCCTCTCTAGTTCCAATCATCTGATCGTTATGACCTTTAACCCCTCCAGCTCGTCGGCCTCACCGCGTGCCTGCGCTTGCCTGCTACATATACCAGCCGGGGAGACGCAAGGGCACACAAACAAATAAACAAACAAGGTGGTATGCTCTTCCGGGGTACAGACACCTTATAGTACTTCATAGTGGTTATCATCTCTGTCCACCTCGTTGTAGAATCCTATATTTAGTTATTTCTGCAGGATTTTCCAAATAATTCCAAATAAAGGTGGAATAATAAAAGTGGAACTGGCTGAACGGTCTGGTTTCCACCTGGCCAAAGTAGGTCTTTATTTCTTTGGACAACTCTCTTGTACAGGAGTGTGAGACAGCAGCTAATGATTGATACCTTACATGACGATATCTTACAGAACTCTTAGTAGCAGAGACGCGTTCAAAGCCAGGAAATGAGCTGGGCAAATGCGATGCTGTGTGGCACACATAGCATTCGTTTATGGAACACGGGCTTCTTAACCTTTTTTTCAGCTTGGAATCCAAATTTAAAAGATTTTGTCTCTCCCCGGTCTGTAGAGAACTTTCTGGCGCTCAGGTCATTTTGGGTCCGAAACCTCTAGTTTAAGAAAAACTGGAACAGAGGGTTAGCTTAATGATTTTTTATTTCATTTAGAAAAATGGCATAATTCTACTACGGTATAAACCAGGATAGAGAGAAGTCACTTAGACCCCACAGGCAACCACCGCAGTGTTCGGTGAATAAATGTATTTTTGTGTTGTAAGTTAGGAGGTAGAAGGGTTTTCATGTGGTATGGAGGGGACAGGGAATAGTGAGTGTGTGTGTGTGTGTGTGTGTGTGTGTGTGTGTGTGTGTGTGTGTGTGTGTGTGCGTGTGTGTGTGTGTGTGTGCATTCCGTCATTCACAACACAAGAGCACCTGAACAGGCACCAGCTGGCAATGTGAGAGGTGCGCTCTAATTTAAAATGCATCTCATTAGAAGCAGCCCATAGCCGGTCTATAGCATGTCTCTGTCTAAAGACACAATCTGGAGTGAATGGTTTCCTCAAAAGCTCAAAAAAGAGCACCTTCCAATGATATTTTCCCCCTCTCGATGAATACTAGATATAGGAAAGAATAATTGTTATGAATTAAAGCAATTATTTTTTTATTTTTTTTTAATATATATTAATTTGAACTAACAAGAGGCTTGTGTAGATTTTGCTGTTGAAGCTTGACCTTGAATTATGTGTCTTTCTATGGAGCAGAGAGAAAAGGCTTTTGTTTGTTTGTTGCCATTGTTTAAAACCCATTTCCCATTTTGTTGGGAGAAATATACTTAAGAGAAGTGTTTATTCATTTGCAGGGATGGCTCCACTGCCAAGGAGAGAGACTTGATGGAAGCTCAGATTCATTAAAACTTAATTAATATGCATCATTATGTAAATGAGGGTGCAGTTAATGAGTTTTTAAAAGAAGCATTCCTTAATTAGTTCACTTTTAATGGCATCATCATTTATCTTTTTCTTCTTTGAAGCAGAATGATGCACTAGATGCAGGCAGTTCTGAAATGCTAATCTACGTTTTATCATCTTATTTTTCTGATTTCCATGTGATAGCGACGACATCTCCAATCTTGTCGCTAATGAGGGACGTTTACACGTTTTAATGTCAGTTATTTCAATTCGAGACACTGTAAAAATTTCCGAGCAGGGGGGTGGAGAGGACAACAACACAGAATGCTTATCACATATCCTTAAAAAAATGATAATTAAAAATGTATCGACCATGAGAAGTTAAATCTAACCCCTTAGGCTACTTACGAATGCAGTCTTTTTTCCATCCCGTCTGGGAAAAAATATGTCAACAGTTCCATTTCCCACAGAACAACACTAGGCGGGTGTCAGAAGACTTGACAAAACCAGGAGACTTCTGACAGTGTCACACTTCTAGATAATTGGTCCCCAGCACTTCCTGTAAAATGCTAGCAAACTTCCTCCTTTAGAGAGGTCCCAATAAGTTTCTTCACAGTGTTGCACCTTAACCAACACCATCTTTTCTTATGCATTGTTACACGCTGCTGTTTAAACCATAAACTGTAAAGGAAGTGTTTCTGTCAGATTTCAGTTGGCATCAAGTCCCTAAATGCACATGTGACAGTGTGGTTGTCACCTCAGAAAAGTCATGGTAATTCTGTTGTGTACTAGATAGATAGATAGATAGATAGATAGATAGATAGATAGATAGATAGATAGATCAAGCAAGGAGTGCCTGATTTATCCTGTCATGTTTCCACTTTTGAAGCTTTTCATGTGACTGAATCAATGAATAAATGACTCAAGCACACAAGATGAATTACTGGAAGTCATATTTCTGTGTATATCTACCCACATCTGTTCTCTTATCTAAGGACAAATGATGTGAACTCTAGGACCTTGGTCCGGTTCACCCCCCCTTACCCACCCCCCCACCCCCCCTAAAAAAAAAAATCTTCTCCTCTGATGAGCATTTTGATTGTTCCACCTCTGAAGGAATCGGTTGCATCATTTCTCAGAAGGCATAAGCACTGGGCGGTACAAGCCTTTTGCATTAACAATAAATATATCATGCATGAGTGTGGTCCTCTCCTGCGAATTGATAAGTGGATATGAATAGGAAAATGTATTATATTGAATTGCAAGTGAAAGAGGGATAAAACGGCTCCGTGTGCCTCAAAGTCCGAGCATGACCACCAATTTCTTGCCTAAATTAACATAAAATCTTTTGATTCTTGACATTTAAATTATACATAGAGAGATCCATCGACATTAAATTCATGACTTTAATCTGACAGCTTCACTATATCGAGTCAGTTAAACTTAACATGTGATTTTTATTGGGAACATGAGTACAATCACGATATCCCTTACTCTACCTTCTTCTCCTTCGACTTCTTCTTCTTATTATTATTATTATCATTATTATTATTATTATTATTATTATTGAAAGGCTTTTGTTTTACTATTATTATCTCGCTGCTTCTTCTCATAGATGAGATGCAGCAGTTTCTCTCATTATTTAGATGTGCATTCCTGTGGAATCAATTCTCATAGACACATATAAATTATTGTTTAACGAGAAGCTGTATCCTATAAATTATTCAAAGCACCTGGGATTACAATACGAGATCAAATGATAGGAAAGAAAGAGCACTCTGCTGGAGGCAGCCCGCACACGAGCCATCACATCCCCAGTTTGATGTTCCACACAATCTGCTTATGCAGGAATAATTGGGGAGTAACAGACACCATGTGTACAGATACTCCGGCCCTGCCTTTGTACGCCATATTTGGGAAGAGGTAATTGGGCCGCTGGACATGGTCACCAATGTCACCCCGATGCACGTCCACATCTGTCCTCTGCTCGAGGAAAGTTACCAAGTATGCTCTTGGATAACAATAAAAATATCTGCTTATTTATTTTTCCTCCCAGAATCATTACAAAACTTGTGATGAAAAGAATGAAAGTTAGAGAGGTATTACTTCTTTACCAGCATCTCACTGACATATGGAGGAGCAAACTGTAATAATTTTTTTCATGGCCACTTTTCCCCGTCCTGCTGAATTTAAACCGCAGGTTTCAGTAGGTAAGAATACCGAAACAGTAGAATTTATTGCTGTGTTACTGTGCCCTGATGTGTTGTAAAAAGGACACTCCAGTAGATAAGGAGAAAGCCATTGTGTGGCGTGTGACTGATGGAGAAAGGGGATTTAAATTGAGTCCTCAGTCATAAAATAAATAATGTGTATGCCACCAAAGTGGGGGACAGATAGAAAGATAGAGAGAGAGAGAGGGGGGAGAGAGAGGGATGCAGAGAGAGAGAGAGAGAACAAGAGAGAGATGACTGAGATGACAACAATAATCTGCTCTCACAGGAACCAGGGGGGTTGTAGGCCAGCAGAGGGAGGGCATTGTGGGATTGTTACAACATGAGGGATGCAGGTGCGTTGAGGGGTGAATGTGGTTTTGCTGAGTGTGTGTGGGTGCACTGGGATAAGGGGGCATTGAGAGGAGGGGGGGCACATAATTGCCCCCACAGATGGGTAAAGTGTAAAGAGGCAAGAAGCGGGTGTGGGGAGAGGAGGGGCCGTATGTGTGCTCTGGGTGGATGTGCTATGTATATCTAATTTGCTCTGCAGAAACCTCGAGAAAATAAGTTGAGCAGCGATGAACATCACGAAACTGAAACAGTAAAAGTGTAATAGTAACTTCAGCCAGCATGGGGGAAAAAGTTGAAGAGAGGCACATAAGAAGTATGCGCACGTACACAAAACAAGCATAAGTGCAAGATGTAAATTACTGTTTCTACAAAGTGCGGTAAGTTTAACAGGTGCTGCAATACCCACTCCTCACGAATCCAAAAACTCAAAATTAAATAAAAAAATAAAGACACAGACAGAGAGTGACTAGAAAAACCGAAGGAGGAAGAGAGATTAAGATGAAGGAAGGACGGGCCGTGGGGAAGGAGAGAGAGAGAGTCGAGACAAAGATAGCGGGAAACACATAGAGGGAGCAACAGAGTGAAGATAGAGTGGGAGGGAAACAGGAAGAGAGAGATCATAGAGAGGGAAAAGGCAGAGACAGAAGGAAAGAGAAAGATCATAAGAGATAGAGATGCATTTGCACACGAGAGAGAGAGAGAGAGAGAGAAAGAGGGAGAGCTGGTGAGAGAGACCGTAGGGGACTGTCCCCATTCCTCCACCCCACGCTGAGAGCTCCTCTCCACGACCGTGCCACTTCCGATCAGCCACACAGACGAGCCTCAGCCCCCCTGACAGAGCTACTGAAACTGGTGGTACCAGCTAAAGGCTCCATCCCCACTGAATACACTGACGAGAGAGAGAGAGAGAGCGAGAGAGAGAGAGAGAGAGAGACACACAGAGAGACGGACAGAGAGAGAAAGAGAGAGGGAGAGAAGTTTGGGCTCTCAGTAGGCATGTTCCTCCCTCTCTTATTCATTTCAATTACAAGGGGCTTGTATTCCTGCAGGGCAAGGCTGTGTCGTGTGATCCACTGTAATGCAGCAAGGACGACATGGAGAAGACACGCTGATGCACCATTATCTGCATATTATATAGAGCTGGTTACATTAGTGGCTGCAGCCGGAGAGGAGCAGGGCAGAAAGAGGAGGTGGGGATGAAGACTATAGGGGTATAGAAACCTGCATGGATATCAATGTATAACAGACCAAGGAAAAGCTGCATTAGTTCAATACATCTTGAATACCTGACAAACACAAGGAATCCTTCATTTAGGTTACGTAGCAAGTGATGTGCCCACTTTTCAAGATCACGTAGTTGCACGCTGCACAATTTAAGTAGCTTAAATATTTGAAACCATAATGAAATACATTTGAGTTCAAAACATTTGAGTGATGTATTCATTAATAACTAAGAAATCACATTGCCAGAAACTCTTGGATGCAAATATTTTGCTAAACTTGCTTGTGACGTGTATTCTACAGATTACTACTGATTGGAAACACACACACACACACACACACACACACACATACACATGCATATACACACACTGAGAGAGCGGAGTATTGTTGCCCTTCCATTCTACACAAAACATAAATACAGAATCTATGTATTGAAGAACCATATATAACATTGTAGCATGATGACTAATCTCCACCTCAGACTGTCTGGTTTGGAGGCAAAATGTATTTAGAGACTCCTCTACCTTTCCCTAATCTTCCCCTATCTTCAATTTCAGAAGAATTTGGATGTTTTGTAGTACTACTTCCTTTTCAGTAAGGGCTCTCTTTGTGCCGCAGAGAATGTGTTTTATTTGTATTTATGCATATGAATAGCATACGCTGAATGCCAATGATTAGATGGCTTAAGTTCCCCTTCAGAGTTCATATCCTCCATAAAACTGTCCAATTATCTGTTCATGAGCTGAGAGGAGGATGTGTATGCATGTGAAAGCATGCCCAACAGTGCCACCTAGCCCTTGACTACAGGGGAAACTGTTCTCACTATCCAGCTCTGTTCCTGCATTAACCTCCCCTCATCCGTATGATCCGTTAGCAAACGGCTGTGAAGTCAGCATTATTTTGCCACCTATTCCGATGCATTTTAATTCAAAGTTTTGTTGCCAGTTTTCACATCTTACATCTGACAGTTGTTTTGGTAAGTTTTTGGTGGTTGGGGTGATATAGATAATTTCCCATCCGTGCACATCACAAAAGCAAGCAGACACTCGGTTGTGAAAATTGTCGTGAAATTCCAACACGGCATATAATATGCATACCTTGTCAGTGGTGCAATATAATACCTCACTGTGAGCGAGTGAGTAATTTTTCGCTGTGTGAGTCTGAGTCTGAGCAGGGGAGTTATTCTCTGCCTGATAACTGCCAAAATAACAGCAGATAATTAGGCCCTTTAGAGCGCTGGGTGTCTCTTAACAAAGGCACCTGCGTTTCCTGTGGTGTTTGCCGTGCACCCCGAGTGATTGTCATTTTTAATCTAGCGCTCCCGCTGAGACTTCTTCGGCAGCAGCCTAGTCTGTAGGGTGCCAAAGGTACCTACGTTGGAAAAACATGTGAATGTATTTGTGTGTGTACGTGCACACATGCGTGCATATGTGCTAATGGATCCTGTTTGACTATGTAGGCATGGCATCTGTTGAGGCATGTGTGTATGTGCACATGCACCCCTACATGTGTTAAAACTTACTGGTGTTGTTTAAAGATATGCGTGTATGAATGTGTGTGTGCGTGCGTGCGTGCGTGTGTGTGTGTGTGCGTGCATGCAATGTGCTGCTCAAATATTATTGGGTGTTTAAGCCTGAAATCCCGGTCATAACTATGCCATAATTGCCACAGGGTAAAGTGGTTGACATTACCACTGACATCATGCCAGAGGTTAATATTATGAATCAGCCTCCACAAAGGAAATTACTTTTCCAACGTCCAACAATTTGTTTTTTTTCCACAAACATGGCGTACTGAATCATCGGGGCCCGAAGCTCCAACAACAAATGTTTGCAAATGTAAAGGAATGATTTTCAATTAATCTGAATGAAACAAATTATTTTCAACATCCTCATCTGTGCTGCCTCTGACTGCGACGACAAGAGACAGACACCCCTCTCCTCCTTATTCCTCCCTCCTCCTCCCTCTCTCTTACTCCATTATCTCTCTCTCTCTCTCTCTCTCTCTCTCTCTCTCTCTCCCTCTCTCTTCCCCAATAAAGAAACAAACAGAAAGCCAAATAAACCCGTTGCAATTCTTCTCCAGTGCAGCCATCCACATCCTGGACGGTGCCAGGTTAGGGAAATCATTGAAATGGTTACCCCCCCACACCCCCACACCCACACCCCGAATACACACACATCTCCCCTCTTCTCCTCCCTCTCCTCCTACTCTCCCCCCCCCCCCCTCTCCTCTCCTCTACAAAATGAGATGCCCGTGTCTGATCGCCTGAGCCAATTTGCAGACCCATGTGGCACCCTTCCCTTCAGACCTGGGCATTGTGCCTCTCGCTCCCTGGCAAAGAGGCGAGGAATTATTTTTATCCCCCAAACGCGCGGATATGCACCAATGATTTCAAATGCCTGCCTCGCACATTGTCAGGGATGATTTTGGCCAGGTGCCAAACCTATTATATTGATCTCTCTTTCTCTGTATTTCAATAGCCACAGACAATGCAGATTTACTGCAGAACATATTAGGGAAATAAAAATCAGTCTCAGGCACTAAACTCGCTGAAACTGATGGCATGTGTGTGTGAGTGTGTTGGTGTGTGTGTGTGTGTGACTGCACCTATGCCGTGCGTGTGCTAAAGGCTGTTTTCAAAAAGTCTTGACGATCCTGCTCTCACACATCGGCCCCGTCTCGATGATAGCCTCACATTCAACGTATCCGTTTCTTCACCTAAAATGCAACCCCTTTACTTCCGCACACATCTAAGCAAATGTCTAATTACATTCTGACATATTCTCATCATGTCATTGAGTATCATAACGATTGAGCCATGTTTTTTTTGTTTTTTTTTTACCTCTGCTTATTGCTTTGGCATCTAGATCTCGTTCCTTGGAGTGCTTTGCTGGCATGTCGGCTCTGGCTTTGGTTGGAAACGATCAGACCTCCGATGTTTGCCGAGGCACACACGGGAATATTCAAATGTTGAAACTGGCAGGGAACGGGCTGTCAGCTAATGAGCGTGTCTATGAGAAAATGATTTGGTTGTTTCCTGAGAGGGAAATCACAGAGAATGGCTAAATGGGAGCTCTCCGAAGAGACGCGGCAGAGGCTCAGTGTACTGCGGCGAGACTGTGTTGGGAGGCCAGTGAATTGGATGAACACTGTCTGTCTGCCTCGGTGCCAATGTCATTAGTGCTGAGGACTGAGAACGACTACCATGTCCCTTTTGATTGCCATTAGAGCCTGAAGCCAAACAAAGAATCAAACAAAAGGCCCTGAATAGGCTTGGAGTGGAGGTCATGCCAACCACCGGGAGACTTCAATAGCAGAGCTTTTAGTGTCTTTTAGACCAGTGATTTCCAACCTGTTTGGTACCACGGCACACTTTGGCATGACAAAACATACTGAATCAAGGACACACAGCAAATCGATTGATCAAACGGTTGAAAAGGTCATATGCAACCCGGATGATCAAATAAGAGGGAACAGCAAATACAAAGACCGACTGAATGAAGCTCAATAATGTGTGATCATAATTTAATTTCAGTGAAATTCCCACATTCAACTAAATCAACATATAGCTGACGCAGACAGAACAGTATGCTGTCCATGGGAAATGCAACATTTTTAAGCATTACATCAGCATCAGGATTAAAATCAAGTAAGAAATATTATGTGACACACTGACCTGCTAGAGATAGGGAAAACAAATGTCTATGTTATTTTCATTGCTTCCCATTAAATTGGCTATATACCAATAAAATGTCAACTTGAAAGCTGTACTCATGAGCCAACTAGCAAACTAGGGTAGAGTACTGAAACTGTTTCAACGCTGTATTCATGTTACATAGAAAAGACAGCATGTTAACTGCAGTTGGCTTTCAGTTTGAGAAGACAAAATCTATGTTGTATATTCACGCCGCTGTGCTTTTAGATGTTCAGTAACATTATTACATCAAGATCGGTATATACCACATCTTCGAGAAAAAAGTGTGTATGTGTCATATTTTCAAATACAATTAAACTAAAAAGTATTTTAAAAACTGTAGATTTAAATATACCGATTTAAATGGTGTGGAGGTCGTTTGACTGTTTTGCCAATTTGTATAACAGACGCAGGGTTATCTATGCACAGTTTAATGGAGATGCAGGTTTTCCATATTTTCTTTGCCCAAGGTGAGCATGGTTTGCATTTCACGACTTGTTTTGTGCTGTCTCTGCGCTGTGCATCCAGGTGACCTAAAGACAGCGAAGAAAAAGTAAATGTTCACGAACGTCTAAGCGTCTTTGACAGGCTTAGAAATCATAATGTAGCACATCGTTGCTTGGCCTTGAGGTATGTTCTGTTGTTTAGATAGACATCCTGTGATAAGTGAGGATGAAATATCTCAAAAGTTCATACAACGCAAGAAGAAGAAGAAGAAGAAGAAGAAGAAGAAGGAACTGAAGAAGAAAACAATATTTATGGTTTAAGATGGGAAATGAACCCAGGCAGTAGTGGTGTGATTTCTTGCATCTCTTCTCCTGCAAGATTTCCTGGCTGATCCCAGGAGACTCCTCTGGCTGGCCGGCGTCCCGTCAGAACTCGTCTCTGGAATGAGAGACAGCTCCATGGTGCTCAGATGGAGAGCGTATTGTCGGAGGAGCTGCATGTGACTAATCAGGACTGGGCTCGGCTCCCTGCCTCCCAAACCATATTCTGCTGATTCAAAAGGCCACTGAGACTCCGTGGTAATGGAAAAGCATGATGGGGCCATCAGAGAAAGTCAAGAAATATTATGTCTGATATTGCTTTGGTTGATGTCCAACACCATGTGTGGCTATATATCCACAGCGCCGTTTAGAGTCATTATGGGATTCATTATATACTGTAGATGGACTGATCCACACTGATGTTGATAATCAGCAACAAATCAACTTATGGATCAAACAAATGGTTTCAATCACATTTCTAACAAACGGCCTCTGTTGCTGTTGTGTGCGCCTCCTGCCATATGTTACACATCTCTGTCTATCTCTCTCTCTCTCTCTCTCTCTCTCTCTCTCTCTCACTCTCCCTCTCTCAGGTCATCTCCTCCCTTGCTCCATGCCTCCACACATAAAATGGAGGACAGTGGTGAGGTTCCAATTCAGAACTCATTTGTGGCGCTGCCGGCCCCCCTACCCGCTCAGCGGTTGCCGAGGGGACCCAGGGGAGCCCTATCACAGCTCTATATGCAAATGTCCTTGCACCTGGGCAACAGCGCGGGCATGCTGGGACTGGGAGCTTATTTATGCAAATCTCAGAGAGACAGTCACAGCACAACACAGAGCCGGCCACAGACACTGGTGGCCATATCTCCCCCGGCAGCACAACAACTAGTGGGGGGAAAAAACGCGCTCTGGAAAAACATGAAAGATGTGGCCAGAGAGGGAGCAATGATGACGAGAGAGAGAGAGAGAGAGAGAGAGAGAGAGAGGGCGAGATAGAGAGAGAGTAACAGAGTTGAGGAGAGTTGGAAATGTAGAAGGAGTTAGGATGAATAAAATGAACAGATGTTGCAGGTGACCAGGCAACTCTGACCGAGACCTGAGAATGATCACTGTACAGGTATGTGGTTTTGCACATACTGAGACTGGACTGGACTGGACATGCATAGACACACACACACACACACACACACACACACACATGCACGCACATCACAACGGTTGTTTGTCTACTATCCCAACAACAAGAGGCAATAACGCTGAATGTGTGAAAGCACTCTGCGGCGAAGGAGAACAAAACCAATCTTTGTGTCTCAGCTGGTCCTGCCTCCCAACCGGGCCGCACCACTGTGTGAGACATCACACAGGAAAACTCCCCCCCCTCGCTGCAAACACACACCGCATCAATGTGCAAATGTATGCGAGAAATTTCGAGAAAAAGCAAGAAATTACAGACCCAAATGAGGCGGCTGATTACCACACAATCTCGGGAACTTTTCTCCATTTGCTTTGAAACAATGACTTCCGTGGTTTGATAGAAGAAAAAATCCAACTCTCAACTTTATTTGTGATGTGAAATCTCCTCTTAAGATGTACTAGTTCTCCAGACGATCTTTGTTCAATGCTGAAGCTCACCTGTTTTCTTGTGCAGCATCGTCGATTTGGTTTAACCATGTAAGCGAAGGGCATTAATGATTTTGTCTGTCTTTAGAGCCACATAAAGTCTCTTACACCTGTCTCTGTTTTGGCTGAGGAGATATTATAAGCGTCAGTTGTTACCAAATACTAGAGAAAGTCAGTGGTGCCATAAACCATTTCTTCAGCCTGTCTATGTAGAAGGATATGTTTATTTATATTTGAAAACAAAAGAAGTTTTGCTGCTATTTGGATGGACTCCATGTTCACGGTAAATCAGACAGGCCTCCTAAAAACTTGAGCAACCCCTTTAATCTGAGGACTAGTGGGAGCAGACCAGGTACGATCAGGGTGTTTTCACAGCGATTACAACAGTGGCTGCCATGCTATGCCTTAAACAGCAGTGGTCGTGGAGGAGGTGGGTCTTGCAGCGTTATAATTCGCCCCCCAGAATGATGCACCAGCCTGGGGGACTGACTGGCAGCTTTGATGATCTGATCACCAGGACCCTGCCTTTCACCTTCTGGTTCAAAACCAAGAAGGTAGAAAACACGGAAGAGACGGGGCGTTGAAAGAGCGATGGCGTACGACTGCTCACGGTTTTGATTGAGAGCAGTAACGAACATGGATGTGATGCAAATAGTTAAAAAAAAAAAAGTGTAGATGAATCAATCACAAAAAAGGAAATGAAAGGAGTCTTTGGTGATGTGGACCAAGAAAGGAGAGATGCCGGAGAAGAAAATGACTTAAAGAAAAAAAAAGAAAGGGGAGGGGAGTGAGGGAGGGAGGGCTAGGACGGCTGTTGTTATTGTGTTTGATGTAGTGCTTGACAGGAGAGAGTTTAGAAATCCTTGTGTAGTACGAGGCAGTGGAAGAGAGGGTTCATTTAAATGCATGCTCACTCAGGGCCCATACGGAGTGGGTGTCTGCTGAGAATTCATCATGGCCTCGCTGATAAAGCCCCAGCCTCTTAGCAAGGGGAGAGGAGAGAAAGATCACTCTCTTGAGGTGAGATTGCCTGGTGGATGGACACTTGTTATGTAGAAATACACAACCCAGACGGATATTACCATGGAACTCTCGGACTAGTTAGACATCCTTCCATCCTCCATCCATCCATTTCCCCAGCTTGTATATGAAGCACTCTCTGGAGACCACATATTTCAGACTGCAGCAGTGATTAAAACTATGTCTTCATATCTTTACAAAGCATACACTCAGAGTTCTATTAAAATAATACAAATTGTGTTGACCCTCACTAAAACACAAAGATGTGTTGAAAACTTACAGAGGATGTGTTAAGGCTGGTAACACCTGTTGTCTCATTTTTTGTAAGGCACGACAGATCTTGCATTAAACGTGCAATGTGAAGCATTTTAACATCAATAAATCATTACCACATTAACTTTGAGACATTAATAGTTGCCCTAAACCAACGAGACCATTGCCAAGAAGATTGGTTGCCTCTATTGGCTTCGACATTGCATTTTACATCGTGTGCCACTGGGTTGGATTTCACTGCTGGATCGCTTTACGGCACAAAACAGGAAGCTTGAGCTAAAGCTTTCAGAGTTTCTTGCCATGGCAGGAAAAATCCCTTCCAACATGTTTATCCTCTTCAGTAAAGCAAAAGAGAAAAGAAACACTCAATGTAATGTGAACAGCAAAAAGTGTCATCCAACCCAGACCAATATGTGGTGCTAAATCTGATTCTCAGACATTGCGACTTGTATTTGAACATTCAAATCGGCGTTGTTCAGCGTTGCCATGGTTATCAGTAAAGTTTATGTCATGAACTTGAGACGATTGTCATTATCTACAACAGTAGAATAGACAACAACTGTTATAGTTCTTTCTTGCCTGTAGCATCTGATGATGAAGTCGTCGCCGATTTGCACGCAAATACATCAAAATCCAATAAATAGAGACCAAGAAATAGAGCCATCTTTGAGCACCTTCTATGTTAGCTAGCTTGACTAAAGTAGCAGAAGTACAATGACGGATGGGATGTTTTTTGTTACTGTAAGTCTGCACACAAGTTTTTTTGAAATGTCTTACACATATACATATGAACAGGCAACAAAAACAATCAGATATGACCCACAATTCAGAACTGAGCATAATTGTCTTCAGTATGAATGCAGCCTTTGTTAGCAACAGGGTTTGTGGCATATGTGGTCTTAATTTTATATTGAATTTCAATTGAATGATATATTGATGTTTTAAAAAATGCTACACGTAGCCACTTTAACTCAAAACATTTTATTTAAAAGTGGAAGCAGAATCCAGTGTCTTCTCCATCATCGTGAGTGAATAAACGAGTGTCTCTCACTGGACTCGGAGACAGACAGACAGACAGACAGACAGAGCTCAGGAGACTGTTGTACACAGACATATAGAGAGACACAGGGAGTTATTCTCACAGAAGTAGATTAGCTCTGGGCACATTCATACAGTATAAAACACCTTCATTTCACAACACGTCATTCAGCTTTGAGGAGCAATTAGCACAGATCTGCAAACGCAAACAGACACGAGAACAATGGCATTAGATGGTAAGTGCTGAGTGTGTGAGTGTGTGAGTGTATGAGTATGAGTATGAGTGCACATATCTCTTAGCATTGTAGGCTATATATTTTTATTTCTTTGCAATTATAAACCTATAATTCCAATTTACTTGATGTACAGGTTTTTCCAATAACAAGATACAAGTTTAAATGTAGGTTATTGTATCAGACTTTTGCAGTTGATTTATCTGTACAAATTACATGTGTATATTGTAACAATACACATTGTGTTTGTTGTCTGTTGTGAGTATTGCTTTTACTATGTACATTATGTGTATTTTTTCCTGTATTTATGTTATATGCACCAACTCACCACAGTAAATTCCCAGTAAATGTACCAGACCAGAGTTCAGACTTGATGGTGATGTAACTACAACCGTGTGCAAGAGAGGAGTAAAAAACATTATGTCTTCAATACGGTGGTTATGTAACGCCATTACAGGTGAGGTTGTGTTTAAGCTGAATCAGCATGCACACTGTGTTTCTTTTCTGTTTGCTTGTTCCGACAATTAGCTTTCGACCTCCATCATCTCCTTGGGTACCGTGCTGTCCGACCCACATGCATCTGCCTTTGGATCTGGCTGCTCATGACAGCCTTTTAAGAACTTTTACAACCAAAACAATTCTCTGTCAATCTCTTTCTGTTTCTTCCTTTGTCTCTTTCCCTTTCTTTCTCTCCGTCTCTCTCACATCTCACACACACTCTAAAATAAATCAAAACTAATCAAAACACGATCTTCCATCTGCTTCCACTCCAATCTCTTTAAAACTTAGAATGTTTTTTTGTTTTTTTGAATCTCTGATGTGATAGACAGGAAAACTTTTTTGGAGTGCAAGGGCTTGTGGGCTGGCGTGATGGTGGTGGTGGTGGTGGTGGTGGAGTAGGCAGCAATTAGCACGCCGCTAATGAACTCCCTCTCATTATCAGTGAATCAACAGGCCTCTGCTAATTACGGTTAGCAGGACAGACTCCTCTCTCCCACTGCGACGGGCTTCAAGGTCCCTCCGGAGCTGCAGCACACCGGATGGTCTGCCAGCAGCCACAGGTGCGAAGCACTCAATGCCAATGTTAAAAACAGAACATAACACACACACACACACACACACACACACACACACACAGACCCAGTAACATACACACTGCATGTACCAAACACGATAAAGTATGCTCACATTTCAAACGCATGCATACACACACACACACACTGTCATATTATGGTCATCTCGTCCCAGATGGTCTCTTCATCCAGCCTTTTCCACATATTTGTTTGAAATTAAAGTTTCGTTAGCCCTTTACCACCCGACAGTGCACATTTGAAAGAGGTGATGATGCAACCACTTTGTTGCCGCTGTCAGAAGAACTCCCCTGGATTTGTCGATTCCAGGCTTTTTCCAGCATCCCTTGCTCTTTCACACTAGTGCTGCTGAATGGAAATATTTTGGTCCCGCTCTGAATGAAGCGCAATTTTGAGTTGTGTACCTTTTTTTTTCTAACTGGTGTTTTACTACTAAAACCTGTCATCTAGTTTACAACCACTTCCTAATATCCCCATGCTCCATAAACAAGTGTTTTACAATAGGCACAGCGAGATCCATTAATCAAATGCCACTTATAAGCCATCAGTGGCCCTCGCCTATCAACAGAGTAAATACTTATTGAAAAGTATAGCTTCTAACGCCATTGATAAAGGGGCTGGAAATAAAGGCTTTTTAGTGAGTCAGTGAGGCGGGCAAACACCAAAAAAAGATTCTCAGTGTCAGCCCACAGCATGAGCCATAAGATGGGACCTGGGCGTGTAGAATAGAGCCCCCCCCCCATCCATAACTTAAGCAGAGATCAGTGGCTAACACTCTTAATCCCAAGGGGGTGCTTTCTGAGCTGTAATTTAAAAATAGCGTTTTAATAACACACCACTGCTACAGTACATTAATCTCAGAATTAATTATCTACCCCACCCCCAGCCTATTTGCTTGAAAGAGGCTCTTTGCTGCATTTCTTCTGTTTTAGTTCTATTTATTCCATGAGTGAACGGATAAAGAGATGCATGTGGAGCGCCTTGTGTCGAGTGCAGTAATTATGCAGTTGCTAGTATATTACCAGTATGTATATGAAAACCAGTGAATGAATTAGAGCTCCAGGTTGTCATCAGCGTAAACGGTCAGTAAGGTGAGAGACTGTAAATGGCTTGCAATCCAGCTCATATCGCGCAAGTTAAACGAATAACGGTTCAATTAAGCCATACATTAAATAAAAAATGTGAACGTAATCTAAATATATTGTAGCAAACAGCTGTGGTATCGGAGAATAACTGCGCATTCGTTTACATTTTATGCAAGAAAATGTTTTTAATCAAATGTCACTCCTAGCAATAGAAGTTCAATTCCGAAGAGAAATTAAAGAGTATAACGTGACTGCGAGCCAGGCCTAAAGGCACCACAAATATTCAAAAACAATATTAAACTGTGATAAATAAAATATGAACCTTCTTTGGCAATATAACATTCAAGCGTCAGGGGACGTGGGCACTTTAAATGCAAGTTAATGAAACACAAGAATCATGTTTAAAGGCACAGCAATCACAGCGCATTTGTCGAAAGGTGATGATACTGTTGGTGAGCCCTCTGGCAGAAGTTGCAGGCTGACAAGAGATCAAGTTGAACGCTGACAGTGATTATTAGTACATGAGCTGGGGATGGTAATAAAAAAAGAAAAATCCTTCTTGTTCTCTTTCCCCACTGCTACTGTTTCCTGATTGACTGACTGACCTCTATTGTCATAGCTCCGGTGTTGACAGTGATCTCCATACATACATCACTTTGTATGTTCTCTGCTGACTAGCACCGACGTGCGTGAGCTCTGCATGAGCCAGGTGCCCCCGGGTCTGTGTATCACAGATAACCTTTACAAGGAGGTGTAGTTCACGCTCCCCCTCCCTCCTCATCTTGCTATCAGATGAAAAGATCTGGATGTGGTTAAATTCAGAAATGGGGGAGACAGTCTGGGCTTGGCATGCATGATTGATGTTGAGTTTCAACATTAGGCTTCATACGGTAGAGCAGATAGCATGAAGTGTAAGATTGTGAGTCGTGTGTGTGTGAGGTGTTGAAGGGATTTAAGCTTTCCGTTTTCAGTAGTTACCTATTGGGCTTTTTTCTGTAATGAATATCTGACCAGAAGACAAAAAGAAAGAAAGAAAGAAAGAAAGAAAGAAGGAAAAGACATGCCAATCATTCACATCATGAAATGCTGTGGAAACTCAGTCCTCTATATCTGTCTGTTTATTTTCACGTCTCTGTCTGCATTCTGTCTTCACTGCCGTCAAAGAAATTATTAACACACATAGACAATTCCCTGCACACTTTTCAAGAGTTTCAATTAACGTTTGATTGAGTCATGAAATATACAAGTCCTGGAACCAAACCATGACAAAATGACATACATTTCCCTTGTTTGTGACACGATTCTCCTCAGATTTCTGTGTCTCCTACATGACATCCTATTAATTTTGTTTATATCGAGGCAGGTGGTTGTCAGTAAAAGTCATTTTGTCAATCAATTTTTTTTTTCGGACCGACTATTTTTCAAACGGGGAAAAAAAAAATAAGTTGCTAATTTTGTCAGTGCTCTTTCTAGACACTGCAGGTTTAATTGCTAATTGTTAACTGGGAATGAATACATTTGCATATTAATTAGTTAGCCCATTTGCATTTTTAATTTGCTGCCTTCAAAGGGGGTGAGATAAAAGGTCGCACAATTCTGAATAATTTAAATAATTTATGCTCCATTGGTGAAAAGAAGCTGAACAGAAGTGTTCTGTGGATATTAACCCCTGAGAGCTTTTACCGAATAAAGCACTCCAAAAATTGTTTTAACAAATCTAATTAAACGGAAAAAGGTCTGAACACACAACCACCCAGAGCACTAGGAGCTGGAGTGTGTCCTCGGGAACAAAAAAAAAGAAAAAAAAAGAAGAGAGTGACGGAGGGAGTATGGATATGGGGGACGAGACTTCTAGCCCTCCAACCGGATATGAAGGCCCCTCTTAGTCTTTTCATCATTCACATTGATCAAATACCCCTACAGGAATGCTGATGGAGTCGGTGCTCGCTGGTAATAGTAATCCTCTCTGAAGTTAAGCTGCTCTTTACAATGTGTCGTGTTCCATGAGCGATCAAAGAGATGCATGTTTCCGCGGTGGATCCTTGAAAGTGACTTGCTGGATTTTCAACAACCGATTCTTCATCCTAATGAATCGTCGCTATCGCAAATAAATCCAGAGGGATGGTCGGCACATCCAAACGCCAGAGACAGTAACAACACAGAGATAGTGTTTGTACCCATGTGTCGCCCTAACTTTCCTTCCGCTCTACCACCTACTGAAGTGTCCATCTAAAAAAAAAATCTTTTCCATTTTTGGGTGCAAGGAGCTGATATTTTCTCTCCCACATCTTCAACCAGGTCCCGACTGCATTGTGAAACTGTCTCCTCTCTCTTTGTCCCAGTGATCTTAATTACAGGCCCTGGGCCCTGAGCAGAGAGGCCCATTTAAATCAGAACACATCCAGCTTCCATTATGGGCTTGGCATTTGGTCTTTGTGCCCATGCTCTTAAATTACATGCTGCCAATCCTAGTGGGCACGGGCAAGATGAGCGGAGGATGGGTGAGAGATGAGGTGAAAGGGGGATGAGAGAAAGGAGAGAGGGGGCTGAGAGGAACAGAGGAGGGGGCTACAGTCTACTCTCTGCTCTCATCGACAGATAGCCGCCCCCCCCCCCCACACCCTTCTCCCCTCTTTATCGCTAGATAACTTATGTAAAGTAGCAGATGAAACCCATTCCTATTCACGTCGGCCTGATTGTCAGAATAAGCTTGCATTCCTTTGAAAAGTGATTGACCGCCTGAAAGGGTACAAATTAGGGGCCTGTTCGTCTTTTCTTCTCCGGTCGTGGGGCTTATTTGCGGCAGATTCACCCAGGCCCAAAATTAAGTGAACTCAGGCAGGGATGAATGGGAGAGCTCTGATTGAATAATTGATTTCCTTTGTGCGGCCTGTGTTTAAGAGGGATAACTAGACATCCTTTGGAGTGTAATGATTGTAATTACTGCGATGACTGGTCATGTCAAATATGACACAGGAAAGGACTGTTATTAACCTTTATTATCCACATAGAAAAAAACTAACCCAATATCCTCTTGTCTCTCTCGTCTGCGTCTGGGTTTCACCTCTGGTGGAGGCATGGCTGGCGTAGGTTGAATGCATGGATGAACTCATTCCCTGCCTTCTCCTCCTGGCCCATGAAAGGTAGATGGGTAATTGACTGTGCAATCGGAGTCACTGATGTGTCAATGACTCACACAGCTAGTGAGCCTTGGGGTAACTCTCGAAGTACAATACATTATATCTCCAGAATTTAAGTGCAGGAGATAGGAGTTATAGCCTCATTCATGATATCTGTCAGATTCCCATATGCCTTGACCTCTCAAGCAGTGGGGCCTGAATTGCACTTTAATGCACTTGACTCATTTGAGGGCCTCAGTGAAACAGACACTCATCACATAGTGATCAGACACAGTCTGCTGAAGTTGTTGGACGTGTGATCCATATGAATCACAGATACGTCAATGTAAGCATTGAGATACTGACCCAACTTCCTGCCCAAACAGCAAGGCATTAAGCTTCAGCTACAAGTGCAGACGTGACTGGCTGTGGCTAATTCCAATTCCAAACAAGCCCACGCCGTGTTTATTTCTCCTTTGCACATTGCTATTCCTAGAGACCTTTCTCAAACCTTTATTTTGAGAAGTTTGATTGAGCACACTTGCTGATGCCTTGCTTCGCACTCATACGGTTACACAAGTTCACCTCTAGGAGCTTCCCACGGGTTCATAGACTTGTAAGGCTTGTACAAGTGTATTACTCTTTTCCATCTCCAGCCCCACCCTACCTGGCCTTCCTATGTCCTATGTTCACTTTCCCATCACCATCCCAAGCTTCAATCTTCAAATCCTATTCAATTCCATCCCCATTTCATTTCTTTATCCCCATTCCCAGACACAATCCCAAACCTTAAACCCCAATCCCATCCACTGCACTATCCACCACCCCATTTACAGACCGAGGCAGCTCCAGGCAAAACTTCTTCTCTATCCCCAGCACTATTACCGTTCCTCCCTCACCTCTCAACAAACACCCCAGGCCTCGTTGCCCTACAGATGAACCTCCAGAGTCGGAGCTGCCAGCCTTGCCAGCTGTGGAGACAACTGCAAACTTAATTTGCACATGAAGGCCTTAATTAGGTACCACAAGCATTTGTGCAAGGGGACTGTGACCAGTGAGCACGAGGTGGTATGAGACCGGGGGAAGTGAGATGGGATTGTAGAAGATGCCACAACGTGAAGCAGAGGGTTATGGCACAAGACATGGAGGGGAAGAAAACAGGACTGAGACATGGTACCGGGAAAATGATAATAACTTCTGCATGACACCCAAGTGAGGCATGTCAGAGCCAATGCTACCTCAAATTGTTTATACCAGAGAATTGAGAGCATTTTCTTTGCTTGACACCATAAGCCAGCTGACATTTCTTTTCACAAAAAAAAAAATACCTTAACAATCACAGAAATGTACCATGTAGAAGACGACAAGAAGCAGCGAGTCAAAGACAGGTTCTGATACAATGGCTTCCTCCTTAAGTATATACACAAAAGCACTGTTCCCCATGTTTGTGTGGCTGTCACTTGCACCCAGAAACCCACATTTTGAAATAAGAGTGATACGTGGATCAAACAAACCTAATACATGGTGTTGTATAGAGTTGGACATGGAGTTGTTGAGTTGTATATTAGGAGGAAGCCATTGTATCAGGACCCAGCTTCGACCAGCTGCTTCTTGTTGCATGGTATATAAGATATATAAGATTTCCTCCAAGGTTTAAAATGTGTTTGGATTCAAGATGCAAGTGAATGCAAATGAATGATGGCATCTGTTTGGGCTAGAGTAAACTGAGTACCCTGTCATCTCACAATGTGGGTAAGCCCTAGCTGGCCCTGTAGAGGTAACCAGGCTATTGTTTTGGGGGGATAATGTGGGTAGGAACAGGCTAGGAAAGACACTGGACTAATATATTTGGAGGTGATTCCTTCTTGTCTTTTTAGAGAGACGACTAGAAACTCTGACGACTGTGACATGCAATAAGTCACACATTTTTCTTTTATTTGATTTTTTAACATCATTACTTGCAAATCAAGGCACTTATTTCAACAACAGGACGTAGTGGCAGACGAATGCATGGCTAATTTAAAATGTACCCTCAATAAAGTCATCAGCAAAAATGATGTATTTTCAGAATTCTCTAAATTAAGACACTAATCCTAGTCTGGAGTTCGTTGCGACTCTGCCATCTTGCTATTTGTGTTCCTTAATGACTTTCTAATTCCTCATCAGTGGGTAGCTAGCCTCCGCGCCAGGCAGACAGAGAGGGTAGCGGCCCTGGCAGGGTGCCATCCTGGGCATCGACTCCAAGCACAGGTGCTCATCCCTGCCGTGCTCATGGTGTCTGTAGTAGGCCTCAATTACATCCTTAAGGTTGATTTTAAATTGGCTGCATTTCAGTGGTCAAACGTTGCCTACTATTTATCTGCTCTTCCTGATAAACGGTGTAAGAGAGGAAAGAAATAGCACATGTTTTTGGGAAAATGGAGCAATCCTAAATCATGGCACCTACGGGTTGGTACATGTAAATAATGCTATAGAAAATAAACTGTGCTATACACCTTCATTGTTGATACTGACTGATTATGAGTACTGATCCAAACCTTTACTGAACTTAGACCATTATTTTAGCTTCACTGGACAACTATTGCGGAATAATCCATTTTTCTTGATTGACAGATCTAACATTTTTTATATGTGAAAAAGGCAGAAAATCAAGTTACTTTACGTTTGTTGCAAGTGGATCTTGGTATCAGATTTTAGTCTCCAATACTGATATCCTATTTTAGCCTTCATTCAGTGCATCCATACATAAGATGCTTTTCCATATTTCCTCACACACTATTCAGAAATTAAACTGATTCCAGAAAATGAAAATAACCTGCAACACCAACATGCGACCATTAACAACTAACTCAAGTGCAGAGAAAAAAAAAATCTTGAATGCATTGACAGCCTTTGCCTACTGCTGTATACCCAATCCCTGCAAAAACGAACTGACACACACACACACACACACACACATACCAGTAAGCCTGTCTGTCTGCCATCACACTTCTCCACCACACTGGTCAGATCACTCAGAGCAACATAACAGTACACATCTCCCGGCCCCCTCTGATCTCACCCGGGATGGAGACAACACTTTCATATCAATACCCTGTCATCTCACAATGTGGCATCTTCCCCTTTGAAGGTACAGTAGCATTGTTACAGTTGCTCAGATGTGAAAATCTCGCTTTTATCACCTGTTTTGGGAAAGGAGGAGAAGAAGGGGAGATGAGGGAAGAGATTTCTTTTTAACTTGGACCCACCAAAGTAGAAATAGGGAGGATGTTGACAGGTGCGTGAAATGGGTACTGCTGGGTTAAACTAGGGAACTTCAGAGCAGAGACCAGTTTAGAAGGCTTCCCAAAGCCTCTTAGAAGAGAGGGAGAAATATATGGTCCTCATCAGCACCGCTTTCTTCTTGGGCTCACTGGCAGCAGGAGAGCTATCACCACTCACTTGTACCTATCAGAGGTTTTCAAGGCTACTTTGTATGGGTGCCTGTCCATTTGATGTGATTGTATGCCTGCACACCAGGTTGCCATATACTCTCTGAGCACATGCTTTTACCGTGGTAATTGCGCTGGTTCACACAAAGCCACAAAAAGCTTGCTTACCTGCACTGGTAGCAGTCCTCTACCAAAAGACAGAAGACCGTAAGACAGAAGCCAGAGAGATTTCCTTCTTGTCCTGAATTACCAGCCAGCTGTAAACTACAAGTCCCATTCCACAGCAGGAGGATCACTCCTCCCATTAGCCTTGGCATGCTGCCGACTACAACTGTGAGGTTTGTGGTAGTCAGGAGGCCTGGTTGGGACGACCCTCTGTCACTCATGGGGACACATGTCATAAACTCATTGTCTTACCATCAATCGGGGGACCTAACCACCTCCATAGCAGATGGAGGCCCAGCAGGAAGACAGGGGGCCATGCCCTGAGCCACCGCACCACACAGAGTGCACTCTTCTGGGGTAAGAGGGGCCACAACTCTAGGGGAGCCACGTACCCTAGACTGGACCTCCCATGGATGTACCTCTGGATGAAGTCCTAATGTTGTCCGTGATTAATGAGAGGAATGTAAGTGTGCCATGACTGCTATTTAAGAAAATGAGCCTACTTCTGATGTGGACATCAGGCCAGTACAACTGCAGTAGCTAACAGAGGCAGAGGCAAAAACAAATCTAGTGGCCAATCCCAAGTTCATCTGATCTCCCTGTACAGTTTCTCCTCTATCTCGGCAATTACTTGGAAGCTCCAGTGTCACGATTGCATTTTATAGTAAATATATATGGGTCTAAAGTCAGAGCTTACAGAGATCTAAAGATAAACATCCTTCCTACCATATTTAAGAGTGAAAACAGCGATAAACATGGTCTGGGAGGGATAAAGGTGTCTTGCCTTCCCCGAATAGGGATCCCGTAATGATATTCATAAAGAGACCACCTACTGGGGCACAGGAAAGACTGTTCCTTAGCAACAACATACAAGCTGTTACAAGCTACGTCTTGGGAAATTTTGACCGGATTGGGATGCAAACAACAGAAAACCTTTAACTAGGCCAAGTTATCAGTCTGCTCCCTGAGCTGTATATCTGGGTGTCTCCTCTGAAAGAAATCCCTCCAGCTGATGATACATATTTCAAAGATTTCATCTGGCTTTTATTTCAAATGATTCTGAACAACTCCGCTGCTCCGTTGTATGGAAATAGGCAACTTTAATACATGGCGAAATGTCCTTTTTTTGAAGAATGAAGACGCTCAGCACATTTCTTTGCAATATTGTAGACCTTTATTTGTGAAAAAGTACAATACTTCGTCCTTACAAATAAGCCTAAGAAAACGTCGAACTGAAAAGGAGCATTCTGAGAACTAGAGAATGCTTCATTGAAAAAGTGATCTATACAGTTAGATTTACGCACCATGAGTGGTCTTAGCTTGGCTTCATTTTAACATTTTCCACACGATTAGCACAAACATTTCAGACAACGCCAAAAATGTTGATACATCAACAAAATATTGAGAAGTGAAAATTGTGTACACCTTTAGGCTTTCAATATAGTGGACAAAAGTATGCTTGTGTTACTAAACCAAACTAAAGTCTCAACCTGCTCAATAGTCATTCAGTTCCAATCCTGTTGTGACCAGGCAACCAAAAGAATGAAAGAAAAGAAATGGTTTTGATCACAAAATCGATATATCACATTTCTTTTGCAATTCAAATCACATCTTTAATGCCACCTTCAAAAATCCAGGCTAAAGCTCAAGTTTTATATTCCAGACATAAGTATTCTTTTTTAATTCTCTTTTTTATTGTACAAGACAAGACACAAAGTTACTGTACAATGGTCACCTCTACCCTCCAATTCCCCTTCTTCTGCCGGCACTCAGCAACCATTTGACATAGCATTCATGTGACTATGATTAGGGTCTTCCTGTTGATAAGAAACCTGTAATAGGCCAGGTGCATCAAAAACCCTGGTTGAGGCTTTCACGACTGGTTTGCTAGATCACTGGGTGTCAGAAATGTTTAATGAAAAAACTGTTACAAAGCCAAGAATCTACCCCAAACCGTGTGAAAACATGAAACTAACTTGAAGATGCTTGACACTGGCAAGAAATTTAACAACTAGATATGAAGCACCCTAGCTTGCTTGCTAACTACTCATCTTCCTTCCTCCTTCCTTATGATGCTATTCAAAACACTGTAGTACAGGTCTGGAGGACTGTATGATGTAAAACTAGCAGGTACTTTAATGCATATGGTCCATCTTACTGTCTGGCACTAGAGCCTGTGCTATTTTGTCCCCACAGAAGTGAGCAGCATTTTGGTCAGTTGTGTTCTCAAACCTGAGCTTGTTCCATTATTGGTGTTAGACTGTGCGCGATTTGTGATGCACCCAAAGCGTGAACATACTCGTTATCATCCCCTTCATCCAAAAAGGCCAAAGAAACAATTAATATTGAATAACTAGAGATGTTTGTTTTTTCCTGTCATGAATTATTGTTAATGGAAGACCGTAAATTACCTAAAAGCATCATTGTGCAGAGAGTCAGAGGTCCATGGACAAAACATTATCTTCTGGTTACAGCGCTTTCAGGAACGTTACCCAACACAAGCAACAAAACATCCCAGTAAAGCCTTTTTTTTTCCTCAATCACATTTTTATAATGCACATCATTGTAGGTCACTCTCACAAAGAAAGCACAATGTTATTAAGCAGAACCTTGCCATAATTATCTGGTCTCCGAATTATCTCAATGGAAGGAAAAGCATGAGTATTCAAAAAACACAAATTCACACAGGGTATTCTCATGTCATATGACATCAGTCTCCTTTCCTTGAAGAGCCAGCCATTTGCGAAGGAAGGGATCACTGAAAATAAAGATGCTCCTTCAACTCGAATCTAGCGCCAGTTTTATGTTTTCATCTACCATGTGGTAGGTGAGGTCAGACCGGGGATAAGTGAATTAGTCTTAGTGTATTTGGGTAACTTCTACCCACTGCTCAACTGTGGTTGACGAGGCTGCTTGGGAAGAGACCAGCAGAAGGGCTTCATTGCCCTCTTGTGGTGGCTGCTGTGTTCCACATTCTAACTGAACATCCATGGGAGAGATGAGACATCCATCCACCTCTCATCTGTCCATCAGTCTGCCTTACAACAGGCCATCCATGAATCTGGATACAAATACGCAAGGATGCCTATCATAGAATGAGGGGAGACTAGGAGGAAGGAGAAAAGGGGAGGTAGGGGGAGCTGAGACAAGTTTCCATTGTGCTTCTACCTGCTGAGACGAAGCTTGATGGAGTTCTTCACAACAGGAATGGGGTTGGTTGGGAGGAGGGGCACATCAGACAGGTCGGCAGTGGACAATCTCTGAGAGGGCAAGGACAGACAGTGAGATCAGTTAGGCTTCTATTTCTACTATGGATCAGGGCACCAGATGGGTCACAGGCCCATTTCAGGTGGGCTCTCACCTGACAAGAGTACTAAAATGTTTTAGTAAGGATTCAGTTCCATAGAAGACTTGGAAAGGGACAGAATCACAAATGTTTGGTACAACCTAATACAATTTAAACAATGTAATCCGTAATGTGCTATCAGATATCAACAATACCTTAATTTGTGCCCCATTCTTCACTTCATCTTGAGTTGAAGGCATCTTCTCTGTCACCTGTAAAACAAAAAATTACATCCACATTAAAACACATGACCACCATACACCATAACCACATTCACAGAACTAATCTACAGTATTTCTAAATGACACCACCCAAAGAGTGACATCTTCTTTACCTCTGCCTCAATCGTCATGCTCTCATCCTCCTCTTTTGGCTCAGTCAATGGATCCTACAAGGACATGAACAAGAAAATAATTAAGTTCTATTGGGATGAAAAACTCAACATGGACCTACATTTTCCATTGTAACCAAGAATAATTTGACCTGGGCAAAAAGACCTATTGAGAAAACTATTTTTGACAATGGTTTATCATAGTTTAACATAAGATGCTCTTCTCATGTTTTTCCACATATTGAAATATAATTCAACTACTATTTTGTCCAGGTTTTTAGGAGATATCTGTATCTGAGGCTGACTCCTGTAGTGAAATATAAAATAGATCATATAGGTACAAAGTTTCCAGCCAGTGTTTTTAAATGTTTTTTTAAAAGATCAACATCTTACTGTTATGATGACAGGGCTGAGTATGACAGGAGATATATACAGAGTCTCATTGACTAAGCATCACAGAACTACTTCAAGCCTAGTTTCCTGTACCTTATCAGCTTTGAGCTTCTTGGATGGTGTCTCCGACTGGGGAGAGCCTGGTCTCTTGGTGGCTGGTGGACCCATGGTGGGAGGGGGGCTCTTGCTAGGTGGTAGCCCTGTGGTGGACCCTTCAATGCCGGCGGTGTTTGTCTCTGTGGCTGACTCCTGCAGTGAGCCATAAAATAGATCTTAAACATACAAAGTTTCTAGCCAGGCCTGAGTTTTTAGCTGGTTTTGATCAACATCAGCAGGTACTCCTATTAAAATGACAGGGCAGACATAAGAGATAAATCCAAAGCAAAATACAGAAGTAATTTTCTTACTGACATCACAGAACTTCAGGCCTAGTTTCCTGTACCTTATCGGCTTTGAACTTCTTGGTTGGCATCTCTGACTGGGGAGAGCCTGGTCTCTTGGCAGCCGGTGGGCCCATGTTGGGAGGGGGGGTCAGGCTAGATTGCACTGGAGCAGTGATGGAGCGCTGGCGGTTCAGTGTGGGCTTGGCTCCCTCCACTTCTGTGGCCTCTGTCTTGGCCTGGGCATCTGGATGGGAGACTGTGGCAGATCCAGAACTGGCCCTAGTGGTGGTTAAAGAAAAAACAACAAAGTAAACAGATTAAACTAGATTAAAGTTTATAAACATACAATGAAGAACATTCAGTACACAACTCAAAAACCTTTCTTACTGCCACATTTTAAGGCTTTCTTAAAACACTTTACATATTTTATCATGTCAAACAATGGTAGCCACTAATGAAGTTTCCACACCTTGTACCTATCCTACATTAGTACAGCAGAACTTTCCAAACTATTCCTGATTAAATGTAGTAAATAGCAAAAGTACTGCAGCAGTGCAGCAAGCAGTACATGTGTGGCTACCTCTGCATGTTACAAGACAAGTATGGGACTTACCCAATAGGGCTGGGAGGGGGACCCAGTATGGCACCCTTATTTGGGGTGGAAGAGGGCATGGCCGTAGGGGAGGGAACAGACATACTGTTGTCGCTGTCAATGGATAGGTCAAGACTGCTGTCATTCATCTGGCGAAGCCCCTCTGTGGAATGCTGCAGAAAACAAGGGGCAGGAACAGTACAGGTAACTCAAACAACTATTTATTGATGCCTGGTGATCAATAAAATATGGATAGTTAAAGGAGGTAACATGTAGAAGGAACAAACAACAAACCTTTCTGCGTTTCACATTCGGCAGCAGCTGATGGAGCTGTTTTCTCTTCACATGCATGGCTGAGATCTTCATCTCCTGCTCAAACATCTTGCTGCTGATCGCCTGTCTGTAGACTGCACCCATACAAAGAAACAATTAAGAGAGGTGGAGGAAGACACCGTTGTGACTCACAATCTATTCACACACCACCATCACTCCCCTTAATGCCAGTGTGCATCTACTCAATTTAAAACAAAACCTGCTCACCAGTGTCAGTAAAAGACTGGATGTCAAAGGTCAGGTCTACGTTCAGGTTTTCAGACCCCTCCATCTTCTTGAAGACAATTCCTATCACCCACATTGTGCTCAACTCCTCTCTAGAACAGATAGAAAGGCAGTTCAATTTACTCAGGTTTTGTGTAAACAGACATTTTCCTGCAAGTCAAGAATTCACATACTTTTAAACCAATGACACAGTAAATATGAAGTGTAACGAGAACAATAAGAGCAGGAATGGGCAAAACAAAAATGGGAATCTATTAAAAATGAATGAGTTACGTGACTCAAAAGCCCAAGAGCCGATGCTCAAGAGAAAGATCACCACCGTGATTAAAATATGACCATTAAGTCACGTGTCCTCACTTTTCGTTGCCTTCCTTGGGGCCAGGGAAGGACTGCGGATTGACATGGGCCAGAGTAATGAACTCATTTTTCTCTAGATTCCCCACCAGGATTCTGATCTTCGACTCTACTAGGCCAACCCTGATGGAACAGACAAAACATAATTTTCACCCAGAGGAATGCACTGTGAACAGTTGGAAATAAAATATTAAACTGTTTTCTCGCTCTAAGAGCAGCGTGGCCACAAATAAGAAGCAGTCTCACCCAAAGATATGCGATTATCTACAAAGACGTCTTCATTCGTTCCAGTTTCACTCACACTCGGCTACTGCTGCTTACTTATTTTTATTTTATTTGTTCTGTGTACTCACCATTCGAGGTGCTGCTTCTCTGTTGGCGCGCTTGCTAGCAACACAATATAATGCCTTGGAACATAAGAGACAGAACAACGCCATTACACCCTGAAGACAAAGAGTGCAGACAACCAACACTCCAGGAAGGCCAGGGGACCCGGGTCCCCACCCAGACTAAAACCTAGCAGAGAGCACTATCCAACAGCAGGGGTCAGAGCACTATACTGTTATACACAAGCAGGAGCCTCACTACATCAATCACAAACTCTGGCTTTACCTATGGAAATCGACGTGAATGCATTTCAGTCTTCAAAGCAGGCCAAGCTACAGAACAATAATATTACTGTACACGGGCAGCTGGGAGTCTGAGTCATATTTTACAGTTGATGCTCACTAACCTGCAGTCTAACGTTTCTTTAAGTCCATTACAAAGCGTCAACAGTATGAATCTAACAATGCTAAAAGACAAAAGCTACATCGGTTGCTTCAAAGTGTCAGTGATTCCTGTACAGATTAAATGCATTTGTGTAATGAATGACTCCAGAAAAACAATTCAAAGAATTAACGTCACAAGCTGTACACAACTGCTCACTCTCTGATGTACTTTCTACTTTCCCGTAAGCCTTTAATCAGATCATCAGCCAAATCAAAGCATATTGCCTCTGCTGACCTTCCAATCACTGAAGAATTACGTCAGAAAAAAGGGGTGCAGATTTTCAGGCCACATTTGAAAAATAAAAAAATACTGAGCCTGGGACACACAACAGATTTATTCAAATAACACGATACAATTAATCCAATGGAAAAGACAGAAGCTCCAAGCAGCTCTCAAAGTAGAATTGAATAAAGACTGTTCAGGAGCCAGCTATTGAAGCAAGATATGTTAAGAGCTCAAAACAAAACTCCTAAGGCAAAAAAAAATCCAATGCCAAGCAATGCTGGAACAGACTATCCACTTTCTCTTTGGTTCGTTGAACAGGCTTCGGTCTATATTCTGAATTACTAAGTGTAAAAAATAAGTCCAATTAACAACTGGCATCCAGTTAGCAATTTAGGTGAAGCAGTCCAAATTTGTACAACCAAATTACTCAAGTACACATGCTCAGTTTACAAATAAAGAACCCAAATAAATTACATTCTGAAATGTAAAAGAATTAAATTTAGAGTCCAATAACCATGTTAAGCATGCAATGGCAATGTCCAAAGGCCTAATTGAAGCAGCTTACTTTGAATGAGAATTACCAAATAAACTCAAATACTGATTTATTGGGCTACGATAGAAAATGTATAAATACAGTTATGACAAACAAAGGAAAGGAAGTCTATAAAATCAGACTAACAAGAAATACATAGTGCAAATTGTGAACTAAATCATTTTATTTTGAATTGGATACAAGATAATAAGGTACAGGGGAAACCAGGGAACTTTAATATTTAATAGGAATTATTACAACCAAGTACCTACCTACCTTTTATTATGAAAAATACAAAACATCAAATATAAAGCTGTGCTTACATTCGAGGCACAGTTAAGGTACTGGAATGATAATGGGCTTCAGGCACTGCTTAATGTTAACATTATATAAGCATTAACGATCCTTTGGGACTCAAGGAGGGTGCTTCAGCAAGAAAGCTTTTGAGTTTTATCAGGAAGACTGAGGTGTATATTAAAAACTTCAAGTTGATTAAGTATAAACCAAATAAACTGAGAGAAAAAAATACATATGCTGGAAAGTAGTGTGCATGTGTGTGTGTATTTTGGAAATGGAAATCTTTATTGAAATATCTGAATCTCACCATGTGTGTCCAACAGGATAAGCAGCTTAATACATACTTGTATTTCTGAAAGAAGTTTGGTGCTTCAAATAGTTTGGACCACTCTGCTTTATTCTGCAATATTTCGTCGGTGATGGCAAGGCCTGTGAAGGATGAAGGGAAAGTTTGTTTAACTGAGTGGAACAAAATCCAAACTTCATTTACAGAATAGATGAAGTACCCTGGTAGTTTTGAGTTTATCCTGGTTTAGGCCTAATCACTGTCAATTAATCCAAAACTACAGCACAATAACTGAAATTGGAATGCCTGTAAATGATTTTGCATTATAACAAACAGGACTTTTTTAGGTAGCATTAAATCCACTTTATCATCGTCAAGTTAATTGGCCCCAATCATGAAATGGGGCATGAGCTGTGAGCCATTGGTGGTTATCAGCTGACAACAGACCCTGTTTAAACTCATCCACCATTACGGCTCGGGTGGAGGCAGACACGTTGTATGTGGAGTTCTGCTGGGGGTATGCTGGGGTAATGATTGGCATCAGGTGGTAACGGTCACTTGGGGTAACCTGCAAATACAAAGGAATACATCATGGTCAGCTTGCAAGGTTATCTGTGCATGCAAGCAAGCAAATCTGACACTTAGGCATTATCAAAACAAACTAAACTGACATGACACTGTGTTTAGCCAAAAAACTAAATGAAGCGTGCTACCTTGCATTTTACTAACTGCTGTTGAGTTATTTTCTGGAAAGTTTAATGCACATCCCTGGTTTTCCAACAATATTCACAAGTTTGTATTTTCTTTTATCAACACTATCTATACAGTTCATTTACAGTATTGCAGTCATTTGAAGGACAATGATGCGGAAAAAGCAGTTTTACACTTTTGTCAGCTTTGTTTAGCCAACAAAATATTGTCCCCATTATTGAACCATTATTACTAACATTGGGAACTATCATCATAGTACTGCTAGTTTCTGTTTCTCATTACCCTGGGGTCCCAAACTGGAAGGTTGAGGTTGCAGTCCTCTGGCTGCTTCAGCAGAACAGGGTTTGGCCATTCCCTGCAACACAAATAACATGTCAAGAATGTCAGTTTACTTACTTCCTCTTTCCTTTACAAAACAATCACATGCAATTACATGTTCAGGCTGGAATTTTGTGAAAGCATCTTAGCACTAATATTATCTTTGCTCCATGGAGTTACAATGTAATAAAAGTTGTTGTTTTTTAAACCAGTCTTGGATGATTATGGTGATCTTAACTACTGCACTGGATCTTAGTGTCTCAGCTGCTTTTCATAAGCTTTGTTAATTTTTTTTTCCATGTGACAGGGAGACTAACAATATCAGGACCACTCACCACTTGGAAAAGACCAAGAAGAATTTGTGCACCAGGGTTGAAGCTACAGCATTGGGGTAGAGCTGGCAAGTCCTGGCTACCAGCATGGCCCACGATACCCCACCCAGGAAGCCCAAGATGTTAGAGTAAATGTTGTGGCCTAGATGGAGGGTCCAAAAAAAAAAAAATACATCAATAGTGTAGAATCCGATCCACCTTTGACATAGGCCTGCTATAATATGCTATAGTCCACTTCCAAGTGATATTATTATATTATGTCATATTATTATTAGTATTACTACTACTTCAATTACAATGTTTTGCTTGCAAATTATGTAAAACTGTGGCTTTTGTTTATCCCCCTAAAACACTGATAGGACTGCGGTTGCCAGGTAGCTAATGTGAGCAAGCCAAACAAAGTCACCGTGGCAACATGAGCCACTGATAAAACATGAGCCCTGGTGGGAAAAAAATGCAATGACACACAGGTTTCTTTTTGCTCAAGTAATCCCATTTTAGGTCAGGGCCAGGACTGTTTGGGCCACGTTTACATGTTATTAGGTTGATTTTGAGAGAGGCCAAGGACACAATAATTCCTCCAACTACCCACAACAGTCTTGAGTGACTACAATCATGCAGATAGCTAGGTAAAATTCATTCAAATTAGGTAGGTACCTATTCATAAAAGGTAGGAAAGGAATGAACAGATTCAACTCACGTTTAGCCCATAGCTTGATGGTTCTCAAAGTGAGCCTGAAGTTCTCTATGTTGGGCACAAGGTGGAGAATCTCATCTGTGACTCTGCAGCCTAAAAGAAAAAAAGGAAATAATAATAATTATATATACAGTATACCTCCACTCACCACAGGCATTATGGTCACAACATAAAGGCAAAGCTCAAATACACAAAATAATACATCAAAGAAACAGAACTAACTGACTAGTTTTCTTTAATCAGATGGCAGTGCTAACCATTGAGACTCCTTATGCAGCGGATGTCCAAGTTCTTCAGCAGACCATCGTCTCGAAGATCAAGATTTTCGGGAATGGTCTGCAACGCTAACCGGGCAAACAGTATGTCAATCTAATAAAAGGGAATAGAAAAATAATTATTACTATTATTATTGATTATGTAAGAAAACACAAATTTGTTTTACTTGAAGCAAAGACATTATAGTTTTTACTTATTTCAAGCTCCACAGTACCTCAATTCCATCAAAGGATAATTTGATGACAGGGACAAATGCCTCTTCTACAGCCTAGAGGTAGTGTGAACAATAATACTGTCAATCAGTTAGACTCGACAAGAAAATCACATCTGGTTTGTATGCAATGAATGATTTATGTTTCTCACCCGCAGGTCTTTAACCTCCTCTTGCTCTTTCAGCTTCTCATAGAAAGACGTGAAGAAGTCTGTTCTCTCCACATGTCGAGGTGATACACAGAGGGCATCAATATCAGCACCTGTCAGAAGAGCAGAGATTCATATCAGTGTAAAACGTATATTCAAATATATAGGTATGTTTCTAAACCAATATGTTCAATAAATTCTTGCAGCAGGCCAGCATTGAAAGCTGATAGCATAATTAAAAATTATTTTTACATGGAAAAAAATAATAATATGGCTTTTCAGGTGAGGTAAGAAACTGTTAATTACCTTTTGTGTGTACGCCCAAACGATAGGAGCCAAAAGTGAAGATCTTGCCTCCAACAGTTTCTATTAATGATGCAGGTAAGTTCTACACACACACACACACACACACACTTTTGGGATCATATAGGCAATTATTTTTGCAACAAGTTAAATAAAAAAGCTTCAACTAAACAAGCTCCTACCTTTAGTTCACTGATCTCTTTAATCCACTCCTTAACCAGTGTGTTTAATTTACCCAACACCAGTATTCTGCAAACAAAATGTAAAGTACATATGATAACATCATTACTCCAAAACAAAGGATAGCATAGTCTTTTCCACCTGTATCACATCCATTTACATCATTCATTGAGGATGTTTTGATGGCCTCCAAGTTTAGCTCAGATACAATTTGTTCGATTGATACGATTGTTCTTCTTGCTGCTGTAACACCAGTAACAGGATTCAACAATGACATGATAACACCCAGGACACTGGCTGCTTGAAAACCACCGATCTAGTGTGAGTTTTGGAATTACTCAAATAATGATTATGAGGATGGACGATATGAAAGTGAAAGGACACTTCACCACCCAACAGTGCACCATACCTGCGCTGCAGCTCCAACTCCTCCTCAAACACACCATATGGTTTCAGGGTTTCAGTCAACTTCTGGGTCAGGACAAGGTCGGCCTCCTTGGGCAGAGCCAAGCTGATAGGAGAAGTGATCCCATAGTGCTTCGGGGTCTGCTGGGCTGCTGGAACGTGGTTGGTGATTGGACTGAAAAGGGAGAATTACAAGTGTAACTTACTATATTTTCAATATGTAACAATGACATTGCATACAGACTAACAAGCAAGCGCCCAAACGCCCAAACAAAACCTAGCAAAAACGGTGTGTGGGGGGGGCGGGTGACCTTAAAATTAAATTGTGCTCCCAAAAGACATTGTTTTGTAATAAGTAACTAATTGGACAGTAACTCAGCTGGCCTTAAATTTAGCAGGGTCACCAGTGCCAGCTTCATACATCCTTCCCATCATTGACATGATCAGAAGACGGCTTCAAAACAGCAGTCGCAAATTTTTTAACATTATATGCAAGTTCGTGTTAAAAGGCTGCGAAATCCTGGAGTATTTAAAGTCCGATAACTAAATAGGTTAACATAGCTGTTAAGCTATGTTAGCTAATGCTTCAGTAAACAGTAACTGGCTACACATGAATAACTTTTCCTTTCACAGTTTGTTTTGAATCCATCACAGTTTCTCGTCAATAAGCCAACTGGCTACGTTAATATAAAGCTCGATAATATGCAAGTTTGCCGATGCCAATTCATGACATGCTAACGCAAGCTAGCTCAGGCTCGGCGAGGATTTTGAGTTGAAGAGGCCCTATACCATTCCTGCGCCCCCGCTTCATCTCCCAAAACTCATCAAATAAGCAAAACAACGACACTTACAAAGGCATTGCGGCAAGACTCAACCGCTCCGTTTACTCGGGATCATCATCGTCTTCTTCGCTCTTATCAAACTAACGCTAAATCCTTGTAATAGGCATTCAAGCAGGAGAATCTGCACCTTTTGTTTCCACTAAACATGGCGCGCGCGTAGCTTAGACGGTGCCAGTTACGTTCGGATGGAAGCCAATCAGCGAAAGGCGTAACGTCACGGTGGGTTTGTTTGGGTTTAAAGAGCTGTGGTTTGAGGCTCGAGAAGGACGCGAAAACAAAAAATGGACATCGATCAAAAATAGCCCAGTAAGATTGATTATTGGTTGTCTTATTTGTAAGGCGTTGATTCAGCTAACGTTTAGTGACAAAACTAGCGACGAACATCTGAGGATTCGCTCAATTCTATGTCTTCGAGCATCAGCTTCTAGCTTGATAGCTAGCCTAGTAACTATGGTATAGCGTTATGACATTGACCACTAGGGTTAGCAAAGCAGCGTTTGTTAGCTAACGTTAGCTGATAGCCTGTACTACAATTGCCCTAACCCTTTAATGTCAGATTGTTTGGCCAGTCATAAATCGATATTATTGCTTCTGTTATCAGATCATAAAAGTCAAACAACTGGGCCGACGTCTCGTTGTCAAACGCAGGTGTAGTGCATAGTGCACTGTGATTAAGCAAACAACAGTGAATAGTACTTCTGTCCCTTGGCCATCCAGCCACAGTGGTTAATAGTTTAAGTAGGTAATCTAGCTAATGTTAGATACTGGCACAAGAAAAAACGTGGAGTTTGGCTACAATTGTTACAGTTTGTGCAAGTGATTTGGGAGGAAACTATGGTCTGTACTGCGGGCTAGCCTGAACGGCCTGTAGATGTCGCTGCTATTCCTTTGTTTTGATTTGCAACTTGAGTCTGAACGCGACACTCCAGCGTGACAATTTTTTGGTTAAAATTAGGGATACCGGATCCCGCCCCTTTCGGTGTAATATAATTATAAACGCTAATATTGACTAGTTTGCTTCAAAAAGCTCCTCCTATAATGCATTTGTTTATTTGCTGAGGTGGATTTTGATGTGTTTTGAGGCTGCAATGGAGAGAAAAAAAGAAAAGAAACTCTAGCTATACTTATCTGAGCATCCCAGCATTTCTCCCTTTGGGACCTGAGGATAACGCAACATCCGCACCATAGTTGTTAGCAACATATATTTTAAAAATTCAATAAAGTGTTGAAATGTGTAATTTCTACTTTGATTATTTGGCTGACCGACAGTAGTGAATTTCATTTGATTCACTTTTGTAAAAAGCCAACAGGCCCCCTATCGAAGAGCAAATAATGTTAAATTTGGTCAACTATGTGTACCATCACGGATTTGGAATAATTCAAACTCAGTAGGGTCTGCCCTATTCCGCAGCCATTCTTAACTTGCTATAGTCCATTCAATTCTCTCATATAAAAAACAAACGGGTTAAATGCTCACTGACCAATATACAGAATTAGTGTATTACAAACGCACTGAACGAACAAATCCCTCACATTTGTACTGTGCCTTTTGACCAAAAGGTGGCACTGCATACGTACTGTTATTGATTTGTCAATTAACCCATAGCTACTTGGAGGAAAGCTTGACCACAAACGGTGTGTCATGAATCGGCTGATCAAAAACATTGATATGATGCCTTCCTCCTTGACACGACAGATATATGTGGAAATGTAGCCACTCTAAAATATGATTGTGTTAGAAATATAGAAGGCCTTTATGCTGTACCACACAGGACTCTTTATTGGGTTGTTTGGGTTTGTTTGATCTGGTCTGCATGTGCTAGATGCAGCACTGGCATGCAGAGCATTGGGGCCAATTGTGGTCCATTTCTAAGTTAAGTCTAAGTTAATTTTTAACAATTAAATAAAACTTTTGAATGTCTATTTTCACATATATCAGTTTTGTATACACTCCGTTTCTTGCCAAATGTTATGTGGTCAAGATTTCCTCCAAGGTTTTACATTGGTCGCATTTGGATTTAAAATGCAAGTCAATACAAATGAATTGCAGCGACATCTTGAGGTCATTCAGGTTAATTCTAGGCTTGTTTGCCTATGGACATTTCCCAACAGGAAAAGCCCTTTGTTGACAGAAACATGAGTTCTCCTCATATGTCAATAAATCTCAATCATTGATCAAGGATGGAGGTCTGTTTGTGTGCCTGTGCATGCTTGCCTATCTGCCTGCCTGCAAGCACTTTTTTTTCCTGTTGAAGGATTGACAGGTCATAGGTCTGCAACAGCCATCAACAGTCTTGTTGAACAGGCAAAACAGGCAAAACACTGAACTCCCACCCGTTCACTCATTGTAAGTTGTCTGCTCCTATAACAGGCTGTCTCTGTCAGCTGTCTGTGTCAGCCAAAGCTCAGAATCATGGAAGCTCGGTTTGGCAATGTAGTGTTCAGCTCCAACTTCGACTCAGGGAACCTGGCACGCGTGGAGAAAGTGGAAAGGGGCAGTGCCTGCCCTTCTGCCGACACACCCTCTGCTGGGAGTGCCCCATCAGGGCCTAACCTCACCTCTGACTATGAGTTCAATGTATGGACGCATCCAGATTGCTCTGGGACAGAACATGAGAATGGAAACAGGTAACTCGCTCTCTTTTTCTTGAGGTTGACGTTTTACGTCCTTGCTTGTAAGCATTTTGTGTCATTCATATGGGGAAAATGGTGGGAGCGACAGTGCCTCATAGATAGGTGTGTGTTTAGTTGCTGCACACAGCTTGTACATGCAGCTCCATTACTTATGGTGTCCCACATCATGTGTTTGTGTGTCAGATCATGGTTTTACTTCAGTGTACGCGGTGCACTGCCCGGGAAGATGCTGAAGATCAATGTGATGAACATGAACAAACAGAGTAAGCTCTACAGCCAGGGCATGGCTCCCGTTGTACGCACGTTACCTGGCAAAAGTCGCTGGGAAAGGGTCCGGGACAGACCCACCTTTCAGGTATACACACACTTGTGGGATATTTGTGTCATGTGATCAGTAATTTTACTATATAACCAAAGGTAGTGTTTCTTGTAGATTGTTTTTTAGATGTTGGGGTGATTTTGGTTCGCTCCTGGGCCTATTTCCAGAAGGTGTTGCAATTTAAAGAGATATTTGACATTAGCGGGGTTTTTTTTAGCTGTAAACATATTTGTATGACTTCTATATGGTGAAACCTACCAATACTGGACAGAAATTTGACATTGCAGATATAATTTCAGAGGGCTGCTTTCAGGGCCAAAAAATGTATTTGAAAGCTTGAGAACATTTCTTGTTTAGTTTAGCCTTGTATCTCTTCATATCTCTTCTCCTCACGTTGTTATCCAGATGGTGGATAACCAGTTCATTCTGTCGTTCACCCACCGGCTGTTGGAGGTGCGAGGAGCGACCACCTACTTCTCCTTCTGCTACCCTTTCTCCTACAGTGAGAGCCAGGAGATGCTGCAGCAACTGGACCAGAGCTACCCCAACGCTGCTCAACTCAGCCCCAGCAGGTAGAGTGCAACACACACACACAAAAAATGCATGTTGTTTGGTACCATTTTCTTACTCACTTCCTTTCCCTTTCTATTTGTCTGTCTGTCTCGCTTCCATCACACCCTTTCTCTCCCCCCTCCACCCCCAACCGCCCCCTCTCCCAGCGCACGAGACAGCGTGTATTACCACAGGGAGCTGCTGTGCCACTCTCTGGATGGTAACAGGGTGGACCTGCTGACTGTGACCAACTGCAGGGGGATGCAGGAGGAGAGAGAGCCCCGTCTGCCCAAGCTGTTTCCCAACACCACCACGCCACGACCACACCGCTTCTCTGGCAAAAGGGTATCACTTGAGTGCATACAAACACACTCAACACACAAGCACAAGACAATAATGTGGAATCATCTAGTAATGTTATCGGTGAAGCTGACCCTGAGCATTTGTGTCTCTGTGTGTGTTTGTAGGTGTTTTTCCTCAGCAGTCGAGTGCACCCCGGGGAGACTCCCTCATCCTTTGTGTTTAATGGTTTCCTCAGCTTCATCTTGAGAAGAGACGACCCACGCGCTCATGCACTTCGAAACATGTTTGTCTTCAAGCTCATTCCCATGCTCAACCCAGATGGGGTGATCCGTGGGCACTACAGGTATTGCTAGCACATTTTGTGTGTTCTTATTTGTCCATGGCTGTTGTTCAACAGAATTGTTTTTCTCAGTAATACTATATTTTGTCTTCACTTGATAAGTGGTCATGTATTTTACAATGGGTATTTGTAGCCAAGCAGTCTAATTGGTAAACCAGGCATCCCAACTTTCTCTAACCCTCTCCCGTTGTTCTCCTGTATGTATACTTTGTTGGAAAACAAATCTTTTACACTACACAGAAATGTGGATAATTGCTATGTAAAAGTTGAACCTTTTCAAGGTGCCGTGTATTGAACATTCCTGTTGGCCCCATATTCACAGTAAGGGAGACTCTCTCTAAAGCAGAGATTAGACTAAAAGCATTGAAAACAAGAGATGGACCGTTCCTGCTCACTAGCCAGCGGACTTCTTGGCTGTTGTTGCTAATGTTATCATAGAAAACCTATTATAGAAGTTGGAAGAAGTTCAACTTCAAATGTGTGCATTGTGTGCCACAACGCTTCCAGTGCTTCTGAGGAGTGTTCACTGCTGTCTGAAACTATAAATAACAGTGGGGAAATGTGTGGTAGGGCTTGCAATTCAGTGTGATTTGGTGTCAGTGTGATCATCGCCTAAGGCTGTTATTGCTGTAGTAACATCTCTCTCTGTTATGCAGGACTGATTCCAGGGGTGTGAACTTGAACAGGCAGTACCTGAACCCCAGCCCTGAGCTGCACCCTTCCATCTATGCGGCCAAAACACTGTTGCTCTACCACCACAAACACAACCACCTGCAGGGCACGCCCTCCAACACTCAGGCAAACGGCCCCACACGCACACCCACCATTCCCCTCAACGCCAAGCCCACCAATCAGCATCAAGCTTCTCCCCTCACTGCCCTTGAAGTCAGCCTGAACCAACGGAACACAGAGAAGGACGCAAATCCCGCCCATCCGGAGGTTCCCATGGTAACGGAGGAGAACGCCTGGGTCACCGCAGAGATGGGGAAGGGGGAACCGAGCAATTCATCATGCTCCTCAGAGAGAGATCCCCCAGTTACTGTAGAGGTGTCGGTCTCACAGAAAGAGGAAGAGGAGCCAATTCCACCCCGAGAGGGAGGTGTGGCCTATTATGTCGACTTGCATGGCCACGCCTCCAAACGTGGATGCTTCATGTATGGAAATAGCCTTGCTGATGAGAGCCAGCAGGTGAAAATTATTTTATTTATTCCCCACTTAAGTCCCACTTATTAGCACTAAAGTGTCCCGTGTTCCTGGGGATTTCCCTCCAGGTGAAAAAACACTTTGACTAGCTGTGTTTGAGTATAATATTTCAGGAATTTCAGGAAAACACTCAAATTACATTTAAATGTCATTTCAGGATTCTGGCATCAGTTTTCCCCCATTTTAGTAGAGACCAAACAATTGTTGCCAGCCCACGTTCTTTGCTGATTAATTGTAATTTGAATGGTATCCTTGTTTTTCTCTATACCACAGCTGCTGATACTGTACTGCACTCTACTTCCTCTCTCTGCAGGTAGAGAACCTGCTGTATCCAAGGCTGATTGCCGTGAACTCTGCCCATTTTGATTTCCCGGGCTGTAACTTCTCTGAGAAGAACATGTATGCAAGAGACAAGAGGGACGGCCAGTCTAAAGAAGGCAGCGGACGGGTGGCCATTCACAAGGCCATAGGGTTGCTGCACAGGTCAGAGACGAGTAGATACTGTTAGGAATAGTTTCTTGGTCGTGGTGATGAACGTAAGAAGAAAGCAGCAACAAACTACGTCTCAGGATTCTATGAGTATTTAATACAGTTCAGCGCTGAAAGGGAGAAATATCCGGCAGCATCTCTGCCTACAAGGATAATCTAAAGAACACCAAGCAGATACAGTTCCTTTATACAGATATTCATGTGATATTTTACATAGACCCTTTCATCCCCCTCAGCCTCTGTCTGTCGTCCCTATGTCAATTGAGTTGAGTGGAAGTAGTTCTGTCTCACCTTTCTCTAGACCTGTGAACACCATGTCTCCTGTGCTAATTTCCAATTGATCAACGGCAACCAAACGGCCTGCATTGTATTGTAGAAGAGGCCTCCAGACGGCCTTAGTGTATTGTATTTCAGTGTCTTGCCGAGACAAGACAATCTTGCCTTGGCCAAATATACAATTCCCAACATTCCCTACTTTTTGACTTGAGGATAAATGTTACAATTTATTCTCACATTACAAGAATTTTGGTATTCCGAGGTCTAGAGTCTTCATGTTGGGCCAAAAGACCTCCTGGATCTTGTCTGTCAGGGAGGCAAAAAGACTCAACAGAAGTTGTGAGCAGAAGTGACCATTCTTGAAAAACAAAACCCCTTGTATAGAGGAAACAAAAATCAAGGCAGGTCATACATGATAATAGTACGTGGTGTAAATACAATAGCACATTACAATCACACTATTGGGTATTTTAAATCTACTATTTCCATAAATAATAACTCAGTTATTATTCATAAAACTGGTGTGCAGTGGTGTACTGGCTAGTCATCATACATATCAACATAACATAATCCACATATCTTTATGTTTGCATCATATAAAATAACTGTCCTTAGTTACACTGTCCATCTGTGTGTTTGCTGGAGCTAAATATGACAAATAGTTTCCCATGTTCTGTTCCAGACCCATCCATGACCTCTCTGGCCATCCAGTTGCGTACTTCAGTTGTTTATAACATTAATATTTTAGCATTACATTACATAGTCTCGTAGATTTTACCCTCAGACTAGCTTAGGTTGTCCCCCTATATTGGTACACTGATCTTCAGTATATACACCTGGCTTGTCCTAAATAATAACATACATAATATTCTGGTTTACAGTAATGGCCACAACATGGGTAAGGAAGTGCACATGGCGCTTCGAATTATCAGTGAGGTCCATAGTCAGCTTGTCATGTACAGCTCTTGGACTCTGTTTGCTCTTCTGCGCATGTTCAAGAGTGCCGGGGATCCTGGAGTCATCCTTGGCTTGGAAGGCCTGGGCTGGTGTCTTTTCAGATGCGTTCATGGATTTTGTATCTCAGATGCACCCAAACTGGAATTCCCGTCAGTCAAGCTGCAGTATTGGTGACACGGAGCACTGTGTGCAGTCCGGACCATGTTGTGCTGAAGAACTGGATGTAGTCTTCTTTCACCAACGCCTGGTCTCCAGGCTGTACCTATGGAGACTCATCAGTTGTTGCTGTTCCTAGTCGTGTTCTGATAACTTGGGAGACAGATTGCATTAACAACTGGCAGTACTTCACTACTTGATGACATGTAGCTCTCCTCTTCCTAGGCACAGAGCCCCAGGAACCCTCATGGGCCACACAATGACATAAATGACATTGTTGGTTGTTAGTTGTTAGTTTGTTAGTTGTCAGTTGTTAGGATTAGCGTGCATGGGCATCAATACACTCCGCAATTGCGTCATCCCTTCTTTTCCTGGAATAGAGCACATACATTTAGTTAGTTTAATTTTTTAAACTTCTGTTTGCTCTGTCCACAAAACTATTGGCAGTTGTATGATAGGTACAATGGAATTACTAATTAATTCCCAAACCTTTAGAATAATCTACATTACAAAAATGACTGCTGTGCTCGAAGCATCAGCCTGTTGTTCATGAAAGAAAAACCTCACCCCTTTTGTGTGAAGTGGTCTATTTGTTTTTGACTGCCAGACCTAAGCCTAGCCTTCATCTGAGCAGTAAATAGCATCATGGAGATCATGCATTACCATGCACTACCCCCCCTTTTTTGAATGGGAGTTCCTGCACTAGTCAGGAAACTCCTAAATGCCCAAACACTTCTGCAACTTAAGCCGACCCTCATACTCCACCCTCAGCAATCAATTAGCCATCCGCTCTGATAACAGTCCACTCTGTTTTCCTTGCACCATCAATGTAACACAATGTCCCATCAGTATTCAAGTCTTAAGATATGGATGTTGGTTGGAGCTTACACCAGACGCTATAGGGGCGAAAATCCTATTTGTTTTTCAATTTCTGGAGTATGCAAATTAACTCATCCTTGCTTAGTGCATGTAAACTCGCTGACTTGTCTTTTGTCTTTTGTGACTGTGTGGGGATCGGTTGACGTTCTGGGCACTGTTTTGCCCAGTGTCCCATTTTCCCACATATTAAACACTCATCTTTTGTCGCTTCCTGACCTCCACCCGTTTTCCTGCAATGTGCTTTATCATGCCCACGTCTCCCGCAATTGTGGCAGACAGCTGACTTCTGATATGCACTGATTGCTGCTACCTCCTGATCCTGTCTCCTGGGTCTCTTGCTACCGTGGGTATTGTCACAGTCAGTACTACCTATACGGTCTGCCCATGTCATCATTTCCGCATGCTTCTGTGGTTGATAGCCTGAGTTATTAACTGCAGTTCTATATTTCTGATGTGCTCCTGTTATGACTGCTGTTATAAAAGCTGGATCATCACGAGTTCCAGTCGACTTCCCATACCTGCGATAGAGCTGAAATTTAGTTTCAACATAATTTTCAAAGGTTTCTTTAGGCTTTTGTATTCTCCCTATGAACAGCTGATACAAATTCTCTCCTGTTCCTACTGCTTCAGACACTTTATTTCTAAAGGTATCAATAGCTCTCTCAGTCTCCTCTGTACTGTTGAATACCGTTACAGCCCATGCATCCTTGTTATACTCATCAGTGATGGAACTCCAAGCTGTTGCTGGACACTTGGCTTTAGTCAACAGGAACACATCATATGGATGGAGATTACTAACTATGCAGTATTCATTTAGCTTTTCCCAAAAATCAAGATTCGGGTCCATCAATTTCATGTCTGGCAATTCCTTTAAAAGGTTTCGCAGATCAGTTCCCGACAGGGGGGAGTGTTGGAGTTGTATTCTGGTTCTAGGTTCATTCTCACCGGTTAGACCTGTGGGCACATTAACAAGTTTTACTGGGGCCATTACAGCTGTTGTATTGAGATCAAAATCGCTGGAGGGAGCATAAGGTTTAGGTTCTGGTATTGCGGCTACCTGGTCTGGCTTCTGCTCTCTTAGCTGGTTAATCATTTGTTTCAATGCATCACACTTATGTGTTTTGCGTTCTGCCTCTAAAATCATCAACAAGTATGCAAACTTGGTCTTATATTTTTTCTTTGTTACATTCTTCCACCATTGCGACCACTCCCCTGGACTCCCACTAGGATTCCATCCATATTTGATGGCTTTAGATTGGATTACATCAAGACTGTTGGTAGCATGCATTCTCAACTCATCACTAAGATATTCACCAGTCTTCAACTGTTTAAACACAGTTACCTTATATGGCTTAGGCTCTCCCATATTGGTAGGCTCTGTTTAGTGATTTATCTTAGTATAGCTGTCCTTCTGTCTAGACCACCCTTGTATGTAATCTATCTATACCTACTCTAAATCTATCCCTAATATATTTCTAGTTTTGATTACTAGTTTCAATTCCTATTATCAAATGAGGCATTTAAATTGGGTGCATCTTATATATTTATATGTATCTATAATATAAATATATGTATATCTAGAGTATCGGGCCCACACAATACTATGTCATAAGCAATAACCTTGGCAATGAACTAGTCACTCCTGTTAGATGGCACGAACAATGGAGTGTACTGTTCAAAACTTTGGTGACTTACTCAACACATAAACAAAACCAACAACACATAATATAGGTTAGGAACACATAACCTATATATCACACTGCCGGCACAATCACACCAACATAGACTATTACTTTTCAGAACAACCTTCTCAATCATACCAGAGCTCTCATTCATACAACCACGGAGGGTAGGATTACTTCACTAAAAGCCAGAAACATCACCATGTGATTTCTCTACCTAGGAACCTAAATCCAAACATGGTTCCACTCACTATAGGAACATAAACCGTATAGTTAGGAACATCACCATGTGATTTCTCTACATAGGAACATAAATCCAAACATGGTTCCACTCACTATAGGAACATAAACCCCTGGGTTACTTGCCCTGTTGCAACACCCAAACTCACAATCCTTGACGTGCACTCTCATGTCGCGCTATGTTCTCACACTCAATCACAACAAGAATTAATTTAATACTTAATTTGTTCTTTATCAATTTAACTGATGTGGTCACAACCAGGACAGCTTAACCCTGTTACTGAGGCGATAGTGCTTTCTATTTCATTACTCATCTACTGAACAATGAAATATTTAATATGAAAGTCACTCACCTCAGTTTAGGTTCTCCAGTCCGGAAGATATTGCACATCCTGCCGACAACGCCATATGTTAGGAATAGTTTCTTGGTCGTGGTGATGAACGTAAGAAGAAAGCAGCAACAAACTACGTCTCAGGATTCTATGAGTATTTAATACAGTTCAGCGCTGAAAGGGAGAAATATCCGGCAGCATCTCTGCCTACAAGGATAATCTAAAGAACACCAAGCAGATACAGTTCCTTTATACAGATATTCATGTGATATTTTACATAGACCCTTTCATCCCCCTCAGCCTCTGTCTGTCGTCCCTATGTCAATTGAGTTGAGTGGAAGTAGTTCTGTCTCACCTTTCTCTAGACCTGTGAACACCATGTCTCCTGTGCTAATTTCCAATTGATCAACGGCAACCAAACGGCCTGCATTGTATTGTAGAAGAGGCCTCCAGACGGCCTTAGTGTATTGTATTTCAGTGTCTTGCCGAGACAAGACAATCTTGCCTTGGCCAAATATACAATTCCCAACAATACACACCAGGGTTGAGGCCAGTCCACGTTCAGTTCAGTCAATTAAAATGGCTTATGGGTTTGAAGAGTCAAAAAGTAAGCTTGTCAAGATTTAAGAGATGATCGATTATCCCACTGTTGTTCATGTAGTTTGGCTTGGCCCCAGGTTCACAACACATTTTACCTGGGGCAGTAAAAAAAGTAGTAGGGTGGAAAAAAAAAAAGTATAATGTTCAGTCCATCACCACCGATGACCGATAGCCAAAATTATGATTTAATGATTTTGTTTCAGCTATTGAATTGTTGTCTCGGTTCATGCACTGAATTGGAAATGAACTGACTTCAATTCTTGTATTCTCTATTTCTCCCTCTCGCCATTATTAATTGTATTCCTATAATCTTGCTTGTGTTGTCGCTCCACACCCAGCTATACTTTGGAGTGCAACTACAACACAGGAAGGACAATGAACACCATTCCACCAGCCTGCCACGACAATGGGCGGGCAACACCCCCTCCACCTCCATCATTCCCCCCAAAATACACTCCAGAAATATTTGAACAGGTAGGAACACACAAGTGCATCGCAATTGCAAGAGGTGTTAGTCAGGTATGTGATTTGAATTTAACAGAAGTTTGCGTCCGTCTCAGGTGGGGCGTGCTGTGGCCATCGCGGCCCTGGATATGGCCGAGTGTAACCCCTGGCCACGGCTGGTGCTGTCAGAGCATAGCTGCCTGACCAACCTTCGAGCCTGGATCCTCAAACACGTCCGCAACACCAAGGGCCTGAGCACACACATCCCACCGCGAATACACCACAGCGGCAGCAAGGCATCGCCGCCAAAGAGCTTCAACAAGTGAGTGCGTACACACACACACACACACACACACACAAAGATGTATTTAAATGTAGGTTTTTAAAATAATGCAGATTCATCCATCTGCATTACACACATTCGGCTTTGTGTTCTTTTGAAGATTGGGTGGCAGGGTGGCCTAGTGGTTAGAGAAACTGTTCTACAACTGAAGAGTCAGAGTCATGAACAAGAAACTGAACCCTGTCTGCTCATTCATTTGAAGTTGCTCTGGAAAAGAGTATTAGCTAAATAATAATATGAAACAAAATCCAATTCTTTCCTCTAAAAAAAATATATATATAGTGATATAATGGATTTTATGGCAGCAAATAAAAATCATGAAACAGGGAGAGCAAGGAAAATGTACTTTTCATAGAACAGTCTGGAAAAATGTATGTTGATCTACAGTACACACAAATTACCACTTCTGTCCTCTTTGCTATTTACAAATAAAGTTTTTTTGAACATGGTGTGTGTGTGTGTGTGTGTCAGCTCTCTGTCCAGCTCTGCGTCGGAGAACACCCTGGGTCGCGTTCGCTCCAACAGCCACAGTAGCAGCAGCCAGACGCCCTCTCCGAAGATCCACACCTCTCCGAGCTTCACTTTCGGCTGCCCCCCACCCCGAACGCACACGCAGCACAACAACACGCACACCAGCGTCCGCGGAGGCAATAAGACACTCGGCCCGGTCAGAGGTAAGATGATCTCTCCGCCTGTGTAGCTTCCTTCCCTTGCATTTTCTATCCATTTCCATTTTCTATTTCTCATTGTTTCCGTTAGCTCTGAACTTTGTGGTGGTAGGGCTCATCCTCTCAAACTTTCAATGCACAAGAGAAGATGCATTTCACACACATTGATGTATGATTACGTGACGTTTTGAGTATATAGACTTCACGGACGGTAACAACCCAAGTTCAATAATGGAGAAAAAAGGTTAACAATTACCTTCCGTCGTCGAGTCGATATTTGTCAGGCAGCTTCTTTTGAGGTCAGGCTTTGTCTGTCCAGCAGTCTGTCTCACACAAGCGGGTGAGGAAAAGGCATGTGGTGCGGTGTGTTTACAAGCAAGGGCTGAGTGAGATTAGTCTCAGGTGTGACATTACAACGTGATGTGCACCTTAGAGATCAATTTCTGTACATTGACTAACTTTGTATTTTGTGGCAGCTGTGTATGGGAAACACCGCATCTCTCCCTAGGTGTTCCTCCACTCTCCTCTTGTTCTTTCTTTATATCACACTATCTTTGTCGCTATCCATCTTTCATCCTGCTATTGGTATTGTTATGAAGGTATTGTTATGAAGGCTTATGTTTGCATCCTTTAGTGAAGCTCTGCCCTGTGTTGAAGCTAGATTGATGCCTTGATATCTTAGTGGTGATTGGTTTATTTGTCGCTCTGGTGGTGATTGTGACGTATCGGTCCCAGACCTGCGATTGGCTTGATTTTAGACACTAACAAATGGGTTTATATCCTGGATGTCACCAGTCTCTATCCTCAGCATGAACCCTGCATGACCCCAGCGTGACCCCTACCTCTACCACTTCTGTCTGTGCATGCATTTTGTTAACATAGAAGTTAGCCCTACCCTGACTGAACATGACAACTTAAGAGCTATGGATGAGGACACATGGGGTGCAGTCTTATTTTCTTCTGCTCTCCACGTGACAAAGAGTTTTAATGAGTCCTGGTCCAAGGGTAGAAAAAGCATAACTCTGGACATTTTTTATCTGGACCATATTTGTGTGTATGCACGTGCACACCCTGCATGTGTCTGAGCCGGTGTGTGTGTGTGTGTGTGTCTCTCTCTCTCTGTAGACGCTAAGCCTCAGGAGAAGAGACGCCCCCCCCCACCACCGCTCTGTCCTTCGGTCTCCTAGCAACAGCCACACACCTGCCCGCCCCCCACTCTCACCCCCTTCCTCCTCTTCCTCCTCATCCTCCTCAGTCTGTGCAGCGGGCTCCTGTCCCCTCCCGGCTTCCGTCAGTATGACAGGTCTGTACTCCCTCCAGCCCCCCAGCCTCTCCACCCTGCTACCCTCCCTGCAGGCACTACCCCGCCCTGGGCTGCTCTCCAAACTGAGCCCCCTGCTTCGTCAGGGCCTACCGCCCCCACCAGCCACAAACTCTCCAACTGGGCCTACCCAGGACTGAATATAACCTACTGTATGTGTGCTTGGGCATGTGCTCACCTGTGTGTGTCTGTGTGTGTATTGAGTGAGTGAAAATGCTTTAAATAGCTTGGAGTACCAGATGAGTGGGGTTTGTCACCCCCCCATTTGATGCTAAAATTATATGTATCATATTTGGATCAAAATATATAAAACAAAACATTTCAAATTGACAGCAAAATTAATTTAATTGCAGAGAAAAAGAGTGATCTCAAGAGCAAAACTTAAGATCTAAGACAGAGAAAAGTACTGACTGAGTACTGAGTACTGAAAACAAATTATTTTTAAGCAAGTTTATACTGATTGTCAATGATGGATTCACATCAGTATCCCTTGATTACAATTTTCTCAACCACAACTTTGCTTTCGCTGCCAGCTTTTTAATTTACAATTCTGGCCAAATCCTCTCGTGTAGGCGGGCTTTAGAGGGATACATCTCCATTGGTCAGTTTGTTTTAGAGTGACGGCTCAATCTTCCGAAAGTCAGAAACAAAGTGATGATTGATGAGAGTTGATGACTTTGGGTACTGCTACACTCAATGCTAGCAAGTTTAGCTTTTACTTGATATCTGGAGTAAACAAACATTGCGGAAGATTGAGTTGTCACTCTAGAACGCATTGACCAATGGAGATGTATCCCTCTAAAGCCCGCCTACACGAGAGGATTGGGCCAGAATTGTAAATGAAAAAGCTGGCAGCGAAGGGAAAGTCGTGGCTGACGTAAACAACGCAGGGAAAATCAAGGGATACCAATGTGAATCCATCATTGGCAATCAATATGAACTCGCTTAAAAATAGCATACGTGTTGCTCTTGAGAGCACCCTTTTTCTTTGCAATGTAATTCATTTTGCTGTCAATTTGAAATGTTTTGTTTGATATTGTCAATCTTTTGTCAATTTTGACCCAAATCTGATTCCATACTAGTAGGTTAAAACAAGCGCTAACTACTATCTGGTGTGGTGTTTGAAAGACAATTGGTGCTAGCTGTTTATTAACTGTTTTACATTCCTCTTGTTCCTTTTTCCTTTTCACATATCTGTTAATTACATGTCTTGCACATGACAGTTTCAGTGCGAGTTCTGAAATCCCAAGTAGATTAAAAAAAAACGTAATAAGACTGAAATGGCCAAGTGCTTTACTGCCATTTCCAACCTTTTGTCAAGAATTGGATAACACACTAGCATGTGGTAGAGGTTTTGTGGGTTTCTTTTCTATAAATAAAGCAGACTGGCCAGTATGTGTGTTAGCCTAGCGAAGATAGACAGACGCTGGGCTTCATAGCCACTGTCTGGTAGCGCTAGCAGTATATATAGCCTAGCAGTAGGCAAGAATACTAGAAATACTACACTAATGGAAATAAACTCAGAACAAGCTTTCTTTTGTAGCCAAGTAATTAGCTAAGACAAATTGCTGAGTTACTATAGATATTTGGTAAATAACCAGGGGTGTGAGTATTTAGAGTTTCTTTGTTTCACACAGTTCCCATTCGTTTCTAATGGGGACAGAATGATTTTTTGCTGGTTTTTTTCTGGCTTTTCTGTTCCCGATCAGATCCCTGTTAACTTGAAGGAGGTGGTTTTACTTTTGCCATGTTGCACTTTCATTTTCAATACTGAGCGAAAGTGATCCATTGCATTCTGGATGCAATATGTGTATTTAATTGCTCTTTTTAAGAAAAGTTTTTTTCAGAATCAGACTGAATACGTACTGTGGCTTATACGTTTATGTAAACTCTTTTAAAACACATTCCGATCTTCGATTTTTTTTTTTTTTCATTTAATTCATTTAATTTTACTTTTACATGTGTAACAGTGCAAGCTGGACACATTTATAGCTAGTTTCACGGAGTAGGATTGAGTGTACTTTTATTTTTATATCTAAGCCAATGATTTACTAGTGTGATAGACTTGTTTCGTAGTTATGGAACCTTTTTCATTCCAATGTCGGTCCAATCTTGGCCTGTGAAATCAGCAGTCAATTTTGAAGAAGCTTATGTCCTGACAGCATCATGAAAGTCACATAGTTACTGATCCATTATGTGGATCAATGGCTTTATTCCTTGTTCATGTGTTCATGTTCAATGTTCTTAATGTTTGGGGACAGTGAACCCTTAGAGATGCTGTGGAAAGACGGTTGATTTATGAAGTTGTTTTCCAACAAGCAATATACATATATATATATATATATATAAAGTGCAAATAATTAGTTTGCTTCAGTGTTCCAGCTGTTTGACTAAGTCATTGTTGGAGTGTTTATGATTGTTTATAGTTTACATTTAATTTATATAATGAACCTACTTTTTTAGGCATTAAATAAAGTAAATAAATACATTGAAGGAAACCCAAAGTGTAAGGTTAGGTGTAAATAAGGTTTTTTTTCACTTACAGTTGTGACAAAAAGTTTGTGAACGCTTTTGAATTACCTTCATTCCTGTATAAATGGCTCCTAAATTATGATCTGATCTTCCTATAAGTCACATAAAAATGGATAAACACTATGTGATTTAACAAATAACACACAAAAGATTTACTTCTACGTGTTTTTATTGAACAATTGTTCAAACATTAGCAGCCTAAACTGGAAAAATGATGTGAACCATGAGATTTCATAACTGGTTGTTAACGTTTGACCAGTTCTTTCAAAAAAAGACATGTAAAAGTGTTTTTGTGTGTGTGTTATTTGTTAAATCACATTATTGTTTATCTATGACTTGGATGAAGATCAGACCATATTTTAGGAGCCATTTATCTAGGAATACAGGTAATTCAAAAGGGTTCAAACGTTTTCTCGCAACTATTTAATAACAGCTGAAGAAGCTGTCAAATTCCTCATTTATTATATTGTTGATGTTCCTTATTTATTCAAACAGATCTGTGTGTTTCTATATTTGGTGTGTTGAAGTTGGATTTTTAGAAATATCTCTGAACCACAAAGTGTGTCATGACAGGTAGATAGTAAGCTATAGACGGTTAAGATGAGAAACTGTATCTCTTAATGTTCATGGAGTCTCAGCTGGACTGCATGTAAGACCCGTGGAATGTAATCATATGTGAGATTATAGTCTCCAGATCTATACTTCGATTGGCCTAAGCAGAAATGGTCTGTGTTTCAGGACCTGCTATTTGAGATTAATTTATGTCACAGAGGTATTTTAAGGTTATCTGGCCAGTAGATAAACTAGCCCAATCATTTCTGGGATAAGTGTAGCGTTCTGATTGATCTGGCTCATGAGAGTTTAAGAGTGAGCACATTCTCAACGGCCTTTCCTTGCTATTGTCTGTTCCAGTGCTGTGCGTCAGTGTATGGTGCGCCTTGCTCTGGTCTTTTTTTTTTCTTGTGAACAGTAGGTGCTTGAATCTCCGGCCATTCTCTTTGCTAGAGCGACTGGATTCCAATGTGATCCGATGGTGGTTTCCCCTCCCTTGCCTCTTCATCTCCTCTGTCCTTGAACCGGAGAAACCTCACAAGAGGCAATGAAGAAGTAAAAGGAGTCAACGTTGGGCTGTGACTGAAAGTTCATTTACAATTTAGTGGCCATTTTGAGTCTATAAGCCTAAAAGAGTATCAAATTGAATGCCAGTTACATGAATCAATTTTGGAACACAACATAAATGATTAAGATGTTGTAGTTCTCGTAGCCTGTGTTCACTGCATACAATGTAGTGCGGAGGATGTAGTATGAACTTTCATTTCATAACCAACGTCACTATTGAGAGTGTAGTTTCTGTCTGCTTTCGCACTGTGAACTTTGATGTCCTGTTTTCAGATTGGTTCAGTCCTAAAGCGTAAAGAAAAGCATTGGGCAGAAACACGTGCCCACTCACATTCTCACTAGGTCTTTCTGCATTATATTCCTCATGAGAATTGTGCCGTTTCCTTCAACATGGTGCTAACCTTCTATACCAGACTATGTAAGTGTTTGTAACATCTTTACCAATATCACCCTTGAGTGTGCTGCTGTCTTTTACCCCTTCTCTGTCTAACCTCTGGAATAAAAACAATCCCTTTGTGGAGAAACTACTGTGTGGGTGTTCTACTCTATTGGCTCGCTCTCTGCCTGTCTGTGTCTGTGTCATTTAGACACTATTGAGAAATATAGTCAGTCAAGCCACTGATGTATATCAGAGGAAGGGAGGGATCTGTTGTAGGTACCACAGCTGTGTAATCACAGGCCTGCTCAGGAAATTGCAATATCACATCAGAGGATATATGCTGTCTTAATCTACGGTATGTTAGGCACGTACTTACATTTTCTGTAGTCGTATGGCCATCGATACGTCATCCACTGTCTCTCCTCTCTTCCCTCCGGTTGACAGGCCTCAGCTGCTCAGACCTTCAGGCGGGTGGACCCAGTTCAGTGTGTGGGTCCAGGAGGGCTTTCTCCTTGCGGGCTGGGCGAGGGGGGAGAGGGGGGCGCCCTCTTGCGTTCACTCATCACCCTGCAGAGCCACACACCGAGGTTAGCTGACCTGACTCACTCACACTCCTTCAGCTCATGTATTACCCTTTAGTTTTTTTCCCATGTACTGTATATATGCACTTCTCTTAGTCTCACTGTAGTCTGTCCATCTGTCACAGACTGCTAGAAAAATGGGGCCCGATCACATCCTTTCCTCCATCGAGTTCAGCAAGTGAGTCCAATGTTTTGAGTGTGCTTATGTATATTTTATGGAGCATAATTCCATCCATACACATGGGACAAGGGCAAATGGGATGAAATCAATGTAGAGAAAAATGTGCAGTAAGGAAGAAAATGATGTTACCCATCTGCATTGCCTCCGACATACCCTGTTTATACTGGCCTTTATCCTTCTCTACGTCCTGATTCACTGAGTGGTGAAAAGCTGAATTACATATTATTACCTCTGTTGCCTGCCCAGGTGTGAGCTGCAACCTCGGATGAGCCGCATCCCCATCCGGAGGGTGGGGTCAACTGAAACCCCTCCCACATATATTAATGCCTCCCCTTCTAGCAATAATCCCACTTCTCCTGGAATCAAGGACGGGTCGGCCTCCATGAGGGTCTGGAAACTCCTCAAACCTGGCCTCCGCAGACACCTGTCACTGTCAGGCATGTGCACACACTCACAAGTTACTGAGATGTTAGCGCTGTCTGGCCTAGAGAGTGTTCTGACTGGTAGACAGCGATTCCACCATTCAAGATAGAGTCAGTAGCAAAAGTACTGGGGCAGTGAGATTAGTTTTAGTCATATTAGTCATCTAATATGAGATGGATTTCACATGAACCTGAAGCAAAAAGCAAAATGAGCCGGTGAATCTTTTTCATACAGAGTAAAACTACACACTTAATCTTTACAGTAGCTACACTATCCACTATTTTTTGGAGCATAGCATTTTAGAGCTGTTTGCCCCCATTTCCATGCTGTTCACACACTGATGCAGGCGGTGAAGCCAAAATATTGATGCGTTAAAAGTGTTACAGTATATGGAGTGTGTGTCTTTTCCCTTCTGTTGTTCAGCTCTCATTGTTATCTCTTTTCACTGTGCAGGTGTATCAGGAAAAGAGGGTCCCATGCAGCTGGCCTCTAAAGCACTGATGAAGAGCACAGACAGGAGTTTCCTCTATAAAGGAGATGCTATTATAGAAACCACACCAGAGACTGAAGAACAACTGCAACAGGTGAAAACAGAAGAATACACACACGCAAACTGAAAACAGCATTAACTTAAACACAGACTGCACTCAACAGGAATACATCGAGTGAAGAAAATTGACCAGGCTGTTATCTTGTCATCTTCCAAGGTTGAGGGAAGTCCAGTGATCTCGTTGGCTGACCCTGTGAACCTGTGAGACAGCGACCCCGTGTGGCGAGGTCTAGGAACCGCGCATCCAACAGAGACAAGTGTACACACATGGTTCTTACTATGAGGCTAAATGATCATAGCGTGATCAAAACCCATTTAAAACTTGGAAATATGATAGTCAAGCATGACAGGAAGACAAGGAGAGGACAGTGTCGTCCCAAGATGCCAATCTAGGGGCACAATACAAGTTCTTTTTTTAACCTTTATTTATACCGAGCATGCATTCTTTTTTTATCCAGCAGTGCTCTGCGCTACATTTATGCAGCTGCCCAGTATAACCAGTCTTCTACTGTTAGACACTGAGCAGCTCCACTGGGGCAGTTGGGGGTTAAGTGCCTTGCTCAGCGACACCACGGCAGTTGTTGTTGCGGTAGGGGAGAGGCACACATTCACTTTGCCCAGCCAGAGACCTGTAACCTTACAGCTACGACCACCCAAGTTGTACCCCTGATTTGTGCTCTTGTAATTTTGATGTCCTCTCGTTGTTTCGCCCCAACTTCCTTAAATGCACTGTGACCTACCTGTTCTGCACTGTTTAGTACGTTATTCCAGGCAGCCACTCATACTATTAAGGGCAGAAGGCTGACCTTCACTCGTACCAGTAAGCACAGCAGCACCTTTCCCCAGTTTACCCATTTTTAAACTGTAGCTTTTTAAAAGAATGAGTTGTGTATTTCCTGTACTTAGTCCAGTGTGCTAAGAGCTGATGCATACACTGTATGTATGCATCAGAAGTTGCATACCCCTGCTTTCCCTGTCACATTCCTTCTAGAGCTTTATGCTCAACAGCGCACCAATATAGCAACAGGTCCTTTATAACTTGTTTTCTATAAGGCAATGTGTTTTGCAAGCTTTTTGTTGTGTGTCTTAATGTAACAAGCATCTCTTGACAATGACAAGTAAACTGTTTTTTACCAAATTAATGAGATACCGTGACTAAGATAATGCTGTGCTTGAACTTGAAATAAACTTTCTGGTGTCTCTGTATTGTTTTTTTTAATCATTTTGTACAATGTAATCCAATAAGGGTGCGCCTAGTGTGCATGCATCAAAACACATCAATGTGAATTACATTAACACATTTTATTAGAAAAACACTCATGTGCAAGCTGGAAATGCATCTCTTGGAAAGAGGACTGGCATTTGGAGGAGGGGAATGTTGTCTCTAGGGTGGTGGCACTGGTCCTCACCTGTGGGGGGAAAACAGAGACCATGTTAAAGAGGATGATGTTCATGACCATTTATGGGGATGTCTGAGCAAAAGAAAATAGTCCAAAGACCGAATTTACCATTACAACCAAAACAGAACGGTTAGAATGAAACCCTGTATACTCTTAGGTCATGATGGCACATGGTTGTGAACGAACCGCTGAACTAGATGACTGAAGACATGCATAAAGTCAAATCACGAAAACCAGTGTCCAGCAACCAGAGATTGCACTCACCTCTCCACACATACTGGAGCATAGTGGGGAACTCTACTCCAGCTTCTTGGGGTTGTTGACAGCAACGTAGTGGTATAACACAACCAGTAGGAACAGTGACACGCCAAGCATGTTGGCAAATATGGCCAGCTGCACGTCAGTTACCATTCTGCAAGGGACGAACAGACATTACAGCAAGTGGCAAGCTGCCCAATTTAACAACTATGGTGTTAGGCCTATGATCGTGAGCAGTTTAAAATTGTAATAATATGAGAACCACATTTTATCTTTTAAATGCACAATCTCGAGCACTTTCATCGAGGAGTCTGACTTTCTGGGCACTAAGTGAATGTATAGTCCTTAGCCAAAACAGCTGTATTTCGTAGTAGTTTCTGTAGGTATGAGCCAGAAATCCATTCTGGCCGTTGTACCAATCACCTTTGCAATATTGTTAAAGAATAAAAGTTCAAGCCCAATGGCGCTAACGTACATGGCAGGTGGGGAAAAATCTCCCCTCTCGTTTCTTGCTATTGCAGTCAGGTAACGTTAATGTTAATGAGTCAACAATTGCTGTCAAGTCGCTAATATTGCACAAAAATATATAGCTTCTAACGGTGATCCATTAAAATGTGTCACACTAGCCAATGTAAAAACTGCAGAAGCCTTCTGGCCTTTGAGTTACAGACTTGCTATATCGCTGTTGATGGCTAAGTTAGCTAGCTAGAGAATGCAGTTAGCTGGTAAGACTCGCTATATCGCGAGTTGAAGGCAACCTAACAAAAACAGCATACATCGGACGCCTGAACAACATGACAACACTAAACCCCATAACGAAGTAATTTAGCTGACGTTAACACTTACATTATTTCTTAAATTGAGTGTTTTTTCCTTTGACAGAGATATTTCCGCTGCTGCTCTGCACAGAGCTCTCCACTTCCGCTTGCGATTAAGGCCACGTCACTTGAAAGCAGGACCATAGAAATTGTTACAATAGAGCAGAGAAAAAAACAAACTACACCAAGCCAACTGTAAACTATACCTGACTCCAACAACGCGAACATCGTTTTATAAAACACACATATAATTTTGAGCAAAGCTGCAGAATTTTTCATGCACTTTTATGCTTCGTCGTTGTCATCCTCGCCACAGGAGGCGCCAGCGTGCTACAGTTCGCAGGGTGTTTGCGTTCGTAGGAGTGGCCCAAATGTTTCGACATCACCTCACCCGGCGTGAACGACAGCAGCTAAAGCTAGATGTTACTTCGACTCTGCTGCTAACCGAGGGGATTTGCAATTGCAGAGGAAACACATCCAGTTATCTCATCGTAGAGCCAGACCATACCAACCATGGCGCTTTACGAATATGTCACGCAGGAGCAGCTCTCGGGGTTCGACAAATACAAGGTATGATTGATAGTCTGCTGGTTAGTTGTTGTTGAGCCGAGAGCGTGTGTGCAGCAGCTAGCTGTCACGATCCGCAGCGTTCTTCCCTGGCGGAGAGCTGCGTCAAGCTAGAGATAATCACAATCATACCGGACGCTGGTCGATTTTGCCTTCAAAATAAAAGCGTAGAATTTGCTGCTATGGTTTAAGGTGACTTCAAAACAGTTTTGTGCTTGAGTCTTTAGACTAGAAACGATGGCTCTTTATTGTCCCTGGGGGGGGAATTGCAGTGTTGGCAGGTCCGTCCACCAATCCATTTTTTATCTTGCTGCTTATTAAGATACTTTATGGTTCTTGGCAAGAGTTCTGTTTACACTTAACCTCGTTCATAGAGAGGTCAAAGTGCAGGGTCAGCAACAGCTGGTAGAGATTCAGTGTCTTGCTTAAGGACACTTCAGCAGAGTGGAAGTTTGTGGACAGCGGCTTTAACTGACGTCATGTAGTTAATGGACTATGACTAACCATTAATGCCTAGTCCTTTTTTAAATGTTACATTTTTATTTTCACTTTATTAGTACTCTGAAACACGTTCATCAATGGGGATTTTATTTTGAACGGAAGTGTTCTTGTGTGTGCTGTCAAGCTTGACACTGGTGCAAAGAAGCTAACTGTTAGCTAGCGACTCTTTCTTTCTAGCCAAGTGTTCACCAAGGCTATAGTGCTCTCACACATTTTGCCAATCATTCTGTCTATTTTTATTGAGTTAGCCAGCTCGTTAATGTTAGCTGATATAACCTCAGGAGAGCAAGAAAGCAAAGTAGCTGCTGTTAATGTTAGGTAAGGGGAAACCACACAACATGGGAACCAGTTGTAATCAGTGATGTCACACTGGCAATAAGTAGGTGATTGACTTTGTGAAATCACATAATGGTTGTCTGCATTTAATCACTCCAGTGATCTTAAAATGATGGTGCTAACAGCTTTAAAGCAGAAACTGTCCCCCTTTCCTCATAACATCATTTTGAGTACTAATCAGACACTGTTGTCCAGTCCAATCTCTACAGAGATGTACATCAGTGTGTCACCACTGATAGGGAGTCTGTGCTCTTGTCTATGAAAGACAATAGAAAATAGGTCCAGCTATTGGCAAGGACCTCGCAAGGCAATTCAACGGTGATGCCAATCAAGGGGCGACAATTCAACTTGGATACTCTACATGTATTGATATTGATAGATAGATTGAAAGTGGTACACATAATATTCCTTGAAATGTACAGAGAATTGACACAGGTGATATATCATTCTGATATAGGACTATGTACATTGCTTACAGTAGTTGCTTTAGTAGTCCATTGACCCCTAAATTGCATAGGGCATATGAAATTAATTGGCATTCCCTACCAATTTCTACTGACTAGGTGACTCTAGGAACATACTAAGTCAATAAGAGCTAATATAAGGCTATGAGACAACATTTTTGTACACACAAGTCCCATTCATTTCTAATGAAGGCGCTTGTTTTCCTACATTTTTTCTTTTTCACTTTCTTGTTGTCTATTCCTAATCACATTACTAAGGAGCTGTGAGGAAGAGACACAAGCATAGCTCATTCAGTTCCTCCCTGCCACCTCCTCCTTTAATTACAGTGTGAAACAACTCCCTTGAGCTGTTTATCATGAGAGGCCTTCTTGCAATAATTGATTTTAATGTGAGTTCCAAGCGATAGCTCCACCGTGCCTTGAGCATCAGTGGCTGGAGGAGAGGGGTGGAGGACTACAGTGAATGGAAGGATTGTAGCTTTATGTGAGACGGCTGTTGTATAGTTAAAGCTTGCAAGCATATCAAGCCTACACAAATGTCCCTGTAAAATGTACATGTACATGCACGCAGTGGGAAAGCACATGAGTCAGGCCTTGAAACATTGTTCCACAGATTCTCTCGCTCTTCTTTCATTCTAACATCTCTCCTCCTGCTTTCTCATCCTTTGTGATCACTAGGTCTGCAGTGCCAGTTTCCTGGGTGTGAAAGTAATGTGTGTCTGTGTGCGCTTGTGTATGACTGTGTGTGTCTTTATTTGGACATTTGGGTTTGTGTGTGAGTAGTGCTGTGTGATTGTGGCTAAAATGATAATCCTGATTGTTTGTTTATTTATTTCTGCTATTGTGATCACAATGATTAATCACAATGATTAGTCTTGATTTGAGGAACAAAATTATTGTACTGCAATTGTCACATAAAATTGAACATCTTGACTATATGCAACTGCAGTGGACACTCTAGTGACCACTGTGGGTTATATGGACAAAATTAATATCACGATAATAATAAATTATTTTGATAAGGATATATAACAATATCTGCTTACATGTTAATCAAAGTCATGCTCATCACATTGAACTGCATGGTAATATAAAGTATGATAAAACACAAATGTTCAAATAATATTGCCTAATTTGTTTCAGATGTTTCTATGATTCTATTGAAAGCCACTAAACAGTAATATTGAATTGTTGCCGATATGCCAATATTCCATGATTATTAATTTCACAATAAAAGCATGTGTATGCATAAGAGAGGACATTGTCTAGCAACATTATCCTGTGTCCTTGTCCTTGGTTGGCTGTTCTAGTATTAAATCAACTAAATCTAACTGATTTGATTGTGTGCGTATGTGTCTTTGCAGTACAGCGCAGTGGACTCGAACCCCCTCTCCGTCTACGTCATGCACCCGTTCTGGAACTCTGTGGTGAAGGTGAGAAAGACTGTTTAACCGCCTCTATTGACCGTGTGTGTGTTTCTTGTCTGTTTTGTTGTATGTATGCTAGGAAGAGCTACGTCATTAATGAGGTTTCCAACCATCTGCTGAGATACTGTAACAAGACAGACTCACTCGCCACCGCCACCTCTCTCTCTGTCTCTGTACTATCATGTAAAAACAGAGACACAAAGGCTAGATAAATGCATCAGTACCTAAACATGCTGTTCACCAGGGACAAGATGACCCACTTATCCAAGATATGAATACAACTTATTTAGCAGAATCAACACATATTATCAGACACTACTGTATATGACTCATTTTGACACAGTGTGACTCAGTGTGTGTATGATGGCAGCCTAAATTCTTTGCTGCCATTGTATTAATTTGGAGGGTAACTGATATTTCTCCTCTCATTTTGCCCAGGTTCTACCCACATGGTTGGCTCCAAACCTCATCACATTCACAGGCTTCATGTTCCTTGTCTTGAACTTCCTTATGTTGGCCTTCTACGACAGTGACTTCTATGCCTCTGGTGTGTTCACTGCACTACCTGTGTGTTTTTGTGTTTTGTCTGTTTGTCTTGAGTGCAGCAGGCTATTATTTTATGTGTTAAGCAGCCAGTTATCTTTCTTAATTTCCCTATAATCTATACTTAACGAGGGGAAAGTGTTAAAAAATTGGTGCTAGTAAATTCTCCCCCTTTAAATTGTCCCAGTCTGCTTGAAAGAGGGAGAGAGAAACTCAGAAACATAATGCCTTACGCACTTGAGTTTGTTCATGAAAGCCAAAGTCCACTGCTCACTGAAACATGACTGCCTATGATGGCCCAAGGTTTTACACACATGCACACACACACACACACACACACACACACCCTTTATGGTTCAATTAGGAAGTAGGTTGCTCAACAATGCATTTACCAACAAAGTGTTGCAAACACATTTTCAGATTAGATTAAACTTTAATGATGCCTGTGGAGATCTGGTCAGGAAAAGTGAAAATTTAGGAGGCTTTAATTGTTTTTTTACTGTGTGCATGTGTGTGTGCGTGCATGTGTGTTACTCTGTGTGTGCACATTGTGTGTTTCAGCTAAAGGACATGAACATGTGCCGAGTTGGGTTTGGTTTGCGGCAGGGCTCTTCAACTTCTTGGCCTACACGCTCGGTGAGTCCCGACCCCTGCAAACTGGATTGTTTTCATTGTATGTCTGTTTACACAATGTACATTACAGTACAGTGCTCGAGCAAGCCGGGTTTGGTGGGTGGTTGTGTGTCTTTTTCCTTCACTTTTGCAGAGGCTCAGGGGATAAAGTTTACACTGGAATGCTCTTTGTACAATAATAGATAGATACTTCTTGAGGTTATGTCTAACACCCGATGTGTGGCTCAAACCCACAACCCTGAGATTAAGAGTCTTATGCTCTACCGACTGAGCTAACCAGGCCAGGCAAAATGACAACCTGACCATAGGCTCTCACATATTATTGGCTAATCATCGTGGTTGTTGAGGTTTTGAATGCAAGTCTGTGGTCATATTTCAATCGGCCACCAGTGACCTGTGAAGGACACTGCACAAGGAAAAAGACAAATTTTCACCATGCTGCCATGACTTCTACGTAGCAGATAAACATGCTTTGTTGAATTCTGTACAATTCAAAATCCCAGTGTTCTTCTCCCTGGGAAAGTTTTAAACAAACATGTATCCATGCAGTGTGTCCAGCATGCAGCTATGAGTCTTTTGGATCCCCAGTCGGGGCCCAGTCATTACTCTGTACTACTCCCGCCATGTTACAACCATCTGGTCACTCACTCAAGCGCAAAAATGTCCTCTGCACTGCGCAACACTAGACACCAAAGTAACCCAAACCCACCCACACCACTTTGTGACCTATACTCTCTTGCTCTTTCCACCCGATTGAGAAACATATTACAGGAACATAGATATAACAAATATATATGTGCCTACATTGAATAAAATTGCCATACCCATCAAATTAATTGATATAAAGTTGTGAATAAAATAAATTACAAACAGAAAGAATTACAGCTGTGATTTGTGAGCAAAATATTGACTGAGATCATCATTTATAATACATCATTTATTTGTATCCATTTATTTTTTTCCAAACAAATCTATTTAATTATCTGTATTTGATGCCGGCACACAATGAACACCATACTACCTCCCTCTGGTCCTTCTTAGACAAATCTACAGCAGAGAAGTAATGGACTGTCACTGGAGCTTTGAAGTAACTTGGATCAGAGAGGGGTAACTAACACATAAACATACAGCGCATCCATATGGTAGACAACTCGACAGCCGAAGTCAAGTCTGTGCTGTTTGGGTTTCTCTGAGTGGGGCGAATACTATTGAATTTTCAAGCAAAACAGTGGAATGGATCGCTGCCATTGCATGCTCTTAGATTGATAAAACGTGTTGGTCAAAATATTGACTGTATCAGAGCAAACTCCCATTTAAAAAAAATTCTGGATCTTTGGTGAATTTAGTTAGTATTAGTCAGCATTTTCAGCATTGACATGTAGTTCCTTTGCCCTAGAACAGTGTGGACTATATTCTCTATCTATAGAGAAAATTAGGTTAAAGTTGACTGGCACAGCAGGCCAGATATTTTTCTCAGTATCAGCTTGCACTCTCTGTTTTGAAACTGGCAGTTCTGTGATAAGATACTTCTACTTGAAAGTAAAAGTGCCTATTCCCTCAAAACGTGTGTTTGTGGAGTGGGTAAGCAAAACAACCGGTACAACAGCGTGCAGCAGGTGTGCATGACTACGTGTCATGTACACACACGTGTATTTTCAACATAGCGGAGAGATATCGGGTAATCTCAGATAAGGACCACAATAAAACTTTCTAGCTGGTGCTACTTTAAAATATACCATACTGAAAAAAGTGAAAATATATATTTAGGTGTAAAAGTGCAATCAAATAAATTTGCTTTCTGAAACCGAGACAAATAATCAAGATAATTGTGATCATAATTTTTAGCAAAATAATCGGTATTATCATTTTTTTCCATAGTTGTGCAGCCCTACTGTATGGCATATAACTGGTTTACTAATGTTTCAATGGGCAGTGGCAAAATGTCTAAATGCTGTCCCCCCCCCCCCCCCTTCATAGATGGTGTAGATGGGAAGCAGGCACGTCGCACCAACTCCTCCACGCCACTGGGGGAGCTTTTTGACCATGGCCTGGATAGCTGGGCCTGCGTGTTCTTTGTGGCCACCGTCTACTCCATATTTGGACGTGGGGAGAGCGGCGTCGGCGTGGCCACACTCTACTACATCCTGTGGGTGGTGCTGTTCTCCTTCATCCTGTCCCACTGGGAGAAATACAACACTGGAATACTGTTCCTGCCCTGGGGGTACGATATCAGCCAAGTGGTAAGGACACACACACACAGGGGCTGTCACCTCTTCACACTCTATGATTCAGTGTGTTGAGTTGATTTGTTGATCATTCATAAAGGATGATGACAATGGTGATGATGCTGCTGGTTGTTGTAATGTAATGTCATTTCTTATCTAAGTTTATCAATCAATATACCCACATCTTTAACAGTTTTTTTAGCTCATGTTTACTACTGGCTGCACCATTTAACTGTCTGTTAATACGCAGAGACGTGTTGAAAATGGCATGTAATGCTTTGCCTCAGAAAAGGACATGCAGAGGTCACACCCCCCCCCCACACACACACACACAGTGGTGTGTCAGTCACATGGGACAAGATGTGAAATAAGCTGAAACACAAAGCTAGACGATTACCATCCAAGAGGCCATGAAACTTTATGTTGTAAGTTGTCTCGGGTCTCATCTCTTGCCAGACCATCTCCATTGTGTACATCATCACTGCTGTGGTTGGCGTGGAAACATGGTACAGCCCAATCCTGTGGCACTTCCTCTACAGAGACCTCTTCACCTTTATGATCCTGGGTGAGCTGTGATTCGTCACTCTGTCCTGCTGTTGGTCAGTTTGTGACCTGATTGGTCTGTTTGAATGAGCTGTTGTTGGAACTGTGATTACTCTGTGTGAGAGATGAATTTGTTGATTTGCTTGAGGGATGCAGTCATGCTCCTCTAACGGCTTGTGTCCGGTCATTTCCAGCCTGTTCCTTCGGTGTGACCTTACCCATGAGCCTCTATAATGTTCTGAAGTAAGTGGACAAGTTTGCATTTGTGTCCAAGCTCAGCATTTACTCAGAAGCTTTTATCATAGTGTTTCACACAGTGCTGTGAACACTGTCTCCACCCTCTCCGGTTCTGCAGGGGCCACCGCAGTAACACTCTGAAGCACAGCAGTCTCTACGAGGCTTTCCTGCCCTTCTTCTCTCCCGTCCTGCTCTTTGTCTTCTCCACCATCTGGGTGATCTTCTCTCCATCCGACATCCTCCAGCTGCAGCCCAGGATCTTCTACCTCATGGTGGGGACAGCCTTCGCCAACGTCACCGTGAGTCTCTCACACACACAGTCTGTCACTCTGTCTTGCTCTCTTGTATCTCTTTTAATAGCTTGGTTGTAAGAATTTGTATGGTGTCTTAAGTTGTTTACGCATTTTCTTTCTCTTGCAGTGTAAGCTGATTGTTTGTCAGATGAGTAACACACGCTGCCAGGCGCTGAGCTGGCTATTGTTGCCCATGGCAACAGTAGTGTTGTTAGCTGTGACGGAGCTGGTTGCTAACGAGACTCTGCTGTTGTACCTGTGGACGGCTGCCGTCATACTGGCACACATACACTATGGTGTATCAGTGGTGAGAGCGCACACACACATACTCACAATGCATAGCACCTCTGATGGGTAACGATAAAATCTCCAAAATGTCAACTTTTTAGAAATTCAGGAAGTTTTATTCAGGTTGACCATGTATTTTTGAATTCCATTTTTATTGTTCCATGGTTGATAAAGATTCTGCAGAAAAACTGGAGATGTGACAGGTTCAAACAACAGTAGAGATAATGTTCTGTTGTGGGTGAAAGTTGCTTTTAATTCTATTATCATGCAGATTATTCCTTTTCTTTTCATACACTATTGGTTGTCATCCCAAATGGGTTGCAGCCCTTCATTTTGATGCGACTGGGTTCCAGGTTGAGAGAAACAATTTCTCATTTAGGTCCTGAGAATTCAAGATCCCCTTATGTACACAAACTCTTTATCGAATGCACGCACATGCATACGAACAATGTGGAAAATAATGTTCATTCTCCCTCTTTCCCTTGCCAGGTGCATCAGCTCAGCAGCCACTTCAACATCTTGGCCTTCTCCCTGAAGAAGTCAAACAGTGACTGACAGGAGGAGGAGCGAATCGGCTTGAAAGCAGCGGAGGTTTAGGCTCCTCCCTCCGAGGCTAACCGACACTTCTCTCTCATCACCACGGAAACCGCGTCCCTTCCCCTCTATCCATGAGAACACTTCAAGTGGAGTGGACTGTGGCCCCCTCGTCTCCACTGTCCCCAATACACACACGCACACACACCTAGCCATCCAAACTCTGGTCTTGGAGTGGGACCAGGGGTTCTGGCTTCCGTCATTGGTGATTGGCTAAATTGGTTGAGCCAATGAGGTGCGCTTGTTTCCTACGGAAATGTGCTTCATTTGCGAGGACAGGAGCTCAGACCAGCCACGCAAATATATATTTATACACACACACACACACACACACACACGCACATATATTATTCTGCTTTCATGCAGATGCTATATTTAGTGGCACACATTTCAAATACAAACATGGCCACGAACACACAGATGAATACAAAAACATTCACATAGTTGCACTCACATAGTATTATGAATGTACAGTATATTATTGCCTTGGGGAAACGCCATTTCAGTTTAATTGAGTTTAACAGAATGGGTCTCGTGTAGCGCTGTTTCAAACCTGACCAAACCTCTAAATCCTGGCCTTTGACCCGGCTAGGTCTGGCTCACACAACCACAACTTGTCCAGGGTTTGAAAGTTGAGTCAGTCTTTATGATCTGATGATTTGTTGGTGGAGAACGCCACTGTATATCTAACTAGTATTTAGCTATAAATATATATGTATATGTGTGTGTATATGTATATATACACATATAATTTAAGGAGTTTGGGGCATTTTATTTGCCAAATCGAAACAAATCTTGCCTATTTAGAAAAATGAAGATGATTACCCATGTAAAACATTGTATGATTTACACCCTCTGTCCTGTGATGACAGAATTAACAGTGGTAGATACTGATCGAGGGCAGAATTGACCAGGGTAACCTCTGACCTTTTAAACTCTACTGACCTTCAACTTTGACTGACCTCCAGGCTCGCCGTACCCTCTGAGGTGTCGTGTCATCATGCCGATTCGTTCTTGATTTATTTTTACGTGTTTTTTTTTTTTTTTTTTTATATATGGCCGGGGCAAGTGTGTGTGGTTTAATTGCACAGCGCTTGAATGAAGAGTGTGTCCAAAAGCCGTTAGCGGAGCGGACACACTCTGAGGGAACAAGCCGTTGCACCGGACACCGCAGACGCTACAACACCGCCTAGTGCCACACAGTTATTACTCTCACACCTTTTACACTGTCTGTCAAATACCTGTGCTCTCCTTGCTTTTGCATGTTTTCTTTTTTTCCCTGTTCGTTAAACACTGTTCTTTTTGTGATTTGTTAAACACTGTTTCCACGGTGATGGCTGCAGATCTGATCTGGTCTCAGCAACCTGATTTTCACTGCAGGGTCAAATAAGGCGAGCCAGGGCGTCCTTATTTATGTCACTCAGCTTCATTTTGATTTTACTTGTTGCCAACATAGACAATTTGTCAGTCGGGTCATAGTTTGCAATAAGTATAATTTTGTGTAATCTGCGGCCCTCACAAGTCTCCAATGGCCCTGCTGTGGAAAAAAGGACTAGTCTGTCCATTTGCAAGGAGTTTTCCTCTGCTTCAGCTGTGCTGTATCTGCTGGCTAGAGACGGAGGAGTCCAGTTGGGTTCAGGCATACACGTCAAGCTCTACTAGACTCCTCACCTCATCACCTCTTTGTATAATATGGAACAGGTGGGCATAGCAGGACTGCCAGGTTAGCCAGACAACTATGTGATTAAAAAAATTAATTAATTAATTTTGAAATAAAAATGTCAAAATTAACTTTAATATTGGTTGTTAGGAATGTGGTTCTTGCATGTCTGTGAACAATCTCTGTGATTGCTACAGGCAAAAGGTGAGGTGATGAGGATGCGTTAGAAATGTGAGAAACACAGGGGCCTCATTCACAAAAATGTACTTTGATCTTGTGCTTATTATTTTTACAAATGTACAAAAGCTGCATACATCAATTTTATTTACCTGTTCTTGCACACCAACTTCAGTTTGAATATTGGCCAAGTAGACAGTGAGCACCCCTATTTGGTGTCGCTGCAGTACTCCCTTGTTGGAATGGAGATCTTGACACTTGATATTGCCAATTGGGTAAAAATTCAAGATCCAACTTTACTGCCATAATACCCAACAAGGTAACTGCGTTTTGGTATGCATGCTGCCCACTCCTGTCTCAAGCCTGCAATACCTCTGCACTGCAACCACGGAAAACCTCTGTGGGGGCTGGGACCTTCCTTGTCAGGTTGAAGGTTTATAAATTACCACTTTGTAGTGTATTTCCACATAAGCACATTGTAACTGTTGAATTTGATCCGAGACCTTTTTATAAATGAGGCCCCACGTCTGTGAGTTGGGAGACCACAGGGATAATTTGTAGCGATTGACAACAAAATATGGAACTGTGACTGAGATTTTGCCACCAAGACTCAAGTGCTCTTGCTCAAGTGAACTGGAGGATTTCGGTGGTGTGTGTATGCACTGTATGGGTATGTGCGGATCCATGTATGCATGTCTCGTAATGTATGTGTGTATACTCTGTATGTATGGATATCTGTGTAAATACATATATTTCCTCATTTTATTTTATTTTGTTTTTTAACATGAACTATGAGTGGCAATGTAATCAGGTAGGCTGACCTCTCGACTCTTTGACATGGGGCTTAGATGGGACTGGTGAACTGGTAGGCCAGGGGAAAATGCCAATCAATAGCGATCATCAGTCCCATACCGTGTTTCGGGAGCAGCTCTCACGTCTTGACGTGTTATTTTGAAGAATGCATAACTTGAATAGAAATGTTTGAGTCTGCTCTGTAAACGTTAGCGTGGCATGGTGGGGATTTCTCACCTCCCATGGTCTACCGGCTGATTGGGATGTTCCTCCGGTCTTTTGGGTTGGGTTGGAGAGGGGACCAGCCCTGGGTGTGAAGACCACCGCCATGGGGTAATGATGCACTACAAAAAATGTTCAATCTAACAAGGGATTGTACTAAGAAAAAAAAAAACCCTGCCAATCAGGTGAGAAAAATTTAGCTGTTTCAATGCAAATTAACTTTTTCAAGAATTGCCTTGCAACGAGTGAAAAATTACATTGAATTCATGCAGATCACTAAACCATCATTAAAATAACCTTGTAGCTCTTCGCCATGAATTTCATGGACATTTTTTGTAGTGTGATCCTCGCCTTCACTCACCTACACCATAGAACAACTGTCTTAATCAAACTGGATCAGTGAACCGAACCGTTCAATCTGTGATTCTGTGTTGTATAACTGCCCTGGGACAGACTCCAGGGCTTCCATATGGCTAATTATGATGTTGTGTTTAACCAGTGAAAGAAAGGACTGTCCAGAAACAAAATAAAAGTACGTTTTGTTTAACCACTCTTCTGTCCAGCAGCCACAGGTTTTGAACCAGTTCTTACTCAAGTTAATTGATTAAGGTTGAGCAAAACATGCAGTTCCTCTAATGTCCACCAGGGACTAGCATAGAGCAGCTTTGAGCCGTTATGGCACATTCGTTACACCTTTATGGAATTACATGTTTCACTGTAACTTTACCAACTATGCTGTTTCTTACAATCCTGAAAAAAAGGGAGGCTAATCAGTGTCATGGCGGCCTCGTGGTTACACAGACTTTCCTTCACCCGGAGCACCCACGTGTTGGCAAGCATCCACCCTGCTGAAGTGCCCTTGACCAAGACACTGAAACCCATACCAGCACCAGGGGGGGCAAGTGCAAAGAGAACTTCCCCATGGGGATCCGTAAGGTTATCAAATTACTAACAGAGAGAACTGCACTTCACAAGGCCTCCAGCAGATGGAGCTGTAGATCAATGGATTATGTAGCCTATTTTCTGTCTTTATGTTGGTGGATGCGATGTAGTGGAGTAGAGTGGTCTGAAACAACATGGGTTGAACAACATGGTCTATATGTGCTAAACTTAACACCTGTGCCTTCCCTCTGACTCATGCAGCTCTGATCTCCGTTACATCATGAGTAATTGATTGTCTCTTCACCCAGCCAGTTTGTCTTGCAGCACATGTTTGTGTGTGTGTGTTTGTTTTTACCATCTTTGTGCTCACAGCAGCTCTTTAAGACCATGGTGATATATTTGGGAGGTGATGTTGCCTCTGTGTGTGTGTGTGGGGTGGATTTTTAAATGGGGTGCAATCAGAATTCTTCAAATAAAAATCTTGCCAGTGAGCCTCAAAGGTGAAATTGTTCTGAAAGTTTGCCTCAAATGATCGCCCATTTCAGTCCATTGGATAGGCCTTCTATTGTGTGCATTGTGTGTGCGTGTGTGTTTACAAGTGCTGAGTACCGCCTGTCAAAACAACTGGCGGCAGATCGTGACAGTCACTTATGTTGTTAGAATCCCATTCATCCAGAAATATGACCCTCATCGAGCACTGATTCATCCAGCCAGTGTACTCTGAAGATGCCAGATCCTCCCCGTCCATTAAATATGTGTGATCCGCTCTCATCGTCTGGAATTACCATTAACCAGGTGTTGTCTTAGCGAGATGTCAGCATAAAAGGCGTTATGGATCAAGCTTCTTAAGGCCATGCATGATACAGGCAACAGTTTCACCAGCAATGATATTTTGTTGCTATACTTGTTAGTAAAAAGCCGCCCCTGTACCTATCAGTGCCTCGAGAGTACTGTACTGGAGTGCTGTTCTGTGATCAGTGTTCAGACCACTTTGTCCTCCTCACAAATAACAATCTGAAAGACAAAACTTTGAGATGTTTGATGAAATCTAAGCCCACTGAGATAACGCTCCTTTTTTTTCCAGATTACCTTACCTCTTTTTTGTGTGGTAGCCATGCTGCGAGGGTTAAGCTCCCCCGTGCGTTGAGGTTAAGGTGACACAGTGTGCCCGCTCTGTTCAGGGCATCTTTTAGCGAATTAGCTGGTGTTGATCCTAAACTGACAGTTAATCAGAGGTGCCATCAATTAAACAGCGCGTGGCTCAAGTTGCTGCCCTGCGGCGCTGGACGTTTTGTGCACTGCTGACCCCCCGTGACTCACACACACACACGCTGTCATGGCAGAGGCTGAGTTAACCACCACGCCACCCTGGACCGAGGTGACACTCAATTATGGATGACCAGCATTAGAAACCAGACACGCCGGAACACAGGCTTGCCCAGACTGACACACACACACTGGCACACACGCAAACACTGTGATGGGCACAGCGATTATTCTCGGAGACACCCAAGACTATTGAAGTGCTAATAGGGTAACACCATCCATTTCATTCCATACCCACTCCAACCCCTCTAACCCCTATGGCCTCGAGGTGGCCACCGGTATGGATTTTCCATATCGATGCCAGTATCAGAGAATTAATACCAGTGTCATACTATCTAAGTACCCACTGCTAATTACAAGCAAGCGAACAAACAACAGCATTTCAAATATTTGGGGGAAATGAAGTCCTGGTTTATCAGACAAGAACTTCCGTGGCGTTCCTGGAATTTATACCTGCTTGAGGTGCAACGGTTCAAAGCTGTATTGTGTCTGGTTCTTTTGTCTCGGCTCTTAATCCTGCATCTGTTGTATGGAGGAGCGAACAGAAAGGACATGTCTCTCATCAGTCATTAACGCAGGGATTAAGCTGCAAGTTACACACCACAATGTGCAAATGCTTGTGCACACACACACACACACACAGCAGAGTCTGGACGCTTCATCACTGCCTCTCCATCCACATCTTTCTATTGTTTGTTCTGTCTTTCTTCCTCATTTCATGACTCTGCATCTCCGTCTGCTTTCGGCAACAATTTGAAAACTCTTTTGGTTGCAAAACAGAATTGATCTTGCATTTTATTTCATTAGTTAAATTAAATTAAAGTAAAAATTAAGCTGTTTTTAGGCAACTAACCCTGTAGCCAGCATACAGGCCTCTGGCTACATATCATAACCAAGCTATAGTTACAGTATGAATTCTTTCCAGATAATTTAGACCTGCAGAATTTAAGTCTCCCTGTTTCAATCTACCTTCATTTGGATCCTGACCCAGCCTTTGTAAGACATTCTCTAATGGGTAACTAGCTCAACCTAAATACAATGAACATCCATCTCAGATGGAGCGGTTGCAGTTCAGGTCCAGGCATGTCTGGTGTCTACTAATGCTAACACACCCAGGTGAACCCACGGATGACTAACTCCCTCCTCACAGACGGGCTAATCAATGACCACAACTGGCAGTGTCTATAGCCTTTAAGCTAGTGGGGCACGACCGCGAGCAGCTGAAACTTTAATGCCGCCTAGCCTACATTCTGCCGCATTAGTAACCGAGAGCTGGAGGAATGGAACCAAGTTTGTACCGAGGGAAGACCTGAATAGGAAGAGGTTAAAGGTGAGAATGTCAAGGTTCACTCTACTGCAGCAGGTAGAGAGACATGTTGCAGTAAAAAAGTGATGCTGAATGTACAGAATTCCTCTCAGCGTTTTGGGCCTGTCCTCAGGGAGCAACTCCGGGCTCCACTAAAAGCATTGAGTGGCCTGTGATCTGACTTGGTCTGTGCCACTGAGTTAGAATAACACCATTAATGACAGGTTAGATTGAGCCAGCTGGGGTATGGAATAAACCATGTTCATAAAAATTTTTAAAACGTCTCTCTGCAAATGGAATAGCCTGTGTAAAACATATTACTGATATCCCTACTGAATAAATAGAAGAGGCCCAGAAAATGTAGGAAAAAGAGATTCCAACATCTACAGCCATTTTAATATTCTGAAGTTTATCCAGATAGTATACCATTATTGCTCCCTCCATGGATATTCAGCTATCATGGATTCAGCCCAAACTCGCTTATACTTTCAAGCCCTCGTGAACCGCTTGTTCTACTGGTGCCTGTGACACTTGAACTCTTAATGACCCCAGCAGCCATGACTGGTACTAGGAAACTGTCTCCATCCTTCTCTCGGGGTGGCTCTGGGTCATATGCTGCTTTTCAATACTCTAAGACAGATGGAGCAGAAGCACTTCAGACTCAAGCAAGGCCTGGACCACCTGCTGAAACGGGTAGTGATGGTACATTGGTGTTATGCAATCTTCTCTTTCTAACTGAACCACCCTCTTTTAGCATCTGCAGTCCTAAATCTGACCCACAATGCCAGTGTATGCATTTACAACAAACCAAGACTCACTCAAGACACCTTTTCCATTCATTATCTTCTGAAAGAGGAGGTCAGTGACTAGACTAAAGAGACCAAGGAAAGCCTGAAAGAGAAAGACTATCGTGTTGAAAGAGGTAGAATTAAAGTTCCCTTACGCTACAAGATATAGATGTAACTGTACAAAAAAATACCTACTTTTCACTGCATGCAACAATGAATTACTACTGCACTGGTGTAAGAGTGAGTAAGAGCACCAGTGCGAGAATGAGTACAGTATGCCATTGGCGGCCAAGCACTTCAAATTTCGGTTGCTGCGTGTGTCATCATTCGACTGTCTATCAGCCTGAGACAGTTTGGCCTGTAAAGTCCTTTGAGGCTTGTTCGTGATGAAGGGCTACAGAAGTAAACTTGACTTGACCTCTTGATGTTCTATGACACACGCATGCTCACCGTAGCGTGCACGTAAAAGCAATGTCTCTGATGTAGCCATGGATACATCTGTATGCAGGACATACATAATTGATCTATTTTCCATACCTTATTTGTCCATTTGATCATATAACACACACGCCATTCAGAATCAAACCTACTCAGCTCATTTTTCAACACAGATTGGAACGGCAAGAATCCCCTTTCCCAGCATTTGGGATCCAAACGAGGTTGCAGGCTTTTTTTTTCTGGTGGGTCCTCCGCATGAGCACCAGTATGTTTTAATGAACCAGGTGACACTAAAGTTTTAAAAGTTTTCTATACTTGGTTTCTGGGATGAAAAGGTTTTAAGCCCTACCCCCGACAACTGTTTTTAGGCTCACTTAACCAGCCAAGTTGACTATCACACAGCCTTGTTTAGTGTATGCTGGTATTGTGCTATGTCAATGTGTGCGTGTGTCTGATACAGTATCAGAGCTTACTGGTTCATATCACTGTTAAGTAGCTGGAGAGGTAACTGGAGTGGGGGGAGGGGGGGGGGGGGTATTCACCTCAATGGGCTCAATCTGTCCTCAGTTGGCACACACAGAACACACACACACACACACACACACACACACAGTATCAGGTGCCACTACAGTCCCTGAATTATTCAGCGGTCCCTGGTCGCCATGAAGCAGCAACCAGATTCCTCTACCTCTTTGCAGCTCAGCTCATTATTAATGACCCAGGGATGGCGAGATGAGGAAAGATTAGGCAGAGTGCAGAGCGAGAGAGAGAGACAGCTGTCAGAAGAGGAGCACTAGTCAGAGATTTGGGGACAAGATTGTATTTGCCTGAATTCTTCAGGTATAGAGGCTTTGCAATTACAAATCTTACAAATCTCCTAGCAGCCACAACTGGCACCATTATGGAGGAGAACTGGCTGTGTGCAAATACTGTTAATATATAACAAGTAAAAAGAAAAAAGAAGCAAGAAATAACTAAAAAAGAGTGTTTGGTGTGGCTGTAGGTTGATTCATTAACATTAAAATTAAAAGTCTGATTAGGAGGATTTGTTTCCAAATTGAGGTTACGGTGACACTCTCTTATCTTTAGCCCCTTTGGTCCTAGTCCCTAATACAAAGCTCTACTACTTGTAGCTTGAAAAGAGCTATATCAGTTAACTTAACTATAAATAAACACCTGGTTTTTGGCGTAGTTAGCTAACTACCTGGCCAGCAGATGGATTTAGCAAAGAGGAGTCTGGGTATGCACCTGTTTTTATGACTTGTGAACTTGACAATCTCAGGACACATGACATGGGGCCTGTTACATTGTGAGTACCAAAATGTATTTAAGAACAGTGAATGCAAATGGAGCCATGATTCGAGGTGCATCCAGCACTTCACGATGTGACGGGGGAGATAAACAAGACATATTAACAGTAAAACAGTAAAAATCCCAAAGGCCAACTAGTGAAGGCCAAGTTCCCTGATTCCCCATCATTTCAATGTCTCATGCTCTCAGTAAAGGTTTGATTTTTTGGCACTATATCATATAAATGATATGTTTTGTTGTCCGTTTGGGTGAGCGTTGTATCTAAGGAACGGTAACACTAGACAATCATAGTATGCTGTCCTTAATACTTTGATTGGTCATCCCTCTTAAACAATTGCAGTGACATTTTATAGCTGCCCTTCACCCCTGCCCCTTAATATGTCTGTGCATAGTCCTGGGTACCCCTGCCCTGTCTATCTAAAGGAGTAGTAAGGCCCCTAGCTCTCTATTTTTTGCTCCTCTCCCTGTTAACTCTTGTGTCATTATTTCATGCACCCCTATCTTGCACCTATCTCAACAGCCCATACAGTATAGCCATATCTCCTTGTTGCTGCACCTTTATCAGCATCCTTTGTGCTCCACCTCTCTCTGATGTCAGTAGTCAATACAGGACAATATTTCCTATCTTCCTATCTGTGTCAATATCAGCCATATTACCTTATTTTAGCCCCTCACTAACCCTGGTCCTATCTCCCCTCCCTGTTCACCCTCCTCCCCTGGCTCAACCCCGTCAGTATTCCATGCCACCCCACTGTCACCCCCTACTCTGACTCGCTGTCAGTCAAAGCAGGCCACTGTATCCTGCCTCCTGTCAGTGTGTCAGTAGTCCATGTTGTGTAGCTGGCTCTTCCTGTCTGCTTTTCCCTGCAGGGCTGCAGGGAAGCAGCGGGAGGTTCAGGTCTGCCACCCGTCGCTGGAGAGATGAACGTAACTGAACAGAGTTCCTCTTCACTCCACTCATCCCTCCTCCTGCCGTCCCTCTCTCTCCTCCTCCCGACTGCTCTCTTCTCTTTCCCCTCTCCTGCCTAAGGCTCTTGATGATCAGAGTGTGTTGTCTCTGGGAGGTGAAGGCGGGAGGTTTGGACCCGTTCACCAGGAGCCCTGGTGGTCCAGGTCGAGTCAGCCCTACCCATGTCATTTTCCTGCCCCCTCCATCCTTTAGCCCCACGTTACGCAGGCGGGGCAGGGGGGCAGAGGGTGACGTTTGGACTGACCCCATGGTGCCCAGGTGGTCTTGGTCCGAGGAGTGTGTAGTGTGTGTGTCGGCCTCCAGGAGCATCCTGGGAGAAATGCCGTTTTTCTCCGAGGAATAGAATGTCTGCAGCTTCTCCAGACGCTCGTTGACGCCCAAATGATGAGGATGGTCGTCCTGGTGATGGTCGTCGTGGTAACAGTCCCCCCCAGGGTCTGCTGCTCCGTCTGACTGCGTGGTCCTGAGCAGGTGTGTGTGTTGCATGGGTCTGGCTGTGCTGCTGTCTCTGATTGGCTCAGCGGTTAAGGTGACTTGGCAAGGGGCGGAGTCACACAGTTGGGAGGCAGAGCTTTTGGGAGGAGAGAGGTGGACCAGCTCCCTGTCTCTTAACACAGACACTGGAACACACACACACACACAGATCACAAATACAGTGTATGGCACTATACACGCTACTGGTTCCATGTATGTATCTATGCATAGTTGTATGTGTGCGCCTTTATGATCCTTACCCTCGGGAAACAGCGCCCCCCTGGTTTCCAGGGTGATAGCGATCTCCTCATCAGTGATCCCATCCTCTGCAGACAAGGGAGCAGGGGAGGACGAGGGGAGGCGAGGGGGAAGATAGGGGGTGGCAGAGCGAGGAAGCTGGGGGAGGGAGGGCGAGGGGGGGCGGTTCTCCTCATCATCCTCTCTATGGTCCTTTCTGGACGGGTCCTCAGGCCTCTTCCTGTTGCTCTGACAGTCTGCCGTCTGTGCTTGGCTCCTCAGAGGCTTGCTGGACGGCTTAGGGTTTTTTTCACTGGTTGGCTCATTCTAAAACAAAGTGATTAGCTGTCAGTCGGCCCTACAATGTATTTTACTGTTACTGTTATTTAACAGTAAAATACTGCGTCTAGGCTTATCCAGCAAGTTGGCAGAGAAAGATTAGAAGAGAAAGATAGTTTTAATATGCAGGTTAGCTTTAAAAATGACTACTGAGTTTGAAACATCTGATTTAGTTAATAATGCATGTATTATCTAAATGAAGATAAAAATAGGAAAGATTCAATGCATGCAACATCTGCATCGCAGCACAATTTGTCTGTGTAAAGGCAACCCATTGATGTGTTCTCATTTGAAATGAATGAATTTCCATCATGGATTTCCATGCATTCAAAGTGAACAATAATTGTTGGGAGCAGCTTGAATATTTTGGTTTTTCAAAGCCTAACCCTAAAATCTGATTTACAACATTTGCAAATGGAGATTGATGAAAAGAGTTGTTAATTAAAGTGGTAATCTGTGAAATCCATGAGATTGGTGCTAAATACTCATTGCTGTGGTGTTTCTGCACTGCACGTCTTGAATGTCTGTAGGTGGCGCTCTTTTCTTTATCTGTTCAGCCATGGTGGCTTTCGCTGCTCATGCTACCAGTTCTTCTTCTCTTTATTCCAAATGTAAAAGCTTTCATGAACTGGGTAGAGGTTGAATCACTGCTGTGGTATATCACTCTGTGTTTGAGAGTCGAAAAACGGACATTTATTTACATGACAATGTATTAATGGTGTTATATTAGACACTGTCTAGTTTACCTGTTCCTTAGTCTTGGATCCAGTGTTATTCCTGTCTCTCCATGTGTTCTTACTGGGTAGGCTCCACTCATTGCTCTCTAGCTTCTGCCAAATCAACACAGTTGTTTTTAGCTGTGTGAACCTTGCAGCAGAACATCTGAATATGTGTGTTTGTGGAACCATTCATGTATGTCATTATTTGTGTGAAAACCTGTGTGTACGGGCCTGTGTGTGTGTGTGTGTGTGTGTGTGTGTGTGTGCATGCATGTATATGAGCTATATATGAGGTATATAAGTGTACCTTGCTGGCCTTGGCTCCTTTCTGGCTCCTGCTGAGCTTGTTGAGCAGCAGGTGATAGGAGGCCATGATGGCGCAGGGTCGGTTGCTGGTGAGTGTGTGTATGACATCAGGGAGAGAATAGCCCAGGGTCTCTGTCATGTACGCCAGCACCGACGAGTTGAGTTCCTCAGGACGCAATCTGGGACATAACAAGACAGAGGGATGAGGGAAGAAAATAGATACTATAATGTGCTTTGAAGCCATTACTGCTTAGCCACAAACATTTTCCTCATATTTAGGAGTCATCATAACGTTTCATCACTGAGGGTCCTTGAGCCTCTCTGTGATGGTATGTAGTGTGTTAGTACACAGTAAGTCTAGTGACATAGTGGCTCTCTACCTGTTTTTATGAGAGAGTGTATGTAGCGGTTTCTTGGCATATCCCTCGTTGATCCACCTCTCCTCCATAGCAGCTCTGACGCTGGGTCTCTTAGCTGGGTCTGGCTCCAGGAGAGACAACACAAACCCCACCGCACCTGCAAGAGGAAGACGGTTGGATGGAGCCATTAGTGGATGGATGGGGATTGAGAGGCGTAGAGGGCGTGTGTGGGGTGTGTTTTCTTTGGTCCAAGCCATATTTTACACTGCCCATTTACAAGAGAACCAGGGCTTGTAAACAAAAGTCACCTGGACTCACAAGTAGCTTTTCTTGGACAGTTTTGATCGCTGAGTTTTGGTTTGAATTTAGTCCCTTCAATTTGATCTAAGCCCGATGGACTTGTTTGCAATGTGCCTAATTTCCCTTGTTTAGTATTCATACCAGGTAAAAAAAACAAGCAGGAATAGCTGAATATGAACATCGGTCAAGACTGCAACTTGACTTCAAGGAGAATTTCACCTCATCTTGACTCCAAGTTTGGCCTTGGTTCAATTCATTTTGCTTTTGTTTTCCAAGCATGAGTAACTGCTGGCTATCAGATGTCAACGCCTGTCTCCTACCCATGAAACCGTGTGTTTTGTGGTTGTTTCAGTAGTTGACTCAGATTACTTTCTCACTCTTAACGAACCACATCACATTTCGCTGGGAAGAGGACAGAGACTAGCATTTTCAAGGCGGTCTCTGTGTGGTTATTTGGTGCCAACTGGCCAAACAAACCAAATAACGGAGTAAATGCTCCAGACTTCGAATAAACCGCTACAAACATGCTTGATATGAATGCACTCTCAATTTCCTTCACTGTGGCTTGAATTCCAGTGTATCAGAACAGATGGCATGGTCAAAGGAAGGAATTAAACCTGCCTGCCTGTGACTTAGTGCTGTCACAAAACCAGCCAATAGCCAAGCAGGGTTGGTAGTTTGACTGCAGGTGGGGATTCCTGATAAGCTCCACAGTCTGGAGCAGCAGACGGCTTCAAACAGGATGGCTGCCGCAGCCTCAGACCTGATAGCCACAAATGCTCCTTTCCAGCAATCTGTTGCCACGCTTTCACGACAGGGCCAAGTGGGGCTTGTCAGGGCCAGAGTCAACTAATTTAGTTTTTACAAGTTGATTTGAATGGTATTAAAAAAACTTAAGGGGCTTATAAAAAAGACATGACACCTCAAAACAAACAAAATGAGGTTATATAGATCATAGCCGAGTTCTTTATTGCCCTGTTCAGTATACGTAGCGCCTCAGACGCCTGCCTTCGGTCTGTTTTTCCCTGTGGGCATTGGTAGAGTGCCTAATCTGATCTTAGCGCCGTTTCAGAGTATCAGAGCCATACTTGTTTTCCCCACAGTAACAAGAGCTATGTTTGTTTGTGGTGACATGGCGCCATGACAGATTGTAGTTGAGAGACTGTCTGTGTGAAAGAGAGAAGCAAATACAGCAGAGAGAAGAGACACAGAGACAGAGAGACACTGAAGTCACACTTAATATTGGATAAGGAGAAATTGAGAAATTTTCTTTTATCCTCAATTCACTCTGTCAGTACAGGTCTGTGGTCTGTACAGGAAGGGCTGCTCTCAGTCTGAGGAAAACTTTAACAATATCATAAGTGAAAGAGGGGAAATCAAATAATCAGTCAGAAGAACATTTTGGCTTTGATCTCGGATAATTTTTAGAGGATAGCCAAGAATATCAGTGGCCAACGATGACTATGAAGTGTGTAGTCCCTCCATTCCCACTGTGTCCCAGTGCACTTTCACTCCAATCAAAATTAAACCCAGAATGAAAGCGTGGAAATGACAGCTTTTGCTTTTTTCTTTGCCATAATTCAGTCCAGCTGTCGGGCCATGTTTTCCTGTCACTACTATTGAATGTTCCTGTTGAATCAAAACCTAGACTTCTAAACACACACCCTCACTTCACTCAGAAAGGCAGAGTTTTAACGTGACTGTTTTAAAGAAGACTCCGTTGAGAGGTTGGGTAGGGAGTTACCTTTGCTGATGTCACTGGGGATGCTACTGATCTCTCCGTTGACCATCTTCTGGTGCAGCTGTTTGATGTTGAATGGCTCAACGGTGAAGGGCAGGGTCCCTGTCAGCATGGCAAACATACTCACGCCCCTACACACACACACACACATTCACACGCGCACACACACACTGCAAAAGACTTGCAGTTAGCAACGTATAATACCACACCTGCTCCACATAAGAAAGCTCACCATTAAAAAGGCAATAAGGCAGCAGGCCAAACAGCAAGGCCCCTCAACAAGTCACGTTGAGACTTTACATTTCATCACAACACTTACACAGACCAGACGTCCACTTTGGGTCCATACTTCCTGTGAGCGAGCAGCTCAGGGGCGGCGTAGGCAGGACTTCCACACTGGGTGTTCAGTAACTCCAGAAACAGAGATTCTGCCTTCAGAGTGTTACTCAGGCCAAAGTCTGTGTGAAACATCATTTTTTTCCCCTGTGAATTCTTGTTACTTTATACTTATAGTTGCATTTGTTTAAATTGTGCAAGGTTTTTTGTTGATCATGCCTCAAAATTGTTCAAGAGACAGAAGAGGCCATCTAGCTGGAAAGCAGGTCATTTTGATCACTACACAGTACAAATATAATAAGTAATAGTCATATTATTAGGTGATAATATGACGTGATCACACTGATATCACTACATAAACCCTATTGTAGGTAAAAGTGTAATGTGCACAGTGAATAAAAAGCTGCCTCTCTTGCAGACGTATTGGGAGGGAGGCGGGAGCGTCAACATACCCACAATCTTTATGTTGTTATGTTCATCCAGGAGGAAGTTTTCAATCTTCAAATCTCTACGGAAAGAGAGAAAGGCAGGTAGGTGTTAGGAGAGGATGGAGAGAAGAAGCGGACACTGTTTTGCTGAGCTTTATCCCTGATTGTGTTTTTGGTCAGCACTCTGAAACTCTGAAGTTTGGGTTTTTGGTAGCGATTTGATTCTAAAATATTGTTAAAGATACCTCACAAAATTCACAATGTATCAGGTTAAAATGTATTGGTAATTTTGGGGCATTAGTTTGGTTTGGGCTCACCAAAATATATACTCCTCAATCTGTGGAGCTCTCCGGTTTAGACAAGCCAAACTAAAATGTCAGGCCCAAGTCAAGTACTCTACCTTACTCTCTACAGAACTAATATCTCTGGGTTCACCTGGAAAAGTTGCCTCGGTCCTCTGAATATTCCCCAACTGTCTCACTACCAACCGCACTACTGCCTGCTCTGAAACTACCCAGCTAAATGAAAAGCTGCGGTTAGGAGGGAGTGATCCCCTATAAACTATAGCCTGGGAATCAGCCTCGTTCCTTTCATCTGCCTCCATCTAACCAACAGACACCCCTGGTCACAAAAAAGCCAGGGAACACTGCTCACACAACCGGAAAAGTTCAAAGAGAGAGAGAAAGAAAGAGGGAAATGGGGAAAGAAAGAGAGAGAGAGAGAGAGAGAGCAGACATTGTCATAAAGGAGAAAATGTATGCGGTAAACCTACAGAATGTGGGTGGCAGGAGGTGCATATGAGTGCAAATTTCCATTTATTTGCAGTTTAATCATCTCTGTGTGGTACTGTGGTTCTGAGAGTGTGTGTGTGTGTGTGTGTGTGTGTGTGTGTGTGGGGGCGTGGAAACGTGTGTGTGATTCTGTCTCTGCTTGTGTGTCAGAGAGAGGTGCTATTGAAGGGTTGAGAGCAGCGTCGTTGAGGGACTTCATTAGAGAGGAAGTCCATGATGTTGTGATGATGTGTGAATCATGGCGCCGGCGCAGAATGATGAGGTCATTGCCTGGTAATCACATTCCCACCCTGAGAGGAGCCAAGGCTTTTAAACCAAGGCCCAACACGGTGCCTGTGTGTGTGTGTGTGTGTGTGTGTGTGTGTGTGTGTGTGTGTGTGTGTGTGTGTGTGTTGGGTCTCTCACACCTACATATACTAAAATGCCCCTAAAATATAATACGTTCTCAACTCCCACACAGCACCGTGCCAGATATTGCCTTTGTCACAGCTTTTCCTCCCATGTAGGCTGTTAATGCCCTGCAAAATACTGTGTGTGTGTGTGTGTGTGTGTGTGTGGTGGGTGTGCGTATGCTCACAGGTGTGCATCTGCTCATGTGTATATGTATACCCAGGGTGTGAAATGAACACCCGCTAAGCCCCAAATGGCGGTAAAATGTGTCTCACCTGTGCACGATGCCGTGTTTGTGCAGGTGCTCCACCGCGGAGAGGATCTGCCGGGTGTAGCGTCGCACCTCCCTCTCCTCCAGCCTCTTCCTGTCACAGATCCTGTCCATCAGGTCTCCGCCGGCACAAAGCTCCATGGCCATGTAGTAGCTGTTCTCCGTCTCCAGAGTCTGACACAAGCCACAGGGCTCAGGATATGTCGGGGTTTGTGTTTTCACATGTGGGTGGGTCTCATGTGTGTGATCTTGTTTCTGTGTAATTCCTGTCAAACTGTTGTGAATGATAGTGTAATTGTTTTCACTAGGAACACTACTGCTTTTGTCTATGTGTGTCTGTGTGCATCACGTCTTTCTGTGAGTGTGTGTTTTGCACAGACATTACGTCTCTGTGTTCCTTACCTCCAGCAGGACGACGATGTGAGGGTGTCGGACCATCTGATGGATTCTAGGTTCTCTCTTCATGTTCTTCAGCACGTAAGAGTCCTGCCGTGCTTTCTTCTTGTCAATCACCTTTATGGCCACCTAAGATATACATACACACACACACCCGCGCAAACACACAGATGAATGAACACATCTTTATGTATGAGTGCCTTGCTCAAGGTAGGCAGTAGCTGTTAAGATTCATTCACTTTCCCCAGCCACATCTTCCCAGCCTGATGAGCTTCTGGTCACAAGCCCACTTCTCTCAACTCGAGGCACCACCGCCCCCATATGACCCCTACATTTAACTTTAAACCCACATCACCACTTGCTAAACTGAGATTGGAGAGTCTTGGTTCAAATCCCATGTAGGAAAAGTTGGGTGGGGGAAGCAAATGGTTTCATTCCCTCAAGAGCGACTTTGAAGCTGCCCTTGCACTTAACCCCCAGCCGCTCCAGTGAAGCTGAGCAGAGTACATGACTTGCGTGATGAATCAAACACTCTTTATGGTTTTAGTTTCAAGTATTAAAAATGGATCAAGTGATTGTAGTTTGTCTCAGATAACTGATCAGGTAAGGTTTACATGGGTGTGCAGGACTGACAGAGGTTGCCTTGACAACACATTGTAGGCCAGATCGAGAGGGGCTTGCTTTTTGCAGGGAGTCAATTTGCAACACCCTCACACATCTACCCACATCCCAGTAACGCTGCATTTAATTATAATATATTATAGGACATCTAGTATTCAATGATTCATATTCCAGAGTCCCAATATTCTTCTTGATTTCCTGAGGCCTGAACTGGTGTGTTTTCATGTCTGCACACATCCTTGTAGAGGGTTACGAGGGTTAAGAGGAGCAAACACCCTTGGGGGTGAGTTTGGTCATTGCTATGGCAACCAGGTCAGGTACATAAGAGTTGGGGGTCATGGACTCAGTGGCCCATGAAACACAGCTACACACACATGAAACACATACGCTGCCTCCATGACGTACTCAATACAGTCCAGGTTTAGACTCTCACCATCAAACATGGTCCAACTTAAAAACATGAGCAGCACTTGATGTCAGCTATCTTAACATTATGTCATCTTATCTTGTCTGAAATGAAGCACACCTCACGTATTTCAAATATTTTAAACCATATTTTTCTAGGTCTAAATGCACATAGAGACATGTAGGGATCACTATTGTGCATGCTTTCACTGAAAATGTATCTGTATATATATGATATACGCAAGATAATTCACAACATAAGTCATAACTGTGGCTTTGTATTATTATTTGTATTTGTATACTCTTACACTGCATTTGATTGTTCTACTTTTTACCAATTATAACACCAAAAGAATCTAAGTGACCCTCCTCATGAAAGGAACAGCACTCTAAATCTGTTGAGAGAAAACTCTATTGACATAAAATCTGTTTTCGAGTTAGCGTTATGAAATAAACTAATGACAGATGTGCTGAATGTGTATTTGTGTACACATAACAAGAATAATGACAGGCCCCCTTTGCTCTCCAAACTCAAGTGTGTATGATTGTTAGTTACAAGTGTACAGGGCACAAATCGTAACCATGTAATCACAATCGTGTGCCGTGTGTCATCTTTTTCTATACCGGTGAAACACAACAGTCTGGGCATGCAACTTCAGTACATCGACTTTAACACTAAACTAATCCTCAACTCAGTTTGTAACAGTGAAGAAACACAGCCTGGGGTGCGTGCCTGACCTTTTCCCCCGTGCCGATGTGCAGCCCCTCCATCACCTTGGCGAAAGAGCCCTTGTTGATCATTTTCCCCACCAGGTAGGATCCCACCCGTTTGGAGTGGGGGAAGCTCCGCAGCAGCTCCCTGGGCACCTTCAGACAGGGGGGAGGCGGCCGCTCTCTGCCCGGCCCCAGAGCTTCCCACTGGGACACGCCGCGCTCTCCTTCGCCCGCTCCCTCCACCACCATGCCCTCCAGAGCTGGCTTCACTGCGGCAGCTGGCATCCCGGACAAGGGCCCGGGCCCCATCTGGCCACCGCTCACAAACGCAGTCAAACCCAAAGACAGGACAGTCCACATACAACGGAGTACACACACACACACACACACACACACACACACACACACAACGGTTTGGTTGACTTGATGAAGCAACAAGGCTGCTGAAATAGAGGCAGGATCCAGAGCACACTTCAGCAGCAGGTGTCTGTGGAGACAAACATCCTCGGCTGGATCTTTCTGTTATCCTTCCACTGTCGGGTGAGTAGATCCTTCATCCCAGACTGACCGAGAGAGGACTCCTCTTTCTTCTTCTCTGTTTTTTTTTTTACCATTCATCAGGTGCCCCTGACACGACTCTCTTTCATTCTAACTGTGCAATAGCACTGCTCTCTCTCTCTCTCTCTCTCTCTCTCTCTCTCTCTCTCTCTCTCTCTCTCTCTCTCTCTCTCTCTCTCTCTGTGTGTGTCTCTCTCTCTGCCGTTTAGTGGATGATTAACCGTTGTGTTCCTAGGTCAGTTCCAGTGATGAGAAGGACACTCTACACCGTAATTACGCCCCCCCCTGCGCGCGCACACACACACACACACACACACACACACACACACAGTTATACAGTAACCATTCAATTACTCTTCACTCTCCCCTTTCAAATCCGATTTTCCTTTTCTGTAACAAAAAAAAACTACAACATCCATCAGTATACAGTCACTATATAAACCAAATATAATTGGTTTACAAAATATATCAAAAGAAATAAAATATATTGTGAATTTTAATAATAATAAAAAGATCTTTATCCCAAAACAAGCCCTATACCCCTCGTTGACATGGACCAATAAGAGAAGGGCAGGAAGGCGTATATAACACCATCTGAACATCTTCATTTAACAGAAGACCCTATGACTCACTGTATGGGCCCATGCTTTTCTGTTTTTATGTGTGGGGGCAGAGCGTTTGAATCTGGTATTTTTCACGTCTGTCATCTGTCACTGTCAGATGGAACCATCACTGGATCTTTAGTCTCTGTCAGCTTTTCAGGAATTAAGGAAGGAAAGACATTTAGTTTTGACAATACGATGATACTATCATGTCATATATTTATAAATGTGTCAGTTTCATTTACCTTATTCAACACGTCAATAATACTAATGCTAATACTACTACTACTACTACTACTACTACTACTACTATCGCATTTATTGAAATTCTTGTTTTGTTTGCCGCCCTCCCCAGAGAGGTCAGAGGTCGGGGTCAGCTACAGAACAACACCCTTGCATCTGATAGGGATTCAACGTCTTGCTCAAGAACCCTTGAGCAGGGTGGTTGGTTAAAGGTTACTAGTAAAACTAGTTAAAGGTTAGTAGTAACCGATATGGGGCTTGATTCCGGGTCCTCCAGTTGAAGAACGGTGTTTTCAAACAACTATGTAAACTTGCGATTCAAGTAAAAAACACAGAAACCATCATAACTGGAGTTACAGGGTTTTTCAAGTAACATCAGCAGTATGATTTAGTGTTACGTCAGTGGCTATCAATGGAAAGCAGCAGTGAACTGTGGTGGAGGTCTACATACGTCTGGTTTTCTGCTGCTGTGTGTATTCACGTGCACGGCGGTGTGTATGTGAACGTCAGGGTCAGATTGCGTTGTGTTGCTGCTCAATTCTTCCTCACTCAGCTGATGAAAGGAGGGATAGAGCGATATATCCGCCTTGAAACGCGATACACACACACACACACACACACACACACACACACACACACACTCAAACACACACACACACTCAAACACACAAACATGCAACCCCACACAACCCTTAACTGAGTGGCTCTGGGCGCCCATTGAAGCTTCTCGAGTTACTTTATTTTGTTTTAAGCATGTTGCTACTGTATAATGTGAATTGCCGTTCAGCGCAAATGCACACAAAAACACTTACAGCAGCTATATGGCAGTCTTCCTCCCCCTAATGCTCTCTAAGGCACCGTTAAACCAGTTGAAATCACAATAAAAACATTTAGTCGGCCATTTCTTCCCCCTGCAACAGACTTCATGCCACCATGAAAAAAAATTGTACTTTATAAGATACCATCAGCATCTCAACTGCAACACTGCCAGACTAAAATCGTAACACTCCTAAAGCAGAAAGACACACAAAAAACACACACACATACGCTGGTGTCACTCTTAACAGTTTTCCAGAATATTCTGAAATGGGAGGAAAAACCGAGACGGAGCCTATTAGTGGTTTCACATCAGTAGAAAACACCAACCACCCCCCTTCAAAAACTATTAGATATTAAATCTGATCACATCTCAATCTCTCTCTCTTCTTCTCTCTCTTCTGTCCTTCTCTTTCTCACGCCCGTCCTACTGTGTGTGTGTGTGTGTGTGTGTGTGTGTGTGTGTGTGTGTGCGTGAGTGTGCCCAAACTCCAGGAGCCCTACACTTCATAAACAGGTCTTAAGGCCCTGGCGTGTGTGTGGGAGGAGGTGTTAACACACCCTCCCTAATGCCATGGATAAGTGTCAAGCTGTATCTGGCTCTTGTAGAGGGACGGAAAGAAGAGAGAGGGAGAGAAAGAGAGAGAGAGAGTGAGAGAGAGAGAGGAAAGATGCAGAGTGTTGTTTTTACCCAAGAGAGTGAAGGATGAGGGACGCAATGAGAACTACGATTACGACTAACAACAACGAGAGAGAGAGAGAGAGAGAGAGAGAGAGAGGATGAGTGAGAAGGAGAGAAACCATGCTCCACAACTGAAAAACAAATCTGAATTAATAAGACCTCCAGAGCCTTATTATATAACCTCAGCTCTGCCATATTTAAATGTTTTGGAGATGTGTGTGTGTGTGTGTGTGTGTGTGTATTTATGTGTGTGTTTTCCATGGTTCAGAAAAGGTCATTCTTGCTGCCAGAAACCACAGTGTATTTGTCTGTGTGTGTGTGTGTGCATGTGTGTGTGTGTGTGTGTGTTTATACATGCACACACATGCATAAGCTGCTTATAAATGCATTGTGACACATGCATGTGTGTAATGTTGCAAGTGTGCGTTTGTGTTTGTGCATGCACACGCTGAATTCAAATGCATTGCAGTGTGAGAATGTCTCTATATGTTGTCGAGCCTGTGTGTGTGTGTGTGTGTGTGTGTGTGTGTGTGTGTGTGTGTTGCGTTGGTGCCGTGGAATGCTGGCTTGCCTGTAGGACTTGGCGAGCTGCTCGGCGGTCAAATTAAATGAGAAGAGAAACCCCCTTCTGCTTCCTGCCTGTAATAAATGGATCCCCAGCAACCATTAAGGCATATTTTAACACCAAATAACTCCCCAAAACCGCACTAGAACAGACACACTCAACCCTCCCCCCCTCTCTCCCTCTCACAATCTCTCTCACCCGCTCTGTCTTCCTCTGTTTTTCTCTTTCTTCTCCTTCTCCCTCTCTCTTTTACGCAGCGAGAGAGAGAAATGTTGAATTGCGGCTGGACGGAGAGAAGATCTTAATGGTACACTTCAATACCACAGCATGATGTACTTCACAGTCTTCCTTTGTAGCCTGAGTTTCAATGAAGGCTGTAACTCTTGACAGTCTTTTTTGTGAGTCTGAAATTGACACTCTGAAATTGGCCCTTTTCATTGTCCTGCTGCAAATGTTTTAAAATAGATTTTAAGGCTTCATTGTCAGGAAAATGCTTATATTGAACTGCATAAGTTGCATCCAGCAGTTCTACAGTGTTGTCCCAAATATGATGGGAGTCAAATCACTTATTATATGACAGCCTGGTAATCCATCAATAGGACTAATTGAGTGTCACTCCAAATGAAGCAACCTCATAAAACCATTGCAGTTGGAGGACAGTGAACAGATCAGCCTCAACTGGGCTGAAAAAAATGGATCCAGCTCCAGATCCAGTCCAGATCCAGTACAATCCAGTACACCAAAAAAAATAAAAAATAAAACGTAAACTAAACTGCAAAACTAAACTTTAAATCCCTACGCACAAGAACTTGTGTTTAAATAAACTGTTACCTCCAAGATTTTCTACTTTGCATTTAAATAAATAATCTGATTGCGGTCTCCATGTAAATGCAGTCATTGCATGAAGACAGTAGTGTTATAAAGTGTAACACTGCAATAGTTTATGTATTATCGTATGTCACCTGCCTACAGGATGAACAAATTCATATGTGTATCTTCCCATGAATTTCTGGACAGAACTCTTTTTCCAAAATGCAGTTTAGCTCTGAGACCATGTGACTCCACTGGGGGAAAATAAACTTAAAGGATTTGTTCAGGTTAAATTCAGATGATTCTCGTATTATATTCAGATTTGCTGAGTGAGCCAAAGAAGCTGCAAGTGTTTTGTGACACACAAATGTATTTTATGAAGTACAATGACAAATGTGTGAATAAAAAGAGGAGCACAAATCCAAGTGAGCAGAGAAAAAATGTGTTGTTGTTATTGTTTACTACTTTATGATCTAATCGTTGCATTTTACTTACAGTTACATTTTAGGCATTTAGCTTACAGACTTATCCAGAGCAGGTAGTGCATGGTTCAGTGCTTCACTTTGACATGGCTGTGAACCTGTGACCTTTTGGTTACAGGACAGTCTCTCTCTAACCGCTCTTCTCCTGGAGCAGTGGTTCTCAAATAGACACACCTTCATTTGGTATGCTTTTGTCTCAGGGACCTCATATGGGAAAATGTTTGTTGTTATTAATTACTGAATAGTGAGGGAGATGAAACCTTTGTTTAGAATAGTCATTCGTATACTGTTCAATCTCTATTTGAATTTCTAGTGAATTCAATAATGTGAATTTAACCTCATGCTCATTTGGTTGGTAACACAATTCTTTTTTTGCTGGGGACCCCCTGGAACTGCCGGGGTTCCCCACGTTGAGAGCCACTGACTGTGTGGTGTGTTCCTAAGCCTGCTGGGTCAAAGAGGTGCCCAAGATGACGCCAGCTAATTAAAGTCTGATTGTATTGTATAATGTAATACAATATAGTGATTCCAGGTCCAACCCCAGATAACCGTTAGCAACTAGTGTGTCCGCCTCTATTAGGGTTTCCAGGCACGCTGTCACTGTCTGCCCTCCAGTGGCAATAAAAAGTTGCTGCAAGGACACTGCCCTGTCCAGACTCACTCTACTGGAGGAAGGAAGTCATTAGAGGATAATCAGGAAAGGTGTTATGCTCTCTCTCTCTCTCTCTCTCTCTCTCTATCGCTCTTTCTGTAGGTCTTCAGGCCTTTGAAGCACACATGGATTTCTCCAGTTGTTTGGCAAAAACTTGAAGCAACACTGAGATAACTGGTTCCCATGCCAAAATCCCTCCTCTCCATTCCATCACATCAGACACATGCACACACGTTGTCTCCTTTATTTAACCTCACGTTGCCAGCCAGGCAAGAGAGAGAAGGGGAAGGAATAAAGTCAGAGAGACAAAAACACTAAGCACTGTGGGACAATACTGGACAGCGGCGTTAAATGAAAAAAACAACTGACAATAACAACAAAGCCCAATAAGAAAGACCAGGGCAGAAAATAGCATTAGGTAATCAATAAGAGGAATCATGGAAGCACTTCTAGTAGAATCTAGTAGTATTAGTATTACTACTAGTACGAGCACTTGTACTAGTAGATTCTAGCTCTGGTCCCACTGCTGGTGAACTTCCTTGATGATGATGATGATGTGATGATGTCACTGTCTAGTCCTGCGTTGTCGCTCCTATAGGTTTGTCGTGAGGCAGGAGGAGCTTCACCGTCACCCGTTGATGACTCCATCAGTGGCTGCAGCCTCCCCGGTGTGTCATCATCAGTCAGCGCCACCTGCCATCTCTTCACCATGTCATCATTCAGCACAGCACAGCAATGGGTTATTTGGTTAGTGTGTCATCAGTCAGCGCCTGGTGCTGTGGGCTAAGCCTCTCTTGTTCTGTGGTCTCTGTTCCTCTGATGTTGACTGGAAGTGTTTCTCCCTGGTTTCTAAACAGACAAACAACACGCCGAGCAAACATTTTCTTCTGGGTGTCTTCCAAATAATAAGCCATGAAGACGGAATATAGACAACAATCCACTTCCTAACCCCAAACCTTCATTGCTGCCCAGAAAAAAAGTGTCTGTGGAATCATCTACAAGCAGTTTGAAGAAGCATGTTTTCTCAAAGGACCATGCGCCAAGAAAAACATAAATGGAAAAAAAGGGCTAAGTAATTCAATAACACCAGAAGTATTGATTGAATTCTGTCTTGCATCCTTTGTTCAACTACACAAAGATAGCCTGTAATATTCCAGTGTTGAAACATCGACTATGTATTGCTGCAGCGTTGTGTTTGTGCATGATTATAATACAGAAAGAGGAACCAAGGGATGATTTGATCAAGGATGAAGGGGAATGACACAGCTTAAATCATACAGTACATCCCCTGTGTCACCCCTGCTCACTGACCGTGTTAAACTTTATAAGATCTTGTAGGATAAGTAGGATCTTGCTAATCTAAATCACTTCAGGTTGGAGATTCAAGAGTCCAAAACTTTTTCTTTGTGAGTTTAATAGGAGAAGAAAAAATTCAGCTATCTAAAACATCAACATCATCAGTACCTCCGAATCAAACTGCTTCTTTCCAGGCTCACCATTTTGCACCGACTCTTACCAATCATCTTGCTCCACTATTCGCTCTCTCCACCTACACACACTGTATATCCCACAGCTGAATGCAACATGTTCCTGCCTGTTCTCTAGGGGGTTGCTGAAAGTCAGTCTGGGAAATGTAGGAAATCGCTAACTGGAGTTGAAGTCGACGAGGCAGGTGGAGGGAAGTGGGGACGACACTTCATCACAAAATAACATCACAGATTGATGATATATAACAGCGTAAGAGTATCCAAGGCTAAGCTCACATGTATCAAGAATAACATGGGTTTACTAGCTGCTACGAAACCGTCTGTCTTAAGTCTCTCTGTCTGTCCCTGTTGAGTGTATGTCAAGTTGTTTAAGGTTTCACTGGCTGTAAAGTCCTGGTGTGCTGCCTTAAAGGGTAATGCTACTTATTTTAACAGTTCAACATATGTTATTCCTGCACACCAGGACAATTCGGTCATGTTTGAGACTGCATCACACTTTCCTAAAACTAGAAATCAGAGGGAACCCTTAAATATGTGATGTCACCGGGATGTAAAATCAGGGGTTGTATGAACATACACTTTATAGCAGGCGAGTGTGTCAGCTGCTGACATACGTAAGGATTTATCTCAAGGACAAGTACATTTAGGGAGATGAATGTCTGCACATTTCACACAATATTTACCAGGAATAACAGATGTAAGTTGTTGAACTGGGTAGCATTACCCTTTAAGGGCCACTGGGTACAGGGCCATACTATAGGATGCAGTTCAAACACACATACATACCTCATACAATACAATACAAAAATGCATGCACACATGGAAGCAGACATACACACACACACACACACACACACACACACACACACACACACACATAGAAAATGCCTGTCTTTCCCAGAGCCTCACACTCTGCTAATCCCACACAATCCTGACCAAGCCCGAAATGGGAGTTTGTGTCACTAGTGGCTTAGAGGTTTTCTACTGTCAACAAAACACTGACGGAAAGAGAGAGAGGGAGGAAAGGGAGGAAAGGGAGGTTGGGGGGGGGGGTGGGGGCAAGGAGACTGAGTAAAAGTAAAGAAAGAAAGGGATGAAAAAGATCCCACCCCTTGGAGCTGAAAGGCTGAAAACGGAGCTGTGTAATAGCAAAGAGAGCACTCCCACTGTCGCTAATGTGGACCGTGTGTTTCTGTGCCTGAGCACATACATGTGTGTGTGTGTGTGTGTGTGTACAAACGTGCATGTTTATATATTTGTGTGTGAATGTGCACGTGTGAGTGTGTGCATGCAGACGTGTGTGTGTGTGTGTGTGTGTGTGCGCGTGTGTGTGTGTGTGTTGGAGCTGTCTGCTGCGCCACTCCCAAATTGAAATGTGAAAGAAACGTGTTGGAAGGTGATGACAAGAGTGAAGTGAACCAGTCGTTTCCTGAAGGGCCAGGCCAGATGTGTCGCACACAGAGCCTCAGAAATCTGCAGCGCATTTCTATTTAATAACCAGGATATTTAACCAGGGGAGGCGGGAAGACTGGGGCAGGAACTGAGGGTGTGTGTGTGTGTGTGTGTGTGTGTGTGTTGTGTGTGTTTTGTGCATGCGTGTGTACCTGTGTGCATATTATATGTTTGTGTTTGTTGGGTTTGAGAGTCTGTGTGTGTGTGTGTGTGTGTGTGTGTGTGTGTGCGCTTTGGGGGTGGTTCATTACTTTAATTGGAGTTCTTGAGAGCTGAGCCACAGACTCAGAGGGTGAGGAAGGAGAGGAGGAGCGAGATGAGAGGGAGAAAGAGGGAGAAAACTGAAAGGAGAAAGAAGAGGGAGTTTTTTGACTGGGAGCGAGGTACAACTCGACAGCCTGGTGGCCACACCTCCGATCACCACTCAGGGCACACACACACACACACACACACACACACACATACACACAGTGTCTATTCCATACTGTACTCAGCTACTGACCACAATGCCCACCACTTCCTCCAAGAGGGAGCCCTGGCGCCTAGAATAACAAAGGAAATATTCAGCTCCGTACTGTGTGATGTCTTAATATTTCCAACCCCTCTGTTCTCATATAGGCATGATTCATGGATTATAACTTAGAAATACAATCAGATCCTATTCCCCTCAGCCGGTTCAATACCGCTTTCCAAAGAGAAACTGCATGAGAAAGTGGTGTAGTGGTAACTGAGGTGGTGCATATTCTGCCAAGGCTAGCATACTATGTTTTAATGGCGATTAAGCAGATAGTGAGTTTACTTTAAATACTTAGTAAAGGTATAAAGTGATTTTTCACATAGGATTTAAAACTTTTTGGAGACATAACCATTCATCTATTTACAGATATTATGGTGTTGTTTTCATTACGTGACATTGCATATTGCGTATACACACAACTACACCACCGACATATTTTTATTATTTACACATTCAAGACTTTATCTTCGATGGCCCTTCTTCGCTAAGCAGGGATTGGTCGAGGACTGAGACATCTTTGTGTAAAGATCATCTTACATTTGCAACCCAGTGAGCAAATATAATCTTGGCATTATGGTGTTGGGGTTTTTTTGCGAAAAACAATCAATTTGAATTCACTAGTCCCAAAAAAACTGTATCCTGTTTTAACCGTCGCCAAAAGTTACACCAGCAGTTATGGATCCATGTGTTGTTGGGTTTTTTATTATTATAATATCAAATGTACTGAGAACTTGGCAGCTGCCGTCATTGCTGCATGTACATTTAATATGTGGACTATTTTCTTACCCAAGACCCTGAAATCAGTTTCACAATCAATTGCAACAGGACAGTGTGAATGGGCCCATTGTGAGCGCTGGAAAAGAAGAGGTGCATTTTGTTTGGGCAGGAAGAAACTGCTATTTACACAAAAGGTGTTAGACCAGCACATACATTTTATGGCTTGGCTTGTGTGTGTGTGTGTGTGTGTGTGTGTGTGTGTGTGTGTGTGTGTGTGTGTGTGTGTGTGTGTGAGAGAGCGAGAGAGAGAGAGAGAGAGTGTTTAGTTGTGTAGGTGTGTGTGTGTGAACATAATCGCCCATGATATACAACATTATGGTCGTTCCTTAATAGTGGTGTTTTAAGAACAGCCATTAATGCAGCTTGTAAAATATTTCCAACACCACGCCAAATACTCACTTCAATTTCACCTCCCTCTCTCTCTCTCTCTCTCTCTCTCTCTCATTCTTTCTCTCTCTCGCTCTCTGGCTCTCTCCACTCCTCTCTATCCGGCTCTCTCTCCCTCACCTCATTTGTGGGAGAATTTATTTAACTCGTTAAAAACAATTCTCTGAATATTCCCAGCTGAGTGACCAGGCTTCCGTTTTTTTTTTTCTTCCTCTCTCATTCTTTTTCCTCGTTCCCTCTCTCTCTCTCTCTCTCTCTCTCTCTCGCGCTTTTTTTTTTCTCTCTTCTCTTAAACTAACCTGTATAATGTTGTCAGAACTGCTTGAGAATGAAGTGCTAAGTGTTGCTTTTTATGGGGAGGAAACAGACTGGAACAGCGGGTGTGTGTTTTCTGATGGCTGCTAGACACACACACACACACACACACACACACATCCACACACACAGAAAACCTCAGGGTGAATATGTTATGAATTACAACCTGTTCACTGATGTGATAGCCCTAAAGCGTTTACCTGCTAGATCATTAGTGAGTATGTGTATTGGTAAGCGTAGGTCTGTGTGAGCATGTGTGTGTGTGTGTGTGTGTGTGTGTTTGTGTGTGTTTGCAGGCTAACGGGTTGGCAGTGTCATTAAGGCACCTTGGTGAAAATCTGTTCTCAATTGTTGTGGTGATTTCTGCTGTTTTAATTTGGACAGTAAAGGAGCTGCCAGCTCTACCCGCAGTGATGCCGTGACGTCTGAGCAATGTTAACTTCATTCCCATACACACAAACCCCATATACTCTGCACACACTTTTTTTTTTTTTTTTTTTACTTCATTGTATTCTATCCATGAAAGTGTAGCCCATAATTTGTTTTCCAAGCTCGTCTTGTATCCTCTGAGCCGCTGAGTGAAAATCCTTTGTTTAAAGGCCTTGAATAATGGGCGGAAAATTACTCAACATGTCTTTCAAAGCATAGAAAAGCAGAAACCGACACTCCGCTCTCTCTCCGTTTCCCCATCTTGACTATTGGGATTGCAATGAAACTGTAGGAGAGCATATAGGCGCAGAAAAAGCTACACAACTGCTGGAGGCGCAGTAGAAACTCCACACCTTCGACTTCTGAAGTGACCATTTTACTGACAGGCCACAAATATGAGGAAATGCAGAAATATGCAGCAATGTGGGAAAAAATGTTGAATTTTTTTGTTTTTCTTTTTTTTATGGACTGTGAATTAGACTTTACAATGGATGTTTTTATTTTCTGCATGCATGTTTTGGCCATTTCACTGTATTTTAGCCATCTCAACATTTCGCAAGTTCGAATTACCTCAATTCTGCAGGGGTTTCAATTCGAGAGGTTTTTCTCTGCCTCTGTTCACAGCGTCTCCCTCGCCGTCTCTCTCTCTCTCTCTCTCTCTCTCTCCCTCCTTCTCCCCTTCCCCCTCCAGGCCTGCCCTCTGCCATCGCAGCTGACAGCTGGCCATGAGTGCTTCTGACTCTGCCTGAGGATGAGATAAAGTAAAATCAGATGAAACTGAAAATGATCGCCACAGGGAAAATGCGTTGCTGCAGCAGCAAATAAAAAATAGGATGTAGCCTCATCTGCACACTCATGTCTCATCTGCACACTCACCAATGCACACTAGTTGGGTGAAAAAAAGCCCTCAGATGCCTCCATCGCATGACATCTTACTATCTGCCTTTTTCCGATCTTGTAGTATTACATGAATGAATCTCCCAGCCTTACAGAGTTTACTCATTTAGCCAGTCTGAAGAGGTAATTTGGCCTCGTGGTAAATTGTACCCACAACAAAATTTAACGACATGACTGTGAGAGAGCTTCATGATACTGTGTTTTCCATTCACATTTACCATAACACACATATATCATTGTTCTGGAGTGGAATGGTAGTAATGGTAATAACGCTAGTGGTGGAGGTGATGGGGGGTGGGGCGGGGTCACGGGGTTGAAACGGAAACCAGATGGAACCTCGGATGGAAGTGAGTCGCTTCACCTCCACCAACAGGAAATGGAATTATGGGCCGTTATTCACACAGCTCGCAGCTTTAAATCTGGACTTTAACGCTAATATCTGATACCTTTGTTTTGATTTGGGGAAAATCAGTGTGTTGTAGTGTGTGTGTGTGTGTGTGTGTGTGTGTGTGTGTGTGAGAGAGAGAGAGAGAGATTAGGTATGTGGGGTGTTAGCTAATAAAGGCAGCTAATAAAGTCTGTTCTCTTTCATTACTGTGAGTTAAAATGGCCAGGGCAAAATTAGTTTGTGTGTGTAGGTGTGTGACTGTGTGTCTGTGTTAACTAGGTAACATTGTGTGTGTGTGTGTGTTGAGACAGCGTGTGCTCGAGTGCCTGTGTGTGTGTGTATGTGAGTGCTTATTCATTAAGCATGTGTAATGTTGTTAATAGCACACCTCGTTGGCCAGGCAAAATTAGGTCGTTAAACCGGCGTACAACTGGGCTTGTGTACTCTGACTTAACAAAGACAGGCCTATATTTGTGAGTCTGAAGCGTACATGTGTGTGCGTGTGATAATTTTAACTCGCTTCACCTCCACACAGCTGTGTTGTCACATGTGAGTTGCTAGCAGGATATGTTGGCAACTGTTTGTTAAAGTAAAAGCTGCCCTGTGTTACTTTAGTCCTGTTTTTACAAATCCAGGCCGGTTCCTGTCCGTCAATTATGGTATCTATGGTTTAAAATTCTGGTTATTATGGTGAACTGTTGGTAGAAACCCAAATAAGGTTGCAGGCCTTCTGATGGGTCTCCATGTGGCAAGAACAGCAATGTGCTTTAATGAAGGGAAGTGAGACTAAATTTCTTACCCAGGCCGAAGCAAAGTTTCAGAGCTGTGGTGAAACACGAATCTTTCTTTAGATCATTGGGGTTAACATTGTCTGACATGTAAACACGGAGCCTGAGTGTGATCTGTAGTAGCAGGTATGTGGAGGCGGGACTATAGTCAGCCCCGCCAATCACCAGGGGCAGGGGATGATGATGTGTTTTCTGTGGGTTCACGCAGCTGCAATCTCAGATGTGGCTGTTTTAGCAGCTCCTAACTCCACACCTCGCCACGGGATACACTTTATTACAACACACACACACACACACACACACACACACACACACACACACACACAGCACCCCTCCCAGTCATGCCTGGCAACTTTGTAGTTTCTCACAATTCAGTTCCCTGGAATCATAAAAGTGGAGGCCAAAAAAATCCAACCTGGCCTCGACACCGATACCTGCGCCATGCCTCAATCATCGTCCCCCCATCTAAACAGAGAGGCAGGCCGGGCACGCAGAGAAAAAGTCTGGAGTGTTTAATCAACTCTAATCTGTGTGCTTTTTAGCATCTTATTGTGCAGGCTAATCATAGACAGACAGACAGACAGAAAGAGAGAGAGAGGGAGGGAGAGAGAGAGAGAGAGAAGAAGGAGAGAAAACACGCCGAGGCGATGACAGAATGAAATATTTAGGAGAACTGTGGAGCGATAAAGGCGGATAGGGAGATAAGTGCAACTGAGAACAGAAAAAGGAGAAAGAGAGTGTGATAAGTGAGATTAACAGGTGCGTTCAGGGATCCTTCACCTCTGTTAACGATCAAACACTGTTTCCGCCACGCCTCATCTAGCACGCTTTAAAAAACAATGCTGATTGGTTCAGGATTTTTAGAAACCTATACCACTGATCACTGACCACGCCCCCTCTTAAAGACATGGCAGTGCTTTTAATTTCGAGAAATTGGCAAGGGCCTCCTGCTAGTTTAAATCAATGCAGATTGAAATGATTTATCTCAAATTTAAAAAAGCCGTTCTATTTACTCCTTTAAGATTTAAGGCTTTGGGCAAAATTGAGAGAAATGATTTCACTCCCCCATCAACTTGACCTTGCTGATGCAAATTGTTACGTCATCGTTTTCATAGTTGGCCTTCATCGTTTTGCTCAGTGGATCAGACTAACGATGAATATCTGCAACAATAGCCCAATTCAAGGATGGGTTTCCCCACAAACATGTGAGGCAGGCTAACATCGTCTCCATGGGAACAAAGACAATCATACAAAGACGCTTGTAGCGTAAGGATGCCTGTGTGCCAAGTGTCAGAGCAACAATCATGAGTCAAAACTTTTACCATCTGTTAATGAAGGCGGATGGGAGTTTGCCTTTAATTTAGTTGCACTTTTATGTCTGTTTTTAATGAGTCGTATACCATGTGCGCCAATGTCATATGTTAGCTTGGGTCTTTCCCGTCGTGCCTGCATGCCCGTCTCCCAGTGCTAATGTGCTAATCTGCTGTTTAGTCCAACCAGATGGGCTTCTCCCCCCGCACTAGGGGGAGACAGGGAAGTGGAGAGAGGGGGGAGGGCGAGGAAGTTACCTGCAGAGATCTCCCCTCATTAAAACTCCCACTGCCTAAATTACACACACACACACACACACACACACACACACACCCTCCATCTCCTTCTTCCACCCTCCTTTCCCAGGATAACCTAGTGCACTTTTATTAGGCAATGACAGGGTTAGACACCCAAAGTCTCTCTCGTTGTTTGTCTCTCTCTCTCTCCCTCTCTCTCTCTCTCTCTCTCCCTCTGTCTCCATGCAGTTATTTACTTCCTTCGATTCAATTACTTGTTCAGATCCACCGAGAGCTAACCTCTGACAGTTAGCGTGAATAGAGCAGTCATACTTTGGCTTCGACATCAGAGGCCCGTTGGCATGTGCTGAGTTCACATAAAACTAGCACATTCCTCGGTCTCGATGAGAATAAAATGAGAGCAAGAGATGAAAGCGAGCGAGATCTGAGAGCTAGATTGACATACGTATATGTGTAGAAACACAATATCTAAAAAACAGATGATAAACGGATATGAAACCCAATCAGAAAGACCACACAAGAGGATTACACATGCCTGTACTATGCGACGCTCACGCACATGCATACACACACACGCGCTAACAGCCGAACTCGCCGATGCCCTCTGCACGTCTATCAAGTTCGGACCATCATGCATGAGTGCATTCAACAAGCAAAGGGAGGGGCAGGGGCGGAGGGCAGGAGGAACGAGGGATGGAGGGGCGAGGAGGGGGAGAGATGGAGGGGGGCATAAAAACCTTCCTTGGAGGGTAAATGAGCGAGGACTGTTTAAAGGCCTGATTAAAATTCTTATGTTTTATTGCTCTTTTCTTTGAGCGGGCTGTTGACAAAAAAAAAAAAAGAGACAAAACAGGGAGTGAAAGAAAGAGTAGAGAGAAAGGGAGGAGGAAGGACAGAGGGGCGCAATGCTGTGAGCCGGGGCTAATTCTGAACAGACCGCTTAATAACGGAAACTCAGCTTGAATAAAAGTCCATAAACCTTGTTCAGAAATCCCCTCGTATCATGACGGGGAAAGACAGAGAGGGAAAGGAGAAAGGAACGGCTGCAGACCTTCATATCAAATTATGAACTCGTGGAGGAACATGTGAGCCAGGTTAAGGGTGGCCATCTCACACACACACACACACACACACACACACACACAGCTTCCATCTTTCATCACAAGACAATGATCTCTTTTCCTGACCTGTCTACACACACACAAAACCAAAACCACAGACTAAAAATGGAGTTGTCATAGCCTATTAGGAGTAAATTTGCTGTGTCCACAGAGTTATTTTTCTCTTTCCCTTTTCAATCCCTTTCTCTTCGTCGGTTGTGTTCGTACCTCTCAGAGCCTCTCCTTCCATGGGGAGATCTCGCTCCTGGCATCAGCCGCACGGCAATCTGATCCGACCTGTTTTCCAAATGAGCCACTATCCCAACTATCCCACTACCCACACATAAGATTAAAAAAAAAAATCACAGTTTTACTTAAAGAAAACTTGGGATTGCAACATCACGTTGGTCTGCATTTGATATAATTACTTATAAACAATATGGACAAGCTGTTATTGTAGCTGTGGTTTCAAGGGGACGGTGTATGGGGTGGAACAGTGGTCAAGTTTTGTAATACAGCATGATAGAAAACATGATAGAAATTGATTGATGCTGCTATCAACAATTACCAAGAGTTCCTCTCCTGCTCATGGGGTAGATTCTCATGACATCCACTAATGTAATTTTCCAGGAAAGTAAAAAAAAAGATTGATTGTGTTTTCTTTCTCACCGATTCATATAACAGCAGGTTTTGTCGCTCCTGCTTCAGGCGTGAGGGACAACATTGACTCTGGGCCTCTTCTTGAGTACATCTGCGAGCCCGAGGTAGCTATCCATCTCCTCTACAACGTTTTGGAGCCGAGTGCTCCGCTGTGTCAGGGTTTCCAAAACATTTTCAAGCCAGGACCCAAATAAAAAATTTACTTTCATGCCCGTGGGGCCAAAGCTCATGAAAACATATTACAACTCAGCAGAAAAGAGGCATCCATCATGACCCATTTTAGGTTGTGAACTATAGTTAAGAATAAAAGCTCTAAATCATAGGTCTGACTATGACCCACGACTATGAACCCAGCTTCAAAAGCAAGTTCAAATAATAAATCAACAATAACATATATATCAGCGCTCCCTATCTGTCTGTGCGTCTGTCCATCGGCCTCTTCAAACAGGCTCGTGTGGAGCATTAGCCCTTGACCCGAAGGCCTGTGGACAGCCACAGAATGCATGACTGCTCCTCCACCAGTATTTACTGAGCTCCTGATTTATGAAATAATTGCAGTATCTGTTTCCCCACTGTGCCTCTGTCCACACAGTTTGAATTACAGGCAGCACGCCGTTATGGAACTAAGATAAATTAATAGAGCTAACCCTGGAGAGGAGACGGAGACACAGAGGGAGGGAAGAGGAAAGAGAGAGAGAGATATATTGAAGTAGTCGGAGAGAGAGCGACAAAGGGAGAGTGACAGTACAGTACAAAGAGTAAGTAAAGACTATCATTAGGACACATTAGGCGATTATGCTTGGCACGGGCTTCACTTATACTCCAGAGTGAGGTTCACTCATACTGTACTTCCTGCCAGGCTAGTAAACACACATTCGTCCCTCGGCAGCCCAAGAGACTGCCTCTTGCAATTACCTGCTCTGCTCGGAGTCCATTATGAAAGGGAAACAAACTGTCATACACTCCATTTACTGTTCCTACCACCCCCTGGAATACAAGGGAGTTTTTAACACGACCTATAAATGCTGTTTACATAGCTATAGAGTCAAAGGACATGGACACTGATACTCACTGACAGTAATGCTTGCTGCTAATCTGTGTATGTCTAACCAAAGGACTTTTTCTTGGCTCGGCGGCGCTAGGAACCTCTGAAGCTGGGCTTTCCTAGCACCACACAGTCAGGACCGATTTAGGGAACAAACGCCTGATTCGGCGGATTTATATAATCATTCAAATGTTAATGATGGAGTGTGTGTGTATGTGTGTGTGTGCGCGCGTGTGCTCGACCTTCCTATTTCATCAAACCATAAACACTTCATGTCGATCCATATGGCAACAGTTTGGCTTCATCACTTAGATAACAAAAAATAAAAAATGTTGTGTGAGTAATAAAAAGATGCCAAGGACAGGATAAGTTATCCTGGAGCCATCAAGTATCCAACATTACTATGATCCATCATCCTTTGTAAACAATCAACAGTACCACAGTGTTGTTCCTAGCCTGACTGCAACATCCAGGGACACATTTTGGTTCTCAATGGCAAATGTGCACTTTTGCTGCTCTCTATCACTGATATAACCCAATAGTGATTCAACCTATACCCAGTTCACGAAAACCTTTGCATTTGCTGTTTCTAAACACCCAATGTGGGCTAGGTCTTGCCCGGGAAAAATCCTCTGGCGCTCAGGAAGTGACACATTCTATATTCCCGGCGACAGCGTTTTGTTTGAAATAGAAGAAGAACTGGGTAGTTAGCACGAGCAGCGATAGTCACCATGGCTGAACAGACAAAGAAATGAGCGTCAAGTACAGAAACTCAAACTCACTCACTGTTTGATTGCACAGTGATTACAGTGAATCTGTTCTGGGTGTAGCAGGTAAAATGTTGACAATCTTGATAATAATATTGGATGTGTAATGCTCTCTCTGTAGTTTAAGTCAGCTTAAGTAACTACAGTGGGAGATCACCTCCAGGAGATGGCCTTATGTTGGGACGTCACTGGGCCAAGGTGTGTACCATGTACCTGTGATGTCACAGGTTCAAGCCTGACTCATGACTTTTGAAGCGTGCATCCCAGTATCTTTTTTTTTTTTTGATGCTTTATTGATCGTTGTAGGGGATTTCTTCTATTGCTTGCCCCCCCCTCCAGGTCAGAGAGCAGGCTCAAGAGCAGAACAGCGTCCCTGGAGCTGGTAAGGATCCGGTGTCTCACTGGTGGACATTTCAGCAAACCAAATTCTTGTTGACACAAGGGCTGGAACCGGAGTCCTCTGGTTGAAGAGCGGTCTCCCTACTATCTAGCCACCCTGCTGTCATGCAGCAAAAATAATCTTTCATATAATATTTCAAATAATCTTTCAAACGTTATCTCATCTCCATGCAACAAACACACACAAACAAACAATTAAGCAACACCCTGTTGTGGTGATGTGATGTCAGCAGGCGTGGTCAGCGCGGTCCAGCTGTTTCCTTCTCGGTGGGGTGTGAGCAACATCTTCACTGCCTCATAAACATATCATAAAATACTCACATGGGCAATGTGTGGTGTGTGTGTTTGTTTGTGTGCCTGCATATGTGTGTGTGTGTTTATGTGTGTGTGTGAGTGTGAGATAGTGCAAAAGTCATGTGAAAGATGAAAGACTTGGCCAGAGATCAACCAGCTGATGGTGACTACACTACACACACACACACACACACACACACACACACACACACACATACACAAGCACACAACTTAGCAGAGCAAAAGTATGTCTTTTTCTAGAGTAATTAGGGGGGTTGAGTTAAAGACTGCCAGCGTCTCAGCTGTTGAACTCAACGTGGATGGATGGATGGATGGATGGATGGATGGATGGATGGATGGATGGATGGATGAATGGATGGATGGATGGGAAATGGGGACAAAAGGAAAGCAGAAGGAGGTTCAGCTTTGTTCTCCATTCTCTTCTAATATTCTTTAATATTCTTCTATAAACTTCAGTCCAAACCATATTCCCTAGTAAATTGTTCAGTTTTGCTTCTTAGTTTTTTTTCATGTTGGTGTATGTGCGCCATTCATTGTGCCGGCTCCGCATCCACAATCTGTTATAACCAGTCAATATCTGAGCACTTTATTTGGAGCCACAATGACACGTGGCATTTTTGCAAGGGTGAAAAACGTCCCACGCTCTTAATATATGGCGAAACTCTATAGTTGTGTATTCAAATGCTGCATAGAATGCACACATGCCAACACACACACACACACACACACACACACACCACTAGGCTATAATATGTTTGGACAGAGCAGGATGCCAGGCAGCGCCTGTTAAAGGCTCTAATGTGGCAGTGGTTTCATGGTGGTTGGCACGGATCAGCAGGAAGAGGGCAAAGAGAGGGATATAAAAAAAGAGAATTGTGGAGGGAGAGAGAGAGAGAGAGAGAGAGAGAGAGAGAGAGAGGGAGAGGAAAGAGAAGGGTAGGGGGCTTGAAGAGGGAGAAAGAGAGGGATCTGGGAGCAAGAGGGGAAAAGAGCAAGCTAAAGAAAGAGGGCTATAGTTACACAGGCACACCACAGGCATCAAACAGTGGAGGATATATGAATTCCCTCTCTTTCTTTCTCTCTGTGTCCTTACTTCATCGCTCTCTTTCCTCCCTGTTTCTTTCTGCATCCCCACGTCTCTCTCTCTCTGTCTCTCTCTCTGGGTGAACGGCCCATTCAGAGTGTGGTCCTGGGGTGATCACAGTGGACCCTGCCCTCTCTCACTCCGCTCTCATTCTTTCACTCTCTTTCATCCCGTCTTTTCTTTTCGCCATTGGGAGGGAGGGGGGAGGGAGGGGGGGAATCAAAACATACTCATACTTCCCCTAAACTCATCTTTTATTAATCAGACCTCAGCAGTGTGTCAGGGGAAGAGTGACGCACAGGAGAGAGAGTGTGTGTGTCAGTATGTGTCAGTTTAAAATATACACACACACACACACACACACACATACACATACATACATATACACAAATAATGAATGGTCGCGAATAGACAACTGACCGCTGACAAATACCTTAGGGTGTTTCATATTTCCTCCACTGAAAAACAGACGATCACAAAAACGCCACAATACTCGGTTTGTGTCTGAGTATGTGTCAAAGAGAGAGACAGACAGAGAGAGAGAGAGAGAGAGAGAGAGAGAGAGAGAGAGAGAGAGAGAGAGAGAGATGACTTGAGTGAGGCATGTACTTCATGCACCACACGACCTCCTCTGCTCTGTCATTCATATCGCCTCTCTCTCTCTCTCTCTCTCTCTCTCTCTCTCTCTCTCTCTCTCCTTCTCTTTTTCTGTCTTTCACACACACACACACACACACACACACACACACTCAGAGGCTCGCAGGCACAGCCGAGCAGAGCGGAGCGGATATTCTGGGTGGTGTTATTCCAGGTGTGGAGTCGTTGAGGTCTCCATGCTGTGACCCTGTTATCCTGGGAAGAGGGAAGAGTATTAGAGGCATGCCGGGAGAGGAAGAGACTCTATATCAAAAACACATTTCACCCAGAGGCGGTATCACTGCAGCTATACGGCTACAAGCACAGAGATGTGCATATGTGGACACACACATGCACACACACACACACACACACAGACATTTATACATGCAGACAAATGTCCATGCAATCGTGTGTATGAAACCTACTGATGGACTTTGTCAATCACTAACAGGAAAAAGGGATACTACTTGAAGTGGCAGGCCCCTGCTTTTAACTGAGAAACTGGATCTACTTTTTGTTGCCAAGTACTGAGTATTACAAGTAGCAGGAATCTGACCTGGTCACATCACTGTCCATCTGGAAGGTTTGCAACGCCGATTCAGCTCTACTACCTTCCTGACAATTTAAAGGCTACTGCGCTGACTTCATATGCATGTGTGTGTGTGTGTGTGTGTTTCTGCACCATTGTATAACGTTTCCTCAAAGCCACAGGACTTTTGATGTCCTAAATCTCATTCAAAGTTCACTCTTTCTCTCCACAGTCACAACTGTGTCATTACAACCAATTAGATGCCCTGAAAGGTCGAAAATAGTAATTGGCACTGGCGATAAAACACCGAAACCTTTTTTTTTTTCGGGGGAGAAGGTAGTAAAAACTCTCATATACATATGTGTGTTTTGTGCACACTTTAACGCACACATTCCTTAAATCTACGCTAAATGCTAGTTAGCGCTGGGCTGGCTGTAGCATGCGGGAGGGAGGAGAAGCAGGCTTACCGGACGCCTTCACCGCCAATTCTCAATTTTAACGACTTCGTTCTTTGATTAAAAAACGCCTAAACGGTTCCAGTCGAGCCAAGGAGAAAGAGAAAAGAAATAAAACTCCAACATCTAAGAGATCAAAATAACCGTTGTTCTCTGTTTTTAAGAGGCACGTGTGCTGGGGTTGGCCCGGGACGTCAGTTACGAGCTGCAGATGTTTGTATGGTATTTTATGATTGTTGTTATTTTCAAATTGCACCGTTTCCGTGATGAGCTTTGCACTCGTAAGGAGAATGTGTGTGTGTGTGTGTGTGTGTAAGAGAGAGAGAGAGAGAGAGAGAGAGAGAGAGAGAGAGAGAGTCTAGAGTATTTTGAGCTTAATTAACCAGAGTTTTAATCTGTGTGCTTTTTAGCAGCTCATTATGAAGGCTAATCACAGGAAACTATAGAGGTGATTACACACAAGAATACATTCCCTCAGAGCTCAAAGGTACAGCCACATGTACACACACACACACACACACACACACACACACACACGCACGCACACACACACACACCTGAGGCTGGAAGAATTCCCTGGCAGTGACCAACAGGGGGTAGTCAGAACCTCTGCACACACAGTCCTCTCTCCCTATGATCTCATACCTTCACACACACACACCAAACACTCGCCCTTCGGATTGATTATTGATGTGGTTTTAGGGGTTATGAGAGGAGAAAGTGTTTTCACCTCTTCTTCGCGAGATGGAGAAACCCATAAAACCAGCACCTGCTCCACCCCCCTGTCTCCCTGGCTCTCTCTCTCCCTCTCTCCTCTCTCCCTCTCTCCCTCTCTCCCTCCTTCCACTGTCTGCCTTTGAAGAGAGAGAGTAGAGGAAGTGAGGTAATGAAATGGGTTGTTTTGCTGCTGTTTAACGGCTAGATCCTAACACATCATTACATTTACACTTTAGCCAATGCTTTTTTTCCAAAGTGTCTAAAAGTGACTGAGTAGGTAGGGGTTCCTCGCTCAGAGACACAGGCTGGGATTGAACCTGTCACTGTCACAACAGTCTCACCAGTAGGCCACCCTGCCACCCATCATTCAAGACCTATAAATGATTCAGGTGTATGTTTAGTACAGGCAGTTAGTTAGGCCACCGTGGGGATAGCACTGTGACCAGAACTCCTTTTTGGTTTTATGACTCAACCTTGTGATTAATAGACCTTGGATCACCCTGGGTATTACACAGAACTGTGTCCCCTGCTGGCTCGGGTAAATATGAGCCAATCCTGCAGACCTATTGACCTTTACTGACCTGATGGAAGTTCAAAATGAATTATATTCATATCAAGCATTTTACAGGCTTATTTTGCATTGACAACCTCCACCTTTCATCTATAGAAACAATGAATGCACACAATTGGACAAACACAATTGCTAAATTTGAGCAAATCATCCACTGAGCAAGAGGATATTTTTATTTACTACTTTTCCAATGCAGTGCAAGCTAAGTGATCCCTGCCAGCCAGGGGCCACTTTAAATATTTATGGTGTGAGATCAAGAGAGGGCCTCCTATTTGTTTACTTGAAGCCATTTCTTAGCTGGAAAATCATCCATGACACCATGCAAAAATAATAATGAGTAATCCTTGGCTACCTCTGTTTAGCCTTGCACTGCAAGAATACTGGCTTACAATCTTGTCTGCAACGACTACAAGAAAATGTAAAGTGAGGATCAGTACTTATTGAACAATAAGCTCCATGCACAGAAGCAACAAATAAGTCTGTCAGTGGGATCTTACATTAAGTCTGCCCTGACACAACAGTAATCCTTGCACTCTTACTAGAGTGGGCAATAACCTTCTTCCAAAAGAAAGAAGTGGTGCCACTGAAATCCCTGGAGGCTTCATTAGTTCCCAGTACCCAATGTTCTGCTTCCAGAAAACAAATTGTGTGGAAATTGTGTGCTAATATTGCTTATTAACAGTTAGTTCCAGGATGAAACTGTATAATCAGTGGCCGCTTTAAAAAAGATCCAGGCCCTGTCAGCGTGGCAGCGTATTCAGATAGAGAGCCAGTGATTACCTGTGACAGGATATGAGCGAATGACAAAACCAAGCTGCCTCCTCACCAAAGCTGAACTTCCCATTATGATTTCTCCTCCCCTTTCTCTTTTCACTTCGCTTCTCTCTCTCAAACACACAGCCAGCCAGACGGCCACTCGTACGTACATACACTCCCTTCGTCACCACATATCTGCCACTCACACCCACACTCACATGTGGTACATGCAACCACACCCTAACCTACAGTTTGAAGGCCATACCACTTCCCATGGTGTTGACTACCCCCACCTCACCCCTCATGCAAGCCAAGACCAACCCTAAAGTAGGCCCTAATGTGTGCATGAGAGTGTTTTTGTTACATATTTTGAAATCATTGTTAAAAAGAAATCAGGTCACTGTCCTCTGAATTAAGATAAAACGGATTTCAGTTTGATCTCATCCTGATAGGCTACAGCTTGGCTTAGCAATGCATTTGTATTGAATGAATAAGGAGATTAATTCAACAGTTTCAGGCTGTAAGTCATAGTTACACAGAGTTTGAGTCACCTCTCTCTCTCTCCGTGTGTGTGTGTGTGTGTGTGTGTGTGTGTGTGTGTGTGTGTGTGAAAAGCCATTAAACCCAGATCGGGAGTTCAACTCAAATAATACCAAAGGCCCATAGAGGCCTGAATAAACGGCGTTGCGACCAGAACCGACTCGTAAAAAAATCAATAAATGCCATAGAACCATCAGTTTCTATCGAGCGCGTCAGTAAATACCGCGTTTTCAATGGAAGGTTAACTTTATGAAAGAGACCCGGGGTCACTTCATTTGGATGAGAGGAGAGTCGGGGCCAAGAGCAACAGGAGGCTTCAGGGGGCCCAGGCATTTGCTTTTCAATATTGGCACAACCGCGCATGGGCATGGGGGACAGTACCCCAGCGGCCTCCATGTGTGTTCCGTTACCAGGTACCCAATGGACCCATACCGGGGTTCCGGCAGTTCTGGAGGTGCTTGTCCGAGTTTGAGCCTCCCAGGGCGGGGGGCCACTGGATCTGGAGGGCGGTGAAGCTGGCTGCCAAGTGCGCTCTCGCTCTCGCTCTCTCTTTCCACGCTCCTCTGCTCATGTCAGCACTACACCATCCTGTCTGTTTTGAGGAACGACCAAAAGACATGTAGTAGTATGTATGTATGTATAGGTCTCTCTCTCTCTCTCTCTCTCTCTCTCTCTCCGTCTCTCCCCCTCCCTCTCACTTTCTCTCTTTCTCTCTCTCACCTTCCATTCCCCGCGCGCTCTTTGCGCTGCCACTTCCGCTATAAAAGCCCTGGCAGCGCTCCACGTGCCCATTAGCACGCGCTAAATAACTGTTAACAATGTCTTACCCAGACTCCCCTGCTCCAGCACTTCTACCCCGCGAGCCCTCAAAGCTCACGTTCAATTATGCCAAAGTTTTGATGGACTGATTTTCACGCTTTTAATGAGGACTATTCAATGAGCAATAGGTCTACCTTCAGTCACAACATGGAATTATGAAACTGATAATTCTGGTCCTCGGTTCTGATTGGCTGAAGCCCTTAAAAGACCCGATGAAATACACCTGTGACCACATAACGGTTAATTAATGCACGAACCTGAAATCACTATATCTATTTCATCAAATGCACCTGCACCGCTACTGTCCAAGGACTATATTGCTTGGCAGAAGAAAAACATTTTATTATTATTTTTAATTATTACCAATTAGGCTAAAATATTTCTTTCTTCTTCATTTTTTAAGACAAAATTGTGAATTAAAGCAATAGCACAAGCCAATTAATGTGGTGCTGCAAAACGTCGCACACACTCACAAAGCACAATTTCATACATGCATTCGTCCAAGGGACCCTTAGTGTCTAGAAGATGGTTTAGGCCTTAGAACAAAAATGATCTTAAACGCCATAGGTCAAGCATATATGAATGCTGCAGGCTAATGCTTCGTTTTATAGTTTATTCGACCTACTTAATTGGTGCTGACACAGCAGACTGAAGTGCTGGTTACACAGGACTGACAGACTGGGTGCAGGACAATAGGCAAGGTATAGTGCAGAAAAGTCTACTGCACGACAGTATAGACTGAACATAAATACACTCCAATACATTCAAAGCCGAATAATTGTTCCAGGACGTTGGTATAGTCACTATGGTGTGCAAAATGTGACCATGCTGATGCAGCAAAAGATGCATAAATGACATGTGTAAAATAGATTTTGGACAGAATATAAAGGGCCGGCTACAGCAAAGGGTTTTTTTTTTTCTGTGAAGCCATAAGCGCATCTGCAGAGGAAGGCTGAAACCCCTGGCCTGGTGAGGAAGTTCAGATGTGCTGGAAGTGAGAGCCGAACAGGCCGGCGCATTATCGCACTGTTACTCTGTCTGAGCACATCAGAGAAGACGGGGATGGGACAAGTTTAACACCGAGGCTCAGTCAAACCGGGTAGACTTACCAACTTTTGATTAGAACGAAAGAACGAAAGAACGAAATGACGAAATAACGAAAGTAAGAATGGAAAGAAAGAAAGAAAGAAAGAAAGAAAGAAAGAACTGCTTCGAAACATTGTCCAATCATTCTCTCTCTGGACCGCAGATCACCTCCGATATGAGCTCCGAGCCTCTCTAACGAAAAATCTCTTTAATATTCGGCTCAGAGTATATGTTGTACTCAGTACTGAATTTATGGGGCCTTATCGTACTTTAGTATATTTTATTTCCTGTGGTATCATAGAATAATATTAATATAATATTAATATAATAGGCTAATATATAGGCTTGTGTTGTGATATTTGTATCATCCTTCGAAAACTGATTAAGGATTAATTTAGTTGTTTTTGCGCCAACGGCAGATGGCACAGTAGTCTAATCATTCAAGAGGCAACGACCAGTGCAACTTTGATGGCCAAAAAAATTGCAATTAAGCTTACAGCCTAGGCTATTGCAAAATGATGGAGGAACCAATGAGCTAAACTGTTATTAGGGTAAGACTACAAAAAATGTTAGAACTTAATGGCAATATTACATCACCAAGGGTCTATAGCATGGCCTAATTATCAACAAACTATAGATTAGCAAAATCCTATGAAATTAATAAAGTATATGACACAATTAAATAAAATGGCACAATTTGACAAATGACACGTAGGGTTATTCACATACAGTCTCGGGCATGTTTGACTTTGTTTTGGTGGCAATGATATTATAGGTAGTTGTAGGATAACAATTGTCACAATATTGGATCTATGTTTCATAATAATCGCTACTAGAGATCATTTCACAATAATGTTGATGGGACAATGATGAATGGGCAATGCCTTCTTCATTTTGCTCCCCTCAATTAAAACATTTTAATTGATTATGAAACACTTTAGCGTTCATTAATCAGTTTAACAATAGTTTTCAGAAGGTCAATTAATATTGAGCGAAAGCTAAAACTTACTTACACTCTAATTCATATTTCGCACAATTCATCGTGGGCTACAATACCAACAATAAGGCTAATATTAAAAGTAAAGTAATGCAAAGTTATTGTAATTGGAAAACATAATGTTAAGTAGCTTATATGATAATCAAGAATGGAAATAGGCTATACTTTAACTACATGCTATTACTGAATTTAAACGTTTTTTTCCAAATGAGCCTAAGCATAATACAAGTCTAATACATTTTACTTCTAAACCATTAATGTTTATTGTGCCAGAAGGAGGCTAGGCTTATATTCATCTGTGTTGGTATTGAATATAAACTAAAGAATAGTTTCACTCTCCATTTCAAACGGAGCTTATTTTATTCTCAAAGTTTAAAAAGAGTGATTATGAAATATGACATTTTTTATACCCACGGGACTTGAAACGCGCCGCTTTTTGATCTGATAACCGACACGGATATGGCGTCGACCTTACCCTTGACGTCCAATCATTTACAATAAATCCACACCAACAAACGATCAAGACGTGCTGTTTATTTAAGCAATAAGCCACGAGAGGCCGAGCTTTACAGTGACTTAAGAGGAAAGGCGGAGGAAAAATGCCATTGTATTAAAAAGAAAGAACAAAACGTTTATTTTGAATCGATACTAATTTATTAATAATTAAATGTTATTATTCCGCCAAGCTCTTGAACAGTGATCAACCGGTTGCTAAACGCCACACAAGGCCTAATTATTGGTATGAATGGCGCATTAATATTTAAAGTACCTGTTATGCGGTCACAGGTGTGCGTTTATTGGGTATTTTACAAAGACTTCGAACGTGACTCAGCCAATCACAACAGAGCACGGCAACTATCCGTTTTACAGTATAATATTCCCCCTACCCAGCCGGCCTCGCTGCCTTGTTTATTTATAGCTTCCCCCTTTCTCCATATGTTATCACACACAGCAGAAACGGACACGCATTCCCCGCATGGCCACACGCTCATTTACACGTCCTGGACAGTGTGAGAGATTATTTCCAAACGTGGACAGAGAATACAACTCATCTTCACTTCAGCGGGTCATATTTTAAACCGTATCCCTGTTCTTCAGGTCTCTAAAGGGAGGTAGTGGAGTGTAAAACCCACCTAAACTCAATTCATCCACCTTCTTTTTTTGCGGAACAGAGTTTAGTTTGTCAACCTTTTTAGGCTAGCATATTTTTCTAACGAAAATTCTTAGTATACATCGTAGTAAGTAATATCTCACTGATGTAAATTATATGAGGTATATGAAGATATTATATTTTCAAGAGATTATTATGGAGAGTGAGCGTGAGCGAGAGTAAGAGTGGACCTATAATTTATTTGAGTTTTTATTGGTGGTTGTTTTCCTTATAATGATCACCGACTGGAGGTCAAAGTTTAACCACCTTCTTACCACCAAATCACCGTTGGCCTGAGACCTAGCTGGGACACTTCTATTATTTGGGACATATAATATTGTACCTTTTGTTATATTGTCACTAGAGCTGTACATTTGCAGCAGTGACAGAAGTGACATATTGCAGAATGTTGTTTATTTTTTTCGATTAATGCAGGTCTACAATTATTAGTTATGAAGCAAAGGTTTTACTGTTGACTAATGGGACAATTACTGTTTGGAAGATTTGTGTTTTGCCCTTGAAGCATGGTACATGTAGGATGGCATGTAGATGTTTTAGAGAAAAAAGTAGCCTACTTCAGAATATAATTAGAGAAAATAATTAGAAATATGTTTTAAAACATTCAAAAAATGTAAAATATAAAATAAAAAATGTATTTGTTGGATACATATATGACACTGAAAATGAAATATATTTTGGACACTCAAAATAGGCTGCATTGTCTTCCTATGCGCTGTTGAGCACATATAGCCCCCCGTTGCCCTAATTGCAGGTACATATATTCAAAATATATTTCGACCACATACATTACTAATGAATGTCAGCTACATATGTAAATATTTTTGGCGATGTTTAGGTCATATTTTGAAGTAAATTCTGAAGTACACGTGAAATGCATGTTTTTGCTGTATGGGGGCCCCGCGTGGCCACCGAGCAGGAGGTACTAATGGGTCAGATATGCAAAGCATGTAGGGCTGTGGTGTGAAAATGCGCGCAATGCCCGAGAGACTCTCCTCGCGCTCCTTCGCCTGGAGACATGATTCATTCACTAGCTCTACTTTTACCACATAAGGCGGCACGAGCGGCCCCCAAAACGGGCGGGACCAGGGAAAGTTCCGGGGGGCTGTGATTTGTCGTGATTGGTTGTTCTGTGCTGTGATTGACAGGTCCCCTGCTCCGGCTTTGCTCTCTAGAAGCTCCGGTTGTTGACACTTTCCCAAAGTCCGCACCGCGCTCACGGATAACGGAGACGTTGTTAGCTCGTCCCCGCTTCCCGTGTCCCCGCCATTGTCGGCCCAGAAGGACTCATAGACAGAGAAACCGTCTCACCGACAGCACGGAGGACAGTTACCGTGGATTCTGTTTTGGTGGTGAACTTTTCTTGCTCTTTGCAGCTTTGACGCCGTTTCCTTCCTCTCGTTCCGCACTCCCAAACCGAGAGACATGGCAGAGAAGCGGCGGTCCCCGTGCACACTGAGCGTCAAGGCGCACGCATTCTCGGTAGAGGCGCTGATCGGGGCGGAAAAACGGCGCAGGACCGGAGAGGATGCTGTCTCTCCCGGCTTTGAGGACGGGACTGATGTCTCTGATCCTTCCGGGAGCCCGGGGCCACGGGCAGAGAGACCGTGCGCGAGCGACCGGGGTAGCGAAGTAGAATGTGCAAGTGACGGATCCCGTAAGTAAATAGCCTATTCAAGACACAATGATGATAATAATAATAATAATAATAATAATAATAATAATAATAATAATAATAACGGGACGCAGTGGATTTGTCAGGCTTCGATTCTTCACAATGGCTTTTATTTCTGGGGAACTGCATAAATAATACTGCAAGTATAGTACTACTACCACAGTACTACTACTACTACTACTACTACTACTACTAGTAGTAGTCTACTGCATAAATAATAATAATAATAATAATAATAATAATATTGAAATCAAGTCTAAATTAGATCGAGCCTATTGTCTTTGTGTTTGAGTCTATCAGTCATACAACTTTGGGACTGTAACAGGCCTACTCATTTGATAGCCTATAAATTGTATAACCAAAGGGAAGGATTTAAACATGTATTTTTTGTGCTTACATGCTGTCATTTGTTTTTGCATAAGAACATGAGCGTTATTTCCCTCGATCTCCTTTGCATCTTGCCCAGGAAAAGCCAATATCTGTAGAATGGAAAATATCTAGTCTGTAAAACAAAACAATGATAGGCTACGGTCAGACCGACACAGTGGAAATGTGATATAATATCATGGCACTGGTCTAGTAAATATGAGTGGTGTGAGCGTGACTAATGTGAGACGCTTTATGAGTTCTGCTGCAATCATAAACACGCCAATTAGCAGGGTATAAAGGCAGGGAAACGGCCACGGAAAGGATGCTGCAAGGCCTGCACAAAGCATAAACCGAGCGGGTATAACAAATTAGGAATTAAATCTGTTACAAGTCTAGCATGCACTTGGCGGAGGATGTGTCTTTTTGTTATAGTTTGGTCTTGTTAGGCCCGTGCGTAATGTCTATAAATTTCTAACACTTGGCGAGGCCTATGCTGAATAGCACAAATGCAACAGCGGAATGGATAGAGACATCAACACTATTATTGTGTTGTTTTCTTAATAGTCCCACCAGTTAAGACACACAGATTCAAACACAGGCCTTCTTTAACGAAAAACCACTATAACGATCCTATAGGGACGAGTGCATCTGTGTGTGTGTTGAATAGTGAGTGTACCTTATCCTATTTTTTAAAATCTTAGTATAATATCTCTTTCCTATAGGGACCTATAGTGTGTCTGTGGTATTCAATAGTTAAATTATAGTGACATTATCATACTTGAAGGTATTTTTTATCTCCTTGTGCATCACTATAATATCACTATATGCTCCTATAATATTCCTACAGGGTCTTATAGTTTTGCCTTAATTTTTGTACCCTTGTAAACTGTATTATATATCACAATTGTTCTGTTTCTCTAGTGTTGTGTAATTTCTATCATATAACAAAATTGTCCAGCCTGGTAAGGAAATCATGTGGATGGGGTAAGCGGGAGCAAAGTAATTTCCACCATTAAGACTTCCTTCATCTTCCGGTGCAGCGGAGAGCGAGGACGCGCTACTGGAGAGCCCGCAGCCCGGACCCCTCTGCACGGCGCCGGTAACCGGGACCGGAGAGGAGACACGCGTGGACCTACAGGGATCAGACCTGTGGAAACGGTTCCACGAGATTGGAACGGAAATGATCATCACCAAGGCTGGACGGTAGGGACAGAAATGGGACTGACTGTTATTTGGGAGAAAATTTAAACTGCGCTCTTTGTTTAACCATTCTGGAATAGGCCTGAGTATTTCATGATATGACTTTATTATGGAAAATGAAACACAGTACAGGCCTGGACCTGGGCTATCAGACTTGTTTCCATAATAACAGGCGATGAAACTTGCAGTGCCAAAAATAGCAAAGCAGAGCTTTTAATTGCAGTCTAAGCAGATAATTACTGCATTATAAAATCATTGTTTTAACAAGAAATTAGAATTAGAATTAGTAGAAATTCTAAGCAGGTAATTATTACATTATTAAAAATTGATATAAATATTAAACTGTCCTTTGTCCTTCTTAATTTTTGCTTCCCGTGTGGGTATTACTAGCATAGGATTATTGAAGAATTTAAAATGACAAAATAATTAGACTCTGCTGTGCACTGAGCCGGTAGATCAATTCAAATCTCCAATGCAAATGATTTATTTGGTTTTCCTGTCAGGCGGATGTTCCCCGCAATGCGTGTGAAGATTACGGGCTTGGACCCACATCAGCAGTATTACATTGCCATGGATATAATCCCCGTGGACAACAAACGATATAGGTGAGAAACCTGCACGCGCATGCACACACACACGCACACGTACACGCACAATTCATGCCAATGGTAAAACAGGCTGTACAAACCCACACGAAAAAGAACTATAGTAATCCTATAATACATTTTTGAATGGTACTATACAAATATCACATTAAAATAAATATAGAATCATGAATATTATAGGAATAGTATAGTGACACTTACAGGAGAAAAAACGGTCTCACTATTGAGTAATTACAGACACAATGTTCCTTGTAGGAATATTATGGGAATACTAGTGATTTTTCGTTAGGGTTGTAACTGTCTTAATTTAGACTATATATACTCTGCTGGGGCGAAACCAAGACTTTCCAATTGTGCAATCTCCGCTCTCAGAGCCACAAATGGCGCTTGGCACCGGCGATTTGTCACGGCGGTTTTGCGTCCCTTTTGGAAAAGGCCTTTTGGATGCCTAACCTCTCCACCCTGGAAGGTCAAAACAACATATGTCGTTATAATACAGCAAAAAACACAAAGTGCACACTTCTTTGTACACGCACGTCAATTCACCCTAGGGCTACGGCAAAGTCCGTGCATCCAATATAATTTTCCACCGAAACTAAAAGTGCCACCAACTACAAGTGGGGGGCAAAATGGAGTAATGACCAATGACTGACAAGAAGATATTATTTGGTCTGTGTGGCAATTTCTTGGACAGACGCAGTTGCAGTTTAGAGGGGAATCGTGTGATTGTTTTTAGATATGGCTTCTAATTTAAATTGTGTCTACTTTTGGTTGCTATCTGCTCTCCATTATAGTGGTAAAAAAATAACAAGATCAAATTTGGATCAAATATAGGTATTTGCGAGTGCCCTTACCCAACTGACACCCATGTATCTAAGTGGGTGCCCAATCACCCACGCCGTTATATTGTGTATCTCTGGGATTGTGAAGGTATACGGACCACAGTGGCAAATTAATAATAGCAGAAAGGAGAAATGCAAACGTGTGACTTTTGCCCACTCACCAACCTGTTTGTAAATTGTGAAGGTACGTGTACCACAGCTCCAAATGGATGGTAGCGGGGAATGCGGACTCCCCTGTCCCGCCCAGGGTGTACATCCACCCGGACTCCCCGGCCTCCGGAGAGACGTGGATGCGTCAGGTGGTCAGTTTCGACAAACTCAAACTGACGAACAACGAGCTGGACGACCAGGGACACGTAAGTACCCAAAGGAAAATTCCTATAATAACTCTATATTATTCCTGCGATAGTCATTAGTGAGTGTGTAGTGACCTTATCGTACTTGATCGTATTTTGTATCTCCTATGGGGTCTCTATAATATTCCTATATAGACGTATAGTTTTGGTGTGACATTTGCAAGCTATCATTTTAAATGAACTCCAGGATTACTATAGTTATTTACTAATTTCTTAAGGGTCTATCACAGCCAACAGACGCTAAAATATTAATTGAAAATGCCATTCTTAAAGGCAATAAAAGCTTAACATAAAGTCTCATGCTTCCTTTAAGGAAATTGAAATAGTGATTATAAAAACATATTCATTATCTCATCAGAAGGAGTATTAATTTGATAATAATACAATCAATCAATGCATTTGTTAGTGTGTGTTGGCAACTATTGTCAAAGGACACCATTTTAATTCACCTTTCTGAAATTGTTAAAAACAGAAATGAAAATGTGAGAGGCTTCCTCTGGGGTTCTGATAGGGAAAACCATTATGAGATTGAATGGATATATAACATTGTGTGAGTGTGTGTGTGTGTGTGTATTTTATGGTTGTCAATGTAATTCTGTAATAACATGTAATTCTGCTGCTGTGTAATTTGTGCCTCCATTGCTTATTTTTTTTCCTCCCTTCTCAGATTATTCTGCACTCCATGCATAAGTATCAGCCGCGGGTCCATGTAATCCGTAAGGAGTGTGGGGAGGAGTTGTCCCCAGTGAGGGTAGTCCCTGTAGGGGAAGGCACCAGGACCGTCGCCTTCCCCGAGACTGTATTCACCACCGTCACCGCATACCAGAACCAACAGGTAGCCTGGCTGACCTCCACACAACCACGCTCCCACTTAAAACAAACACAACCAGCTGAACCAAACACACCAAAGTAGCCAGGCTGTGGCCTTATAGGTGCTGCTGGCCCAAATACCTTTTTAATTTTACCCAGAGGAGTTTGCAAATGCTGCGCTCCCCTGCTGCCTACAGACTTTGTTGTTTGTTTTGCAGCTTAGTCCTGCACTGTTTGTGTTTACTAGCCTACTGAGAATGACTGATAAACAAATAGCAATTTTCTGTAGGCTACAGTGGAGTATAACACATCCAGCCACCTGGGCTACCACTTTCCATAGCTCCATGAAACAAAACAAAAGCACAATTTAACAAGAAACACATTGACTCTCTCACCATATACAATATTTCAAGAATTGTATGTACTGCACCATGTCCTGCTCTGTTCTACACCTAAGAGACAGATTTATCTTAGAGATGGAGTAAGTATGTGTGTGTGTGTGTGTGTGTGTGTGTGTGTGTGTAAAACAGAGAGAGAGAGAGAGAGAGAGAGAGAGAGCCTGTGGTGTTTTAAGGGACCGTGTGACCAAATATATACTGAGAAAAGCTTATTGGACATTTTGTTCAAAACCAGAATCTGAAAGAAAAACAGAATAGTAATATAGATTCTGACCAATCATAATACAGATTCTGAGCAGTCATCACATTTCACCTGTTTTGCTGCCAACTGCACACACCACAGTGCCTTTTCTGTGTTTGTTATAATAGTAGAAAAGAGGTTAGGAAAACAAGATTAGGCCTATACAGTAACATCATAACCTTTCAATGAAAATCTATAGTTAATTTAAAAAAAAGGGCACAATACATATTCTGTTATTCTGTTATTCTGTTCTGTTCATCGGAGTACTCCACTTGAGTACATTTTTGAAGTACCTCTACTTCACTTGAGTGTTTGACTTTAACACCACTAAATGGAAAAGTCAGTATCGTCCATTGGGTTGCTGGTTCTTCTGGATGGTTTTACTGGGCGAGTCAGTGTGTCAATGTTCGCTCTGGTCGCTGGCCCGCAGCAAATGATTATGATGATGTCAGAACACGGTGGCGATGCCTATAAAAGTTCCTCTGGACGCGGGTCACAGAGCTGGACCTTACACACCACCCACAGCCTGGGCAGACCCACGGCACGCCCACGGATACTTCATGCATGTGTGCACGGACATACACACAAATAAGACACATAAACATACACATAAAACATACACAAACACATATACACACACCATGCACATGTGCTCAAACACACAAATATCACTAAACTTTGTGAGTAGACCTGCTTAAAAGATTACAGGCAATGCAAATCATTTTGGTTGGAAAAATCTGTCTTTTATGTCAAGGAAATTCATATTATCATGGACTGTGTAATATATGAATTTTTGTAAATAATAGCCTTATTTGCCCTTTTCAGATTACAAGGTTGAAAATTGACAGAAACCCATTTGCCAAAGGCTTCAGAGACTCTGGCAGAAACCGGTGAGTTCATTTTGACCACAGAGATTTTCACATTATCTGGTGTATTAGGGGAAATGTGGGGTGCACGGCTGCATTATATTTTGGCTTGGTTGTGGTTTTTGTCACAGCTATTGCAGTCTCATTTTATGGGGAGCAAAGCTACGTATTTGTTTTTGTTTTTCTAATGGAAACCCAACCATTAAATCTGTTTTGAAGGAGGGGAAAAAAACAACAACTCCAATGACTATTACACATTATTATGAATTCATCATATTAATTGGTGATGCATTTTCATTTAAATGTGCTAACTTTAAAGGCACGTTCATTTCAATTACAATTACACACTTATGGACACAGAGTTTGAGAGGGAAAAATGTAACCTCGACAGCAAACTCAAATGCAGCGTCAGACTCTAGCCAGCCACAGGAACATAAACATCAACAGCAGAATAATAAAAGTCAAGAGTGTCCCGATGAAAATCTATATAAACACATTTATAAACATATATATAAACACAGCATTAAAACAACATGGCAGTAAAACTCCTACAGTCTCCAAACAGCCACTCCCCTGGGGGCCTCACAGAAATCATTAGAGAGGAGGAGAGAGAAAGGGGGAGAGCTAGAGAGAGAGAGAGAGAGAGAGTGAGCGAGAGAGGGAGAGAATGTGTGACAGAGAAAATGTGAGAGAGAGGAAGGTACAGAAAGGGAACCTGGATAACCGAGGGACCCTGACATCTAACCCTTTAAAAGTTAAACTCAGGAAGGAAGAAAAAACCTCCCCTTAAATATTACAGGAAGAGTTAAGCAGTTTGCTAAATAAACTCCTGCTCTGATAGGCTGCTTTGGAGCACACAGAGCCGCTCGGGGCAGCTTGTCTAAATTATCACCGTGGCTACGACCCCTGCGGGGGGGAGGACTTTTATCCTCACGCTAACGAGGGGTAACAGAGCACTTGCATTACCCCGCCACAGCAGCCCTCTGCCCCACCTACGAAAGGAGGGAGAGGTAGATGGCGGAGGACGGGAGGAGGGGAGCCCCACCTCATAAATCCTTGCTGCGGCTTCCTGCTCCTTCGTCCTGATTCGCCCGTAAAAGCCGTGTGAAAGCAATTACCTCGGAGCACCCGGCTGGCGGCGGCCAATCGCAACGTGGCGTTTATGCCCCTCATTACCTGCGGTCTCCATGGAGACGGTGAGAGAGGCCCCCGCAGGCAGCTAAGATGGCCGCCAGGTGGTTGCCGTAATGTCTGACACGGCGAGGCATGCTGGGAGGGGGGGGCAGCACTGCAGCGTCAATGACCAAAGAGTATTGTGAGTAGGAGGTTCTGTTTAAAGTGAGAAAAATCTGTCTCTGTTTCACAGGATGGGTCTGGAGGCGCTGGTAGAGTCGTACGCGTTCTGGCGTCCATCTCTGCGAACACTCACATTTGAGGACATCCCTGGCATGGCCAAACAAGGTATAGTTGGCTAGCGAGACCTAAGGACTGCTCATGATACTGAAAATAAGTGGAAGTGGGTTTCACTTTTTTTTTTTTTACTCTGTGTTTCTGTAGGAATCCCAGGAGCCCATGGAGGTATTGGGTCGTCTCACCTGCTCTCCTCATCTCCGTGCTCCTCCCCTTTCCAGGTTTGCCCTCTCAGCCCGCCTGACTACACCTGCAGCCGTCCTACTCACCCCCTCCATCGTTACAGTAATCCCCCGGAGCCATTCCCTCCTCCCAGAGGCCCCTCAACCTATGAGGGTGAAGGATTTTGCTCCCTGCCTCTCCCTGCTTCTCAAATTGGCTATCTACCAAACCCCTCTACACAGGGTTACGCTGGTCTCCGCCTCCACACACCGCCGTACAGTCTCTATGGTTACACATTCCCTCCCTCACCACGCCTCGCCGCCAGCCCCGATAAAATGGCTGCTGCTGCTGCTGCCAATCATCAGAGCCCTTTCTTTGGCTCCTCCCCCAGCGGGACGCTAACGGACAGTCTGGGCATGCTCAGTGGAAGCCAGCAAGGCTTCCTGTTTGACTCACGGACTTTAGGATTGGCCAGTAGCCAGCTGGGAGGTGGTGCCTCACAGGTCACCGCCCACATGGGCTGAACATGACTCCTGACCTCTGGGGTTGTCATGGAAACGGCATGACATTCTGGAATGGGTATAAATTGTTTCTGGTTCAGAACTTTGTACAAATGAATCATCCACGAGCTGAACAGCCATATGAACTATGGACAGAGAGACACAGAGACAGAGAAGAAAGTATGACAGCTCAAGCCATTGTTTCTGTGAGCACAAAGAGGTTGTCTAAGCTCCTTTAACTAGAGGGAATATTTTTACCAAGTTCTTATTTTTGAAGTTCTTTGGGACATAAGTGTCTTAGGCATTGGGATGCAGCTGCAGTGGCCGCTAAAGGAAGAAACTGTGGCTTCAGATAAGGAATCCAAATAATCTAACCCAATGAGAGAACTGGAACAGAACATGGATCAGATCCACGCCAACAGAGGCCAAGTAAGACTGGGCAGCAACTGGGCTGGCCCGGACCCTCAAAGCACTTCAACCCCTGACAGGAGCCCCCACCCCCATGCAGCTTATAAATCAATGAAATCTTGCCCACTGTGGACGGAACTACTGGACCTGATTTCTGAACTTATTTCTAAGGGATATATGGACTCAAATTATTTCTTTCATTAATTCACTTAAAATTGTTGTTTGTAACATGCCTGGTGGTATTCTCAATCCAGTCTTTGGTAACTTGTCGGTAGAGTCCAGATAGTAATACCACTCGTTAACGGACTTCATAGACCTGACAGATGGTGACGCGTCAGGCGCACGTTGCACATAAAACATTGACATGGCAGCATCCAGGCCATGAGAGACCATGGGAGGCATTTCCCCTAACCGTTTTCTGGCTGACGACGATAAAGCTGTAAACAGGTGTTGGAGAATGACTCTACTCTGATATACTTCACAGATGGGACTGATTGATTGACTGACATATTCTACGTCTGTGGTTTGACAGACTTTTACTTGATGCGACATGTCGGGCAAAAGTGCATCTTTCCTTGTGTGACACAAAGCGGTCGTAGCTCCTCGTCACGACTCTGTATATAGCGGGGGAAGGGGGGGGGGGGGGGGGGGGCGGAGAGCTGTGTATATAAAGGGCTATGTGACCCTTCGCACTTAAAAACCTCAACGCACCTGCTTCTGCTCATTAGACTGGGTCAGGTATGCCACAGCCAACCCTGGACTCGACTGAAAAGCTTTTCTCTGCAAACACTAAACGCTATATCAGCACACCTTTTGGCCTGAAACGTTAACATGTTCCGTGACCTTTTTGAGCCAAATAAAATATATCTATTCATGTCACAATGATTATATATGATCGACATCTCAATAGTTTACGAGATTTTCTGTGGATGGGCGATGCAACTGTGTGTGCGTGAGTGTGTGAGTGTGTTTTAATGGTCTTTTGTACATTTTTAATAGAGCAATTACAATTAACAAATACATAATATATCATTATTTTGTGAAGGCAAGATTGGCTGTATGCTTCCCTAAGTATGTGTGTGTGTGTGTGTGTGTGTGCGTGTGTGTGTGTGTGTGTGTGTGTGTGTGTGTGTAATAAAGCAGTCAAAGGTTCAGACTGTTCCACGGGCTTTGGATGCCTGAGAAATGAAATATACAGCAGGAGACAGGGACAAATGTAGAGACAGCAACTCTCTGACACATATACACATGCACAGATACACAGATATACACACACACACACACACACAACACACACACAAACAAATACACATTCACACTGGTATTGTGTAATGGCCGTGTAAGCTTATATGTACAAGTCTGTTGAATTGACCAGTCACACGAGACAGGGTGTGTGGTGAATTTGGCTGTGCGTGAGGGTGCGGATGTGCCCTGTGTGTGTCTGTGTGAGTCTGTGTGTGTGTGTGTGTGTGTGTGTAGCAACAGGTGGTTGAGTTGTCAGCGAGTGTGTGACCTCACAGTCTCAAAGTTCATTTAGATCCCTGAGATTTGACCCCCACCGCCCCTCCCGCCGCACCCCAGTGCATACCACTCTATTGCAAACTTAACCTGAGGTTTTACAAAAATCTGTTTGCTGTCATTGAACCTTTTGTAACGTTAACTTGTTTTAACACCTGAACAAGCACACTAACCAAAGACTCCAAAAGCCAAGTCAAAACAAAAGGGAAACTTTTGGATGCCATTTTAGTACGAAGTTTTTTTTTTTATCTTACCTTGTGCCCACAAATCAATTTTAAATGAAATGAGGACAGTGAAAACATAAGCGTTGGCTCCTTCAGCTCCTGTTATAACTATAATAATAAGATCAGGTGTGATTTGATAGACCCAAGCCTGGCTGGTCACTGAGCTGTTTTTTCTCTGGCCCTGCAAATGTACCATTTAAACACAGCCCAGTGTGTCTCCTACGTCCAGGTCAGCAGCTATGCACCCCATAGTGAAAACAAGAAAGACTTTTGTATTGATGGCTCCCCAATAAATGATATACATGGGTCCAATGTTTAGAGCTTGTCTTAATAGCATATGCATTCAATTAAGAGCAATTTCAAAACTAGAACTGGAACCGGGGTGGTGACTGGGTGTGAGAATGCATCAGAGCACTATTAGGGTCACTGCTACAAAAATACAAATGGGAAACACCGCAGTCTAATCCTGTTTTTTTCTCTCTCTCTCTCTCCATTGAGCTTAGCCATTTTGATGTCACACTCTGTAAACTTTACTTGGAAGATTGGCATATATATAAAACTAGCATTTCTTCAACACATACGTCAGTGCAGACTTCAGATAGACCTATGAGTTCTCAAATTAGCTCAGGAAACAATTACAACGACTGCTTGAATTTAACAGGGATGAATTTGGCTAGTTGGCTACTAGCTAGTAACCTAGGGTACCATTCTGGTAGTTAGCTACAGAGGGCCAAATAAAGTATTACCTTAAAATGTGAACCTATATTCCTCCAGATTTCAAAGATCGATTTGTTTCTAATACATTTTTCAGTGGGGAATCTGTTTGTATGTCTGTCAGATTCCTGACCTCATGATGGCCACCATGGAAATAAGGTCTACTGATTCAATTGTGCACTGATTTACTCACTACCTGATCTCTCACCTCTCCTGAATTCCCATCGCTTCTCAACCTCACCCCAAGCCTCACCCTTTGCCTCGACAATTCTCTCGCCCACTTCCTCCTCAGCTTTTCTTGACCCCCCCCCCGCTCTCAGTTCTCTCCTGTCACTCTGAAGGTGAGAGGTGCTGACGAGACGAGAGCACATGTGAGGGGAGAGGAGGAAGGCTAGAGGAGCGAGAGAGAACGGAAAGGGGGAGGAGAGGTTATTTTAGAACACAGGAATGATTGGCTTGCTGTTTCTGAGTGACAGATGACGGGACCCCCGCCTGGTGCATCTGTACCACACAAACCCAGATGCCTACATGCACATTCATGCTGTCACCTCTACAAGCATCTGCACAGGCTTATGAAAACTATTTTTTTTGCATGTAAACACATAAACATATTTGGGAAATAGAAACTAATACATAGGGGACAAAAGCATATATATATTTGACCCCAGAGGATGGCAAGTGTTACTTAAAACACAAGACAAAATAACATTAACATTACAATATACAATACAAAACAAAATAAAAACACGATCAAAAATCATAGATCATAGCATGCCGGTAGCTAGCTAGCACTTCTCATTCTTACTTCATTTCAAATATATCATTGGTAGGACAGTTTTTGATTTGCAGAGCTTTTTATACATGCACACAAACACAAACACACACACAAGCAAACAAACAAGCACACACACTCCTGCATGGTGTCAGTGGTCCAGTGATTCCCAGCTGAGGTGGGGATATTAACACTTGTGTGCGACCAGGTGCCGAGGTGACAGATTTGTCACACAATCCGCCTGCCCTGCCTGTGGGTGGGTGGGGGCAGACAGGGGGGCAAAGTAGAGAGAACAGGACAGTGTGTGTGTGTGTGTGTGTGTGTGTGTGTGTGTGTGTGTGTGTGTGTGCACATATTCAAGTGTGCACACAAGTATAGAGCTGAAACGTAACCACCCCCTTTCTCAGTGGCCGTGGTCACAGAAGTAAATTTCCCGTTCATTTTCTTTGTAGACGTTTCAGAAAATCCCAATATGAACAGTTTTAAACTTTGAACCACACCAACCAGCTACCAGGCTGAGTCATGAGCTCTTCCCTATGGTAGAAATGAATGGGAAATGTACTTCCAGTCTATATGTGTGTGTGTAGCTCCCTTTAGATTTGAGTGGCCCAATCAAAGCACTCACCTGCCACAGACAGGAAAGCACAGAGGAGGTTCCTCATAAGGCTCTCAACCCCTGGGAGTGATTTTCTTCATATATATTAGTTGTGATGATAGTGACCATCAATGTCCTATGTCATTGTTTCCCCTAACCTACATTTTATATACAGGGGAGTGTCCTTGGAGCATTTGTTTTTTAACAGTGACAGCCATGTTTTTCTTTTCTTGTTTTACTGGCGTTTGAATGTGTCATCACAACTAATTTCACAGCGATATGAATTGCAACATGCTACATGTATCATCTTTAAATCTGATATCTATTATTTTCTTAAGTAGGCTGCTTTGATTTACTGTTAACATCAGCCACACATAAATACACACTCAGAAGTGCTGCCAAATCCTCTCATCATGACACTGTATATCCCCAGGGCTCCAAGGCATCAATTCAAAGCCTACTGAGTGATATCAGTCATAATTCTAGTGCGTGTGTGTGTGTGTGTGTGTTTGGTGTGTGTGTGTGTGTGTGTGTGTGTGTGCGTGTGTGTGTGTGTGTGTGTAGGTGTGTGTGTGTGTGTGTGTGTGTGTGTGTGTGTGTGTGTGTGTGTGTGTGTGTGCATATGCATGTAAGCATAGCACTAGCACAGACTCACAGAGAGAGAGAGAGAGAGAGAGAGAGAGAGAGAGAGGGAGAGAGAGAGAGAGAGAGAGAGGGAGAGGGAGAAAGAAAGAATGATCCATTGGTTCTTTAGGCTTATTATACATATAATGTATGTTGTCATGCCAACGATGAGCAATAAAGAACTGCTCTATGATGGTACACACATACACACACACACCCCCCCCCCCCCCCTCCCCACACACACACACACACTTCATTTACTCTTCATTTTTTCCCCTTGGTGGAGATTTTGGTGATTACAACCACTTCTGACCTTTCCAGTCATACAGTGTTCAACAGCACATCATTTCAATTTGATGAACTAGACCAGCCTTGGTGTGATCTTCAACATGATCATCCATGGGAGACGATAACCCTAACCCAGGAACAGATTGGCAAATGGGATAAAATCAGTGTGGATTACATTGAAGGGCTGTAGGGAGTGAAAACATAAAGCTGTTGGTTGGAAAAATTGCCTTATAATGTTTCCCATGTATGATGGCCTCTGGTGTTCTCAAAAAGTGAGTGTTGGCCAACGTGAAATAAGTCTATTTACCATATCTTTCCTCTCCACCGTACTCCCTTTCATACCCAAGGGGATCGGCTACGCAAAAGCATTCAACACAGAAGTTAGCATTTCCACACAGGCCAGTTATGTGGTTTTAGCGTCCCTGTGTGATTGAAGTGTGCATTAACATATGGGCCGGCGGCGCGACCACGTGGGCGACCGTGCTCAGAGGGGAGTTGCGGCCTGCCGTACGTGACCAAGCATACGAGTTGGGACGTCTACAGGTGAGGTCATGTTGGGCAGCGACAGGAAAGTTCCCTGGAGCTCAGAATAAGGTTTGGCAAACCAACACTCAACCGTCAAAAGGCAAAAAAAAAGAGGTCTATTTGTATTTGATGAGCAGCATGTTAGAATTACAAATAGCGGTCGCGACAAACCAAATCTTTAAATGACGGAAAAGTCTGACTTTGGGGTTTCATAAGGAGAGAGGATATCAACGTTTGTGTTAAAGCTGGAATCAAAATCGTTCAGTGAAGCCAGTTCTGATATCGTGCTCATGCATTTCAATGTTTTTCACCTGGAGGAGCCAAGGATTTACCATGGTTTCAAACAAAAGTCAGGGAGTATTCTCAGATAGAGTAGGGAGGGAGATTGTGTGATTCTGATTGTGAAAGAAATGAAGTAGAGGAGAGGAGAGGAGAGGAGAGGAGAGGAGAGGAGAGGAGAGGAGAGGAGAGGAGAGTACTGAGGGTATAGGACTCGGGGAGAGAGGCTTCTTCTGCCCTGCTACTGTTCCTGGAAGTGCACCTGTGCCCCGGGGTGTTTTGGGAGGGGGGACCCGGCGGGTGAGGAGGGGAGGGGCGAGACCACGGGGGGGGTGGGGGTTGAGTGGGGTGTTGCAGTCTCAGCTCATCTAGGCCTGCGTGACCTGTTAATGGCCTAGCGGGTATTTGATGACAGTTGCAAGAATCTGAGGCTCAGGGTGTCCTTTACAGCCGTTTAATCTTTGTCATCAAATCTCCCCCCGCTAAGCTGATTTATGGTCCGCTCCGCCGGGCATGTTTCTCAGTACTCCTATTAGACACCCCCATGAACTCTGATCTATGAGGGGGGTGTTGAGAAATGATTCTGACACAATATTTTCCTATAATCTTTCCATGTCAACAAAGAGGACATGAGCACCTCCTTTGACTCTCTACAATCCCAATACACCAAACACAAAACACACACACACACACACACAAATGCACTCATTTCATAGTTGGTATATAACAGTACATGCCTTACTGTTTATATGAGACACTGAGAAGGTCTGATAGACTGCGCGTCGAGCCAAAATGAAAGGAGAGGGTCTGCTATGTCTTGTAAATGTCTATCAGTTCCTTACCCATGTGACTGAGGGTCTCGTATGTCTTATGTCTCTCTGGCCAACATTTAACAAACTGTGCGACAGTTATTCACAGCTGCCTTAGGCCGACTGCTTTTTGGGAACCTCAGTTAACACTTCCTCTAAGCATCTGCTGGGCACTGCTAACTAAGACAAGAGGCACTCGGTGGACAAAAGTCCTTAAACTCCATCATGCAACAGCATTAGTGCACATTGTTAAAAGTGTGTGTTTTTATTACCATTTAATGCTGTATTGTGACAATGCATCATTTGAAAAAAAAAAAAATATGAAGATTCTTGCAAGTTCTGATCTCTGATATTGTCTCTGAAAATGCACATCACTGATTTTGTGTTGTGATTTAGATGTTACAGCTACTAGTCAGCAATGTACTGATTACGGATCTACGGCAGACACTCTTAGAGGTGAGAGCCAGGGTCATGTGCGTGTGTGTGCGTGCGTGTGTGTGTGTGTGTGCGTGTGTGTGTGTGTGTGTTTCCACACAGCAAAAATAGTGCCCCTTCCTGGGCCCCAGCTCCCACATTCTGCTGCTAATAGGAAGGTGTGTGTATGTGTGTGTGTGCGTGTGTGTGTGTGTGTGTGTGTTTGTGTGTGTATGTAGCCCTTGCCTGACCGTGGCCCTGGCTAGACTTAGCATGCTCATTTATAGCCAAGCAGCCCATCAATCTTAATAGAGGGGAGAAGTGCAAAGAGCCGATGAAACGCCAGACATGATCACTATTCACTAGATGGGTGGGGGTGAGTCGAGAGACGAGGAGAGAGAGAGAGAGAGAGGGAAGGAAAGAGAAGCAGAAGGAAGAGGAGGGAGAGAGGAGACGAGTCAGAGAAAGATGAGAGGAGGAGGGCGAGGGAGCAAAAAGGGAGTGAAAGTGAGGAGGGCAGGGATTGGGAAAGAAGGATGGGGTGAGAAGGAGAGAGATGGCGAGATGTTTATCCCTCTAGGTGATAATAATGATCTGTTCCGCTCTCTGCTGTCTGGGCCTCAACGGGCTGAATGACAGCAGAGCTAAACAAGCACTGTGGATAGGCCAAGGCAACAGGAACATAAGCCCAAACACACAAACACACACACCTCTCTCTCTCTCTCTCTCTCTCTCTCTCTCTCTCTCTCTCTCTCTCTTGATCTCACATATTCACACACTCTTCCTCTCTTCTTAACCTTTGGAACATCCTGCCTGAGGAAATACAATTAGCAAACTCTGGATCATTTTTTTTAAGAAGCTAATTTTACTACATTTACTTTTATTTACTTTACTTACTTTATTTTAATATTACTTTTATTCATTTTAAATTTTACTGAACCTGTTTTTGCACTCATAATAGAATTGATCATTCATCTGCTGGGAGATTTTGCTTTTGCTAATGGATATTACTTACTGTAACAAACGCAAAGTGCAATAGAATTCATTATCATATTATTATAGTTCTTATTTTAATATAATTTAATTCAATGTTTTATGTCTGTCCTTCTCTGTCCTCCACACACCAACATACACATGTCTGTGGGTCGTGGGTGTTAGTAGGGTCACATGCTTGGCGTTAGATCACAGTGTGCTCGGTGTACGTGGCCATACCGGAGGCCTGGTCTGGAAAGGGCTTGGCCGGGGGGGCAGGGGGGGGTTGTGCCGCAAGAGGATATTTAGCAATGTGCTGCGAGACTGTGCTGACACAGGACACTGCGTCTTCATACAACATCAGAGCTGTCACACTCCCAGGCATGGGGTCAGGAGGTATTCAGTAAGTAAATATTTCCAGAGATTATTATTGGCCACGTTTACACGCAAAAGGAAGTAAATCAAAAATGTGATTATAATGCAATTAAGGAAATAATGGGATAAAGACAGAGGTCATGTAAACACCATACTTTTATTATACCGATGCCATTATGCTCTTTGAAGTCAAAGTAAGTATAATCTCAGTGACGCATTGATAGACAGCAGTTAGGACGTCTTGGTCACATTTCTTGAACTGTGGTCAAGCTGCACATGTGTCCAGCTCGTCGGAAGGGAAGTGTAGTTTGTACTAAACTCGACCGAGATGGCGTGCGGCAGGAGTCAGCACTTTTGGAGTTTCAAAGAGATGTTTATGTGGTTTTTAGACGGGGTGTAAGCACGGTAATGGTGACATTTTTAGACGAGTGTCAGAAAAAACGTAAGGAGGGTGATGTTTGGGTTTGTTGGAAAGCACTGAAGGCTGCATAGCACAGAGCTAAAAAGCAACACTCAACCGTTGGCTCCAACCCACACACACACTCCCTCAGTTTGACCTCCTTAATAAAATGTAATTTATTTTTTGGCAGTAAATCATCCCGCAATTCCTCCAATTCTGTCTGGATAATCAAAATAAATGCATCACTCGTGTAAATGGGATTATTATGGGGAGTTGTCACATTATTGAATCATGTAAGCAGCTTAATTGCCTTACTATCAGCATTGGCAATAGTCACATACACGCCATGGTGATTCAGAGGGAGCCTTATCATCAAGACGTCATCTCACCTTGAATTTAGAATCAGAAAATATTTCAAAACTTCTGAATCTGAGTTATCTTATCTTTGCAAGTAGATGTGTCCACTTTTGATACTGTTGGAGGATTCGGCAGAGACAAACCAAGCACACTTCAAAGCAGTTCAAATATTTGAAACCCTATTCAGGTTTTGTATATTTTGCCTGCAGGCCTGAAAGCCGGGACCACAGTGGGCAGTGTGGTGAGGTGAACCCGGGTAAGTCTGTAACAGCTGTGAGAAAGCATCAGATCTGTCATTCCTCACACTTCAACAGCCAACAAGTGAGCGATTTATGACGGCCAGAAAGAGAGAGAATGAAAGAGACGGAGAAAAAGGTCAGAGAGGGAGAAGGAAAGAGAAACAAAGAGAGCAAAAAAAAAAAAATGAAATAAACAGAGAAAGGACTAAAAATAGAGGGGGAGAGAGAAAGAGAGCCCAAACAAGAGAGAATGAACGAGACAAAGGGAAAGGGAGTTAGATAAATAGATAGAAAAAAGGGGAACAAGGACAGACAGACAGACAGAAAAAGACAGACAGAGAGAGAGAGAGAATAAGAGAGGATCTGACTGATGAGAGACTAATGTTCAGACTATGTTGGAAATGAGCCTGTGACTACGTTCCCTCATGCTCTCTTGAGGGTTTGTGTTTTAGAAATTGTCAAACAAACATACAAATTAAGACATATGCAGAGACCTGTGATGTGTATTTCAAGTCAAGTGTATTTCTGAGTGTGGGGGTCTTCTGTCTCGTTAAACAGCAATATCTAACCTCACCCCCTTACCTGGATTCTCTCCGGTCCATGAAGGACACATCAGCAAGACCACTAAATCAATACACGCACACACACACACACACACACACATATCGATGCATAAACACTTGCAAAAACACACTCATCAAGTATGCACACCTTCACATATACATGCACTCAAACACACACACACACAGCTCCAAGGTCATGCCTGGTACAGAGAGTGATCAGGCAACTACAACAGAGGACAGCTGAACCAATAGTGGCACAGTGGTACAGCCAAAAAGGCATAGCAGCCAGCACCACAGGCTCTAATATGAAAGTGTAATATTGCTCTATTAAACATTTACACATAGTGTATTTATTTCAGTTTGTGGAGGTCTCGCTGCAAACTTTCTTTTGGCACGTTGCTCGAATGTGCGATACTTTTCTTTTCTCTTTTTCTTTTAGTTTTTGAGGTCAAAGGTCAGCAGGAAGGATGCTTGCCAACACCCAGGTTCTCCATTTGAAGAACAGTCTCCTTACTCGCTATGCCAACCTGCTGCCTTAAGAAATTTATATTTTCTTTATACACCCCCCCCCTCCCACACACACATTCTCCCCTGTCTCCCTGTCTTCTTTTTCTGTCTGCTTGTCTTGTCTGCGGTGGGTTGGTGGTGAGGAAAGCTTCGTTTATTTGGTCTTTTAATACAAGCTGACCCCTGTCCCCCGGTGTGTGTGTGTGTGTGTGTGTGTGTGTGTGTGTGTATATGTGTGTGTGTGCAGGTCCAGAGAGCACTCTCCCATGACAACTACGTCAACGACCCAGAGAGAGCGTCGACAGAAGACCACACCACACAAGGAGAACATACACACACACTGAAACACATACATAAGCACACATGTACGTCCACATGCACACAAATAAACATTAACACATATATACTCATATACCAAAAAAAAAAAACAGTGTAGCACATAGCAGTGTGTGTGTCTTTGTGTGTGTTTGTGTGTGTGTGTGTGTGTGTTTATATGTGTTTTGGTCTTGAGGAAATCTTCAGCATGTGTTAGATGGAATCCCCAGGGGTGCTCAGCGAGCTCTGATTGGCTCTCTGGCTGGTTGTGTTTGTTTCCGTAGCGACAGAGCTGTCACTGCCTCCTGCCACCCAGGTAGAACTGTCAATCAAACTGGCCCGCAGCCAACCACACACAGCCTTTTTGCTACAGCCAATCACAGCGCAGATCCTGTGGGTGATGTGTTTTTTGATTGTGTCGTATTCATCAGTGGCCAACAAATTACCAATAATATCAGGTAACATATCTTAATGCCTGAATTAAATTTACTTTAATTGAATTTGCTAAATTGTGCTTTTTTTTCCCATTTAAGATCGTATGCAAGGTATTCTGTTTTATTTGGCATTTCACGGCAAAATTTTGGGAGGAGAGATTCTCATATTCCACTAACTTGCTTTCACCAACAATACATCTCTTCATCTCAGTTTTCTCACCTTTCACGTCTCACCACCTTCCAGTTCAGCTCCTAAAATCACATCACCATCACCTCCCTATTCCCTTCCTTAATTATACCAGATACAGTCCAGTGGGGGCGTTCAGGACAGTCATGATCCATGATCGAGGGCTGACTTCACCCAGCGGCGTCAGAGCCAGAGCTACATTTTCACTGAAACCAATCTTATATCCTTTTCCTTCTAATTCCAGTCGGAGGAATCTCAGACTGGTGAACAGACAGTATACATTGACAGGAAATATGGGATTTGGTGAGGTGTCAAAGGTCATGAGCTGGATTTGAAATCATGATTTTGTGAATGTACAGGACGCATTTGCAACACAGATAATCCTGCTCACACCAAAGTTAAAGCTAAATCATGACAAGAGGAATCTGAAATTGGCAATCGGGCTTCTTCTATTTTAGAATCGAGGTGCAGCCGTAGGCGATGAAAAGCTGATGTAACACAATATAGAAGTCAGGGTCTTGCAATGCAATGTCATATAACCAGGCCTGTCACACGTTCACAAAAATAGACAAGCGTACACACACTTTCAGACAGACTGACAAGGAGGCAGATAGGCAGACAGAAAGAGACAGACAGGCAGATGAATATCAACATTAGAAAAGATTTTGCAGCCCTCAGGGGGAGATTTGTTCATGAGAATTACTGGTATATGTTCTCTGTGTGTGTGTGTGTGTGTGTGTGTGTGTGTGTGTGTGTGTGTGTGTGTGTGTGTGTGTGTGTTCCTAATCCCCGTCCTTGCCCAGAAGTCACATACACCGCTGTACCGACATGGTGCAGTTTGTCCCCTGTGGGCTACAGTAGCCCCTTCAGTGTGTTTGTAGGTCTGCTAAGCTGAATACAGTAAAGCCATTTCACTGTAAACACTAATCAATAGTACTGATCAGAGGCCAGTCATCAATACTGCCCCATCTGCTACCACTTGACTTGAGCAAATAAAGGCCCCCACACCCACCCACCCACACACACACACACACACACGCACACACTCACTGACACTGTTGACATACTACACAACTGACCAGACTGTGAAGAGTCACACATTTAAAGGTGTTGTGCACAGAATTTGAACATCAATAAATCATTACCACATTGATAGGCATTAATATAAATACCGTCAACAAATCTCCTGGATTGCTTAACGGCACAGAACAGGGCAGCTGCTCTTCCAGCGTAAACAGAGCTAAAGGTTTCATAATTCATTGTCTTTACAACAGGAAGCAACAGGGTTTATGGGAAATGTGGTCTTAATTTTGAGAAACACCATACAGAAACAATACCACTGGTGTGAGAGAGAGGCTACCAATTGTCTCAACCATGGTCTCATTTGTAAGACCATGGTATTTCAATTCATTTGACAATGATGTATTGATGTTTAAAAACACGTAGCACCATGACTGGCTTTCACAGATTTTTTTGTTTTGCATTGTAAAAGGACAGACACAGGACTACAAGACTGGGATCGCACACTAGCGGCTGCAATCCCCAAATCCTGCACAAACACAAGCTCTCGTGCTACCACCGAAACAGATATGGAGGTGGAACAACTTTGCCGCCAATTCGAGCCACTGACCAGCTCACACTGCAGGAGTACACCAAGACTTGTCCAGATTTGAGTTGTGAAAATCAAACACATCCTCATGACCAACCCAGACTAGCAGAAACTCGGCCTTATCTTGAAAATCAGTCGCCAAATACTCACTCTAATTGGCACACACACACACCCAATCCCCTCTCTCCAACCCACACACACTTCTACAGTATGAAACCCATCATTAATGCGTTGAGCCGGATGTTGCTGTGACCTTTCTCTTTTTAGGCTTGACCCCAGCAGATGACCCAGGAGAGGGATTAGTCCCTGATACGCCTAATTAACCAGCACACTGCCCAGAGTAGCACTCTCAGACTCTCAGCACCTACTCACCCCCACCCACTAGACCAACTCCTTTCTATATTTGTTTTCTTTCTTTTCTTTCTTTCTTTCTTTCTTTCCATGTTTTTATTTGAATTGAAAGAATGCACAGTCTCTTAAAAAGCTGAGGACGTTTCATGATACCAAGGTCCATGAGAACCCCCATCACAGTCTGTCAGTTGCGCACAGTCCTCATTCAGAAAATAGGGCTGTTTTTGTAAATTCCCTGAAAAGTTCTTTTGAGCTACATCTGACACACACAGCATAGTTCTACTTTACCCACAACCAACTCACCCTAAAATCAGCCTGCGGTCTGCTTCCTCTTTCCAAACAGCTTTCCAGACACCCCTACACCTTGACCCATCCGCTAATACCCCTCAGCGTAGCCTGGCCCTGGCTAACCCCCGTTTAATCCCTACGAAGCCTAAACAAGTGTATTTTGACTGTGGGGTTAGCGGAGAGGAAGCAGAGGTTGGATTTCCACATGAGTTTAAAATGGACAAAAACATCCACATTGAAACCGGAGGAAATGAGCTTGTTAAGCATAACACGAACACCTGTATGCACTAACGCACACATAAACACACACACACACACTTGTTCCAAGAAGTACAATCCTAGAGAACCAGTACCTACCATGCCTACCTCTCATCAGACCGAGACCTGTAAAATCTGATCAAACCTCAAAGATCACGCCAAGAATTTACCTCTCTTTTGCTTTTCAAAATAAAATCAGTGCACACGTATTAATCAACAACAGCAGCAGTAAGGACAAGTAGGTTGATCATTAATATAGAGTATATATATGTGCTTCTGTGGTGATGTGATGCAAAAATGACCATCTACAGTACAACTATCGCTACAGATCAAGTCGTGTTCGTAGTTCTTCACACACACACACAGTACAGTATGTAAAGTATCCACTAGGTTGGGCTCGGACAACGCAACTTGACACCCGGCTAAACAGTTGCACAGAGCCAAACGCTCTATTTAGAAGGTTGCCAAGCAACACCTATCCAAGCTTTGATTTTTAATAGGCAGTAGTAAATAGCACCAATACTGTGGCTTTTTATTTAGCCGGCTTATATTACTGCTTTTATCTATAGATTTACGTGACATATGCTAACTCCCATCCTGTTCACACCTCCTGCGCTCCTGCAGGCGTGTATCTGTGCGTGTGTGTGACTGAATGTGGGTCTGCGCAAGGATTTCCTTGTCTGTGTCAATATTACTTTAACCTCTTCACACACACACGCACACACACACACACACATTTGTTACAATATGTTCTTCATTGACCACCAAAGATTTTGATATGAGACAGGAAGGGATTGTGGAGGGCGTGGGGGCGCTAGTAGGTTGTTGATCAAAAGAACTGAAGCTAACCTGGGACACTGTGATGCCAGTTTGACCTAAAGATGCCCAAGGTTAATATCAACATGCACATAAACACACATGCAAAAACTCACAACCTTTCAAGGGGAGATTTACAAGCATGTCTCCACATGAATGCACAGGAAACAACCCTCGTCCCTCCTAATCTCAGTGTGTGTGTGTGTGTGTGTGTGTGTGTGTGTGTGTGTGTGTGTGTGTGTGTGTGTACATGTGTATGTGTTTTCATTATCTCTCCACAGTTACATCGCTAAGAGACTATTGGGCACCGCCCAACAGCTGCAACTCCTCTTGGTTATATCATTTTGATAACTGAGTGTATATGAATGCATGTCTTTGTCTCCATTTCTCTCTAGATAGCATATGTGTAATTAGCTACCATGCAATGCAATGTGTGTGTGTGTGTGTGTGTGTGTGTGTGTGTGTGTGTGTGTGTGTGTGTGTGTGTGTGTGTGTGTGTGTGTGTGTGTGTGTGAGAAACCCATCTACCAAGGCCAGTGTCTGACACACACATGTGAAGGTGTGAAGGAAATGAAATAAACAGGCTCCATACTCTGTGAAGCATGTGTGTGTGTGTGTGTGTGTGTGTGTGTGTGTGTGTGTGTGTGTGTGTGTGTGTGTGAGTGAGTGAGTGAGTGAGTGAGTGAGTGAGTGGGCGGGTGGGTGTGTTTGAGTGTGCATTTGTGTATGTGAGTGTGTGTCTGTCCTTGTGCATGCATGTGTGTGAGTGACTGTCTGATATTCAGCATCTTATACCTATCACTTTACGTATCACTTTCCGAAGTGGAAGGGCAGTAATGTTTGTGTGTGCACGTCGCTTTCAGTTGAACAATCTGTGGGGCTTCCAAGCACAAAACACAACCCAGCATCTTACTGGATGGAACGAGGATGAAGTAACACAAAAAACTAGCCATTTCATATGCTGTCAGTCAGTTTTAATACTTTAACATCAACTGGGTAGAGTAAATGGTATTCACATTTTCATTGTTCACTGGCAAAAGTAATGTAATTGTAGAATGATGCACTAATGTGTAACTTTGCATTGTATTGTAACGGTTGACGCCAACTGAAACTGCAAGGTTTCACCCAACAACAATAATTCATGACGTTTCCATATCAATTAGTGAACAGCTGCCTCATAGCACCTCTACAGGCAGCAGCTGAATCAAGCAGCCACAGATAGACAGGATAAGGATTGGAAGATAGCGAATTTGACTTCAAATTAAAAGCCAACATTTGGCACTTTTACAAAAAAAGTATTGGGGTGTAGAGAACATTTTGGAAAGTAACATGAATTTATATGTTCATTTACTTTACATGCCTCTTCAAATATAATGTCACTTTGATACTTCGTATTACTCAAAAAACAACGTATGTTCATCAATAAGGGTTTTATTTTGAAAACCGTGACCAGAACAGTTGTTACATACACATACAAATAATATTCACAATACTGGGTCACTTGCCAATTTAAACGTTTTTAATTGTGAGTTTAAAACTATATTGTTCTTCATCTTCATCTACAGTAGGTAAGTTAATAAATAAGAGCATACCAGGAAATTATTACTATTATACAAAGTGTTGTTCAGCTATTACCTTCTCATTGGATTTGTTCATAATTTATAGTTCATCTGAGCACCAAGCCTCTGTCACTAGATCATAATTTGATGAACTGGTAACATTCGGTATTTGCTATCAAAGCACATAACATTATACAACGTGGTGAGTCGATAAGTCTGAACTGGGGAGTGGAGGTAATAAAACTACCACCATAAGATTTAAGCACAGCGTTGTCAGTTGGTAAATCATGAAATTACCAAAAAGTGGCAATAAGTTACATCACTGTTACGTAACGTGTCAGCTGGGGCAACACATTATTTCCTGTGATCCAGGAAAGACCTACCCGAACAGCAAAAGTAAAAGCTTTCATGAGCTGGTAGAATAATGAATGTGACATCTCAGAGAGTAGCAAACTGGACATGTATTTATATAAAAATGGGGGGTATAGTGGTCAGAATGTGGAGGGGCTTACTAGTGTGAGTGGGAGGCCTGGGGAAAGGGTCTGAGGTGGGCGAGGTGGGGGGAGAAGACGGAGGGGTTAACTGGTTATTACAGGCACCCAGAGAGCAGGACAGATGGTTAGACACTGGTCAGAGTTACACAGCAAAAGGCTGTAAACGAGCTATAGGAAAACCATGTGTGTGTCACCTAACACTGACACACACACACACACACACCTACATACTTACGTTTGCCATGTGTGAAAGGTTTTCAGGCAAAAGGAGAAACAGACATTCTGAAAAAGTAAAGGACAGTTTAGGATCAATGAGACACGCTAAGCACTTCAGCAGTACGAGAGCAGCAGGACTTTGTGTAATCCTTTTCTTTTCTGCACAATACAGAGCTCATGGCCGGGAGAATTTGGCCCGTTTTGACTATGGACACACCGCGTTAATTCCTGTTCTCCAGAGTTCACTGCCGTTATATGCAACAATGCTTACCTGTAACATACCAAAAAATCAGCTGTCATGGGATTTCAACTTGCTCAGTCACAGCCAAGAGAGATGGTGTGTGGAGCAAAGGAAGCTGCTCCTGAGAATTACACTGGCCAAACGAAAGCACTTAAAAATAAGCAGTAGGCCTTCATGCACACTACTGTTTTCTCCACCGAGCACTTGGTCAAATTATGGGTAAAAGGTTTCTGCATATGCTGGGATTTCAGCAATTCCAAAAATGGTCTTGTTGCCATTATAAGCATTCCTCATTGAAACCAATGGGCACCGCTGGGCTGTCAGCTAACAAGCCCACTTTGTTTTGTTTCTATGTTAACTGAGATCCTATTGCCGTGACTTTTTACCCTATATTATGACAAGAGCATGGTGAAGAAAAACATTGGCGTAAACTTCACTGATTGTACACACACTAACTTACACGTGCATGCAGGCAATCGTGCACACACAAACACACTTGTACACGGAGACAAAACTTCCCAGATCATAAAAGAGAGCAAAATAACTGCGAGCAGCGTCAACAGACTCTTTGCCCCGGTGCTCCTGTCAGCACCCTCAGGATCCGGGTGACACATCAGTTCACTGCAACTGTAGACAGGCGCCAAGGACGGGCCTAATCTGTTCATGTATCTGTCTCTCTCTCGCCTTCTCCTGCCTTCTCTCTCTCCCCCTCGTTCCCTCTATCTAACTTTATACGTCTCTTGCTTTCTCTCTCTCTCTCTCTCTCTCTCTCTATCTCTCTCTAACTCTCACACGCACATTTACACTCACAGCTTGCTGCATTGGGGTGAGACTATCCGAGTGAGGATCTTTAAGGGGACAGAGAGAAGCAGAAAGAGAGGCTTCCTCTGTAACAAATTGCTGTGTGATGGTCACTGTCGGTTTCTGGTTTGTGATAAACTGTATATAAATAACTCTGAATTGAAACTTGACTTGACGAGCCATATATGCAAACACTAGCTGAGCACAGTGTCTGTGTGTGTATTTACAGTTGCGAACGGGTGTGTGATGCAAGTTACGTTAGCAACAGGGCAAACACTGCACCACACCACTGACACGACTGACTCACCTCTGATGTACAGATCATAGTAGTAATCTGAGAACCAGGTTACCCACAGGTCAGAATAGAAAAAGGGGCGTTTTGTATGTAACACTTTTTGATTTGCTGTATTTTAAAGCATTAAGGTGGACAGAAAATATGAATTAGTGATGAAGAAAGTATTTTGTGCCAAAAATCAGATATCCACCATTAACACCAGCACCATCCAGCTGATTGTACAAAATAAATAAAGTACTATGGTACTTTTTAAGTATAGGAGGAAACCTGAGTCCAAAGTTGGCAAAATGAATCCACTCTTACAGACTGGATTTTTTCTATTATAGAGATATTACATGAACTTCATGTAATGTCATGACGGAGGAAATGAACGAAAATGGCAATAAGAAACATGATCATATGGGACAATTACGATATGATATATGACCTGGCCTTTTAAATGTGTCTCGTTGCCGTTTCTCATTATTTTCCTCCCTCATTGCTTTTGACATATATTCTGCCAGTGTAGTGGAAAAGATTACAGGGGTGAACAAGCCAGAGAAGTCCCAAAATAGACCAAGTGAAAGACAAACACAATAACACAATACTGGTCCAGCCTACACTCAGTTCACGAAAGCTTTTACATTTGCTGTTCTGAACACAGGTACACAGGAAGTGATGCACATCAGCGGTTTGTTTGGAATAATGGGTAGTTAGCATGATTAGCCACCTACAGAAACTCAAACTTCATCAGCAGAAGTGATCTCTGGGAAGTGTAGTGCAGAAACACCACAGCAGTGACGGCTTATCGCCAAAGATGTAGAACCAATCTCGCGGATTACCACTTTGAATAGGAAAAAATAAATAAAAGAAGCGGAAGGTGAGAGAGGAAAGAAACAGAGAGGAAGGAGCTGCAGAGTACGACTCTCCCCTAGCCCCCCCTCTAGTTTCAAACATGCCTGCAGACGCCTGCCTGTCAGCAGCCTCGTCTGAGCGCGCTCCGTTCCCACGACTAACCCACCGCAGGAGAGGCTGCTAGGAAGGACACGGCATTCTGACACCAATGTAGCATGAGCCCCTCTCCCGGTAAGACCATACCACTGATGGACAGACGTGTGTGTGTGTGTGTGTGTGTGTGTGTGTGTACGTGCATGCGTGTGATATCATCTCCCAGCGCTACTATTACCCACACCTTTCCATCCGGTTTAGACCCATGACCAAATAAACACCATTCACACTCCGTCTCAGTCCGCACACACACACACACACACACACACAAACACACACACACACACACACACAGAGGCCTTGTGTCTGTAATTGAAATAAAACGGAGTGTGAGCAGGGGTTATGACCTGGTGGTTCTGGCGATGCGCTATTAATCCTGCTGAACAGAAAGAGTTACGGTCGCTCATTCTCTCGTTTTCTCTCACGTTCCCATCGTCTTTCATGCATGAATCCACATTTCTCTGCCTCGTCGTACCTGTAGATTCTGCATCTACTGAAGATCTCTTTCTTTCCGTCTGCGTGTGGACGTGTTACTGCATTTGTGTCAACTGTGCTGGGGGGTGGTGCAGTGTGGAAAAAGGTGTGGGTGTGTGTCAAAATAATAGAAACACCAATAAAAAGGCTTTCATCGCTAACAGTGGCCAGCTGTAAAGAGTTGTTTATTCTTCGTATGATTTAGTTGACTCGTCTACTAGAGGGCAAAGTCGATGTTTATCAAGCTAGTCCTCCCTGACTGCGAGGTCCACCGAGAACTGATGCATCTCAAGATTTGAGAATTTCAATAATAACTACGGCAGCTGGAGCCTAGTTTAACCAAACAACATCAACAAAGATGATTCGAAAAAAGGGTGTTTCTGTCACAACAAAACCGATCATTGCTGCCTTTGATTTGTCAGGTCGAGTTTCCTGGACTGTTGAATTGAAACTTTACTACGACTTTCCATTTTTTTTTTCAATATCCTGTTTTTGTTCCCTAAATGCGAACGCACATACAACATCCCAGTTTCCGCACAGCCTTTGAACCTACATGATCCATTTTCTTTCTTACTTTTAAAAACTTAACCAGTGACTTAACACGTGTGCATGTTTTCAGTAACGCTCTGCTTCACACTCACACACATTCACACACATTCATGCTTGGGAGCTTTCCAGGATGGTTGTAGTCTCCTACTGTTGGCCACTGAGCAGCTCCAGCCAATAGGGGTTAAATGCCTTGCTCAACTGCACCTAGACAGTAGTGGTGGGAACAAAACTTATGTTCCTGTGTGATCTTACACCATCTTACACCCTCCCTTGCTCGCTTTCCTCTCCCTCCTCCTCTCCTTCCCTTACTGCCTCTCCTCTCATTTGTTTTCTCTCAGTGCTAATCTAAATTCCTCGTGAACACCTTCCATCACACGCCTGATGATCCGTGCAGAGCGCCTTCTCCGACGAGACCGTTTCATCACTCCTCCAATACACACACACGCACGCGCGCCACGTGCACACACATACACACCCTGGTGTCTCCCCAGCCTTGACCTTTGACCTCATCTCCAATAATTCCATGGTGTTGGGATCCCACACACACCGGCCTCTGAGCGCTAACAGATAAATCCAGTGGACTTTCACCAACACAAACAGCACAAGAGGACCTCTATGTGTGTATGTGTGTGTGTATGTGTGTGTGTGTCGTGTGTGTGTGTGTGCATGTGAGTATTTATGTGTCTGTCTTCCTGCCTATCCATTCCCTATCTGTGTATCTGAGTGTTTGCCTATATCCTATATCTATATATGTGTGCCTGGTGATGCTAGAGGCAATGCTAGCATGCTGTCAGTGTGTGTGGCCGTGACCATTCCCTCCTCAGTGAGTTGTATTTAATTTAGGAGCATGGCTACGACTCCCTCGACTGCCGTAGACGTCACGCTCTCTAACTTTGCAGGAGCCCACAGGGTGGCCAAGGGAGGGCAGGGGAAGGGAAGGAGAGGAGAGGAGAGGAGAAGGGAACAGAAGAGAAGAGAGGAGAGGAGAGGAGAGAGGAGAACCTATAGAAGGCAGATGTAATGAATCTGTGGAAATCTGCAGAAATCCCCAGGTCGTACTCTTCCTCCACATATTCCAACTCCTCATCTCTTATGCCACCTCCTTCTGAGAGAGAGAAAGAAAAGTGACAAACAAGGACAAAACGCAAAGACAAACAAAGACAACAGGATCGAATAATGCTCTCTGTACTGTGCCAGTACATATTGTCCAAAGGCCTTTATGGAGAATTGCATGGAAAGCAAGGCTCCAGTTTATTCAATACATGAAAAGCCACATATGTGTTTATGTCTGCGTTAACGTCCGCGTGTTGGAGTCTGAGGAGATGTCTTACCTCAAAGCCAATCACCACAACAGAGACAGGCAGTTGTCGTGTGTTGCGTGCATGTGGGCTGCACGCATGGTTACATGTGTGTGTGTGTGTGTGTGTGTGTGACTTCGCGACCGTTGGCTCCGTCTGTGTGTGTGTGTGTGCCTATATGCGCACAGCATGTCTAAACAGGGCCATGTTGAAGCCTTGTAAACACTAAACATAGTGGGCTGTGACCAGTGTGCTGCCATGCTGCTTGTGATTAGCAGGTTACTGTATAATGATCAGAGAGCGCCAGGCTAGCGGAAACCAGAGAATGGTTTTTATGTGGATCTTATTTTAGCATATATTTCCCAGAATTAGCTCCACCATGGCGGCACTAATTTCAGACACAGGGAAGTAAATCCTAAATATAATGTCACAAACATCTGAGAGATGCAAAGACAGAAACTAATAAAACACGCAGGATTTCGTTGCCAGCTCAGCACACAACCTCACAACCTCACAACCTCACATAACACATACATATGCCCCCAAACTGCACACACACACACACACACACACACACACACACACACACACACAGCAGATGCTTTGTGGATAGCATAGTTGTTCTATATGTGTCTGCCTATAAAGTTTTTTCTTGAAAAGTAAGAAAAGTTCATTTTCACGCAAGGTCAGAAACGCAGATGTTCTATTTGTGTTGGGCTGAAGGTCCGAGGCGTCTCATTATCAAGTTCAGAGAGTGGAGTTCTTTGTACACAACACTTCCTCGCGTACCGAGGTGCTAACTGAGGTGGCGTGGAGAGATCAAAAGAGGTCTAGTCACTCACGCCCATTACCCCATAAACAACCACACACACCCCCACCTCAAACACACACACACACACACACACACACAGGTCTTCATGTCCCCTCTTACCCCCGGGTCAGCCCTCTGCGTGCCTCTGTTGCACTGTTGTCCATGTCTGTCAGCAACCCACACACACACACACACACACACACACCAGCCAGCACCACTGGCAAGGGAGCATATAAGCAGTCAAAATAGCATTATCTAGAGGTAAACATCCACACGCCGCTATCACAAAGACAGGACTGGAGGAAGGGAGGAAGGGAGGGAGGGAGGGAGGGAAGGGGGATGAAAGAGAGGGGAAAGATGGAGAGAGAGAGAGAGAGACAGTTATCTGTGGTCATCAGAGAGAGAGAAGGTGTTGAAAGGAGAAAGCCCACAGTCTCCGAGATCTCTATCTGAAAGACCAGGAAATGCATTGACACAAATGAAAACTAACACCCGTGACCTACACGCCGCCATCAAGCATATTAGGACGCACACACACTTTGCAGTTCATCACAAGTTGGGGCAGATATGATGCTCGCGTGTGTGTGTGTGTGTGTGTGTGTGTGTGTGTGTGGATAGAGTTGGAAATGTTGCAGGTGTAAAGGTGACAGTTTACAATCTGGACAAGGGATATACACACACACACACACACGTAGATATGAAGGTGAAATCCCCACATATCGGAGAACACGTCAAACACTGCCATCAGACCATCATTATTTAGTAGGGAGTGTGTGTATGTGTACTCTATGTGTGTACTCAATGTGTGTGTGTGTGTGTGTGTACGTAGATGAGCCAAACCAGGCCAGTCTACAACTGCCTTATATAAAACCACAAGAGGTTGTGGCAGGAAAAGCCAAATCACTTACATACCTTAGCAAGAGAGAAGGAATGGGAGAGAGAGAGAGACAAAAGGAAAAAGGAGGAAATGAGTGGAAGGGTCTAACAAGAGCTGGAGGGATGGGGGGGTGACAGCGTGTTGGCAGCACCTCCAGAATTAACACCTTATTATTCACACATCTATCATTATGTGTGTGTGTGTGTGTGTGTGTGTGTGTGTGTGTGTGTGTGTGTGTGTGTGTGTGTGTGTGTGCATGGGTCTGTGTCTGTTTTATCAGAGAGACAGGGGGTGAGACAAGTAGGGTAAGATATGGGTAGTTATTCATTTAAAAAGAAAATTAATTTAAAGAAAATTCTTTCATGAATCGACAACTGCAGATATTCAACCTGTATATGAAAACGTATTGAAGTTATTGATGTTTGACTGTTTGACAGTAGAAAGCTCTGTGAGAGAAGACAGAAGGCCAACACGTGGCCAACTGAAAGGTTTAAATAGAGTTTGATCTATTTCTTCGTAATATTTTGAAAATCTACCACTTTATACAGAACTTTGTTTTGAAAGATGAGATATTGCAATGCTAAAATTCACAACTGACCTTGTGTTGGCCTTTCTGCCTTTCTAGCGTTATATAATTGTCTCCCCTGCATTCATTCATCAGTGGTGCAGCACCGCAGAAAAAAAGAGAGATCTGAAAATGAAAACAACACTATAATTTAGCCAAATTTGGACCTCAACAAACACAACAACATGACCAATATTTAGAAGTAAATCCAAATAGAGTACCTAAATGAGAACAGTTAAGTAGCACTGTAGTCAAAACTGAGACTGATACATGGAATCAAAACCAAATTACTTAATTACCTTCAACCACAGCAGCATAAGCAATAAGACACACTGGTGCATATATAGTGTAAATATATATATATATATATTATATATAGAACCTCATTCATACAAAGCTCAGATATCCAAACCAACCAGGCAAATTCTTCTGCACTCTGTCTGTTACTTACTTCTCCTGCAAACTGCCCTGGTATTGCCTGGTGTTCTCATATCCACACACACACACACACACACACACACACACACACACACAAGCTCTGGAGTTTGTGATGTGCATCGCTTGTTTTTATTATGATTGTTTTTATCTGCTTTTGTGCACCTTGTTTTCTGTAAACCACTTTGTGACAGTCCTGTTTGTTAAAAGCACTCTAAATAAATTGAACTTGACTGACGTGACATGCAGGCATAAGGGATCGAATACACAGCCCTGTAGTGATACTCTCTATTGAGCGTTGAACTCTACAAGACTTTGCATGACATTTTGGAATACTCGCACAAGCACACATCAAATATGAACTGCTTCAGTATTTCATTGTATTTCAGGTATCCAAACACCCTCCATTCCCATGGGGTTCAGATGACCAAATCAACTGTACTCCATGCTTTCTTTGCTGCACATTATCCATTTAATTCAAGCTCCCAACATAGATGCCATTCCTCATAATACTTTACCATTTAAAGGCGACTTTATGATGCATGATACCGTCCATACAGAATATCTTATAAAACCTTTACTTGTTGGTATGTGTCTAGTGGCAGGGGCCGTATGAGGAGGGCTAATGCATTCTTTATGGGGCACAGCGACTGTGCATGGTTACTGACCAGACCAGGAAACTGGCAACGGACCATGGGCTCACCCTTCACCCCAAACTTCCTCTACAGGTAGACCTCTTCATCACCCGCCCCCTCATTTAGATTTTCAAAACTCCACCCCACCACCATGACCGGACACACACACACAAGCACAAACACACACACACACACACACACATATATACACACACACCCAGGTATACATACATATACACACACAAACACAGACGACACATTCACCCGACTTGCACATTCATTCATTCTGCTTTTTGGTTGAAAATAAATAGAAAACATGGATGTGATGACGCAACTAATACCCCTTTCACACACAAATCCAGGGGCTATGAAAAAACAGGTCATTCCCACGTTGGACCCATTCATACCAAACTGCTGTCCCGGGTTTATCCCAGGTCGTCACCGTGTTTACATCTGTATACGTCACTGCCGCGCCGGGCCGAACAAGTAAAACGAATGCACAGATATTCCTCCTTCCTATTGGCTGGTAGGTTGGTGTCAGAGGTCACGATATCTAATCCCCCTCCCTTACTCTCACTCTGAAAGTCATTTATAAAAGCAACTCAACAGTTCCCTCACCCTTCCTCCTCTCCTCCCACTCTTCCTTGACTCCCTCCTTCTCTATCTCCCTCCCTCTATCTGCCTCCTCCCCTCCATCACTCTATCACCCCTCTCTGCTCCTCCTATCCTACTAGTTGTGTGTATTACATCAACCTTCATAGAGAAGATAACTGTGTGTGTGTGTGTGTGTGTGTGTGTGTGTGTGTGTGTGTGTGTAATTAATGAGCTTGCGGGGGTGAGGACATTCCGTCAGACGGCTGTCTCCATGCGCAATCAGTCGTTACCTTGGAAACACAAATCGTCGAAAACAACCAGACTTTCGTTAAAAAACACATTGAGATGTAACACACACACTCACACACACACACTCACTTAAGTAGGCTCAAGGAGAAGGAGACAACTGACACCCTCCTTATTACACAAGCGTGTACACACACACTCACTCACACACGCTGTGATATTCTGGCTTCTGGCTTTCCTCTCTCTGATATCACCAAGTATCTCCTTGCTATTCACAGTTATTACCCTCAACTTCTGGGATTGCTCTTTCTCTTTGTAGTTGGTTGGCTCTGTCCGGTCGCTGTCCGGTCGGTGAGGCGGTGGTTATTTATCACCCGTCGGTAAGGCGGAGGGGGATGCTGGGCGCCCGGGCCTTATTAGTGAGATTTACAGTGTGCAGGAAAGGCTCTCGGGGGGGAAACTCTCCTATAAGCACCATCAGCTGTTCATCAGAAAACACCCACACGGCTGAACCCAGTGCACGGCCCACGGATGAGTGCATGCACATGCACACACACACACACATGCACACAAAGATACAGCAGAACTAAGCATGTCGGTTTCCCACTAGGTTTAAAACAGGAGTGATCTTCCACTATCTGCAGTGATATTCACCAAGACAGACAGGAAACTGTTCGATTGCAGTCCACACAGCAGGCTGGACGTGCTGGTGCCAGTTGGAAACAACACGTATTTCTGCAGCTCTTGAACTTCACTGGTTTTCTGGACAGTGCACCAAGACTCTGTGAATTGTTTTTATTGTAAAATCAATTTTGGCCTTGTCCTGCATGCTGCATTGTAGTGAAATGTGCTACGCAGTGTCAGAAAACTGGCTGTCAATCGCAGGTCAAGGGTCCTCCAGCAGGACGATGACCCAAAAGCACCCAGGAATGGTTCAAGAGAAAACCTTGGATTGTTCTGGAGTGGCTAGCGATGAGTCCTGATCTCAATCCAGTTGAGAACCAATGGCAAGACCTGACATGTGCAGTTGGTCAAAGGAATCCTTCAAACAATGAAGAACTGGAGCTGGTTGAAATTGGCGGGTTGGAGAAACTGACAGCAGAAAGGTGCAGGAAGCTTATTGATGGTTACAAGAAACGTCATTAACAAAGGCTGTGCAACTAAGTATTAGAAAAGGGTGCCAATAACCACGTCCATAGCCACTTTTCAATTTTGAAGCCATAAAAGATTTTCATATTTGTAGTCTTATTGTTTGATCATGTTCTGTTAAATAAAACAGATGAATGTGTGAAGTGAAGTTGTTCCAATTTCTCATTCTCGTCCACCGTTCTCTGCCTGGCCGGGGATTCAAACTGTTGCCACTTCCTGTCACGAGTCTGTTTCTCACAACGTATCTAACCTCACCTCCAGGGACACAAATAGCTTTTACAGTCTGACGCTAATGTGCTGGTGCTGCCGATGTTTGCCACTGTCACACCTGATGAAGCCCCCCCCCCCCGCCACTCCAACCTCACACAGTGTAAGTGTTAAAGTTGAGTGAGTGCTTGTCCTATCGCCCGCCGCTGAGCTGCAGGCCTGCGTGTTCTTATCGAGGCTCTAAGTGCTGGAGTAGGTGAGAAAAGAAGAGCAGCGTCTCTGTTGTGTGTCTTTGTCGCGGCCTGGCGGTTTGGGATCTGGTCTGATAGCTGCACGTGGCATGGGACAGATCATTTATCACTTACAACATAGGTGTTGCCTGACACACACACAGATACTTGCATAGACATACACACATGCAGGCACACATACATTTATGCACATTGGTGTACACATACACACACACATACACACACACCATGGCCTCCAGTGTTAAAATAGCTTTAAAAGTGTCACTTTGTTTGCACAAGTGCACATGATAAATCTGCAGATGTCTCTGCATACTCGTGCTCAAAAGCATTCAGCGTCTCCTTGCTATAATTATTACAGCAATTTGGTGATAGAGATGGACCACCCGTGACCCAACAGTGAGCTGTTGTTCTCTGAGCCCAGCCAAGCTGTAGCCTATATCACATAATAGGTTACGACACACCAAGGGAGCAAAGTCTTGTCCAAATCCATTGCATGGTGATCCAAAGTTCTGCAAACTGCCTGGCATCTTATGTTGTGCCTGGCAAATTAGTTTACTGAAATATTGAGAAGTACTACTACTGGGGCCTTGGTGGTTTCAGTGGCATTACTCAGATAGACCAGCCTGGCCCGAAGCCCTAAACCAGGGCTTTTGACGTCTTTAGCTATGATGTTATATGTATGAGCACAATAAATAGATGTTATGGAGCACATTCACTATCATCCATATGCAAGAGTCTCTTCCTTCCTCATAGGCAGTGGTGGTTTTGGGCTGGAACACCAGGAACCAAAGCCTGACGCTTCTGACAAACGCCCTTCCTCAGAAGCCAGAGAGATTGAGAGTGATTCGCTAGGTGCTTTTCTTGGCCTCTTCTGTGGGTATTACTGAACTGCGTGTACGTATGTGTATCTGTGTATGTGTGTGCTTATGTGTGTGTGCGCGTGTGTGTGTGTGTGTGTGTGTGTGTGTGTGTGTGTGAATATGATCACTGTGATGGAGTTATTTTAGCTCCAGTTCCTCTGCTCCTCTGAGGTTGTCAGAGGGGCAGGATGAAAGACCACAGAGAGAAACCACAGAGGAAGAGTATGTGTGTGTGTGTGTGTGTGTGTGTGTGTGTGTGTGTGTGTGTGTGTGTGTGTATGTCTGTGTGTATGTGTGCATGTGTGCATGTGTGTATGTGTGTGTGAATACAAGCTGACCATATTTATATGCCAAAAGTTCATTTCTGGTCTTTGAAGTGGGGAGTATCAGTGTCTTAAGAAAACACACACTCACTGAGGGAAGTGCAGTTGACTATGTGTGTTTGTGTGTGTCAGGGAGAGAGAGAGAGAGAAAGAGAGAGATGTAGAGTAACAGAGAGATGAAACCATTAATAACTTTTTATCACCAAAGTCCCTCTTTGCCTTCATCTCCTTCTCGTCCTCCCTTCATCCTCTACCTCACTCTGTCTTTCCTTCAGGCTTTCTTTCACTACTTGTCTCATAGCAGCTGAGTGATGGAGCTTGGTGACTCCAGGCCTCATAAATTTGATAATGAGTCTCTTTATTAATGTGGGTTTAACTCCCGTCTCCTTGTGTGTGTGTGTGTGTGTGTGTGTGTGTGTGTGTGTGTGTGTGTGTGTGTGTGTGTGTGTGTGTGTGTGTGTGTGTGTGTGTGTGTGTGTGTGTCCAATCCTCACCCTTATCTCCCACACAGACGAAAGGGGCAAGTCTCCTCAGAAAGGGAAATGATTATAAACACAGAAAACGGTTGGAGAAAAAAAGATAGAAAGGCAGAAGATAAACAAGAGAATGATAAAATAGGAAAAGAAATGATAGCTGGAGCGAGAACGGGAAGTCTCCACATTAAAAGGGAGAGAGGATCAGGGAAATGGTTTATAATGGAAGCAGCCTACAACAGTAGAGAGTGCAGGTTAGAGGTTAGAGGTAGGAGAGCTAAGTTGTGACCGTTTGATTCAGTGAAAACAGTTTTAAGACAAAACTAAAACTCTCATTTAGTTCATGTCCATACCCAGTTCATGAAAGCCTTTACATTTGCTGTTCTAAACATCAGGTGTCAGGTCGGTCTTTCCCAGAAAAATCCTCCGGCGCACAGGAAGTGATGCGCTTTACGTTTCCAGCAGCGGCAACAGTGGTGTGTTTGGAATAAACAGAAGAAGAAGAACTGGGCGGACAAAGAAAAGAGCGTCACCTAGAGAAACTCAAACTTCATCAACAGAAAATCCCCCCCCCCCCCACCCCCCACCCCCCCCCAAAAAAAATATGTCACATACTGCACTGATCTCTGGGAAGTGAAGTACAAAAACACCACAGCAATGATCTCTTAGCACCAACGATGGAGACAAAATGAAAAAACAAACAAAGAACTCATAGATTACCACACAGTTGTCAAGCATTCATCCCCATCATTCCCATCTTTCTCCTGGAATTTAGGAGTATTTTCTTTTTACTCAATTCATGTTTTCTTACAGAAAAGCTGGCAAGCAAGATAGCATGTAGCTGGAGATTTGTCAAGCTGAACAAAAATCTACTTTTGCTAGGAAGATGTTTTTCATCTAAACCCTGAGTTTCATTTGCTATTGCAGTGTATGGCTCTCATATTTTCTTTGTTGCACAAAGGCGTCCTACAAAATAATCAACCACCCAAAGCCCCCACCCTCTGCGCCACTACCTCTACCTACGTCACCCAAAAAGATTGTCCATAAAACTTTGACAGGCAGTGTGTGAGCCCTCAGATGCTGATACCATAAGATCATACTTTCGTACTTTTCTGCATCAACAGACTCAAAGACACACTCCTGTACACGCACACACAGGTTGTACTCACTTTAAGGTGTCTCGTAATCATTTTATTGAGAATGAGAGAGGGAGCGAGAGACAGGCAGAGAAAGAGAGTCAGATAGAGTCAGAGAGAGACAGACAGATGGAGACACAGAAAGAGAGACAGAAAGACAGAGAGAGAGAGAGAGAGAGAGAGAGAGAGAGAGAGAGAGAGAAAGATTTGGGGAGCTTGCTCCATCGCCACCCTGTCTAAGGAGTTGGTATCTCCAGATAAAATAATCTGGTTATTCTCAGCAACACCAGGAGGAGACATGCCTTTTACATGGCGTGTGCGAGTGTGTGTTTGTATGTGTGTGTGTGTGTGTGTGTGTGTGTGTGTGTGTGTGTGTGATAATTACATCAACTGGGAAAAGATATTTTATGACACATTGCCTTACTAGAGAGTTGGAAGAAGGAGAAAGAAAGAGCTGGATGAAAACGTACAGAGGGAAAGAAGTGGAGCGGCTGACTCTGCACCAGGATAACTGAGGACGCTCTAAAGTGTCAAAGTGGTAATAGAGTTAATGAAACCTAGTGTACATTCTGGACGCAGACATACACACACAGATGCCCATACTCATGAACATAAACTTGTAAATGTTGTGCTGTATGTGTGTGTGATTTGGTAAATCTTACTTTTTGTACCTTGTGGTGAACTAACATGGTTTGAGTCCCATGCTAAAAACATAAGCACTAACATGAGGAGTGTTAAAGCTGCCTTGTGTAGAAAGTTATCTCAGTATACGTTACAGTCATTTAGTAGACACTTTCATCCAAAGTGACTTAGAGATGTGATACTTGACATTACGTGGGGGTCAAACCCACAACCCTGAGACTGAGAGTCTCATGCTTTACCTACTGAGCTGACCGGGCCTGACAGCCTTACCTGAGTATATCATTCTCATAGTATAATGGCTGGAGAAAAATGAGACCATTGCCAAGAAAATGTATTTATTCTATGTGTTTATTCTATGTGTCGCCAGTTCAATTTCCCATTGTGCAGGACTGAGGTACGGCACAAAGCATAAACAGGAAGTGGACTACCTCACTTTAAACGAACAGCATGAAGCTGCTGAAAATAGTGGATGGTGGAGCCATGCTAGATACTACAGCCAAAGCTGTAAAATGACATGTCATTTTGTGCTATGGGACTGTACAAAATAGTGCCCCTTTAAGGGCTACAACTAAGCTGTAAACTCCATTGTGTCATTTAAGGCTATGATAAGCTTTCTTTCAATTCTTTCAAGTGTTCCTGTGGTTATAATGACCGCTCACACATTTTCAGGATTTACTGACTGCATTTAATGACATTCAGAGTAAAGAGTCTACTTCAAGGCTTCTTGCAGCTCACGACCCAAATGAGACCCTGGCTGCTATTGTCGTGTGGAGACGCACCAGCAATAGGCCTGCAACCTATTTTGGGTGCTGAGACACAGTGTAAGTAACCGGTATCACTCACAGCATTCAATAGGTCTATTTCCAACTCTTTTAGAGGCCCCATTTTCACTGCCCCATTGCAAACAGATTGTGGGGTTAAGGCCAGGAAAATACTCATATGTTGAAGTTGCGTCCAACCACTTTAGAGTGCAGAACTTTTGATGAAGGAGGTCAAGCTCTTTAATATGTTACTTCTGGTGTTGATATAAGTTAATAATACAAACTCTTCTGTAACTGCTTCCCAAAAAGGGAAAGAAAATGGTTGCATCAGGACAGTGACAATGGGGCGATTGTTATGATTTGTTATAAAATTGTTCTGTAATTATTATTATACCTATTATAGCTTTATTTAATTCTGGTTGTACTTGGTAGGTGTTAAGGCCATGATTCACAGCACACCATTTTAGTGAAAAAATAGATACAAAAACATTTGACCTATGAAACATTTTCCATATTCATTTTGTTAAAGCACACTAGTTACAACAGATCCCTTTGCAGGAGTGTTTTAAATGCCACAGCAACCTCGGCAGACACCCTGTTAGACCACTGACAAGCTAGTGGGAGACCAGCACCTCATCCTTATGCTGTAACCTCTAAAACCTATAGAGGGGTGCTAGTGAACCTGACACAAACACATGAGAAACTTCAGTTTTCCTTTCACATTCTTTAAAATAATTAAGTGTTATCAGATTAGTGAAAAAATAAGAATTGTCAATAGTCAAAGTTTAGGGAAGTGACTTGTCATGCTAGTCATGCTAATGTCTTGACTAGCTAGCTAGGCTAACTAACGCTAGGTAAATCAACAGATGTGTAGACAAATCTGTGTTGCTTCTCTTGCATTGCTAAGCAATGAAAGCGGTGGATGATGTGCATGCTAGCAATCAGACGTTTCATTCTCTAAACTTGATTAAGGGCCCGATCTTTCTTGTTAACTCATACTTAGATAGAAAGCCTTATATATGGGAAGCTACACCTAGTTAAAATGATTCAAATATGAACTGATCCTGTGCAGACCCTGTATAAATTGCTGTCTTGTTTTGTTTTTTCTGGAAGTCTATAAAATTATTTCTTTTCCATTTTCCTGTCTTATTGGAGCAACCAACCACACAACAAAAGTGGACCATGATGTTTGCAGTGTTGACAGGAGCAAGCTGGAGTAGTGATGCTGGAATTACATGGTGGTTTGCCAATAGGGCCGCTAAGGGGTTTTTGAATGCTTCTGCAAATCCTCTATAAAAACTTCTGCAGAAGGCAATATTGCAAATGCTACATCTGTTGCCTAAAAAAGTTACGGAAATATGGAGACGGTAGGGAAATTGCGAATATGGAAAAACGAGAGAAATGGTGAGTGGGTGACAGAGAGACAGAGAGAGAGAGAGAGAGAGAGAGAGATGAATCAGCAGCTACAATTTTGTGTTCTTTTTGTTTTTCTGGCTACCTTTTCCTGGGAACCAATCAGATTAGCCCCAAAGGTGACATCAGAGGCCAGGACCCTATGGGATTGTGGGAGGTCTGTGGGTTTCTCTCTCTCCCTCTCTCTCTCTCTCGCTCTCTCTCTCTCCGTGTGTGTGTGTTCGAGTGTACGTGTTTGCTAGCCATGTGTGTGGGTGCATGGACCCTGACTGGTTTGATCATCAGATTTCGCTCCACTGTGATGAAATCATAGGCTAAACTTTGCCAGCCCGTCCATACCTAGCCAATCACAACTCACCAGCCGTCATCGTCATCAACATAATCATCATCATCATCTCATGTCATCATCATCGTAGGCCCCCATATTCACTACTGTAATAAAACAGCCTCCAACAGTTTGGGAGCTGGAGACGAGAAGAGCCAAGACGTAAACAGCGCTACCTCCGGTTCCGCTGCACCTATTGGAGCAAAAAGAGATTTTTTAAAACGCAGTGTGGCCGAGGTCATGATGTCAGGCCGTCGGTTACAACACACCAGAGGGATATTTCAAGAAGCAGGATTACTTAGTACGCCAGATAACATTATCATGAAATACCTTCGAAAGTGAGATCATGACTTGGACTGCACACTGGCTGAGTTTCCAAATCCAGAGTGCCGAGTGGTCTAGTGGTTTAGCGAGAGAGAGCATCCCATAACCGAGAGGTCGCAGGTTTCATCCCTAAGAGTTAAATGTTCTAATTTGACAAATAAAGCCAAACATCAATAATAACCATCAATAAAAAATAATTCCTCAGTAGTTCATAAAATTTGAGAGTTAAATATTATTTATCA